>OX419586.1:257089-985395 GCA_948473455.1 Teleiodes luculella | reverse complement strand
TAGCCGGTTAGAACTAGGTGTAGCCACTTACTCTTGGTTAAACCTAGTACGAGCCGATTGTTTTCGGGTAAGACTAGGTCTATCCTTCATCATGCCGGCTAAAACTAGGTCCGGCCATTCCCTGTTGGATAAAACTAGCTCTATCTATTGACTTACAAAATTTAAGAAATCGTTATTAAATACTTCGGAAGAGACAGACATTTTTCAGAGTAGTTCTTCTCCTTACTCGAACTTTGCCATGACTGCAACAGTATTTCTTATTTCAAGGTGCTCGTATTTTCTTCTCGAATATATTGATTGACATAGATACTTTTAATAAGATCCAGTCCTGTACTTTAGTTAGAACAAAAATCCATAAAACTTATTCCATTCCAGTTTTAAACCTTGTGTGGAAGTGTTGTGTTCTATGTCAATCAGTGCGGGAATGTGCGTAAAAACGTTCGGAAGAAAGCGCGGGCACACCTGTCGCCTCTGCGCCCGCGTCTTCGAATCTCGCAATATTTGCGCGGCGATCTCTCGCGCCCCTAATCACTGCGCGCACGCACCCAGCGCTGTCTGTCGGACAACAGACAGACTTTTTTAGCTGTGACTTGGTCCAAGTAAACTGCGAATCATTCATTAATCATTTTAATTTATTTATTTATAATTTGCATGTTTTTTTGTATTTATACAACATAAACAAACATCTCAACTCCTAATGGCTCAAAAGGGTTAGATTCAGTCAGATCAGGACTAGTCGTCAAAATAAATCTGATCAAAGGTCTAAGAATTTAGATTAAACGAGAGTAAAAGTAACACAGTTTAGGTAGATAAATAAATAGTCTACAGGATTTGCTAGCGTTACTGAAAGTTCTTCTAGGTAGCAGGATTTTAAAGAACTTAGACTGTCTGGTTTATCATGGCAGTCTATTACTACTTACAAAATTTATGTTATTATAATTTGCCCATAATTTTACATTCTTCTTCTTCTTTGCGAGTCGATGACAAATCGAACTATATGTTTGCCGCCCAGAATCCGGCCATCTGCAATTTTACATTGATGCATAGTCTATGCCAAGACAACACAATTATTACGCACATGTAACACATTTAGTCCGGGAGCCGAGGGCCTAAACACCTACCTCATCGAGTACCCCAATAGGCTATCTCTAGGTCGTTAACCGTCACTTAAACACTGAAAAAAAAAAATAGTCTGCCAGAGCCGATCCTGCCGGGTCATCGAAATTTTTGACGTATTTTTTTCGTGGAACTTACCTCATAAAGTACCCGAATGAAAGTGGTGGCATCAGTTAACCATTGATTAATAATGTATAAAAAAATTGGTCTGCCACTGCGCAACCTGCCGGAAGTACTTGGCAGACGCCCTGAAATGTGCCCATCTGACACCCTTCACTTACCTCATCGAGTACCCCAATAGGCTATCTCTAGATCGTTAACCGTCACTTAAACACTGAAAAAAAAATAGTCTGCCAGAGCCGATCCTGCCGGGTCATCGAAATTTTTGACGTATTTTTTTCGTGGAACTTACCTCATAAAGTACCCCAATGAAAGTGGTGGCATCAGTTAACCATTGATTAATCTTATATATAAAATTCTCGTGTCACAGTGTTCGATTCCATACTCCTCCGAAACGGCTAGACCGATTCTCATGAAATTTTGTGAGCGTATTCAGTAGTGTCTGAGAATCGGCCAACATCTATTTTTCAAACGCAAAAAAAAAAAAAAAAAAAAGGAACGCGGGCGTAGCCGTGGGCGGACAGCTAGTAATGTATAAAAAAATTGGTCTGCCACTGCGCAACCTGCCGGAAGTACTTGGCAGACGCCCTGAAATATGCCCATTATTGCCCATCCGACACCCTTCACCTACCTCATCAAGTACCTCGATGGGACCAACGCCGAAAAATAACCAAAATGCCTGTGATAATGGATCACAAGGTCTGCCAGGTCAAAACTTGCCGAAACTTAGTGTTTAAATCATTTGAAGTAATTTTTTTCATTTTTTTTAATTTCTTTTTTATTCGTTTATCCAAAAGGGTAAATACATTTTAACAAATGTTAAATTCTCGCCGAAAAGAAATAAAAAAAAAATGAAAAAAATTACTTCAAATGATTAAACACTAAGTTTCGGCAAGTTTTGACCTGGCAGACCTTGTGATCCATTATCACAGGCATTTTGGTTATTTTTTGGCGTTGGTCCCATCGAGGTACTCGATGAGGTAGGTGAAGGGTGTCGGATGGGCAATAATGGGCATATTTCAGGGCGTCTGCCAAGTACTTCCGGCAGGTTGCGCAGTGGCAGACCAATTTTTTTATACATTATTAATCAATGGTTAACTGATGCCACCACTTTCATTCGGGTACTTTATGAGGTAAGTTCCACGAAAAAAATACGTCAAAAATTTCGATGACCCGGCAGGATCGGCTCTGGCAGACTATTTTTTTTTTCAGTGTTTAAGTGACGGTTAACGATCTAGAGATAGCCTATTGGGGTACTCGATGAGGTAAGTGAAGGGTGTCAGATGGGCACATTTCAGGGCGTCTGCCAAGTACTTCCGGCAGGTTGCGCAGTGGCAGACCAATTTTTTTATACATTATTAATCAATGGTTAACTGATGCCACCACTTTCATTCGGGTACTTTATGAGGTAAGTTCCACGAAAAAAATACGTCAAAAATTTCGATGACCCGGCAGGATCGGCTCTGGCAGACTATTTTTTTTTTCAGTGTTTAAGTGACGGTTAACGACCTAGAGATAGCCTATTGGGGTACTCGATGAGGTAGGTGTTTAGGCCCTCGGCTCCCGGACTATAATACTTAGAAAAAAAATTAATAACAAAACATACGGATCATTTCCTACGATATTTTATTTTGGAGGAAATGTGTATTAGAGTATAAAAAACGTGTTAAATACTATAAATACAAAGCAATAATCACAAATATTCCAATGATACTAAAGCATAAACTTCGATATCTCGTACACTCGTACAATTCCACAAAGCATAATCGCAATCAACTATCTACTAGCCATCTAAAATTTATAATCGTTAGATATAATCTCTTAGGGATGTACAAGCTATACCACAGTATCCATTTCAGTTAGATTTTGAACCTTCTATCAAAGGCTATAAGTGTGGAAGTATAAGGGATGTTAAATTGCTTGGTGGATTGTTCCATGCGCTTGGGCACGAATCTCGAGCTAATGATAATGTGCGCACTGACAATTAACTGGCCTGCCGAGCAGCTGGGCAGAATCGAATCTGTGATTTGTGATTGATGGTACGAAATAATGTTCGTGTTTCATAGTTTGTGGTATTGCTATTGTTTTATTTTTGAATAAATCGAAGTGTTTTATGTATTAACTAGCTGTCCGCCCACGTCAACGCCTGCGTTGTTTTTTTTTAATTCCCGTAGGAAAAAGTATCTAGGATGTTGACCGAGGATATGAGGTACCACCACCACCAACCATGCAAAATTTAATTTAAATCGGTCCAACAGTTCCAGAGATTAGCGTGTACAAACAGACAGACAGACGATCATTTTTTTCAAAACTTGTATTTTTTTGTTCATCTAAGAGCCCTTTATCAGTTTTTTGAAAAAAAAAAAATAAGTTACAGACACGCCGCAAATTCTTCAGTTTTACATTTTGACAACTTCACTAACCTGTGATTTGGTAATAGATGGTTTTGTTAATTCTGTTTTTTTTTTATCCATTTCAGTGCTAATAAAAGGGACCCACCACGATCTTTTTTAAATGACATTTTAACATTCTGTCTAACATGAAATATTTGTTTATTGTTATGTAAAATTATTTATATCAATTTGTCAGTGTTCGCGTTAAAATTGAACTATTATTAGTAAACTTTTTACGGGTACGATAGCCAACAATAAGGAATGTTACTAAGTATGTAAAATCACTTGAAACTTTGTTACAGTAGAGCTTTTATATATACAGATACACTAGTTTTTGTTTCATTAAAAAATATCAAGTAGTTTTGATTTTATATGCATTCAAAGTTCCCATAAATATCGAGTCCCGCTGACAGTCACGTGACCGCGTGTGACGTCACATAGCAACACTCCGCTCCGCAGTAGTTTACTCGCGCAGTGTTTTGCTTTATTTCATCGCTTCCAGTTATATGAATTGAATTAATAATAGATGAAGGGTTCGAAAATGGACAATCAAATAATCTACCTAAAATAGAAGGACTTGGTTGCTCATTATTTAGCGACAATAGTGATTTCTTTGCCGTCGAAAGGCGAGGAGTAAAAATGCAAAGGTAAGTTAAGTTAAACTTTTTATAATATAACTCTCGAAAATAGATATTAATATCTGTTCTATAAGTATTCTTTTATTGAAGTACCTAAAATACCCAAGTATTTCATTTCGTAATGCCACTAGCTATAGCTAGAAGTAGGTATCAGAGACCTTAGGTTTTAGGTAATGTAATATAGGTCAATATAAAAATAATAAAACAAAATATACTTTATTGCACAGAACAAAAACAAATACATTAACAATACTCAAAAAGGGAGAAGGCAAGTGGCAGCCTTATCGCTTTAAGCGATTTCTTCCAGGCAACCATTAGGTCTTAAAACCGAAAACTACTAATCCCTACTTAATATTACAAATGCGAAAGTAACTATGTCTGTCTGTCTGTTACGCAGATAGAATAGACCTTGGAGACGGACATAGGCTACTTTTTATCGCGGGAAAACAACTGATTCCCACGGGAAAGATTCGGGCGGAGTCGTGAGGCGGAAACTTGATATCTACGAGCTATCTGACCTTGGGGTTTGATAGAATAGACCTAAGCCTTGGAGATGGATATAGGCTACCTTTTACCGTGGGAAAATCCCTCACTCCCACGGGAAAAAGGTCACCGCGAGTAGAAAGTTTTGATAAAACCTGGTACATAGATATAATAGACCCTAGGGATATGTATAGGCTACATTTTACCGCGGGAAAATACTTTAATCCCACGGGAAAAATAGTAGTATAGGTGAAAAGTTTTGATAAAGATTGGTACAGAGATAAAATAGACCTTGGAGTAGGATATAGATTATCTCTTACCGCGGGAAAATACCTTATTCCCACGGGAAAATGGGAGGTCTGGCAGAAAGTTTTAGTGAAACTTGGTACAGAGATACAAAATATTTTAGGGGGGATAAAGGCTATTATACCGTGGGAAAATATCTCATTCCCACGGGAAATATACCTAGTAGCGCGGCGGGAATTTTTGATGATACTTGGTACAGATATAGAATAGATCTCGGGGGGATGGATTAAGTCTACCTAATACTAGTAGCGCGCGCGGCTACTTTTTCAGGCTAGAAATCATCTCATTCCTACGGGAAAAGTCGAAATCCAATGCGGTTGTAGCCACGGGCGGGCAGCTAGTAGGTACATAAAAAGGTAATCACTACTTATACTTAAGTCAAAATGAACTTCACAACAATAAACTGTGCTTCGATTTCTAACAGGATCTGATCTCTTCATAGCTTGTAATCATTTACTTCGTATTTTGACATCCATTGGAACGAAAAAAAATAACTTTTCCGGCGCATTGATAGCCGTATTTGTACATTTTGGCACAACACATGATTTTATGGTATTTGGATTGTTAATTTTTTTTTATTCATAAATCCAAGTACAAAATACCTAATAACGCAAGGCAGCCGTACGGAAGAGCGGGAACGGACTGAGCGAGCGTTGCATTATGACGTCACGCGCTTGAACGCGGAATTTCGTCGCGCGCTCACTTTAAACTTCTCTATCTTGGAAACTAATTGACGTATCGAAATAATTCTTTCACTAGTATTTTTTATTTTGAACGGAGAATTTATAAAGCTAACATTCAAAATTAGTGAACATTCTCTAATATTACTTTAAAGTTATTAGTTTTAAAGACTGCTATGTCTTTTATTTTTAATTCAGAATTATTTCTAAAGCCTGTTAGTTAATTAAATTGTTTATTAGTTTTAGTAACTAATATGGAAATTGGAAATTCTTTTAGCACAACTTGATCCCAAGTTAGTAGCTTTGGCTTTGATACAATTACGATAAGGGTTACTGCATTATGCCGAACGCCATCAAAATTTATATTTTAGCGACAAGCAGATATAAAAAAAAAAACAATTCGCCAGGATGTTCTGCTTGATATGTTTATGGATATTGTTTTTTTTTATATTTTAAGTGACAGGTTTTTTACGGCCCTTCGATGTGCTGTAAAGTGGGGGATCGTAAATTGCGATTTGGATGTTTGGTACCCACTAAATTGATCAGAAGCTTCTTTGTAGTATCCGCCAATCCCGATTTTTATATGTTTTGAATATTTTTTGTGCGGATATAAAACTGACGAAGTTTTAACATGTTTATGTTCAGGTGGAATGTCTTCTAGTCAAGAAAACTGTTAAAATGTTTTGTTTTATTGTGTTTCTTTTTATTTTTGGCAATACCTCCGAAAGTATAGTTTTTTTTAGAACTAAAAATCAAGTTATTATGATAATAGAAGTAACTACTGCATTTTTATTATACAGATTATATTTCCTGACCGATTTTCTGCTTCTAGTGAAGCCCCTGGGTTTTTAAATAAATGAAAAACTCAAATTTTCAGCAATTTTAAATTACCATTTTTAATACATAATAAGAAAGAGTTGATCATTGCCTACCCAACCAACCTCAATTATATTTCTTTACCTAAGCAATGCACATTGAAACATACTTACAATTTTGTAATTTGTAAGTTTATAGTTTCATGTAACGCAATTCAGGTGTTGGTATAATCGGCAATTTCTCTGCTAATACTACAAGTAGCGCCTTTCACACGGTGACGGCGTGGTGGTGATGGTGACGGGGAATGGTGGTGTCGTAAGCCACTTCAAGCTCCGATATGGACTGTAGATTTTAGCGCGTTTTCATTGTAAGACGGCTTTGGTTTCGGTTAGAGCATGGTCCAAGAAAACAAGGTTTAACAAGAAGACCACGTAACTGACTCAGGTCTACGTCATTTTGCGCTGTTCATCCTTGTCTATTACACGCATTCGACAAGGATGATAGGCAAAATGACGTAAAAATGACGTAGGCGCGTGTCAGTCACGTGGTCTTCTTGTTAGAACTTGTTTTCTTGAACCATGGGTTAGAGCTATCACACCCGCGGCTCGCCAAGATCCTGGGCGAGCCGCTAATGCGATCAGGAAACAGGAATCAGACGAGAAGCAAGTGAATTGGTAACTTTGTTGAACTAGTTTTGAAGAGAAACACAGTTATCTATGAATGATTAAAAATTGGTTGTGGACAAAACTGAATAAAAACATAATAAATTACATAAAAGATGGGCCTTTGGGTCTAGGCTCCGAGGAAAAGTGATATACCTGTAGAAAATGGATGGATGACATATGAATGACGAATGAATTCCAAAATTGATTATTCGAATTTAGACGAAAAATAAATGGTAAATGCGATGAGAATGAGGTG
Organism: Teleiodes luculella; assembly: GCA_948473455.1. Taxonomy (NCBI): domain Eukaryota; kingdom Metazoa; phylum Arthropoda; class Insecta; order Lepidoptera; family Gelechiidae; genus Teleiodes; species Teleiodes luculella. Next base: position 977,922 of record OX419586.1, on the reverse strand, counting down.
ACATGCAAGGCACCTTGTTACAGAGCGTTTGGTTGGTGTCCAACCCTCGTAACATGACCACTGTGACAAACTGTATATCCCTTACCGAGCTGTCAAAATACCGTGAGAAACCCGCCATTTTGAAATATCCTCCAATAGGATGAGAGTGTGTGCACGACAAAACTATGTTTGTCACGCGTGAAAGTAGATCTTAGTGTTGTTTTTTTAAGTCCTTAAAAACCCAACATAAATAATTAAATAAAACTTAAAAACTACATACGAGTATAAAGTTTTCTAGCTGTACATGATACGATACACAATAACTAGTTGAATTTAAAAGAAATGCTAACAAAATAACATCATGAATTCATTACTTACGTACTGAGAAGAAAACTCGAAAAATATTCCTTTAGCAACAAAATTTTGACGAACTTTTCTGGTCAGTATTTGTCACTTCTCTTTGTAAATATTTTCTTTCTAAGATGTACTAGGAAGCGGCTCCAATCTCCCTGAGATGTACATTGCACAGTGGAAACAAACGTCAAACGGTCACACTAAGTGTCAAAAGTTCGAAAGGCAGCGGCGCCTTCATCGTCAATTTAAAACACATAAAATTTTTACTGTCGCTCCACCAATCAGAACTACCGCCCTATCGACTCAAATTGACTCGGAATGCCAAATGTACGAAACATATTAGTCGGGCAAATAATAAAACGGCACAGCGATGCAACCACTTATTATGTGGGTTAATTAATAAGGATTTTTAGAGGGTTTACCACACATGACGTTGTTAAAAATTTTGAACCTCGTTACAAAATATTTAGGTTTCATCATTTTACCAAAATCTTCAGAATTGTATTTTAATTTGCTCAATATCATTCCTGATTTTATTTAAAAAGCTGTAAATGTAAATAATTTTATTCCAGGATCTATGCTTTAGTTTTTTTTTTACAACTTTCAGTCATTAAAAATCAATCAAATTTATTTATTATTAGGACGCGTTGATTTGGTGTTAATAATTGAAGACCCATCTTGTGAAGATAATATATTATTATCCTAAATAAAAATGGTTTAATGTTATCCATGCTACTAGCTTATTAAAACTAGTACCACCTGTGATCTCCCGAATAATTTACTATCCCAAACAAACGGCTATAAAACTAGATAAGAATAAGAGTGCCCTAATCCTTCTGTCACCTGTCTCGCACGCGCATCAAATTAGTGCTTTATCTCTCCTTTATCTAACGCGTTGCACAGATCATGTGTGCTTTGGACAACAACTTGACGTGATTTGTGATAGCTAGTAAAACATAATAATATAACCACATAACCCTATAACTATGGGTAAATTTGGTGAGAGTTTAGAGAGGGTTGGGGGTGTGGTGGCGGTTTGGTGAGGATTATTGGTTTGGTTTGTTTTGTTTTTTTTTGTTGTGTTGTATTGTGTTTTGGCATATAAATTATGTATGTCTATGTCTAAATCAACGCGTGCTGTAGGAATCGTTACATTTAATCACAATATAACGCTTTAAAATAGTATAGTAGTAGTACGTGGTATTCATTTGACATAAATGTCAACTGTAGTGATCAAAATTTATTCTAGTGCGACATGTAGGCGGTTTAGGTTTCGTTTTATCCGCCTTACCTAAACTGTTACCTGTCTATCAAAATTAGAACTAAGCTATAAAGTTAGGTAAACGGCGAATCATATTTTCTTAATTCATGGCGTGGATATTAGGTTAGTTGAAAAGATAATTTTCGTAGTTGGTTTATATTAATAATTATCTCTTATTGAATCGCTATATTTTTGTGTTACTATAAATCTATCTGCTATAAATCTATTAGCAGATTTTTGCTTTGCATTTTTATCGTGGTCCAGTGATGGTTTAAACGGTCAGAAAATATGGAAAATATATCTTCCCGAGGGAAAACTCACAGCTGTTGCTGAGGTCGAACAGCTAGTAATTTATAATAAAATTTTACCTTTCGCCAGAATTTCCAAAAAATGTAATGCTGATTGTATTGTTTTAGAACACATCAAAGTAGATGTAGAAGTCAAGATTTTAAATTCCAGACACTTGAGTGAAGCACTACGAACGAAATCTCGGCATCATCACTTTGAAATAGCATGATAATAAAAAAGCTGTAAAAACGTATCGACAGAACAATTTTTAAATAATCTGGATCAGTTCAAACAATCAGTATCGAGTTCGACAGATTAAAATGTCGTTTAAATTTTACTGGTGGTCGTAAAATTCGACAATCACGCAGTCAAACTTGTAAGAAACCATTCAATTAATATTATTGTTAAAAAGAACCACAGAACTTCAGATCCGTAATAAAATCCAAACGCTATCTGCGTCACTTCTGATATCCTGGTAAAAATTGAGTAAAATTGTCTTATTTATATCGAAATATTAACAAATTTAATACTATAGGTACTTTAGATGGGGATTAGTTAGTCATAGGCCTATGAGTCAGTTTTATTTTGAGTTACAAAAGTATGTACAAGCTACATAGTTATTTTGCAACTTACAAGTCAAAAATATACATATAGCTCTAACATTAAAGGGACTTAACTAAAACAATAAAATAAATGAGGGTGAAATTGTTAAATCATTAATAATAATAATTTATAGCTATAAGTTTAAATTAATCGATTAAAAGGATGACCAAAGCAAAGGAATGAGCATCAATATTCATTTGTGTGAACCAAGACAACTGCTATACCAAACTTGCCTATTAAACCTTAAAGTTAGTGTTGAACTGAGGATAGTAGTTTTCAGGAGACATTTCCTAAATATATATTATACGTATTTTTATTTAACTATTCATCCTAAAATTTATAAAGAAATTTGTGTAGTGAAAAAAAAATCATAATACCTAGGTGTTTTTTTTACTACAAAGCCTCTTCAGAACGATATATAGGTACATAAAGGGGAGGCAAGTAGAAGGGCACTGTCCAAAATACGTGTATTTTATTGTTGAGTCGCACTTTTTATAGCATATTTTATAAAGTGCTCATCAGTGTATGAGGGGCCGACAAGAAAGTTGCCTTGATATGATCAAAAGCAAAAGGGAGTAAACGATGTGAGAAAAGGCAGTTATTTCGGATGCGGCACTTGATGCCTATTGTTTAACGGTTCCATTTAAGGTGGTGTGAGGGCTCTGCTATTCAAATTGTTTTACGACTTTAGGTACGGGGGCCCTTTGGAGGGGCTCTCCATTCAGTAGAAAGTGTTGCCATGACTAGTGGCGGAATCTCCATACATGCCAAAAAGCCCGGAATGCCCTTGCCTAGACCTAGAGAATTTCCCACACAATGTAAAAAGTCATCGCCAGCTGCTCTCATATGAAAAATGAAGAGGCTTAGGTAGAAAAACAAAAATATAAGGTAAAAAAATCTACATCATTGGCGTGTCTAACGACGAAGCAAGCCCAGATAATATTATTATCTGGGCTTGCTTCGTCGTTAGACACGCCACTGGCCACCTATGCGAATTTCAGACTGCAACTATTGGTTGTAATCGAGATTTAATAGCCTTGTACGACACCTGCAATAAAAGCTAGGTACTGATGGAAATTACTTATTTGCTTTTCGTCTCGATAGTACACAATGTGTGTAGTGTACAATCTAGTAATTAATAGTAGATCTGTGAGCTTAAGATCCCGCAAATTAGTCAATAGTCAACTCATAGAGGCAATTTACCTAAGTGATGGCTGGCTGGCAATGATGATCTTGACATCTTGTGCTTATACTTTACAGTTGAAGAGACAGAAAATAAAATGCGACCCTAAAGGTTGATTTTTTTTCTTTACATTCTATATCTGTGGATGCGACATCCATTCGCAAGTCTATTTTTCTTACTCACGGGAAAAGTATTTATACCAATAAAAAACAACATTCGGCAATTTGGACATTCGCAGAGAATCCTTTACACGCAGACGGACACCGTTTACATTTTCATATCAAAGTATTTCATTATATTTTTATGCTTTATTTATTCTTCACTCTCATCACGTTTTGTTGTATTACAAACTGGACGATGTAGATACGAAATCAAATGTTTACGGTTTATGATTCTCGGAAAATTGAGCTTATATTGTTTTCTTTGAACAAAGCGAACTAAAGTCTTTATTTTATATGCGACTGGATATAACATTGGTGCAATTATGCATATTGTGATATTTGAAAAAATATGTATTCTAGAAAAATAAATCATTAAAAGAAAAGAATTAGCCAAAGGATATTTTTTTTTGTATCTTATATTTTTTGTGGAATTATCCATATCTTCATACTTATACTATACCTTACCAGTAAAAAAATATGAACAAATTCAAATATTAAACAAATGCTTTTAGTTAAGTGTTACTCATAAATTGTGTAATGTAATTTCTACAAATAGGATGCCTGGAAAGTTGCTAATCCTGTTTGTTTTGTACATCTGTCCCGGTAGTATGAAGCACTGTGACAAGAGAATATCTCACATTCAAGTGTCTATTTGCATGAGAAAACTTCCATATTGAAATTTCCTCCAATGAAATGAAAATATAGATGCAACAAGATGTCTTGTCACGGGTAACGTCAAGCCACCCCGGCCTTTGTTGCTTTCAATTTTGTATGATATATTTTGTTTGTCATGAAAGTTTAAAACCTTTTTTACTAAAATTTGTCATCATCATTTCAACTGTAAGATGGCCACTGATCGACAAAAGCCTCCTCCATACCATATACACCGTGAAATTTAACTGGTTGTTTATCCACAACATAGTGGTAGTACCTACTCATTAAACTGAACAACTTTCCTTAAGGAACATAGGTTAAAATCTAAAAATTTAAATTCAACTTGTCATACAAAGTCAAGTCACGTGACTCAAGTTTATTTGAAAAGTTGAATTTTAATTTTGAGAGTTCAAGGAATATTCCTTAGGGAAAATTGTTCAGTTTCATGAGTACTATCACACAACGATATTGGTACTGCACTGCCCGCACTAAAATTACAAGGAGATTTTTATATAGGTAGCTTAACCACCGTTTCAAAAAATTTACTGAGACTAATATTAGTATTACTGAGGGAAAACCCCATTATAACATGAAAAAAGGATGGAAAGTCGGTATAAGATAAAAATAACCTCCAGCGTCAAAACTCCTCACTCGTGACGTCACGCCTTCCATTTTCAGCCGCACAAAAGGAGTCAGAAAATAAAAAAGGGTCGCGATTGTCACTGGACACAACAAATCACTGAGAGCCCTCAAACAAATGTGTGAAATATGAACACAGCGCCTTTATCACACCCACCAAAACACTGATATTCCGGTGGTCCAAGTTTCACATGAAAGATAAATAAATTAAAACTGATATTGGTAATTTAGCGCTCCTTTTATAATAAATATGTGGGACATTTCACACACGGCCATCTGACCCCAAACTAGGCAGAGCCTGTACTATGAGTGTCAAACAGCTGATATACTCGTACAACATCCAGACATAAGTACTCATCACAAGAGAGTTTGCTCTGAGCAGGATTCGAACCCGCAAACCTGTGCTTCGAAAGCAGGAGTACTACCAACTAGGCTACGGCGCTGTTTTATGCAAGCTATGTGTGAATCTGATAAACTTCCCCTTCAAGTCCGGTGAAGCTTGATTGGTCGTACTTTTTCGGTCAATAAAAAAAAAAAACTTGCTACTTTGTTAGCCTATTCCATATTTTTTTATCTTTTTTAAAAATTCCTATATTTTTTTTATTTTAGTCACTACCGGCCAAACTATTATTCTTTCTTTTTCTTTCTAAAACTTAATTAGACAAATAAAGAACCTGCTGTGGGGGCGCCACACACCTGTATATTTTTGTGTGTCTGGCAATAATTTTAATTATAATAAAAATGTTTCCCATTGAATTTCCGCTATATAGAAAATTTTTCTACCCGTGCTTGATATCAACATTTCTTTTTAACCGACTTCAAAAATGGAGGAAGTTTTCAATTCATCGCATTTTTTAAATACCAACATTAACAACATTATTGAAGGTAGTTCGAAAGTTTTCTACATTTTCGTAGATTTTTTTACCAGTGAGGGTAGGAAGCTTGGTTACCGGCCACGTAACAGTGGCTATAAGCGTCATTCCGTCACTTCCTTCGCGCCTGCGTAATTTACAAACAAGTGCAAATTATATTTTTTATGTTTTTTATAAAATGTTGTGTAGTGCATAGTAATAAGTGTTATAATGGCTAGAATAATGTTTTCCTGTGTAAGCTGATATGCAGAATCTGGACGCTACTGGTGAGTAGATTTTCGAATTCTAATTTTTTACATGTATTCTATTGTGTATATCTGAACTGACGTTTGTGATTTGATTTGGCCTTCAATTTGTGAGGGTATGATAATAACCATGGTCCAAGAAAACAAGGTCTTGCAAATAGACCACGTCACTGACACAAGCCTACGTCATTTTGTGCAGTTCATCCTTGTCTATTACACGCATTCGACAAGGATGAATAGGCAAAATGACATAGAAATGACGTAGGCTTGTGGCAGTCACGTGGTCTATTTGCAAGACCTTGTTTTCTTGGACCATGATAAAAACCAAGTCAGCGCAATGTACAGAAGCCCGCACATGCCGTTGGATATTTTCACTACGACATTCACCCCTAAAGCTAAGAAATACGGGCGCTCTTAAGATCAACATGTCCAGCCACATATCTGGCTACTGTACCTCGCGATTCTATTCCTTATTCAACAAATATAAGAACGGTGCAAAGTGTTTAGCTTGTCCGGCTTGTAACTGTACAGGTTGTTACAAGTCACATGCGTCCAACGAGCTTTTCTTTACACTGATTTACAGATGAGCTGTGCGAGTTAAACTTTGAAATGAAATGAATATGTGCGGTCAAGTGCATGGTAAGCTGAACATGCGCATCTTTTATTCAATAGGTCTAAAGTGTTCAACATAAATTGCTCTTGCCTGTACTAACTGTGAATTATTATTTGTAGGTACGTGTATAGGGTACCTACTCATAATAATTGTAGAAATGACAATGACTTTTTCTTTTAATGCTCTAAGGCTGCTTTTCCCCCAGAGCTGTGCGAGGTAGCTAAGCGGTGTGCGAGGAAAAATCCACCAATAGAATCGCTTAATTTTCCTAGCCTAGTGATTCTACGAAATCCACCAAAAGAATCACTTCATTTTCCTAGCCTAGTGATTCTATGAAATCCACCAATAGAATCACTTCATTTCCTAGCCTAGTGATTCTATTAGTGGATTTTTTCCTCGCACACCGCTTAGCTACCTCGCACAGCTCTGGTGGAAAAGCAGCCTTATAATTAAAACTACAACTGCAACCGTCTAAAATCAATAAAACGCCCAAGCTGGACTATCTTTGACATCAAATCTGCAACAAACAACAATCCCCAATATTTATCCCCAAACATTTCGCTTGCCGCCGGTCAATCAAACCAAACGCGTAGTTCACGTAAGACATTATTTATAGGCAAGAGGCGGCCGTGTCCAAAAAGCTTAGTTGTGTCAAAAGTTGAACGTTAAATCATTGGCCACTATCTGGACAGTGCAGCCGGACGGTGCCCACTACTGTCTGACGTGTATCCATTGTCATCCGGCACGAACTAGTTACGTTACGTGAGTACGGCAAGATTTTGGGACAAAGACATGCTGATATGGCATAGGTGTTGTTTATTTGAATACATACACATACTTTGACATCATAAAATATTTATTTTTACATTTAATACACCGAATATGACTAATTTATAAATATGACATGAACTAATTGTAGTAATATCTATTAATATAAAATATATTTTAATTGTAATAAGTCTAGACATATTTTAATTGTGATCAAATTTGCATGCCTATCAGCACTATGTAAAAACGTCTATGAACTGTATTAAACCACTGTATTATTGCAAATAAACATTTCATTCATTCATACATTCATTTCAAAATTTTTAATAGTTTATCGGGGTTACCTATTGTATTTCCGATATTTTTTGTTCCGAATATTGTTATTCCGCTAACTTTTTTACATTTATCAGTTGGAAATTTTATTTATTATCCGAAATAACATTTTACATTGTATTAAATTTCCGCGTTTTAATTGACCTTTTTACTTGTTCACCGATGTTTCAAATTTCCGCTAAACTATTTACCAGTATACCGAAAATCCATGACAACATTAACCTTTTTTTTACATGTGCGATTGCTCAATTGAACCATTATATTGCAAGGTCAAATTTCATTTCTCTATTTTACGTTCTGTACTCCATCAAGCATGCATGCAAGCAAGCAAGCATGCATGCAAGCAAGCAAGCATGCATGCAAGCAAGCAAGCATGCATGCAAGCAAGCAAGCAAACAAGCACGCATGCAAGCAAGCATGCAACCAAGCACAAGCAGGCATGCATACATGTCAAACCTAACAGAAGGGTATGGCGGGCGAGGTGGGCTCGCTTTGCTCGCCCACCACGCCCGCCATACCCTTCTAACCTAACTGACAGATGTCGGGGTGCCCTGAACTCCAAAAACATTATGTATCGTAATTATAAAAAAATAATAATAATTGTTACTTCGGAATAATAAAAATACCAACAAAAAAAATCTAGCGTTTAAAAAAAACCAAGTGAAATTGTGGTATTTAGTAAAAAAGATTAATCGTAAAACGGAATAACGTTGTGCGGAAAAATAATACTTCTGTAAAGTGTTATTGTGGTGATTTAAAAATATGTCAAGTCATACAATGGAATTTGAAAAATGTATGAATCGTTTACGGATTATTGAAATTCGGATATCAGTTTTTCGAAAATGTGATAGGTTACCTAGTTTATCGGTTCTCCTTACAGATCACATTAAATTTTTAGAATCTCAGTATGTTATCAAGCCCCATAATAAAAAAAAAACCTAAAAAGAATTAGTTAAGTGTTTAGTGTTGTCTAAGTGTTTTTGCATACTTACTTACTTGAAATAAAATAAAAATCCGTCTTTTAACTAGGTCTAAAGCTCGCAGAACCCCTAGAGTTTGTTTGAATTTTCATATTTTCTGATGGTTTTCCAAAAAATAAATAAATAAATTTATCTCATCTATTTGACTATGTATTGTACCTAGAAGAAATTATTGTGGTCATATAGAATTAATTAAACTTACAAAATTAAACCCAAGTATCTCGGTCTGATTACTTTGTCCTTGGACAGTGGAAACAGAGCCGAGCTAAGTGATCCGGCATAAAATGAAATATGAAGACATTTTTACACATTACATTAGTACGAATTTTTCGCGCAAACCAAGAGAAGCTAACAAAAAACATTCTTCTTCATACTTGAACTGCTCTAGGATGGCTTGAAAACCATATAAAGGACCATATAAAATAATATTTAGCTAACTTAACTATAATATGGAAGGTACTACTGAAATCTGCTTGTAAATAGATTAAAGATGTGGTTATCAAATATCAGCAGTAATATTGAAGGCATATTTAACGAAATTGGTACAGGTGGTACAGGCTAATCCGCCATTTGACACAGTATACGAGATATTAAAACAGTCATAAAAAAAGTTGAAGTTACTGTGTCTTATATTGTTTATTATGTATTATTTTACTATGCAGTGCGCTAATGCAATAATTATTTCGGACCACAAAACAATCCATCATGTTAGTATCAATAGACTTAATTCATGAATACTACCGTCATAGGAAAAAAAAAGAAGTACCTGACAGATTTTATCAAATTTTTCTGAAAACACCGTTATACCACAATAGGTTATACTGAGAAAATGATTTTGGGTAAATCGGTGTTCTTAAATAATAAAAAAAAATACAGATACGCCATTTTGCGTTATGAATGAGAATGAATACACACGACATAGTAGGAAAATAGTGTTTTCTATTTTGTTAGACATAGACTTCTAACTGGACAAACACTTCAAACCAAGAATATTCAGCTCGTTAACTCAAAATATAAGCCAGCATGGGAGCCATGATCGATGTGTAAGCGTCACACATGAGACTGATGTATGACAGCGATTTGTTTGACAACTTCAACTAAAATTAGACAGACATCGCGAGACAGACGTGGAAACTGCTATTTAAATTTCCTTTGAAGATAGTGGAATAATCTGAACGATTCTATGCTTACGGTGTTTCGAAAATGTGATGCTCGTTTTTTCTTTTCCATCTTGTTTCTACCATTCCTAATACTTTGTAAAGTAACCTTTATCAGAATATGCAATGTTTTGATTTTGTGTTGGAACAAGCGATGATTATATAGCACGAGTTTGATTTTCTCCATACTTGCTTTGTTGACGTAGTTAATTATTATTTTTGATTTAGGTTTATTTATTTTTTACACCGGGCGGATTATTTCCGAACTAAAACTTTGCACCTTTTAACTGATAAAGTGACAACTAAACAAATCAGATTTTACTTACTGTTTATTTAGGAAAATACTTTTTACGCAGCAAAAAGCAGCCAGTAGTGTCCAAAATTGATTCTGATTCTAATTTGTTCAGTAGTTTTGCATAATATATCCGTTCTTGCGTTTAGAAAATTTAGTCTCTCCTTATCGAATTTCATACTATATTTTCATGGCATCCATCTAAAAACTGGAAGCTTAGACATGGTATAGTACACCAAGGGTAGGTCAAACAGATCAGGTGTTTCGTGATTTTACTCATAATAAGGTGGTAAGTCATAATTAATGTAATATAATTTTGCTCTGCTCTTGATTGTATTTATCTGTAGTAATGCCCAAACATCTGCTTAATTATAACAAACTGAACTTCCTATTCCGTTGATAACAGACCAAGGTTAATAAGCATTGCATATTATTTAGTGCATATTATGAACACTACCTATAATGCTTAGGACTCACTGTTCTTATTAGCTTAGACTGTGTTGCCAGCTTTGTTTCATTATGGATGTTTTTTTATATATTTTTGTAATAAATGAATAATATTTTAATGAGATCAATAAATTACAATCCAAATTTGTCGATAATACTCATAGGAAAGCATTTTTGATCGAGATTGTATTAGTTCGAGTAAGCATTTAAAAATAGTCAAAACTATGCGAATCTATAAAATTGCAACGGTTATACATTGAGCCTAAGTTTTCCCATTCCATCTAGAATATTATGATTTATGTTTATATACATTTATTTTTTATTTTTTTAATTTAAAAGAATAAAAATACATTTTATTATATGAGTATAATCAAATTCATATTTTTTTTAATTAAAAGTACTCTCAGAATTTATTTATCGTGCGTGCATTCTGTTGCTCAAATATTTGCTTTGGCAAAAATTAAAAAAAGTCAAAAGTCAAAGTTTTTTATTCGAAGTAAGATTTTACAAATCACTTTTCGACGTCGAGGCGAGTTCACAATTTAGCTGTCTTCTGTGGAGAAGAACTCGCCGGAAGAAACTCCACAGGCGTTGCATCTTTTCAAAATATTACAAAACTATAAATTATTATTTTATACAATGTTATCAATATAACAAAGAGTGCAAACGAAATATACAATTAGAGGAAGGCAACCAGTCAAAATACAAAAATTAAACTATATAACCAAAAAATCTATCACAAGCACAACAGCCGGCAATCGACTAGAGCAGACCAGTCCCTGGCAACTCCGTATCTAGGATGGAAGTAATTACGAATAAGTAGTAGATGGGCATCAGTTTTCATTTATGGCTGAGTTGTATGGTGGTGTTGTATGAAATGAGCCCCAGCCTTCTAGTGTTAGCCAGCCTCGCCTCTGGTTATTATAATTAAATCGAATTACTATAAATCCTATGAGCTTGATTTCAAATTTAACTCCCTTCTACTTTAAACATAGGCGAGAAGTATTAATCTTGATTTAGTATGGATAGTGTCTAAGAACTTTACCGTATGTACCCACTTCTATTCAGTCTGAAGTCAGACATCAGTTGATGGGTATAGACATTTCATATTAACTCAAAATGAAAATCAAAATAGTTTATTTATTTACCTATTAAAAGTTAAAAAAAAAACACTTGATAACGTTGGACTCACTGTCCTTTTTCATCTTAGGAAGTAGACGCATTAGGAATATAAACACATGTTACGAAAAAGCACGCATTTTTTGAATCTCACGTTTTGGAAACTGACATACTCGTAGGACCTACGTCCCTGGAAGGAAATTGACGGGTGTGGGCTTTTGTCCTAAAGTAAGAACTTAGTTTTTTTTACATTTGTATACCTACTAGCTCTTTGCCCCTCGGCTCAGCCAGCGTTAACAGTCTTTCCTGTGGAAATAGGTAATTTTCCCACGTTAAGGTAACTTATGTCCTTCCACAGGGTCTATTCTATTCTATCTCTGAGAAAGTTTATTAAAATCGGATCATAAGTGTCGAAACCTATTCAATGCAAATAAACAATCAAATTTTCCTCTTTTAATATTAGTATATACTCGTAGAATATAGATACGGCCGCTATATTGGGATAAAAGGCCTTATATAGGCTTATAAACAAAAGTGTCCATTTCCATAATTTAAAATCGATTTACGGTCGACTCTACTGATGCTACGCAATTCAAAAGATTGTAATAACTTTAAACATTTACGATGCGACGCCATATTTGTCAGGTTTATTAAAGTAAATCCTATAAACGTCTATAGCTTGTAAAATATTGCTACGTGCGCAAATTATAAATACCTAATACATACCTAATTTAAGAAATTATTTAATATAGGGAGCACAGGAGTCAGTAGGGCTGAAATACGAAGGTAAAAATATATGGATATGGACTATTCATAATTTCTTTCTTCTAACGAAATAACATAAAAAATTTAATTGATTTTCGTAAGATTAAGTTACGTAAGATAAGAGTGACGAATCATTCTCCATGCATAATTTCTTCCTCTGTAGTACTGGTAGCATAAAATTCACGAGTTACAAAACGTTTTGTCGTATCGTATTTGTAAACTCTTATTAACATAAATGTGAGATAATCTTTTGTTGCAGTAATCCATATATATTTTTAAGTTGTCATAACCTATAAGTGATGCCATTGTGATGTCCTAAATGCTTTTGCTAAAATGTAGTAGGTAGGTACCTATTTATATTTGTTTTGTTTTAATCTTCATAAGCCTACTCTACATTTACCTTTCATGATATATAACCATTTAAGGATTCTAAATACCAATGTTTATTTGACACTAAACGTCAGACTGATAAAATATATGCAATAAATATGTCTGGAGTTCTTTCGGTGAGTACTGAATCCGTCATGCAGGTTAAATAATATTTTTTCAGTTTGTAATCATGACTATTTTTATTTATAAGTTAAGTATATTATTGTAAAGTTTCATTAAAATCTATCTAGTAGTTACAAAGATTAGGGTGTACCAAACAGACAGACAATGACCTTTTTTAAAACTTGTAATTTTGAGTTCTACACTCCCTTTATCACCTACAATCAGTTTTTTGAAATACTAATCAATATGTACCTACAGACAGAGTTTTATTATAGCACATAGGTAGATTAATAAAAATGCTTTTGTCGTCTACTCTTTACATTTATTAATGAGTTTTCTAAGTACTGACAAAGTTATAAAATAAACATAATTGAAATTATTATTATTTATAGACTATCATGAAAACATTTTGATCTCCGTGGAGTTACTTGATTTGATGGCCTTAACAGAATATGGATGAACATTATTTATTTTTAATGAATACAGTATTATATTTAAAAATATTTTGATTATAATTCAGTAGTATTACGTAATATGTGACAATCTTCGTGTCTGTATGTCTTTTGGCATATCTAACACATGGACGTATTACCATAGTTACACTATAACTATGTTACTAAGTCCATGATCTAACATTATGCGTGATTCGTTTGCCTTTTTGTTTCCACTACAAAAAAATATGCATACTAGATGTATTTTGAAATATGAAATATGTATTTAACCAATTCATTACTTTGTGGATTAGTCTGTAAGTCTTGTTAACATCTGTGTATTTTCTCTCATTTGTGTACTTGTTGGCAAATAAAACATATTATCTATCATGGCACAAAATAAAAATCTACTCTAAAAACTTATTTTCAAAACGACAACTTTTCAAAAACACGTTTCTTTCTTTTAAAACAACGAAAGCATCAATCAGAGCTATTTACGTGGCGGAACTAACTCGCGTACAACCCGGCTAAGTATGAAAGAACGCTAAATATTTAACTGACTTGTATACGGCAAGCGCCTCCTAAATGTATCGCATAAATTTGGTCGAGTAAAAAGTCGTCAACTCCCGTAGGCTAGTTTTGAAGAGATAAGACCGACTTGAAGTAAAAAAAAATTTTTAAAGCTTAAATTTATGTTCTTTCTCATAAAAAAATTCGTTTATTTCAGTATGATATCCTATGGAAAAAGGTAACTGCAATATTTTATGCAACAAACTAAAACACCATATTTGATCAATTTTGTCATCATCATAATTTCAAGAAAACCAAAGGCAAACCCCCATATCTCCGCAAGAATCGATCTTTCGCTGCCCATATCTCATATTATTATGAGCCGACAAAATACTTTTATGTATTTATGTAAAACTTTTTACAGTAGGTGATCCTTGGACATCATCAAAAAACCAAACGTCTTCTCTCGTTCTCCCGTCGTCGTATCCTAGTAGGGAGGCTAAGTATTTAAAAATCGATTTTCGTTGGACTGAGCAGTATTATACCAACAAGTGGTATCGTTGGATTCAGTGATGTTTCTTTAGTAGGAAAAGTGACGTTGTCACTTTCTAAAGTGGTGGAGTGACGTATTATGACGTCACAAAGATGGCGACTCCTAGTCTTAAATTCGGTCGATTTACTCAGTAACTACTTAACCTATCACGACGTGAGAGGTGACATATGAAAGGTATTTTAATACTTAACAAAAGATGTCTAACAATGTTCAGGGTAATTTGTATAATTTGAAAGATAATATTAAATATATGAAAAAAAATTAGTGTTTTCTTTTTTATAAACCAAAAAACGCAATTTTATTGGTTGAAACTATTAAAACTTTATTAGAAAGTTATCTTGCTACGTCTTTCATCTATAACATGAACTTTGAATTTTTGAAATTGGTTGATAAATGACTACGCTACAACCATTTTACTACAGGCCCAACAAGCGTGCGAGAGATGACTCACACCTTATTAATAGGGAATTTCGTGCAAATATTTGTATAGGAACCACTTTAAATTGGACAAGTCAATGAAACTTTGTACAATAGGTGGTCTTGAGTAGAAATCCACCGTGAACCATCACTCTCCCCCCTCTCAAGCCGGGGGGAGAGGGGTAAAGTCGAGTTTCACCGCCCTTCTTGTTGACGCTTATATTTCTAAAAATGTATGTGCTAGGACAAGTTTGGTATCATTTTCGGATAACTCGTTAACGTAGAATTCATTTTTGATATTATAAAATAGGGTTGCCATACAAAAAAACTAAATAATATGATAAAATTCGCAAAACACG
The DNA here is from genome assembly GCA_948473455.1 of Teleiodes luculella. Taxonomy (NCBI): domain Eukaryota; kingdom Metazoa; phylum Arthropoda; class Insecta; order Lepidoptera; family Gelechiidae; genus Teleiodes; species Teleiodes luculella. The sequence continues at coordinate 962,447 of OX419586.1, read as the reverse complement.
ACTGAAGTTTTTCTACATAAATTGTTCCTCTCGAAGTTGGTGGACTGTAGATGTTGTTGAAGGAAGAGGTGCTGGGTTGGCTTTTCGTGAGATGTTATGAGTGAAAACACTGACTTTAGCGTGGAAAATACTTTTTAATCAAGCACAAACAAAATTACAATATTGCGTGCAGAGCAGAGAATTTTACAATGTTGCCAATAGCAAAAAATACTTAAAGAATAGTATTTAGTGTAGCCAGATTGCTACATAAATGTCATTTGATTTCCCATGGGATGATATGATTTCGATGCACAGAAAACATGGTCAGGTAGCAGCATTCACAGGCTTTACAAATATATAACTTATGTTGCAAATTCCTTTATAAAAATGGATTTAAAAAGTTAATTGTATGCGCGACAGACGAGTGTATAGACATGAAACTAGCTCCGAGACTAAATTAGTCCCAGAAACAGCGGTGGTAAGGGATGCGGTGTTATGGCAGAAATGTCGTGTGTAGGTGTTGCACAACCTTCCAAACAAATAAAAGATGTAGAAGATAGACTGGCCCGGGCAAACGGAGATAGAGAAATGGCGCCGTAGTGAAACTTGTAGGAAACCTTGGTGAGACTTTGAAAGGTGACAAAAAACAGACCAAGATGACTGACTTCAAGGTACTGGCAACCGCTGGCAACCCAGCAAATAAAGGAAAGCGGGGCAGATAATATTTCTGAAGATCAGTAATAGAACCAAGATCTAATTTTCTTTTCTTGGCTACTGTATTTTTTATATCCCTGTTTAATTTCTGCTCGGGTTCCACGTCTTTAGGGTAAAAGCTAAAGCTGTTACATTGCTGAAACTCAGAAAGCCTTGTGATGATCCCATATCCCTCCGCCGATATCTTTACTGTGTGTAACATACTAATTAATTGCTCGAAGTAATGATACTTAGCTGCCTCGTCAGCACCGTCAGGTTGACGGATCAGCTAGCGTAAGTTTGAGGTAGAAGACTATACTAAAGGTTAGAAGTTGGGAAAGTATATGAACAGTAGGCAAGTAGGATCATTTACAATAAATTGTTTCATGTGCATTTTTCATTGTAATCGAATTGACACAGTGAGGTTAACATTTGTGAAGACCAGTATTTTATCAAAAATGAAAGAAAAAATGAAGCTATTCGTGGCCTCTTATAGATCCTCATTCATGCAGGTGGTAGCATGCAGGAAATAAGCTGAACAAGTGATAGGAGCGTCCTCGTTGAAGTAAACACATCACACTGTGTCCGAGTTGTAGCTTCACCGGAAAGGTTCTCCTTGTTTTGGATGATTTGGGTCCGGAGTATTTTCGAAGCAGTCCATTTGACCAAGGCAAATCATGCCAGGCGTACTTAGACCACGTAATGTGTGATGCTGGAGCTGGGGTATCTCACTTCATAGATATTAAGCCTATTGAGGAACCAGCACGTGGTGGTGTAAGGGACGTTTGATGTCGGTTTCTTATTTAGCCATGTTCAAAGAGCTGGACACGTCTCTACGAACCTTCAGCAGAGCAATACCAGCCTGAGTGTTTTATTTCGTGTGCTCACCGAAAGTAAACCGATGCTAGTATAATCGTCTGCCGAAAAAAGTGATTCAGTTCGAACAATCGAAAAACTTGTGGAAAATTGATGTTGGCTGGCGCAGGTTATTGCGTGTACCCACTTTCTTCTTGCGGGTTTAAGCAGCATTGCCTATAAAAGAACGATTTAATCAAGCCAATGCAACGCCTAAGTAAGGTACTGGAGTACAGGAATGAGCTCGGCTGGCTAGTAAATGTATAAAGACTGCTGTGCAGATCGATTAGTACCTACACAGCTAAATAGACTGTGCTTTGTAATTTAATACCAGATACTCGGCGCCAACCCCTTTCATTCGGAAGTATACGTTGTGTGATGTTCAAGATCTGGTTACAACAGGGTTTTTCTGTTCAGAATCGGAATGCAGCTTGTTCAGAGATGACTTTTGGACTGCGATAATTGTAACCAAGCTGTAGTGTAGCATTATTTCTAGTAATTTTTAGGCCTTAATGACACAGTATAGACAATAGCTTTTGGGGTCCTATAAATGCTTGTCTGAGTTTCAGTAGTGCAACAGTCTTAGCTTTTGCTCCAAAGACGTGGATGGAATCCAAGCAAAAATTAAACAGTGGTTAAAAAATCGTAGCAAGGAAAATAAAATTAATTCTTAAACCTATTACTGGTCGACAGAAATATTGTCTGCACCCGCTTTGCTATTGGTACCTAATTTGTTGGGTTGCCTGCCAGCGGTTGCCAGTGTCTTGAAATCAGCCGTCTTGGTTTTTTTTTACCTTTCAAAGTTTGACCAAGGTTCCCAACAAGTATTACCACGTATTACTACGGCGCAACCTCTCTATCTATTACCGTTTGCCAGGGCCGGTCTAACTTTTCATTCCGACCTGATCTTCTACATCTTTTATTTGTTTGGAAGGTTGTGCAACACTCACAACATTTCTGCCATAACACCGCATCCCTTACCACCGCTGTTTTTGGGACTAATTTGGTCTCGGAGCTAGTTCCATGTCTATACACTCGTCTGCCGCGCATACAATTTTTATTAAATCATTTTTTATAAAGGAATTTGCAAATAAGTTATATGTTTGTAATACCTGTAAATGCTGCTACCTGACCATATTTTCTGTGCATCGACATCATACCATCCCATGGGAAAGCAAATGACATTTATGTAGAAAAACTTCAGTCGTGTTTTGCGAATTTTATCATATAATTTAGTTTTTTTGTATGGCAACCCTATTTTATAATATCAAAAATGAATTCTACGTTAACGAGTTATCCGAAAATGATACCAAACTTGTCCTAGCTAGCACATACGGTTTTAGAAATATAAGCGTCAACAAGAAGGGCGGTGAAACTCGACTTTACCCCTCTCCCCCCGGCTTGAGAGGGGGGAGAGTGATGGTTCACGGTGGATTTCTACTCAAGACCACCTATTGTACAAAGTTTCATTGACTCGTCCAATTTAAAGTGGTTCCTATACAAATATTTGCACGAAATTCCCTATTAATAAGGTGTGAGTCATCTCTCGCACGCTTGTTGGGCATGTAGTAAAATGGTTGTAGCGTAGTCATTTATCATCCAATTTCAAAATTTCAAAGTTCATGTTATAGATGAAAGACGTAGCAAGATAACTTTCTAATAAAGTTTTAATAGTTTCAACCAATAAAATTGCGTTTTTTGGTTTATAAAAAAGAAAACACTAATTTTTTTTCATATATTTAATATTATCTTTCAAATTATACAAATTACACTGAACATTGTTAGACATCTTTTGTTAAGTATTAAAATACCTTTCATATGACACCTCTCACGTCGTGATAGGTTAAGTAGTTACTGAGTAAATCGACCGAATTTGAGACTAGGAGTCGCCATCTTTGTGACGTCATAATACGTCACTCCACCACTTTAGAAAGCGACAACGTCACTTTTCCTACTAAAGAAACATCACTGAATCCAACGATACCACTTGTTGGTATAATACTGCTCAGTCCAACGAAAATCGTTATTTGACGACTTTTTGTAACTCCGCCTCCCTACTATCCACACAACTCTCACGCCCTACTGCCATTAAACGCAATAGTTACGGGTGCAGAATTTATTGTTTTTCATCTTTGAAATCTTAGCGGAGTCAAGTTGTATAAATCATGCGTTAATGCCGGCGCATTATACAAATTCAAATTTATAACCCGATAAAATTACGGAATGGCCGATGGGGTGGCCCCCCCCCTCCTCACTTTGACCCCCCCGTGACCCCCGCTATCATTACCGACGAACTAAATGCGGTTTTAATTCATTAGATATCGAGGTTCGGCTGATCAGAGCATGTTGATAGTTTAAAGGGTTGATGTTTTGTAAACTTTGATAACGAGGGACTTTTTTGCCTTGAGAGATTAGAGAGGATAATTATGATTTTTACTAAAGTGAAAACAAACTTGCGTTTCATAATTATTATTTTTTTGCAAAGTCTTACAGACGACGACGTCAAAAAGTCTATAATAATACACGTAACCTTATTTAGTTACCTACTTAAAAACTACACTGTTTTGACTAAACTTTGGTTTGAAGTGGATTCTTTATTAAAATAACTGTAGGTATATGACTAGATAAACTGGCCTAAAACTTGCTTGCAGCCTTTTTTTGGAAAAAGTAGGTGAGATACTTTGTTTTAAAATGCTTTAAAAGGTACCTTACCTACAAAGATGGACACTTGCAGTCTTTGCATTATATTGACTTACTTGATAAACAAAATAATCATTCAACCATAATTCAAATGAGAATCAAAGATCATCTAAACGTAACAAAAAAGCAATTTAGAAAAAATCTTCTCCAGAACCAAAATCGATTGTTTAATAAGACAAAAGGCGAAATCTCTCGATTTATGCCATCCGATTTGATCATTCAATTAACCGTGAATGGAAAGAAAAGAGGTTTACAGCTCAAATTGTGATAAATCAAAAAGGCCTGGCAATAATTACCTTCAGGCTGAAGCTACAACGGCGTTTCTAAGCCGTTGGAATGATTCGATTATAATTTTGAATCGATTTGTGAGATCGAGCTTGATTAATCATTTGAGGTTTCACGTAATTGATCATTTAAACAGTGTTCTAGCTTTTTTTCATATTAATGAGTAGCCTATTTATCCTATCTACTTGCATTTTTTTTAGTCCATCAGCAAGTTTCAGAGTGTAAGTGGCCCTATAAATGGAACTGAAAATTTTACAAATACATTTCAACACTTTATAGTACGAGTACATAATGAATAATTTCAAGCAATTTTGAAAAAAAATAATTACTTTAACATTTATGAAATCTAACTTACTATTAAATCTCATAATTTTGTAATAGTTTAGAAAAATAATGTTTATGGTAACAAAAGATAAACTTGAAACACTCTTTTATAACGTACTTTTGTGTACACAACTTTCGAATTGAATATCCAACTGAAATCAAAAACAAATATTTATCTGTAAAGTACGTGCTCTATCCATCAAAATTAGCTCTTTCAGACCAAACTTCTCGCATAACTAATGATAATACAGAGCTTGCATTTAGATGAAATATAACAAATATGTCCCAAAGCGGCGCTGGACGTGGCTACCCCATTTGTTACATGAACGAGTGTTTTGACCCGTCGAACAGTACTGCTGCTAAATTACAGATGGCGCTAGATGTTCTATTAAAGCTTGGAGAAGTTGAGATTTACGTGTTTTGGAAAGGAACAAACTTTGTTTATGATTCAGTATTTCATATTTACTATCTCAAATATTGAAGGGGTTTAAATCTATTCCTAATTAGAATGATTAGGGCTTACATTAGTATGATTACAAAGCTACGTTGTCCCAGTGGACAACCTCTTGGATCAACCTCACAAATAATATTCTAGGCTACCCCATCGAGTTTCAATCCTATCCAATCGCGCCGGTCGTTTCTGAGCTGTGGGCAGCAAGGGTATGTTGCCAAAACAGTTACAATCCCTTGGGTTTCGGGAAAGTTAGTAAATTTTGTTTCTTCTCTCATGTTTATTAGTCTCTGCTGAAAAAGTTAGAAGTATATCACAAGCACAGAGTATTTAACGTGTGTTTTTTAATTGAGACCTCTGAGGTCAAGCTCGATTTTTTCGGTGAGAGGTTAGAATAAAATCTTTCTCTGTTGATTTCTATTTGTGTCTTTCAGATTCAGGGAATCCAAGGCATAATTAAGCTTCTTTGTTGAATTTCCGCTTAAAATGTTTTGTTATCGAAAGTTCATGTAAATTTTAAAGTCAAAAATATCGTTACATGGCTGGAATCAAACCGGCTCCTACTTGAAAAGCAACGACATTATGGACAATATGCTATCGAATTAACTATTGAGAGAATCATTATTGAAAAATATTCATAGTGAATTAGGGTTAATAGTAATAAATAATAATAATAATAATAAATTCAATTATTTCAGGCAATTTTTACATAAAGATGTTAAAAAATACGAATTCGTGAAATTATTTCATAAATAAACTATAACAGTATTTGTACAAGTTCTTACACAGCTGTTATTCTTCAACCAAAGTAATAAATAATTAACCATAAATTACCCCTTTATGGAGATACGTGACGAATCTATTACATTGACGCTAACTTTTGTGAATTATGTATATGAACAGGTGTATTGGTTATAATTTACGGTATAAATAATTAAGTTGATTGTATAATTATAAATGATCAGTATTATTTAAATTTTAATTAACGAGACAAAACGTAGTTGTATTTTAAACTAGCTGTCCGCCCGCGTCTACGCCTGCGTTGTTTTTTTACTTTTCCGCGCAGATACCCGTAGGAATGAGATATTTTCCCGCGGTAAAAACTATTTAAGATGTTGTACGATAATATAAGATATCACCATACAAAAGAAGTTAAGGTGGTGACGAAGTTCCAACCTTATTCTGAATCAGGCTGTACTTATAATAGAATTGTGTTAAAATATTATTATTTTAATTTTTCTGTGTATCATGAAAACTAGTTAAACCAAGATCCAAAACCGCATAGCCACATATCCTAGACCGGAGTTTATATACCATCTTAGTGTTATTAAGCATTTCAACATAATATATAACAGCATCTAATTTTTTTTTTAGTTGACGTAGGTACTCTAGTTACGCTTCTGTCTAAAAGTTACGACCAATCATGCTTCACTGGATTTGCTCCCAAAAACTTATATGTATACATACTCTAATATAACACTCATAACATTTCATAATACAGGAACTAATCGTTCTTAAAGTAAGTAGATGATTGTTTGAAGTTGGCGACAAAATGTAAATGTTGTTTGAATATTTGCTATAGATAAGTGAAGCCGCAGATAGTAACGTAAGCACGGACTGAGGATAAGTAGCGCTTTTTGATAACTCGCCGATGTACTGTCGGGCACAAAAGTGTTTGTATTTTAAATATTTATTTCGATTAGATTTTCATGCGACAACGTTTTCATATCTATCATGCATTTGATTTTATGGATTGGATGGATTTTGCATTTACAAATTACGAACGTATTTAAATAATTATGTAAGGTACTTTACATTAATAGATAAGAAACATACAGTAGGAAAGTTTTTTAGTTAAATATAAATTGCTATGCTCGTCCAAATAAGGTGAAATCAATGGTCAGACAACAAAAAATATAAAATTCTCGTTGTTTTTACAAACTTGTTTTAGCTGCTATTACCTTTGACAACGTATGGAAAGCTATATTTGCAATGATAGTAAATCAGTAATAGTAATATGTAATTTAATACAAAATAATAATGTAGAATTAACATTGATAACAATTGTTATATATAGCTACCGAATGAATTATTAACTCTTAGGTCCTCAAGCTAAGGCACAGAATAAATAATACGGGCTAAGGGTAAATGACTGTGTTAAAATAATTATTTTTTTTTTGAAATAGATACCACTTTTGTTCTTCACTTTCGGGTTGCACAAGGAACCTCTTCGCGTCGCGCGACGCGACCTCTCGCATACATTACCCGTGTATCTCTGATTAAGTCAATAGGTGGCGCTGTTCGCCTCTTCGAGATCCCGACATTATTTACAGACGCCCGCGCCGATATCGAGCACTAAATGTTCCGGATTTGTTGATTTTCCTCTGTTTAGTGTGAAGTTTCTATAGCGTTCAAGATTTTTATAAGAGAAACGTTTATAACATTAAATTAAAAAATTAATAACCCCGACACAAAACCGTTAATTGATCCTTTCAACAAATAGAAAAGAGCTGATAATGTTCAAATGGCTGAAGATATTTTCTTGGATTATAGCTAAGAACACTGTCGATTGTGACACCTTGCAAAAAAAAAAAAACTAGATCAAAATCGGCGCATCCGTTTAAGAGCTACGATGCTTACGAGTATAACACCTCATCGTCATTTCAGCTGAAACACGTCCACTGCTGAACGAAGGCCTTCCCCAAAGATCTTTCATTAGGGGGGAAAAATCAAACGATACCTAATAGAATCTCGTTAAGATTAAAGACAAAGAAAATATTACCTATTTACGTCTTACTTTACTTTTAAACCTCCAAGAAAGGGTAAAAGGGTTCGAATTACAAATTTGGGTGAAAAAGCCTTATCAAGTCTTGCAACATGATCGACTTCATATCTCTAACCTTTGAAATTATTTACTAATGTTTGCGATATTTTCTTTTACCACCATAGCGTCCGTAAATACGGAATTCAAAATTTTATGGAGAAATATTGGATATTTACACCACGCCACGCGAACTTTCTTTTGGCGTAGTTTCTTTTGTACCACAATATTTTTGCTCATTTTTTTGGATAAATGCGCTTACTTAATTTTTCCGTGGGTTGAAAAATTTGTTTTCTGATAATTTTTGCTAAAGAATTTGATAAAAATCCAAAGTAAGTGTCATGTGAAAGGATTCTTAAAAACCTGCTACATCCAAATTATGAAAATATAATCTGAATCATAATTATAAGGCGTGCGATTTTTAGCAATAAAAATGTTGTAAAAATTTTAAATGTAATTGTTATAGATATTGGTTATGCAGAAACTTGTATTGGGATTGGAATGCAAAAAATATTATTATTTTGTTATTATTAATAATTTGTGAAAGTTAGCTGTGAACTGTTCTCACATTACAGAAACCGTCGTAATTAAAGTAATAATTATGTTTCTTTTTTTTTTTACAAAAATAAGGTTTACTGTAAAACATAGTATAAAATTATCATTAACGTGAATGGTTAAATACAGGCGTAGATTTTTTTGTCGAGTTTCGCAGAAAAAATATAAACGTAAATCTTAACAATATTTGTGTAGGGAGTGCATGCGTGGCTTTTGAAAATGATTGTAAGCTAAATACAACAACTATATAATAAGTACACATAATATATGTAGGTACTGAATAACTTTGCATACACAAAAATTCACGAAATGTAATATCTAGGTAGGTACCTACCTTTTTCGTGTTTAAATATAATACCAATGAAACATAATTCATAGCAATTCCAGGGGTTGTGGAAGTTTGTAATCTCCCCCGCGGAACATAATGCGCTTTGCATCCATCCCCTTGCAGCAGTGAGTGCAATAAATTTGACGCACAATGTGCTAAAATATATCTTGAGACATAAATCTGTCAATTGCTCGTGGGTCCTTTCATTGACTGGAGATGAGATGCGCTTGAGACGATTCTTGGTTCAAGATCAGAAGTTGCAAAATTTTACATTGTTACCTAAAATTTATGTATTTTTACTTAAATTATCATTAGATTTATAGTTACATTTGCATTTATTTTGGGTCGTATTTCAAGATTTTAATTTAAATATAGTTTGGTCGTAAATTATGTTCAAATACCTGTTTAATTTTCTTATAGGGTTGTACATAAATAGCAACACGATGTCGGAATTCAGAATTGTAATAAATAATTAAACTTTGCATTTTTTTTATATAGAGGACAATGATCTAGCTAGACTCTAGAATCTAGAGAATACTTACTTAGCAAGATAATCGCAAATGTTTTTGTTCTAATCAGTCGGTATTAATTGTATGAATTGGCTTAAAATAAGATGAGTATAAATTGCCAATTGTAAATTAATATGACTACGAGTATTCTACTGTTATTGTCTAAATAATGTTCCATAAATTTATCAATAGATGCACTTAAATCACTTCAGACACCTTCAGGATACCATCATAGTCTTCAAAATAATCTTCTTCTTCACCCTAGCGTTTTACTGGCCAAGTGGCAGGGTCGACTTTTCTATTCATCTCCTCCACTAGTCATGGTCTAAGAAAACAAGGTCTAACCTAATGGTTAGACCTTGTCTAATGACCACGTGACTGACACGAGCCTACGTAATTTCTACGTCATTTTGCCTTTTCATCCTTGTCGAATGCGTGTAATAGACAAGGATGAACAGCGTAAAATGACGTAGGTTGTGTCAGTCACGTGGTCTAACGGTTAGACCTTGTTTTCTTCTACCATGTCCACTAGTATAGTTTTTGAAATATGTAATATAAAATTATTCGCAAGTTAATTTTATGCAGAACTCTTGCGCATCCTAATAAGTCCGTAAACACCAGATCACTCACCAAACCAGTCCCTAACAAGATGATTTCACACTCCAATTATAAGGCCGCATGCACACTGACGCGGCGCGAACATTTGGCCGTATTGTGCGCGTTAATCCTGCGTGAAGGAAGATATAAATCAACATTATTTAGTCAAAAAAACGTGTGTGACGCTACTGACGCTGATGTGTGACGCCGGCGCGCTGTGTAGGGTTGTCATTAAAATGAGGAAGTTTTGTCTTAAGTTTCACTAGTTTCTGTTCATAAATAAAACTATAGTTTGGATCGCGGGTCGACAGGAGACTCCATATCGTAGAAAGATCTTTGGATGGAATTTTGACCACTGAAAGTTGTTAAAAATGTTGCAATTTTTCTAGCGCACCGTGGAAAATCTTTTTCTTAGTTTCGCAAGAATAAAGTAAAAGTGAAAATTGTTACTAATTACGAATTAATCATTCAATCACAAATTATTTTAAATAATTTCAGCAAAGTCATTTTCGTTTCACTATCGTAGCAGTTCATTTTTGGACTGACACTATCATGAAAATTTATGAATTTGAAAAAGAAAACCTGTACATTTTGTAACCATCAGTTTTATTTACAATAAATATTTATTTTAAAACATAATTTCAACATATTTACTAACTGTTTACTCAGTGGTGCTATCGTTCGTTAACAGCTCATATATGTCCCCACTGAGGGGCTCGAGCCTACCCTGATACCAGGGTGAATAGGCCAGTGGTGCTATAAGTCATATAAAATCATTCAAATGAAAAAAATCCGTCACACACCCAAACATTGTGGTTGTAGCTAATCATACAAAAACTTCAAAATCCGCCGCCCAGCCATCGGTCACAAATCACCAAGACGCATGTTTTCCGGCGCGGCCGGGATCGAACCCGCTAATGGCGTCTTATTTATTAACACTGCAACGTAACGTCGTGACGGAAAAGTGGGACGGGAGTTGCATTAGTGTTGAAACGTTAGTTTCATGACATGCTGGCTTTTGTAAAGAATCTGAGAAAATGTCACTTGACTCACATTATATTTCCAGTAATGACTATGTCGAATGTAGATATGTAGGTAGACATAGAGATTGTTGGATCGATCGATTTTTATAGAAGATTAGGTATATTATGCTACTGGCTACAATTGAGCTTCGGGGAGTCCCAGCAGGAACAAATGAAAGCGAAGATGATCTTCTGCGGATTATTTCAAAAATGGGTACTGTGGCTCAGTTAAACATTCAACCAACCGATTTGCGTGATGTCTACCGTCTCCCTGGAGTTGGCCATGAGGGTAAACCAAGACCGGTAGTGGCTGAATTTACTCAAGTTTCTAAGCGTAACGTCTTCTTAACTAACATACGTCGTTTTAATAAGGACCGACCTATTAATGAAAAGCTAAATACAGAAATCCTCGGTATAGCAGGAGCCAGGAGTCCAATATACGTTGATGAACACTTACCGCCAATGGTGAGAAAACTGCTCTTCGATACACGTCAACTCACCAAAAGAAATAAAAACTTCTCTTGTTGGCACTCCAATGGTAAAGTTCTTCTGAAAATGCATCCTGACGAAAAACCGCTGCACATTACTGATGAGAAGGCCCTGCAGCGTGCAGTTCAAAGGAAATGACAATTACTGCCTGCCTCTTACTCTTTATATGGTTTTTTTTCTATAATTTCGCTTTTTGTACTTCAATTTTGTTATATAACTATAAATTCACTCACTTATACACACACACACACACACACATGCCCACATACACCTACTCCCACTCAACAATATACGCTCGCTATTTCCTACGTGTTACAGCTAGATTTATTACGAATATTTTTATTCACTATTTTCTGCAATTATAAAGAAGCAAATATTTCTTCTTCCGCTTTCCTCCCCACAAACATTGTTATTATTTAAAAAAACTTTAAAATTCAATAGCATTCAAGATCTAATAGATAATGTTGATAATTTCAATAATTCTGTTTCGCTCTCCTGTACTCCAGAAGCATGTGACGTATACTTAAAAAACTCATCTTCTTATCTAAAGGTGCTGCAGCAAAACATTCGCAGCTTGCGTTGTAATTTTGATGAGTTAGAATTGTTGTTAAGCAGATTTGTCCTAGATTGTGACGTTATTGTCTTAACTGAGTGCTGGGTAGATAATGACACCCCTCTACCCGTCATCCAAGGATATTTTGCATACAAATCTACTGACAACTACAATCAAAATGATGGGGTAGTGTTATATGTAAAAAATCACCTAAATCACATAATTAAAGAACCTCCGTGTAACGAGGCAAACTGCCTAGTAGTAACACTTGGAAGAGATACAGTTATAATTTCTTTCTATAGATCACCTAGCTTTTTGAAAATAGAACCGTTCTTACAATCTCTGGATGAATTGCTTAAAGAGTATTCATCTTATAAAAACATTATACTGGTTGGAGATATAAATATAAATATACTTAATTTGAGTACAGATACATCTGCATATCTGGATATTGTAGCATATCACGGCTTATTGCCAGCTTCAACTATTCCCACCAGGGGAGAAAACTGCATTGATCATGTGATGCTTAAAACGAAACTAAATTCATACACTTTTACTTTGGACACTACTTTAAGTGACCATAAAACAGTTTTATTTTGCCTTGAAACTAGGCAACCTTTTGCATCTCAAAAAAGCAGATATTGTACAAAATTAAATTTGGAATCGTTCAAGGCGGAAATAGCAGAAATTAATTTTAGTGAAATTTATGCTGAATCAAATTTAAACACTGCAACTGACCTATTTATAACTATCTTATCTAATTCTGTAATAAAAAACTCCCTGCTTATAAGAATTCCTCGCAGTAAATTTACCAAAAAGCCTTGGATTTCTATCGGAGTTTTAAGATGTATTAAGAATCGTGATAAAATGCATATGAAAATCAGACTGGAACCAAATAATGAAGTTTTAAAATTGACTTATAAACGTTACAGAAACTTTTGTAATAATCTTGTAAAAAAGTTAAAAACTCAATATGATAGAGAACAGATAGACGTCGCTAAAAATGACTCGAAAAAATTATGGCGCACCATAAAAAATGTTACTAATATGAACAGCCAGAAAACAAATACGCCTCTTGAACTTTTGACTATTGATAAGACCCCACAACTATCCGTAAATAGCGTCAATTTGTTTTTTGCTGAAATTGGTAAATCACTATCAGATAATATACGCCCACCGAGGAACCCATCTAGTTGTGATTCTACAAATGGCTCGTCTTCTGCTTCATTTGTGCTGTTACCGACTGATTTTGAAGAAGTTGAAGCCACTATAAAAAACTTGAAACACGACTGTGCTGCTGGATGGGACAACATAACGTCGGTTGCTCTGAAGGAAATATCAGAATTTGTGACACCAGTACTAACTGATCTAATAAATCGTTGTCTTCAGGCAGGAGTCTTTCCAAACGCCCTGAAAAGGTCAATTGTGCATCCTATACACAAGGATGGGAGCAGAGACAGGGTAAACAATTATAGGCCAATCTCAATTCTCACTACGCTATCTAAAGTGTTTGAACGCATCATCAATAAGCGACTAATGAAATATCTAGATGAGAGAGATTTGCTAAGTAGCAATCAATATGGTTTCAGAGCGCGTCGTTCTACTGATGATGCTCTACACAAATATACAGATTTTTTGGTTAACAAAATGGATAGTGGGAAGAAATGCATGACAATTTTTCTAGATTTGGCAAAAGCCTTTGATACTGTCTCTGTTCCCATACTTGTAAGTAAACTAGAATCTATGGGCGTCCGAGGTACTCAGTTGGCTTTACTGACTGATTATCTTACAAATCGATCTCAGAGCGTAAAAATAGGAGACTGTACTAGCGATTATTTGCCAATTACTTTTGGAGTGCCACAGGGCAGCATCCTTGGCCCTACACTATTTCTATGCTATATAAATCAGCTGTGTCAGCTTAATCTCACAAATTGCCAAATTCTGTCTTATGCTGACGATACAACACTCACGTTTTATGCGGATACATGGGACGAATTATATGGCCTGGCACAATCTGGTTTCAGTGTTGTATGTGATTGGCTTGCATCGAACTATCTGACTTTAAACTCTGATAAGACTAAAGCTATAGTATTTACTATTATAGATCATACAGGTGTACCAAAAGCTGTCCCTTCCATTATAGCACATAATTGTGACAAACTTCATTTGCAAACTAGTAATTGTAATTGCCCAAAAATCGAACAAGTTGAAAACGTGAAGTATCTGGGAGTATTTATCGACAGAAAGCTATCATTTGAAACTCACATCCATAAAACATCACAGAAAATTCGAAAACTGACATATATCTTTAAACAATTGCGTTATGTAGCTGACTCCAAGTTAGTAATAAATGTCTATTTGGCACTGGTACAATCTATTTTGACATATTGTATCAGCTCATGGGGTGGTGTAGGAAAAACAAAATTGTTAGAGCTGGAAAGAACGCAGAGAATGATACTAAAGGTTAGTCTATTTAAGCCGCGTCTCTTTCCAACTGACGAGTTGTATAGTCTGGCTAAAGTGTTGTCTGTTCGCCAACTATATATCCTCTCTACAGTGCTTCGGCAGCACTCGATCTTTAGAGATACAAAATCGTCGAGTTCGTCTAGAAGACACTACATGGTATATAGTGAAAACACTGTCAGAACTGCTTTTGCAAATAGGTTTTTGACTTTCCGTGGAGCTTTATTGTATAATAGAATAAATAGAGAAATAGGTATAGGTGGCTGCTGTAGAGTGAAGTGTAAGCGATTAACTAACCAGTGGCTGAGTTCTTTAAATTACGATGAGACAGAGACTTTGCTAGCAATTCAATCATGAACATCTCACTCCAGCTCAAACACGCTTACTATCTGTCAAGATTGTTCCCTTACATTATTACATACCTAACACTATCACACACACAAACATACACACACAAACACACACACACACACACACACACACACACACACACACACACACACACACACACACACACACACACACACACACACAAATACAAACATGTAACCCTACTTTTATTTTTATTTTATTAATCTTTTTCTTAGTTTATGTGATCCACATTGTCTGTCCTAGCAACTCTTTATGCCTCGACTTTGTATAAAATGGAAGCCTGGAGTCCTAAAATACAAGCCTCGGCTTAGTTTAGGCTCCAGTCTCCCACAAATACTAGTGATAAGTTACCTGATAATATGTCATTGTATCTTTGTGGTGAGAAAATAAACAAATTATTATTATTATTATTATATTATTTCTTGTGTACATTTAAAGAAAAAAAAGGAAAAAATTAAAGAACACCTTTTTTTGAAAGAACATTTTAATCTCACTTTGTCAATGAGTAAAACTAATTCCACCGCCGAAAATCTGAACACCAAAATTACTGAACAGATTTTGATGAAACTTGGTACATAGATAAAATCCATCTTGGGAAAGAATATACGCTACACTTTACAGTGGGAAAGTACATTAATTCCTAAGGGAAATCTACATTTAGTCATCCTCTTACCTTTCGCGTTGTTTTTTCTTCCAATTTCATAGTGTCCCAAATTCGGAATATAAAACATTCTATTAAAAAATGTTATTAAAATCGGAATACTCTGTAAATAACAAAAGTTATGCGTAGTCGTTATACATAAAAAATATACGCGTCAAATCGAAAACCTCGCTTTGAGTGACTGGTTGATCTTTAGGGTGATTTTTAAATTGGCATGTTGTATGACTAATAATTAAGTATATACCACCACTATTATTTTTTCTGGGTCTACCAATTAGAAAGCCTTTCGAGATTTCATTTTCTTTTGAAAATTGACAACAGCTTTAAAAACATTTCTAATGGAGCAATTGGATTTCCATTTTCAGTTTATATTCATAATAATATTATAAATGTGAAAGTGTGTTTGTTTGTTTGTCCTTCCTTCACGCCTTAACTAAGCAACCAACCGACTTAATTTTCGATATAGAGTTAGTTGAACGGATGGAAAGTGACATAGGCTACTTTTTACCGCAGGAAAGTACCTCATTCTCACGGGAAAAACTGTTAACGCGGGCGGAGCTGTAGGACGGAAAGCTAGCACTTTTATATATCTCCCACTCACAAGTCTAACCATTAACGTCTGCTAAATAACTCTTGATGTCACACAAATTATGTGCCTAATATGGCGAGCAGATGGTCCGGCGCAGTAAATCAAACACGCAAGACGTGGCACTAGCACACGTCGCTGTGACAACTCTCCGCTTGTTTCATTACTCTGTGGTTTTGTATGACTTCCCAATTCAAAACATCAAAACAAAATACAAACAGAAAGAAATTCAGAAAGAATCGCAAAAAATATCATATAAAACAAAAGTGAATAACAAAATAAAACCTAACAATAAAATAATATAATTAAAAACCTACAAATACTCAATTTAACAGACTTAAGATTCTCAGTTTTACAGATTCCCTGTTTTTATTTTACTGTTACCAAGTTTTACAAGGGTTGAGTTGTTCTCGTAGTAAAATACATCTTTAAAATGTTATTTTCAATCAATTAGTGTATAAGTGGACCAGTTTTCTGAAGGGCCCCTTTTCTTCATGGCCTTTATTATTACGCCAAATTGATTTGGTTACGTGGAGGTACATATCCTAAAAAAGAATTGGTTCATTGAAGGTTTAATGTTTTTCTTTTGTGAAACCCTGAGCTTTTCATAGTAAGTAATATTAAAAAATAATGCGTTTTTTCATTACATTTCTTGAAAATCGGCAGCGAACGGGTTAACGTATCTCATCATTGTGTTTCACCTCACCATATAGGTATCATCTTCATCGATTTGCTCTGTTAGTCGATGCTAATAAAATTCCAAAAATTTAAAATTCGAAAATTATTTATTTTATTTATTTATTCACTTCTGACGTAATTTCCGAAGTTTAAGCTTTGCTCAAACCAAGACAGGCTCTCGTCTCAAACAATATAAGTACAAATCTAATCTAAGCAATGAAAGAGAGATCAAACAATCTAAAAGAACCCGCCGAAGACACTCCACAGGATCGCATCTTTTGTATGTTCCTCCTTTTAAAAAAATATGCTTGGAATTATAAATTTAATAAAAATATTATATATTATAGCTCGTGGTAAAATTGCAAACGGTAGGTAACGTAAAGTAGCCGGTGACGACATGTTCGTAAAACCCTTTACGTCACCACGACGAACAACAAATTACCACAGACTACAAAACAAATAGAAAGAGTCTACATAACCACTACAAAAGCGCCGCGAGCGCTGTCGCCGCCCCGTTGACGCGAGTTTTGTGCGCAAACGCAACCGCCGCATGTTTCAAACAATGTTTGTTCTAAGTTTAAAATGGTTTAGTGACGCGTTTTGATGTGAAGGAGGTAATGATAATGGACTTGCTACCGGTTTTTTCTTAATGCCATGTTAATGCTTTATTTTAAAGTATTCTAGGGAAGGGTGTTTTAAGAACAATTGAAAAGAAATAGAATAGAACTATAGATACAATGAAGTTCTCGTAAAACTTCCTTGTCCTTCGTTGTCTATATTTTATCTCCCCACCGAGGGACTCTAGCCTACCCAAAAATCTGAATAAATAGGCCTTAGTCGACTTTGCTGGCCCAGTGCGGGTCGATCAACTTCACACCTTTAAATTACTCCATAAATACATTAAAAAAGAATCATTTTGTATTCATAAATGTGCTAGCACTTGTAACTACCGCGGTTGGAACCGCTGTTGGAGTAGCCGTAGAAAGTAAACTTAATAGAATGCAGTTTAAGTAGTCTAATGATTAAAGTGAAGAGTTTTGAATTAGGTAGAAAAGTCAGGTAGGTACCTACATGCATTGTTAGATTTTCGCGGTTGTTAATTGCACTAACACATATTTTCACGGGTTTTTTTTCCACGATTTAGTTATGAATTGAGCTTACCGATATTTCGACCGGGTTACAACTAAACCGTGAACCGTGAATTTATAACTAAATCGTGGAAAAAAAACCCGTGAAAATGTGTGTTAGGTACATGCATGACTTACTAACACAGGAGAAATGTCGTTCTCATAGAAAAAATAAAAACATAACACGAATTTGGCAAACAGCTAGATAATAATATACGTGATAGGTTCAGTATGTTTGTCCTTATAATAGTACTACCTACTACTAGTACTTAAATAATATAGAATCAGACAGAACATAAATTGTAGAACAGAATAACTTTTCTTTAGGGTAGATATTGATAAAATAGTTCTTATTACTACAACTTCAAGTCATAATTAATTTACATGTTTTTCCCTTCCTCCATACAATAGGAAACCATCACTTTGGTACTTATGGGTAGATATTAACGCAAGCTCTTTTGTCTCGCTTCCGCCAAACTAATTTATAAGTAGAAGAACAGGACAATGTAATCAGTGTATATCACCACCTGTCACCGGACCGTGTTTTGGCGGCAAAACTCGCTATCTATCTTAGTCCTGCCCTTGAGGGGTCAGGGAAAAAGGCGATGCTCACTTTTCAATAAAATTCTTCTCAAGACCTGAAAGAAAAGTTTAAGTTTTTTATCTATTTAGCATTTAATAGACACAGCAATATTTTAATCATTTCTTCTTTTTGTAAACCATTCATTTACCTTACTATTTAAATAAGTACAATCACTAAGCACAAATTTTTTAAATTTGAATTTCAGAGGCCAATGATGTTAGGATATTAGAGCTGCTTTGGTCCCTTTTTTATAAATTTCGAAGTCAAAAATTGAGATGTCTTTAATTGTTTTAAAAAAAAAGACAATATTTTTCCCGTAAAAGTAGGTACGTTACTATGTAAAACATTTTCATTTTCACCTAATAGACTAGGTAAACAATATCTTAACTTAGTACAAAGTTGAGCATCCCCAATTAAACAGTTTTTCAAAGTCCGCCTGCAATGAGCCAAATAGATTTATTTTATTTTCTCCTTTATAAAGAATTTGATTCACTCTCCCAGAACCTCCCCTCTGAATGATCCGGAGTGCTTTTTTTTATTTTGTTCTTTATTCTTCCTTGCTCAGGGCCATAAATTTTAAGGGTTTCTGTTTTGTTAAACAAACGGCTATGTTCCGTTATTTATTGTTAATTTCATTTTGTGTACGGAATTTTATGTCTGTTTTATTTCAAAAGTTACATTTTATAAATATATAGAAATTATGCGAAGGAGCTGTTTCAAGCTAACCCATTTTCCACTGTGATTCTGGTTTGCCTGTCAATGTGATCATTCCGGATTCGATAGCGCAGGGAAACTTCCCTCTGTATCGCCCTTTGATTGAGCCTTCTTAAGACGCCTATTGGAAGCGACCACGTCACGGATCAGTAAGCCGTCGCTGGAAACACAAGCGTAGCTTTAACAGGCCATCTTAAGGTGGACCAAAGATCTGGTGAGGGTCGCGGGAAGTCGT
The DNA here is from genome assembly GCA_948473455.1 of Teleiodes luculella. Classification (NCBI taxonomy): domain Eukaryota; kingdom Metazoa; phylum Arthropoda; class Insecta; order Lepidoptera; family Gelechiidae; genus Teleiodes; species Teleiodes luculella. Next base: position 942,867 of record OX419586.1, on the reverse strand, counting down.
TCGATGCGGGCAACGCAGGACCGATCGTTGTGGAGATTTTTATATTAGGACAGACCTTTGTCCAGCAGTGGACGTCTTTTGGTTGAATGATTATGATGATGATCAATGATATCTTCCTATAGGTATAGTTTGAAGTGAATAAGGTTATATAGGCCGGGCAATAGGTAGCAGCATTTAGCTGTGTAGTGTAATCAACAACAACTGTAATCATCAATATACGATTTGTCTGTTAAGCTTAGGAGTTATAGGAAAATAATTGAATTGAAAGGTCATTTCCTACGAGATTTACTTTAACCACCTTTAACTAAGAATTTTAATATGTCATCACAAAAAAGTTATACCTAAAAGGAGGCACATAACCTCGCAACATACTCATCAAGTTATAAACCCAGTGTTCCATACGCAGTACATTTCTTTAGTATTTAGGTACCTCATAAGTCCGATTGCAGCTGACCCTAGGCCTTAGTCCTTAATCTTATGAGAAACTCCTTTCCCGCCTTCGGCCCGCCTGTAATGTCATATGATTTTTATGACCCATTGTCTTCGACCTAGGTACTGGATGAGTCTATATCTATCTCATCGGTTTCAATTAAGTAATCTATAGCCATGGATAATGTAAGTCCATACCACAACAGCATATTAAAATGTGAAAAGAAACTATAATTTTTTTTTATTGCAACATTAAAAACAAATACTAACCTATATACTCGTGTCAATCAAGCCAAAATTTTGTGTAAATTAAGAATTTGACCGAAAATGAAAATTAACAGTAACATAATAAAACTTTGTGGTGGTGTGGAACAATTGGCATGATTAGAATTAGGAAAGTCTCGTCTACATCAATGTAAGTTGATCGACTTCAAACAGATTGTATGATTTTTTCAGAAGCATGTGCAAAATTCACAATGTTGCCAGTATTATACTGGTTCCGTCACAATGCGCATAAATTTCTTATTGCCAATATGCACCCAAAAGACGATCAGTCTGAAAAATCCGAAGAAAATAAATTCCACAACGGCCAGTTCAGCACTATCCTTATCCAGTGGCGTAACATTATCCAAGAGTTTCCCTCGTCCATTGGTTTCCTTCATTTAGCAGCTTTCCTCGACTCTTCATCTTTTACCTCTGTTTTCTTCACTATTTTTCTACCCCAGTGATCTTCAGCGAAAGCAATGATAATGTGTTCGCTGCCACCTAAAGCCCAAACCATTTTCAAATTCTCAAAGTTAACGCTTTCAAAAAGCACCAAGCATTTTCTTAGTTTCCCGACAGGCAATCTCATTTCGACTTCCATTACGCGCCGAAACTTTCCTCAACAGCCTTTACCCTCTCATATCCGTCAATGGGCATTTCAGGAGGCTTTTCATAAATATGCAGCGCGCCCTCCTGATTGCAGTTAAATAATAAATTCAATTTGCTTCGGAGCCATCAAATATTTTCCGTGATAACGTTTCTATATTTGGACGGGGTGGTGGATATAATGGCGTTATTTAGAGTCTTGCAATATGCTAAGATAGTAGGCTGGCAGCATTAACAAGTCAGGAGATGGTTGTGCCCGGGTGGGGACAGGGGGAGGCGTCGAGTCGCCTTGGGGTATTAAATGTTCGTACGTCCTCATGGAAGACACTGGATGCGGGCAGCGCAAGACCAATCGTTGTGGAGATCTTTGAGGGAGGCCTACGTTCAGCAGTGGACGTATTTCGGCTAAATGATGATTCTGTTTCAGGTTTCGTTTCGAACATAAAGAACTACGATATTTTTTTATAAAAGTAAATTAATTTTAAAAAACGTAAAAATTTCTGTTTGTTGAGTGTCGTACATTATTGATTGAATTTTCTTTTGTTGTCATTGAGCTGTAAGTCTTCCAAAGATAAAATTAATAAATATCCTAATCCCTAAGCATTGTGATTCTCAACGGCTTGTAACAATATATGCCTTGATACGTTTTCCGCTCTTAGATCGCTCGTTGAGATACTTTTTGTCTTTTTATATGTGGGGACATCTCACACGCGGCCGGCCGGCTAGGCAGAGCCTGTACAATGGGTGTCAGACAGCTGATATACATACAAATATAAATATACAACATCCAGACACAAGGCAAACACAATTGCTCATCAAACGAATATTTTGCCCTGGGCGGAATCGGAACCCGCGACCCTGTGCTTCGAAGGCAGACGGTCTCTACCAACATAAGAATAGAGAATAGTTTTTTTTTCAAATATGATGTTCGGGAGAACAGCGACTCCACAGTTTTCCCTGTAACAATTTTTACGACATCGCTCAGGCGCGGGGCTGCGCTAGTGGGCTCTTACAATTTTCGCCCGGCCTTCTGGCGCGCCTGTTAAAAACACAATGAATAATTATTGGCCTACGCCGCTCCACGGGTTTTTGCATCCATGTGCTTTGTGAGTCGGTGTTGCTTAGTAAAAAGTTCTTTAATGATGTGACGATCTTTATTTTGGAATTTAATTTTTTTAATAGTTTCAGTTTATTTTCGCCTATACTATCAAGTCAGATTTTTTGGGTCATTTTTTTAAGGTTTTTCGAACGCGTTAGAATGTAGGCAGTGAGCTCTAATTATATAGACGTTATGCTCCCAAAATTACCAGTTACAAGAAAAGAAGAGAACTGGTTAGTTATTTGTTTTGTTGTGTAATATTAATAAACGAAAGCTAATTTCATGCATGAATTTTTTTACTGAATAAGTTTAGAAGCCTTTCATAAAAAAAGTACTATAAACAGAACTGACTTAAATTTATGTCAATAACGATCTTTCGTATGAATAAATTTAAACTATTACGTAACTAAACTTTTCAAAAATATATTATTAGTATATTGTATAATATTTCATAGATTTATTAATAAGTATGCTTTTTATCTAAACCTTGCTTTGAGTTTTAAACCCTCGCCCATTTTAAAGATTATTTTATATAAATACCGCAATAAAAAGTACAAACCCAATAACGCCTTTAAAAAAAATTGATGTATATTCTCAAGTTGCAGTCAAACCCCAATTGTGGATACGACAGGAAACGTCTAGTAAATCAATAGCAACACCGTTGGCTAGTCAAACAGACGCGAAATAAAAAAACAAATTTCGCAAAAAAGAATTACATGCAATAACATGCAGTAGTGCGAACATTACAATTCTTTTTTCTTCTTTGTGCAAAATTGTTCTGTATTTGTTTGTCTTAGGGTTGACGTAGATGGCAAGGATAAAGTTGGCGGTGATTTAGGCCCTATCGGCCGTCAACCTGATTAATGTCGTTAGTAAATCAGCGGATTACGACAATGCGAGAAATGACGAGTCGTGGCCGATCCGTAAGCGATACTTTGTTACGATGCAAGTTGCAAAGCGTTAGCGAGAATAAGAAAATCACTTGCAACTATTAATCTATGTAGGTACGAAATACAAAATATTGGATATTGTTTAATATTGTCTGCTTTAACTTTATATGTGTTTGTTTATAGTTTAACCATGAGCAAAAAAGTGTAGTAAAAAGTTTGACTTAGACTTTATTGAATCGATTCATTTACTTCGTTAACGGCATATATGTCCCCACCGAGGGGCTCGAACCTACCCTGAAATCAGGATTCTTTATAAATATTTTGTAATAAGGTCGTACGTAACAAATATCACTATATGCAATACAGTAAATAAATATATATTTACTACATTAATTTCTACAATTAGACATAATTGTAAGTTTAATAAATATTTAATTATTAGTCACATCACCGATTAAAAGATACCCGCTGTACTTTTAAAACATGGACCATTTTTTCGCATCGAATTATTGAGTAAACACGCGGAGCATGGAGATCGTTTCATTGGAAATGGGAATGCAAGGGTATAGGAGAAATATTGCTCGGCATATCTCTAATGCCAAGCGCCAATTGCCAGCTGTAAGATTTGCAATAAATAAAGCTGATTTGTTACAAATACTGGATTAAGAGAAAAAAGCTACAATAAAATTGCTGGGTTTAATAATACTATTGTTGTAAAGAATAGTTTATAATAGAAGAATCAGTTCCGCGACGATATGGATGAAAGGTGAATAAATATTTAAACTTTAAATTTTAATGTAACTTTTATATTTGGTAAAATATATTAAAAAATTCCATCATTTAATTTTGTAACTTTTTCATGATCCTTCGTTTTCTTAAGCTTTATACTTCATCAAATTTTACTGTGCATTGTAAACGCTTTTTTCTATCTGATTTGATGACAAAGTCTTTCTGGAAATTGACGAAAGATAGCTTAATTTTTTTTTTTTAATATTTTTTCTCGATAAGTCCCCACATATGATGAACGTTAGTAATAAAGAATAGGTATAATAAATTGCAATATACTTACCATTAATAGGTTAGTATCTTTACACTTTTAGAATACTTATATGTCAGTCCTCCACGCAGTGTAACTGTTCCACGCAAGGAAAAATACGGATACAATCCAATTTTATAATCTGATCTAAATTTCAGAAAACAACATCCTAATCAAAATTCTCTTCAACCTTCAACCCAAGATTTTCTCACAAATAAAGCATTCAATTGAAACTTCAAAGCAGCTGAAATGAAAAATAATGTGTTTTCATCACACATACGGTTCGTCGTGTGCGTGAGTGAGTGAGTGAATGTGTGGGTCGGTCGCATGTCACGGTGTTACTGACAAATTGATTTATGTAGTAAGGGGAACGCCACTTGCCTCGGCAAGTTTGCGTTTAGCCTGAGTGCTTGTGCGCCCTGCAACATTTTTGAAATTCGAAGTTTTTGAGTGGGCAAAGTTTTAAGTTTTTTTTTTCCTCAGTCTTTTGGCTAGAGGTCTCCCTGACATAATTATGTTTATTTTTAATTAGGTATATGGAGATAGGATGAATAGTCAGTGTACGTATAAGTTGAAAACTGTGTGGTTCCCCACTGAGATTGATCCAAAACGATTGTTCCTGTTGCTATAGTATGAGGTGACTAGTACAGTACCCCTACCATGAGTTGCTAACGTAACTTACGCGCTCGATATCGACTACGTAAACGTGCATTTAGTATGGAATTAAAACTACGCCATCTATTGACAGTTATCTGAAGTAAAATTTCTCCATACTAAATGCACGTTTACGTAGTCGATATCGAGCGCGTAAGTTACGTTAGCAACTCATGGTAGGGGTACAGATCAAAGGGAATGAGTACTGCTGCTTATCTGCAATGTTATTTCCTTATCAATTTGCCAAGCATAGGGACTACTGTGTTTTAACTACTATAATCTTCGGGGAGCGCGGGTTCTGGATGAATTTTAGTTTTAAGGATTCATCATATACAAAAGCCAGCACATGCAGTTGGACACTCGCACTACGAAATTCACCCCTACCACTGCGGAATACGGGCGTTCTCAGGGTCAACATGTCCAGCCGCATGTGGTGGCTTGCAGTAAAGTCTAATAGGAACCTTTAGGATATTTTGATCAAAATATTCGTACGTACATATTACTTTATTAAGTGATAAATAAAACACATCCTATAACAGCTTTGTTTTGAAGTTAAAATTTTATTTAGGTAACTTTTTCAGAACTTTTTAAAGTCAAGGATAAATTTTTTGCGAGTTCTAGTATTTTAAATATCTAGAAAATAACAAATGAACAAAACGTACGGCTGGAACAATAAAACTATCAAAACAGCCGATAAAATTTTATTTATATTATCGAAAATATTGTGATCTAACTTATCTGCTTTTATTTATATTATAGAAAATATTGTGATCTAACTTATCTGCTTAATAATATTGAGTAGAGACTCATAAACCAACGAAATTACTGACCGCCCCGATACCAAAAACAATGCCCTGATCAGCTTTAACTGCTACACAAATTTCCACCCTACAGGCAAATAATAAAGTCTATTTTTGGTAATTTTTTATCGTGCATGCAACTATACAAGTGAATATCTTTTTTCAATTAGAAAAGTCTTAATTTATCCCAAGAATGTTAAAGGAAATTAAGGGCTGTTGAGTTGGTATAAGCACGTATAAGGTTGAATTTTAAGTGTGAGCAAGTGGATGTACTACCTTGCAAAATTGTGAAGGTTATCCACGAAAATGTTAATATAATAGTTGCTTCAGTACTACGGGTTTTGTTGGCGTGAAGGCATAAATCAATTTTATAGCCCCATCTAAATCAAACGCGTTTTAATGGGCGGCCCGCGTCATATCATAGCGGAGTATGATAATTTACGGCTACTATGTGACGAATGTTAGAAATAAAGGTCCCTCCCTCTCTCCCCTCCTCTCCCCCTCAGGGGGATTAGTTTTATGCCCTAAACCGGTGTCGTAAATATGTCACCCGTATCTTACAGGGAGACTGTGTCACGAGAGATAATTTTTGGATTTACGAAGTGTCGCACTTTGCTCCGTTTGGCGTCCGTGGGTGTTTTTATTGTTTATCCGAGATAGAGCCGTCGATGGCCCTGATCGACGTAGTGGCATCTTGGGAACTTCAGCAGAAGGTCCAGTTTCATTCTTGTCTGGTTCCATTCAGTTTTTGGTTACCATCATCATAAATTTACGAGGCTATTACTCTTGGTTGTGAAGTAATCGCCATCTTACTCTATCTGTAGATTAAGCTAGCACATGAGTTCAACTTTTTTCCAAGTCTGCTAAAGCTCGATACTTTGAGAAATTGTGCAGTCAGGTTAGCATAAGGTTTCTCGAGTGACAAGACAGTTTTGTTATGTTCGTCGTTCTCATTGGAAGAAATTATAATATGGCTTATTTCTCACTTTAATTTGACAGACACATGTGAGATAATTTCTTGTCACAGTTCTTTATGCTACCAGGGTTGGTTAGTTACAACGAATTTTCTTTTACCAAAATGTACGCTTTGTCTATTCTATCTGTTCATCAACTTATAACAGTGCCTATGCTGTTTTATTTAGAGACTTCGTATTGACTTTAAATATTAACATCATCATCAACTTGTATATTTTCTGAAATCGATCTGTAACGTTGGCAATTTCAAATAAACACATAGACACACTAACCTCTTACGTATTATAAAGCTAACATTTTTCAAACTTGAAATCCAAATACTTAAACGTATGATCACGCCAGAGCAGTACCCAACAAATTAAACCAGTCTCAAGCCTGTCTATTATTTACAAGATGCACCAAACCAAAAGTTTTATAGCCTCACCCGTCACACATAAAGACTTGGGCCTCGAATCAACACTGATAAAAATATCCCACGAGAACATTATTTATCTATTTTACGAGCCACATCACGTGGGATTGGTGATGCTCGCCCCGAGAGACGAGGTAGTAAAACACGTCACTCTATTATTGGGTAAAACACCCTAAATCCCACATTTTAATGTACACGATCTTTTAATGGGTTATTGAGGTTCGATGGTTTGGTGGGTATTGAACTTGCATTTGAAATTTGGTTGACGTTAACTAGGTTGAATCCAGTTACCTTTTATAAAAGTGCACAATTCAATAGAAAATAGCTGATATTGATTAAGTGCCTAGTACCCTTAAAATTATATTTATTAATTTATAATACTACATCAAAAAAATTACGAAGAAAGCCTTAAGCACTTAATAAGAAAATAAAATGTTTTTTCAAAAGTTAAACAGCTTATTTACTTACCCTACTTACTTACCTTACTTACTTACCTACTTACTTACTTGTTGACCACTCAAACTTATACATAATTTTGAGGATTGGTCAACAAGAGCTTGATTGGTTTTTTCAGGATAGGCTGAAACTCCTCAGTACACATATTTAATTTAACTTTTTTCTGTTAGCAAGCAAAATAATACTTCATTTGAGTGAAGATACTATTATCAAAACATTTGAACAGTTGCGCACATCCTACTATAAAACGATGGTGTCAGTTGAGGAAATAAAATGTGTAACTGGACCCAATTAAAGTATTTGAATTGGAAATTAAATCGGAGTCAGGAGGTTCCAATAAACTGGTTATTTGGCCTCCCTGGTCGATAGTTTTGGTTGAAGAGAAAGCATTAATTTGGACACAGGAGTACTAGCCATTATAGAATAGAGTGGAATAGAATAGAATAAATATACGTTATTGCACACCAGGAATGACAAAAAATACAGTCTACAACGGTAAAAGTAATGTATGTATATATATAGTATAATTTAACAGGTTAATGATCCTTAACAACAACAACATCAACTACACAACAACAACACAACTACTATTAACAACTTTTACAATTGCAACAAACTCTCGAATCGCGAAAAAGGGTAAGCTGTTTCATACAAAAGTTGAATACCTACTAGACCAAAATGTATGGAACGGTTTGTTGATCATTTTCATAGAATTATTTCCCTAAATATGATCACTAGTTGAGTGTATGTATATTTCTGTGGCACAGGTTTCGATGTTCGGTGACTTGGAGTCATAATAGGTTACCTTGGAAGAAGTGTCTGAAGGCTTTCTTGAATAAATCTATATCATAATAAAGCTGTACAGGTCGAAAATCTGTACAAAAAAAGCTTAAAACCAAGTCAGGGGGATGTAAAAAGTGATACAGAACATATCCAGATTTTTTCTAATTGTTTTTATCTCTTTATCTGTTTGTATGGTCTAATCTTCGAAACTCTTGGACCGATTTGAATAAAATTTTGTATGGTGGTACCTTATATTCCCGGTCAACATTTTGATAGTGTTTACCACGGGAAAATATCTTATTCCGAGGCGGACAGCTAGCTCTACATAACATTTTCTTTTTGTGCAATAAAGTACAATTTGAGTTCTTCTGATAAAATCGCAGAATATTAAACTCATACAAGTAAGTACGCTAAATACGTTAAAAAGATTTTTACACTGTTATCTGTTTCATATCAGTTGGTGCATTCTACTAATTTAAAGTAATTATTAGTCGCAATATTTTTCTCAATCATTTACTCCCAAATAAAGACCATTAACAGGGCCTCTACCACAGAATACCAAATAGTAGTCTCTATCTCTACTTAAGAAAATAGGTAGGTAATCAAGTACGAGTACTTATACGAATCGTTGAACCGCCACCTTCAATTCAAATGGTAGAAATTTACCCACTTCACCACTGATGCTTTACCCTAATGGTATGAGACCAAAAAACGGTGACCTCATTCGGATTATGCGCACACAAAATAAGCTAAAATTTATGACATACATAAATTGTATTAATTACCAGCGCCCGTTGATTAATATCCACAACACAGTTACTAGTGGAATATCTTTAACAAATACATTACCGCAATTTACATGTGAATCGATTGGATGTTTGGTGTTTTGCAAACAATAATGCACATTTTGATAACATACATACATACATAAAATCACGCCTCTTTCCCGGAGGGGTAGGAGAGACCACTTCCTTCCACTTGCTACGATCCAAACAGACTTCTTTCGCTTCATTCACATTCATTAATCTCCTCATGCATGCTCGTCGGTTTAGAGTACTATGACCCGACCTTATAACTGCTAATAATATTCGTTTTGGCCACTTTTTTATGTCCAACCCGGACTGGACCAGCGTGGTCGACTAAGGCCTATTCATCCTGATTTCAGGGTAGGCTCGAGCCCCTCGGTGGGGATATGTATGTAACAGCTGTTAACGTAACTTTTTCATGAATACTACAGTTATGGCCTATAGTATAAACAGCCTTCATGGTCAAGTGGTCAAAAGTTTGCGTGAGTTTACGGAGGTTCCGGGTTCGAATTCTGGAGGTGCACTCATGAAAAAAAAAACGTTGTGAGAAATTCCTACTTTAGTTAGGTAGGAGGGTAGCTCAAAAGGCCGCTCACTTAAAGTGGGACTGGGCTGGCCAGGTCACCCGTATGCCAAATGAACTCTGGGCCAAAAGAATCAGCAGTTGGGTGCCTCAAGATGCGAAACGGTGTCGTGGTCGGCCCCGCAAGAGGTGGCGAGATGAGCTGGATGCTTATTGTAGAGAGTGGGAGAGCTTTGCTAGAGATCGAGAAAAGTGGAAAGAGGCGAGAGAGGCCTTTGCCCTGCAGTGGGACACAACAGGCTAAGAAAAAAAAAAAAAAGTTAGGTAGGATATTGCAGGACTCACTTGACTGTTCCGTGCTTCTGAAAGCCCGTGAAGCCCATGATCCTAGCGACTTTTGTAAGTCAAATAAAACAAAATAAAATATTCTTATTATTATCTTTCTTCATTCTATCAACTCATCCACTGACATAATAGAGTAGAATAAATACTTACTTACTAGAATAAATAACAATTAAATTAATATTATTCATACACTTGACTACTAAAAAGGTAATCTAAATTTAAAGTAGCAGTATATAAACTTACACAATGAGCGATAAAATTGGCCTTTGATTGAGAGAACAAAAAACATGGCCTCGTAAAAAAACTGCATGAAACGGATCACATATAAAATAAATCATAGGAATGCTTCATTTCATTTTATTGTACCGTGGCTGTCAAGGCGACTCTTAGCACAGTAAACAAAGAGCAGTAGATTATGTAAACGTACCATGATATGCATCATAATATGCTTGGAATAAGTTATTCGGCTCTATTTACTGTGTCGTATTAATAATAATACACATTGACGATTTCGGATTTATCAACCGAGTTTTGCTCCTCGCGCATATTACAGTAAATAAAATATACTGAATAGGTACCAGTAATGTAAGAGTCAAAAAAGGGGAATAAAAAAAAATAGGCATACATTTTTAGCTTGTTTTGTACAGAATACTAACAAAATAACGTATGCGTTTTTAAAATCTGTTGGTAAAGTAAATATATTTAAACAAATTATATAGGTGGAGTTTTTCCAGTATAAATCAAGTGTCAATGATAGAAGGCCTGTTAAAGTTCTTCAACAAATTTTTCTCCACATAGGACTGCATGCATATATTAGGGATCTACTTCTGTTGTTGATACTGTGCTCTTGTATAAAACACTAACTATAAAAACGTAACTTTATTACTTTAATAACTTTACCGCTTGTAACTTTATAGATATGGTTTGCTCGCATTCTCTCTTGTATCAACTTTTTTACGATCAATGTTTTGACGTTTATTTATTTGATGTTTCGATGAAATTTGTATGGAAATGGTAATACGCGTTATATACAAATTAGCTAATATTCATAACTTAGCTTGGCTACAACGTTTCTAATAATTTTGATGTTTATTTTGAACTTTTTGGTACATAAACTACTTATTAGAAATATTATTTAGTAGCCACTAATGAATGTCTAGTTTATCAGAGGACAGGGTATACTGAAAATATTCAAATAAAACGGATGTTAAATGAAAACGGCGTAACAATACAACAATATACTTTGTGGACACCAAAATAAACAATACAATTCAAAACACATGCGAGAGTGGAAAGACGGCCTTATTGCTATGGTATCATCAAACTACTAGGCAACTTCAGGTGGAAAATAGCACACAGAAAATGTTATGCGGGTAAAGGCTTAACTTTGAAAACGTTATTATATCGATAAAAAAGTATATTATATGTATCTATGTTACAGGAAATGTGTTAAATCCAGGAATTGTATACAATTCCTAGGAAATGTATACAATTCCGGAGCTCGTTAGGAAATGTATGAAATAATGTTTTAAAGATTACTTAATTCACACATATCCTAGGAAATGTATGAATTTCCTAGGAATTGTATAAAATTCCGAACTTGTACTAGGAAATGTATAAAACTAATGCTTTCTGTGAATAAAATGAACAAAGCTCCCGGTTAAACTGAGAATCAGAGTTATCTGTGAATATTATAATTGAAACACTTTGTTAAACTGACAATTAGAATTTTTTCTCAAGGCTCTCGTTGAAATAATGTAACAATCATACAGTAATATATAATATCTTTAAAAGGATTTTTGTGTATTAAAATTTAAAAATCTGCTATTTACTATTTTTTACAGCGTATCTAGTACAAAAACTATAAATAAAGCTTGTTAAGCTCAAACTTCAATTTGATAAGTAAACAGTCTATCATTTAAGTACGAGTAAATACGCCACAATGTAAAATCAAAAGCCTTCTCCTAACTATGTAAAGCATTCATTAACATAAATATAAAATATTTAATAGAGCTTTTTAATAATTACACTCTAAAATTGAACTAATCGTATTTATTCTTATTTATGGCTGGTGTATAGGCACTGAATATTTAAGCAGCACTAGCGCAAGCGTTTGCCTGATCGTATGACGCAATATCACAGGTCGGGCACTCCAAAGAACCAACGTCGTTCTAATTTTTATAATAGACAACCACTAGATGTAAATTAAAAACAACGAAAAATAGTCACGCAACACCATCCGGCGGAGTTTGGCGGCGCCAACGGGATGTAGTGAGTGGAGGGATATCGAGCAGGGAACGTTTTTTGGTGCGGGGAGGTAAATATCCCTTCTGTACGAATAGTACTATTATTTATACTTCTGTTGCAATAGCCTTACCTCGCTCCGCTTTCCCCGCTTACCCATTGATTTCTTGAATGTATTACATTTCCTACTGCTAATTAGGAAATGTATACATTTCCTAGGAAATGTGTCTAATATAATTTATTTCATACATTTCCGGGCGACTTTAGGCATTGTATACATTTCCTAGGAATTGTATACAATGACGGATTTCATACATTTCCGGTAACATCTATATAAATTATATTTTCAAATGAAAAGTGATAATTCGCATGCAACATTTGCTGGAAACTTTGAAGCCGATTTACCCCAAGTTCCTCACCCGCCTCCGTCGGCCCGTTGACAGGTGACGAATGTTGACGATTGTCGCAGCGGCTGCAGACATTCTGACAGTTGACAAAACGCCGCGGGGCGGGGGGGAGGTGCTTTTATTGCAGAATTAATTTCTGTTTGAGGGGGACCCTTGAAGGTCACAGGAAATGTTGGCGAAGAGCATTTTCCCTTTTACCATTTAAAATGTTTGTTATAAAATTTTAATTTGGACTGAAAATTTTACGAGTATGTATATTGAAATAATTAGAAGTACTCTTTATTTGGTCAAAGTTTTAATTAATGAACCTGCAACTTCGCTTGGGAAGTTCGTTTTACTTACCTTCAAATTTTTTTCTTACGTGAAGAGGTAGCAAAGGAGACACGAACATGTAGACATTTAAGTTTACCAATTTTAATGTGATAAAATTTTATGAAAACGTCTGGATATTATAGCAACTCTTGTCTTTTTATGAGAAAATTCCTATCCTAACAGTGGAATTTTATAGTTAGTAGCTTAATTATGTACTTACCTTGTTGTTGCTTGTAGAGTGGGTTTCGAGGTTAACAAACTTCATCAACCCTGGTGTCAGAATTATTGAGTCGCATAAGACTTCTGACATGACTCGTATAACGACTACATCGTTAGGTAGTAACCGGCACCAACGGCTTTACGAGCCTTACTACTACTACGAAGCACGGAATCATCTTTCTTTTCGGACAGTCGGATGATACAGCCTGCAATGCAATATCCGAACCAAACTGGGAAAAGTCTCACAAAGTGATATTTGATCGACGAATCCCCACCGGGATTCAAATCCGGAACCTCCGTAACGTATTTGACCACTCGATCACATAGGCTTGTTATATGAAGGTACCTATGTTTCTAGAACAATTCTTTTTATTTCATTACTATGCTATGTAAGATTAGTCTTATTTCTATTACAGTAATAATGGAAATAAGAATAATCTTCACAACTCAACAATCTTTGGTAATTCGTTTCCATCGCCGAAATAGTGAACCCCATAAAGAAAATGCGATCAGCCATAAAACAGTGGCTGTACCACCCTAATGTACAATATTTGGCCTATTACCCGCGTTGGCCCATTGATTTATAGGTTATGAATCAACCCCGTCCCCCGCACCGCTGGCCGGGACCTCACCCCCCCTAGGGCCATTACGTCGGGTGATGTATCGCCTTGATAATGAATCTAGTTGTATTTTTGCTGGCAACGTGAGGTGGGTTGCAAGGGAAGAAAAGTGGAATTTCGAGAAATATAAACTAGGCCCAGATCTATTGAAAAGGTTCTTAATTTACTGAAATCAAAGATCATTGAAGCAAGAGCCTTTTGCGTTTATGCTGCAACTAAAGGACAGGAAAAAAATCGTATGGGGCCCGGTCTTTTATTCACAGAAAAATCTAACCACTATATAGAAAAAATATATAGATTCTAGACATAAAACTGAGTCCACATGTCCAGTTGTGGAATTTAAGTGCCCCCCATTTAGGAGATATTAATTTTTTTCAATGTGAACAAGTTGTACACTCAGCAAGTCTATAAAACGCACCTGCCACTACCTATCTCTTTCTAACACCTATCTAAGGCTACTCTTGTCTTCTCTTTCTTACAAGCTTATTAAAATAGTTAACTAAACCGCGAAAACGATTTTCAGTGACATTATGCGAGACATTTACAGCACATGCTATGCTCATTTTTGAAGTTTTGAATACAGAATAAATCGTTTTCGCGGTTTAGTAACTATTTTGTAAGAAAGAGAAGACAAGAGTAGCCTTAGCTAGGTGTTAGAAAGAGATAGGTAGTGGCAGATGCGTTTTATAGACTTGCTGAGTGGACAACTTTTTCACATTGAAAAAAATTAATATCTCCTAAATGGGGGGCACTTAAATTCCACAACTGGACATGTGGACTCAGTTTTATGTCTAGAATCTATATATTTTTTCTATATAGTGGTTAGATTTTTCTGTGAATAAAAGACCAAAAAAAGCCATGTCCTTTATTACTAACAATGATATTATTATCTCTGTTTGTTGCTGTATCTTAAAAGACGTCACTACAACAAACTATTTTGTGTGGTCCTCATTCTCATAGATTCTTACGGCTTTTACTAGATTTTGAACATTAGTGAAGTAATAAAACCATTGAATTTCATCACAGGGTGCGCAGGTTTCGTTTACCGTTACGGAGACGAATAAACTAGATATTAATTTAAAATACATGGACGGAATAAATTTGATATCCTAGACAGAATGTAATAATCCTAATAATTACCCTATCAAAGATAAATAAAAGTATTACAAACAAAAATAAAACTACTACTTAGTAGAATTTCCGAAAACTGGCCACACCAGGCTTGATGGAAATATGAAGGCCTCGGAAGGGCGATAGTTACTTATAGTGCGTGCCGTTATTTACTGCCAATTTTGCTGTCTCGGAGCATATCCCGGTGAAAGGATTATCGGCTGATGATTAGCTTCTGCTGGAAGATTGGTGTTGCTGGCCAGTTGTAATTGGTGGGATCTCAAATTGCGGTGTAGGTGTTACGAAATGCGATGTAACTAGACTCGAGCTAGAAAGAGCTGAGTGATGTTTTACGGCCAACAGTTTGCTGGAAACATTTGAAAATGGAACCTTTGCTTTTTTTTGTATTGAATCATATTACAGACGCGAACTCGGAACCGTCTTTAGAAATAAGCACTAGATCTAAATGCTTGTCGACTTTTACCGTGGGACTAAGATTTTCGACAAGGGAGAAAATGGTGTGTGTCATTAAAATTTGATGATTGATTTATCTACCTACTTATTTTATTGGCCCAAAATCTGTTGCTTTAATGTGAGAACCAAAACCCATAAAAAATTGCATTTAAAATAATGAGGGAGTTAGTAAACTTGGCAATTTCAAATATTTTATTTCTTATTTAATACTTCAAAAGCCTATATACACAGTCTCAGTTCACAGGCAAAGAAAACAATACACTCTATGAAACAATGTAAATAAATGACATTAAAATAACTCTTTCAAAGCCCTCGTTATCACGTCATCGAGATAAGTTCCTTTCAAAAAGTATGGATCGGAGTGATGGTAAAAGGTTGTAACTGCAAAAGTGACGTTTTATTCAATGGCTGCGCGGCTGAGTGACGCGTGTCACGATAACATCGCAGCTGACAATTGACGAAGGATCATCGATTGAACTGTAGATACCGCTGGCTTTGACGCTGAAATACAGCTTTGTTTCGATGATATTTTGTATAAAATTTTATGGTGAAAGTTAGAATAGAGTTCAAACGAGTTAGAGAAGATTTAGGGGTAGCCTTTAGATGTGGTCTGATGTTACGAATTTTTGCAGCAGAAAAACCGCTGCCCCGTGCGGACTTGATATTGGACCAACCCAATATCAAGTCCGCACGGGGTTGTGAGAGTCTGTGATACCTACTCCTAGTCCTGTGAATTTACTTACACAAGAAATTCAAAAATTTAAGAGTATTCAAATTACTTACAGTTCTAGAAAATGCCACAGATAATGGTAAAACAGAAATGTTACGTCATGCAGCTATTAAAAATATGAACCCAAAATCATTAGCCCCAAGGGTGCACTCAAAAAAAAAACACACATAACAGTCATAATTAATAACATTTACAAAAGTTCAAAAATAGTATCACAAATCTCTAAAAACGTCAGTGCTCAGAATTTCGCAAGTCATGTCTACGCCATTGACAATAAAGAACTTTGGATCGAACAAAAACTGGAAAAGAAAGAAGTTCTTTTGAAACCGCGCGCGTCTGACATTTGTCAATCATCCCCTCCTGGCAGCTGTCAAATGCCAATGACAATTAATGGCGTCCTATACAGAGTTTTATGGCTTTTATTACTCCGATTGTACGACGAATGATTAATGCAATCACTAATGCAAATCCACGCTGTGAAAGCACGAACTCACGGACAATGTATTTTGGTAGTTTTTGTATAAATTGATTTATTATTATCGTTTCGCAGTTAGGACGTTCTATTGTTGCTCCTGTGGGCGGTGTAGCGAAATTACACCCGTGTGTATGTCCATACAGTTTTCGTTGTGGTTTTATTTCAGAATTAGCTTAATATTTTGTAAATTATAATAATGTTATCCTTTCAATGACTGTTGATGACTTTATTGCCCTTATCGCTTGGTAAAAATACAAGACGCGTTTTTTTGACAAATGACTAATAAATATTTATTAATGAAATTGTAACCGTCGGTATCGTAAATGCTAGGTTTATACTTAAGAGGCTGTTGGTTCGATTTCTGCTACGTACGTAGGACGCAAGAAACAGAAAGGTACAAGTTAAATCTTAAGACGTGAAGTGACATTTTCTATAAAGTCACCATAACATCAATAAATACTAAGGAAAGACTAAAGAATTACAATTAACATGGTTGGTTTTTAACCGGAGAAATAACGGGCGCTCAATCCAGATGCACACAATTATTAATTTGAGTCTGTTGAGCTATCGACAGTACTGCATCTGCACCTCCCAAAATTAATGTGATAAAATTAAAGGATCTAAAACCATCTCAAGCATGACAAAACGCCACTGATGCGACAACTTTACGACAACTGGATGCACCTGATCTGATCATGAAATAAGAATGAAAGCGACCCTTCTCACTATGTCAATCAACTAGCGTTGAAGACTACCACAGGTACTCGATTGTCAAGTGAACGAATGTATATGGCGGGATGAAAAGAATGTCACATGATGATGGTATTTTTGGGTAAAGAAAGCACGGAGAGAAATCGAAACTTCGGTTGATATGTCGCTTTGTTTTTAAAATAACGTATTTAATTTAATATTTTTTTACGAAATCCAAATGAAAAGTTTTTTATTCAAAGTTAGATCTACAGAATCATTATTCGACGTCAAAGCTAATAGATACTTTGGACCAGATTGTTCTTGGTTGGCTGTTCCAAAATGGCGTTTGTCTGTGGAAAAGAACATCCAGAAGATCCGCATTGTGTAGCATCTTTTCAAACATCTTTACAATTACGAAACTTTCATAAAAACAAAATACTACTATTATATTTATTACTAAAAAGTTTACTACTGGATATCAATTTACTTCCTTGTAATTACTTTATTTGGATATTTTATCTCGCAAAAACGCACTTGATATGAACTCTACATTTTCATAAAAATTCATCTGAAGAAAACTAGTCTGACTCACTCCCAACTAATGAATGACTCATAGTAGGAGTAACATTGAGCCGGACGGTTGATTGATAAAACTCGACGGCTGCCTCCCCGCGACCTCGCGTGAGCTTGACAGAGATTGACGCGCGATTGACAGATTGACAGCTGCCAGTATCAGCTCCGATCTAATTTCGAGTTTTTGTCGTAACCCATTGGGATTGATTTAGGTTGATGTGTTTATTAATATGTCAGCTTGATGTTGATGTGTAGCGTCTGCTGCTGAGTTCTGTTTGGAACGTCCGAATGTTTGGATCAGTTTTGATGCCTTTCTTATTCCTAAGACTGTTTCATTTGTATTTGAGTTTAAAAATTTGCTGGATTGCAAATAGCTTAAGCTTCTTCTATAGTTCAGTATAGTTATTTATGTCATATTTACGTAACTTAGTGCGACATTCCCTTCGTTAGGAAATTTAGGAACTGTTGGCGTGGTAGACACCTAGAACTAGACTACCTATAATACGGTTACGTATTACAATCTCTAAAGTTCATATATCTAACTTTGTAATGCCTACAGACGAAAGGCCTAAAATTTAAAACACCTATTGGACGAAAGGCCTAAAGTGTAAAACACCTATGGACAGAACATCTAATTTTGAAACAACTAAGCATTGTTTGATCTAAACTTTATAAGACCTACGTTTCCAAAACGCCTAAAGTTAAATAACCTCATAAACGAAAGACTTTGAAAGAGTTAATTTTAAAGCAAAGTGGTTGTGAATAACTAAAATTACCAATACACACACACTTAACATAAAAAATATATATTTTATCGACTTAATAACTGACAGCCGATAATTCTGGGGGCCTAAAAGCGCCATTTAAGAAAAGTGAACTGCGAAAGGATTTATAAATTGAATTCTAAGAGAACCGCGAGCCGATTCGTATTTAACGTAAAATGGTCAATTCTTATTACATTTCACTCAGAATTCAGCTTTCTGGTGAATCACCGAATATTCTTGTTTTAAAATATTGGTACTTTTTTTTTGTGATTAAGTAAATAATATAAAAATAAATAAACAAAAGGTAATAATAAAAAATAAAGCACCCCTTTATGTTAATAATATTGAAAAAGATTATCTTAAAGCACCCCTTCTTATTTTTTTGTAATAAAATACCTAATAGAAATGAAGAAGGGGGCATTATTTAAAATATTTTTTCCAAATTTAATATTACTTATATTAAAAAATAAAAAAGTGTGGCATTTCATTTTATTTTTATTTATTTTCTAAATATTTTTCAATTAACATATTAATAAAAATAAAAAAAAGAGGGGGCAATTTATTTCATTTTTATAAAATTTCCAAATTAAAATTAATATTAAATAATAATATAGGTAAAGGGGGGCATTTATTTTATTTTTTTATCACAATAAATGAAAAATATTAATAACACAATAAAAAAGGGGGGCAAATGAAAATATTAATAAAAAAATATAAAAAAATCGTCATAATTTGATTTAATTATTTTTTTACATAATTTGAAATGTTTAATTTAGGTAAATTGCACCTTTGACATAAACATTATGATTAAAACGCATTACATACCTATTGTTTTAGTTAAAATACCCGGTCGCCTACTTATAGTTAACGACTATTAGATATTGTAATATTAAGCTTTTCGTCCATTAGATTACATACTTAGACATTATAAATTTAGGTATAACAATAGTTAGCTATAACGACTATTCGATGTTTTAAAATTAGGCCTTCTGACCATAGGTGTTTTGAAATTTAGGCCTTTCGTCTGTAGGCATTACGACGTTAGATATATGAACTTTAGAGATTGTAATACGTAACCTATAATACATATAGGCTTTGTCCCAGCTCCCTGAAATCAAGGCTGCTTCGGGGCTAATTTACTAACTTATTAGGGGTGTCGAATAAGCCATTTCGCTCCAAATTAAATCCAATTAGCAAATAAATCGATTTTGTGATTTATAATATCCATATGTCTGCTATTTGTCTAAAGCTTTAGTAACTTCTACGCCACTTCCAAATATAAATCAGTAGTTGTAATTAGCAGGCAATTTTTTATGGCTTTTTACAAGTAAGTGGAACAGCGATCAATATTTAAAAAAAAACAATAAAAATTTTAGAAATCAGTCAGCGACCAGTCGTCACTTTCCATCACGTAATCAATCGTTCTAATCGTTTGCCACTTAATTCTTAATTGGAGCATAAACTTAATTAGGAACGGTAAGTGAGCCAGTACCTTTAGTTTATGAATGGCTGTAGTGTCGGAACAGCGCCTAATCGATTGGAAATGTACCCTTACTTCCTCTGGCCAGGCGAGTTCGACAGCCTTTTGATGTTGGTTGTATCTACAGAGTGTTATATTTAAATTAACAAAACGAAAAGAAATCCTAAATTTGGCCTTGTACAAAAACCGGCTTAGAAATAAACCAAATTTGTCTGAAAGATTATCGATATAAGAGGTATAACTAGCAAATCTGGTCTAGCAAATTCCGATTTTAAAATAGACTAACACTACATTTTTTAAAGGTGACTACTAAATATCTGATTTATCTTGAGTATTTTCTTTTGGATGTAAAATTTTAAAATAAACTAACACACATTTTCACGGGTTTAGTGCAGTTAACAATCGCAAAAATCTAAGAATGTTTAAAATAAACTGTCATGCAGAAACCCTTGTTTATATAATCTAATTAAAGGATATAAGGAATAAAAATATATAACTGTTACGATATGCTAATCTACATCAAAAACTTACAGTTCAGTTTCAAATTACTGACGAATATAATCGCCTCCTATTTAAAAACTAAACTAAAATGCATGCAATTTGACCCATTTCCATCAATCAATCAGATGGACGCGAGATATGCAGAACTACCCACAATTTTCGCCAACCTTGAGCCTTAACTACCACCCCGTATACCGGCGTATAGTTTAAAAGCCAACCCCTGAAATATGAGTGGTACAGTCGCCGCCAACAGTGATTGATGCGAGCTGACTGACGTGTGCACGAAAGTGGGGTGTGCCCGTCATGCTAGCGGTGGCATAAGCCATAAGCGGTAGCTGCTATTCGCCAGATAACATACATACCAT
Source organism: Teleiodes luculella (assembly GCA_948473455.1). Classification (NCBI taxonomy): domain Eukaryota; kingdom Metazoa; phylum Arthropoda; class Insecta; order Lepidoptera; family Gelechiidae; genus Teleiodes; species Teleiodes luculella. The sequence continues at coordinate 921,825 of OX419586.1, read as the reverse complement.
GGTCTAAGAAAACAAGGTCTTGCATTCGGACCACGTGACTGCGCTGACTTTACTTGACGATGCGCTGTTCATCCTTGCCGAATAGACAATTTGCATTCGGACCACGTGACTGACACAAGCCTGACGTAGGCCTTGTTTTCTTAGCCCATGATACATAGGTACATAAAGACACCATACCAGAGTAACATAGCTCAAGTCCGGTGAAGCTTGATACGTCGATTTCCAATGTCTGGCATTGAAAAATACCTTATCCAGAAATTAACCCTAGTGTTTTCACCGCAAATGGATTACCATTTTTAGATGCCATGGAAATCTATATGGTGATATAAAATCCTATGATTGATATGAAATCCTAAATACTCAGTTCTATTTTAAACAAATAATTACCTATTTGTCTATTTACTTTTCTTTCTTTTTAAAATGGAGCTACATATTTCGGTAAAATATAAAAGTCAAATGCGTACGCACGACTCAAGCCACGGGCCGACAGATAGAGAAATTATTTGTTTGAGGCTTTCGCGCTTAGTACACATTATTTTGTACATCGTTAAGGTACAAAAACATACCTGTTTAATATTATCGCATAAAGACCCGTAATTATACAAAATAAAAGGGAAATTGACCGAAAACGCGTATGTGTTGTACCGCGGACAAGCAGTTAGGTTTGTTCTCCATACGTAAACACGGCCACATTATAGTGATGTGGCTGGTTTAGTTTCGATTTCAGAGTGATTAATAAGAAAGGGTTGCTAATGGACTGCCGTCGGGTAATAATAGCCTGATTGGTCACTGTGATGGGATTTCAGTTAAAGGTGGAATTTGAATTTTAAATTTTAAACTATTATAAGCACGTGCCCGAAGAATCGCTAAACTTAAGAGGCAATGGGCTGAGAACCGACGGCCGTTGGGGCAGAAAGGTTCTTGAATAGCGACCACGCGCTGGAAGACGTAGTGTGGGCAGACCCCCCACGAGGTGGACCGACGATCTGGTGAGGGTCGCCGGAAGCCGCTGGAAGCGGGCAGCGCAGGACCGATCATTGTGGAGATCCTTGGGGGAGGCCTTTGTCCAGCAGTGGACGGGCAGGACAGGCTGAGATGATGATGATGATGATGATAAGCACATGCGCTCGCTAGTAGAGTAAGAATGTTATAGGTAGAGTAATCTATTCCTTGAAATTGCAATGCGGAAGTGTATTTGTTTGTCCACTTTTACGCAATACAAAGCTACAAATTGACGTATTTATGTACAAACTACCTTTCCGCTTCGCGGCTCCGCCCGCGTTGACAGGTTTTCCCGTGGGAAAGAAGTATTTTACCGCCCTAATAAGAAGCCTATGTGTTATTCTGATGTATAAGCTATATTATTGTAAAGTTTCATGAAAATCCAACCAGTAGTTCCAGAGATTAGCGTGTACAAACAAACAGACAGACAGACGGTAATTTTTTTCAAAACTTGTATTTTTGTTTTCAGCTACACTCCCTTTATCACGTACAATCAGTTTTTTGAGAAACAGATCAATATACAGACACGCCGATTCTTCGGTTTTATTATAGTAAGTATATAAGATAGATAGGAAGAGATAAGCAATTTTTACCATGAAAAAATTATAGATCTGCAGCCTACCATAACTAAGCAACAAAAGTATCACTTAGAATCCATAATATGAATCGTAATATGGTGGTCTCTTAAGCACAGGTGTGTTATCTGAAGTCAAACCACCTGTTTCTAAGATCATTTTTACAGTTTTTGTCAATAACCAAACTTTTTTTTTCATTAACCAAATGTTTTCTAATGTTCTAAATGCCATCAACAACGAATGCCATCAAAGATGCCGTACTGGTATCTTGTTGACATCTACATCAAATAGAAACAAGTGACGTAATTTGACATAGTAATTAAAATGGATTAAACTATCCGAGCTTAGACATCTAAATTGAGACATTGAAGCCTATTAATTAACTCATTTTGTAAATTTACAAGCATGAGTGTAGGTTCGGAGAGTTACTTGCGGAAGTAAATACTTAAAGAAATGAACACATAAAAAAAACTACAATTTTTTGCAAAAGTTACTGGCCATTCTACCTGTAAATAGATATTTGCGTGTTTTTAATGTCAGAATATTGTCACAATTAGATTTTTTTTCTGTTAAATTTCAATGTCTAATTATTTCACTCAATCATGTTCACTGACATTATGAGTTTTTTGTTCTTAAAAAGCCAAGCGGTGTATCGAACTTGAGACTTCGACATGACAACTCCATCAAAAGACGAGATGAACACATGACATCACTTGACGGTAATTGCAACGACCTAATCGATCGGCTCCCACGATCATGTACAGTCAACTAAATAATATATTTTTTATTATACTTTATTTTATTATACATTTTCATAATTTCAGGAAACGTCCTGCTGGGAAATTATTTGATACTTTTAAGGTGCAAGTCCAATTTACTATTATAATTTTGTGGCCATTCTAGTCTGAAATATCATCAATTTTTTTAATGCCATACATATGATACTTTTAATTGTTGAGAAACCGATTGGTCTCACTTAATATTATTATCTCTATTTTTCCAGAGCCGTGTCATCGCGACATTCAAACAAATTTCATATTTTAGTTTTATTTTTCATAGTTTTTATCCCCTTAATATATCCTTCGTTCGTTTGTTCGTTCACAACAGCAATAAGCAGACAAATTAGTACTGAACTAGAAACAAGTATATTAAAAGAAAGTACATATCTGACGAGTTGTTTGTCAATCGTTCAACGACACTACTGCACTCTCATGTTAAACAAACAATTGCTTACCAAAATCTTCCCAGTATGTAGGTGAGTGTACCTATGTCGGTTTTAACGACAGTTTTTTTGTCGTTGACTCGCCACTTGGGCTTATTAAGCGGAGCTCCGGACGCCGCCGACGCCCTTTCACACCGAACGATTTAGGTGGATACGCCAGTTCAAGTGAATTCCCCCTAGCATGACTAGACTACTGTGACAAACTATAGTTTTAATAACCCTTACCTAGCAGTCAAAATATCTGACAAAATAGATGACAGGATACGAAGAGTATTCGCGCAACAAAATTATGTATGTCACGCTTATTCAAGTCTTTTTTTTTTTTTTTTTTTTTTTTTTTTTTTTTTTTTTTTTGAATTGACCTATGCTTGTGTCGAAAAGGTACGACCAAATCAAGCTTCACCGGACTGGACTTATTCAAGTCATGCTAGGGGGGGTGAAGATTGATAGGTTGATTTCGCGAAAAAAAAAAAACGTAAAGAAGCCTGCTGACGTATTTATTATAAGAGTGATTTCTAACTTATCAATGTCCAATGGGAAGTTTTCTGAAAGCTAGAAAAACAGTTCCAATTCCTCATAGTGAGTGATCCCTGAAAAAACAGTTGAAAAATTCAAGTATGAAAACGATTATCTATCACATCTGCGTAGGTACTCACTAACTGAGCAAAAGCTCTTAAGTCGTAATGGGTACCTATTGGGAAATTTCCTCGAATATTGATAAGACTAAACTATGTCTTGTCACTCATGAATCCTCTTACTACCCCGGCAAATTTACTAATTCTACTTTAATGCCGGAAAAATCATATCAAAATTACTCGTAAAATATTGTTTATAACAGACTTACAACACACGGAAACAATAAATTCACCAATCCATCACCTACAACGTCCGAGAGAGTAATTTTTTATTTTTTTTATTTGACATTTCTTTCCATCCGGCGCGATATCAAAGGTAGGTCCACAAGTCACTCGCCACGCACTATTAGTTGTCGAGATTAGTGAGCTGGCAGTTTTGACAATTGATTTATGTCTGTCAGTCTCGTCACGGCGGCGGCGGCGCTGCGTCGGCGCATCTGCGGCACTCCCCTTCCCTTACCTCTCCCCCTCTGTCTTCTTGAGTGCGTGTTTCAGAGCAAACATTGGGCAAAGAGTAGGCGATTAAAGAAGATAACGTTATTGTCTACTAAAACATATTAAAGGCATATAAACGAGGGTAAAAGTAGCGTTCATTTGTGTAACATACTACAACTGCGATACCCTACCCCTACCCGCCTGCTAAGCTTGGAGATTATTATGACCATACTTTTTGACCAAGAGACCTTACTCCAACAGTGTTGTAGACTGTTGTAATGGAAGGAATAAGTACAGAGCACTAACTTCTTTTTCAATCGGTGATATAGACAAATCAAAACGAAAATTTGTTACTCTATTACTTTTGTCTAAAATTGTTAACCAATCTCATAAATCTTTAGTATTATTTCCGCTAAAGGCTTCCAAATGTGTCTATTGTAACTGTTATTTTTGCACAACGAGCAATTTCGGATCCTTCAACTCTTTCAGTTTCTTTACGATGTAGAGATCTAACATATTTCTAAATGCCTACAATACCAGGTATCTAATTTGAATAACTGCACAACATCATTAAGAATGTCACTTCTGTACGCTTCTTTGACAAGCCGAACAGCAAAAATGCAATATATCATTACAACTAAAATAGTAGAGTTTGCGGGAGAATTTTCAGCGAAAAAAGAAACGATTTATAATAATCACTTTCAGGAGCCTATTTCGCGACGTCACAAATTAAAGTACAATTTGATGTTCATTGTTAGTCACAAATGTGAACCTTTCTATTTTAGTCATATCGACTAAGCAATGTATTTCGATTGGTACTTATAATTTGTATAGTATAGCTTTGGAAACGGAGCTCAGAAGTATAAATTGTTAACAGCTGTGCTCCCAACACGCATCATATCATCGTGTGACAATAGACATATTTTTGTCAAGACTATGAAACATTGTTTATTTTAAAAACATGATGATTGTTGGGTTTTTAGCCGCTTCCTGTGTGGTTCGGAGATAATTTGATTGTTTATTTTGTTACTACATATTTTATTCAGCCGATTTCGGAGCTTTGGTACTTAATTAAAATAAGGTAAAGTAAGTAAAAAATTGGTGGAATAATTCAAAATTAATTCAACTGTACAGACGTTGACTCAACTGACAAAAACAAATAAACAACTTTTTGAATGAGCTTAAGAGTATGTTAAATACATACAATCAATGTTGAACCAGTTCATTGAATAATTTAAACAAAATCAATATCACAATTTTAGGTCACGAATACACAGTAAAAGCATTATTTTGCCGCGTCACAGTCTAATTAACGTGCCGTCTCGCCGATCGTGGCAGGTAAGTGACGTGTGACTGACAGTGACGTGACACGACGTGACGGTGACGCGTCGTGACTGACGTGACGCCGCCGCCGATGTTGGCGGTAATGAAATTGTGACATTGAAACTGAGTGGTGCAAGGGTTGAAAGAGGAGCGAGAAAAGTTAAGCATTGCTTATTAAATAATAGAATACGAGTAAGTACAAGCCGTAATGTTTCAAGAATTCAACAAAAATAAAGAAATTCTAAATTCAAAAAGTTACTATAAAACCCATGAAGGAAGAAAAAATTTTACGCGCCCGTATTTTTCTGGGCGCGTTATTTTCTTTTCCTTCATGATAAAACCATTGTTCGACGTCAAAGCTAAAATATACCAATAAGAATTTCAATAATGTGAGTTATATTATAACTGCTCTGAGAAATAATACTTTTATTTTTAATTGACTATCATTCTGTTATAGTAGTCGACAAATCATTTCACGAAAGTAGGTATTTTCAAGAGCTAAAAGAAATAAAGAAAATAAAGTAGAGTTACCGAAATTTTGCATGTGATTGTATTAGTTGCACGTATGATTGGTTGGTTGTGCGTTATTTGTGTGTATATTTCATAACTACAAGTGTTTACTCGCTTTCTTCTTGTGAACTAAACCAATTCATATCTATAATATTAGTGAAGCGAGTGGTTTCTGTACTCTGTGGCTGGAAATCGATATTTATACACGCGTTGGGCCGTGACACGTGCGCTTTATATTTTTCGTTTTTCATTCTGCGCCGGCGCCGACGCCGCCGTCGTCGAAAGAAGTTGTTAGCAGTCAGTTCTATCCTGATGGTTTTTTGTCCATAAAAAGTCTATTAACAATATTCTTCAAGACAGTACAGGTTCATTAAGAGAATTTTGTTTTTTAGGTCATGCATTTCGTACTTTTTTGATATAATTTTCAGATTATTTTAAGTAGAGTTTTTTTTAGACTCTGATCTTATGAATTTACACGTTAGAGAGTATTTTATGCACAGTGGCATAGTTCTAAGCTCCGATCGAACTATCGTAACATTAACAATTTCCGCGGTCGAGTGGTCAAAAAAGCTTACTTTGTGAGACTTTCCCGGTTTGGTTAGGACATTGCAGGCTGAATCATCGGATTAGAAAAGAAAGATGGTTCCGTGCTTCGGAAAGCACCCAAGCGAGTTGGTCCCGGCTACTATCCACGGATCTAGTCGTTATATGAGCCATGTCGGAAGCCTAATGCGGCTCAACAATTCCGACACCAGGGTTTGTGAGGTAGGTTAACCTCGAAACCCACTCGATAAGAAGAAGAAGATATTAAAATTTTGTTTGATTTGACATTCGTCATCGTCATATCCACTGCTAGGAAAAATCAAGCTACACAAAAGATATTTATAACGATAAGATATTTGCATCCAAATGCTTTTCGCAAACCTCACTTGATTAAGTACCTATTTGATAAACAATCCACTTTTGGTCTACTTACGCTACGTCTTCCTGTATGTAGGTACCTATTCTAATATTATAGAGAGGAAATATTTGTATTTTGTGTGTGTGTGTGTTTGTGTGTTATATTTTATTTTCAAAAAAATAGGGATCCTTACTAAAACTTCAATAATTTCTTTATTATCATATTAATTATTAAAACTTCAACCCAAGGTGTAAAAAAAATACCTAAAATATTCCTAATAATTGAATAAGCTCCGAAACTACTGAACCGATTTTGGTGAAACTTGGCACAAAGATAGAATGGACTTTGGGAAAGAATATAGGCTACGATTTACCGCGGTAAAATTTTTCATTTCCATGGGAAAAAAATATCAAAGCGGGCGGAGTTGGCACAAAGAAAGAATAGACCTTGCGGAAGAATATAGGCTAACTTTTGCCGCGGGAAATAAGCTCATTCCCACGGGAAAAACTATTAGTAACGCCGCGGCGGGAAGCTAGTTCTTAAATATATTAAAGCACGTTTCTGCTATCAGCTCTACGATCAAGGTATCCTACTCAACTGATTTATGTCTAAGAATTTTACATTGCAATAAATGTAATGTTTTTATTACCAACTATCTTATGCATTCCTTCCTCCAGTCATTAATAGTCCAAGCTCAATCACTAATCAAGTAAAAATAAACCTTAAATAAATACGTGACCTTTCAGACCAATTAATTAATAGTCCAGGGCGGAATTAGCTCTCTGACTGACGACAATGTTGCCAGTCTCTTTTCATTCACTAAAGTGTTTATTTTGGAATAGCGCGTCGTGTAGGTGTAATAAATGCTTCTAGCACTATTATTCAGAGTCTATTCAGTCCACTCCGACAGTTACTAATCACAATAAACACAACAATTTTCAGTGTTCGCGTTCCAGTCGTTTATAATTTTGCGGGGAAAAGTTTGCTAAACTATTATGAAAATAATAGCACTATGAAATTAGCTCGCTCAGTGCCCTGCCGCTTTTTTCTAATTTGTGTCAGTAAGTACAGTCGCGGTTACTCTTAATTGTCATTTTTTTGACTTGGAGTAGAGTCTTCCTTTTGGGGTAGTCTTCCACTCCCCCGCAAGTCTGGTGAAGCTGGATCCAAGCATAGGCTAATTAAAAAAAAAATGACGAAAATACAGGTTGTAAATACTAATAGGGTATTATAAGGTGAGACAACGCATTGTAAAAACTTTTCACGGTAACGAAAACGTAAATTGACTTTTCCATTCATAAAAACAATTCCAAGTAACTAATATTTAGGAATATATGTAATTTCTTTTTTTGGAATATAGTTTTATTTATTTTATTTTATTCTATGTTTTTCTTTGGGAAAGTTACTCAAAACTTTTGACTCAGCAAATCGTTCAGTATTTACTAAGCTGCCAAACCCTATATACTTTTTTCTTGGCTTGATAAAAAAATACCTTACCCTTTGATGAAGTAAAACAAACAGACACCTACCTAATATAAGATATTATCATGATATCTAATGTAATATTTTTATTTCATATACCCATATTTTTTCACCATTTCAAAACATGAAATAGAAACATAATAAAAAACCAACGAAAAATGTATACTTTATCATAATGTTAGTGAGAACTCGAATCCATCTCAGATAAATTATTATTGTAATTAAAATCTATTTAGGATTAAATTCGTTACTTATCTTCATTTCATAGACTAAAATGGGAAAAAAATAAATCGTTTGAAATACGCGTTCCTCAAATAAATGGCGAGGCGACCATAGTACCCAGTGGTTCAAAATATCTCTCGTCTCAAGCCATGAGTCCGCGCAGGATTGATAGACGGGCATATCTGGAGCACGGAACCCGTCCGACATCCGTCATCGTCAAACTTTGCACAGTGGGCAGTTGATCTGACACTGCCATATTGTTATTTTTTCTCTTGAGACACGCTTGCAACTTTTTAACTGGCTATTATTCTATTATCTTATTTCTTTAAGGTGCAGAACTATGAGCAAACAATCAATTATATTATCATCTACAGGTATCGAATAGTAAATTAATATCTACCTACAGGGTGTCGTTTAACTACACAGAAAACACCTACCTACTTAATAGTATTTTCCGACTAATCGCCATCACTCACTATTAAAGTATTTTTCGAAGCTTATGTTCAACTACAAACAAACGCTATAATTTGCACTCTGGTATGCACAAAGTCAAAGTTATTATAACTCAGTCTCGTTATTCATTCATTACTTACCTATGGGTTTTTTAAAGCTTATTGACGTCACTTTTTAGTGGGATTTTACACCCTTTAGGTAAAAGGTACTTATGTAAAACAGCAATTAATAATTTAACAATCTAAGCTTGTAGGTTTTTCGTTATATAATACTAAAACTTTCCATTTTATATACAAGTAAGCAAGTGCTTATATTCTATTTTCGTAATACTTTATAAGGATAACATAGTAATTATAACAAGAAAAAAAAAGATAGTTCACGGTAGGTAGAGCACGAAATGAGCAAGCAACATCAAAATGTAAGCAACAATGTAGTTGTAAAACATAATTTATGACAGTTCACATTAAAATATTCCACTATGCCTGCGTATCTGACCATAAAAATATTAATGACGTGTCTATCTCCAAGCACCCGCATCCTAACTCTCACATCAGTAATTATCGAACAAACTGCACAAAAACGCACGAATTTATTGCAATAGGTGATTAATGGTGGTATTTTTGGCACTCTCACTTTTTGCCGGTCTTTTGTCCGTGTCGGAGCAGTGTGCAGTGATAATGGACACATGTCGCGTCATCCATCAGCCCGACAGATGCCGCGGAGAGGACGCATTTGTTTCGGCAAAGTTATGGCCGTCCTGTTTCAATAAAGGGGGGTTGATGGCTCTTGAAGTTTGGTCAGACCTTGAAAGTACGTTTACTTGAATAACGAACCTTAACTCTAAATAATAGGGATATATGTTAGCGATGTCGTCTGTCTTTAAAATAAATTAACTAACACTGTGTAGAAACGCCTCCCCTGATCGTCATGGAGATTTTTGGGGGAGGCCTTTATCCTCCTCATCATCATGATGATGATGCTGATTTGTAGACATAGACATTATTTATTAACCCCCGACGAAAAAGAGGGGTGTTATAAGTTTGACTTGTGTGTCTGTCTGTCTGTGGCATCGTAGCTCCTAAACGGATGTGCCGATTTTGATCTTGTTTTTTTTGTTTACAAGGTGTCACAATCGAGAGTGTCCTTAGCTATGATCCAAGAAAATATCTTCAGCCGTTTGAAGATTATCAGCTCTTTTCTAGTTGTTGAAAGGATCAAGTAACGGTTTTGTGTCGGGGGTTATTAATTTTTTTAATTTAGTGTCATATTACATTTTTTAATAAACCGTCCCACATCACTTTATAACTATGTATGTACTTAAGACATATTATTGAAAATCAAAGTGAAAATCATACAAAAACGCTTAAGAGAAAATGTATATTATGGAATATACATTTTCTTTTTTGATTAATTGACCATTTAAAATATAGTTTTGAAGTCATAAAAAGAAAGAAGAAATATAATTTTTCTTGTAATTATGGATTCTTGCTACGAGTATAATATTTCAATTTCTTTAATAATGGTCATAGTATTCAAAGGTTTAGTCTTTGAATCGTATCTACAAGTAAAACCAACTGATATTCCGATCTTTATTCCGACATACAAATATCAGCAATTTTGCATTTCGTGCGTCACAAAAAAATAACTCTAATAGGTTCTTTTAAAACTTCTTTTCAAACCCGTTCTTTGAAAAACTCGCAAAGCTGCAGACATTACCCTACAAAGGGCAAACCACTATCGTGAACGATGGCAGGCCTGGCCCTCATTGAGTAAATAGCCTGATTTGGTCCACAATAAATGATTTACTAACCCCAAACCACCAGTGAAGACGACACAGTTCACCGTACATCGCTGGGCTTAAAACAATGAGAAAGAAACAAGAGCCAGTCAAGGAGGTAATGGATATTAAAGCCGGTGCTTCAGCTTTTCTGTGAGACCAAAGCCACGGTAATAAGCAGATTGATGCCAAGTCATTTGTCCGCCAAGAGGGTAGCGATAGATCTTTTCTTGGTTTCGGGGAATTGAAATTTCAAAGCCACAGTTTGGTCTACTGTTATAAGTGCTTTGTGGAAGAAAATCTTGTCAATATTCTGAAAGGTTAAATTTTTATGTATTTTTTTAAAACTAAATACGTAACGCTATAACTTTCAGAACTCTTCAGTTTGAGAAAGTATGTTTACGTACGTAAGTAAAGTACTACGTAAGTAGAGTAAGAGCAATCTTATTTGAATGTTATAACTTAAATCGTAAAACTTTTCTTGTATTTATCGACTATTTTTGTAATCGAAATAATTTATTATACTTACCTATACTTAAAAATCAAACAACAATAAGTTTTTGTAAATAAAAAAATAGTCAAAAATAATTCTCTTTCTTCAGATCCACACTTCTTTGACCCGACTGAGAAAACCTCTTAAATGCTTTCAAAAAATCTTTTACAGGAGACACAAGCAACTACCTACTGAAAAAAAGTTTCATATGTAAATAACAAAATTACTATATGATTACTATATGATTATTTTTAGAGCTTTAAAACAAATGCGTAAATTTTATAGTGCAAATACTGCGCGCTTTTTTGTCCAATTTGTAAAAAAAGAAATTTTACTAAGGCTGTCCTTTACGAGGTTTTCTGAGCCGGGTGACGATAAGGAGTGTGGATCCTTCTTAATCCAGATACAAGCTTTTACAAATACAAATATATAGTTTATTGACCCAGGAAAATGTTACAGAAATATAATTTTTGAAAGAGACTAACTTCGCGGCCTTCTATCCAGGCAACCTTAGGGTATGGATTGGAGACTTCGAATAAATTGTTCAGAATTTCTATGTTTCACTAAGCGCAATGATTCTTCATTACACGAGTTGAGAATTTCATACTACTACCATACCATTTCATACCACTACCATAGCTTTTCATTTTATCGCGCTTCTTTTTCATTCTATCGTGTTTCGTTCTAAAGCGTTACGCAAGCGCAACTTTCCAGTGCACTGTAGTAAAACGACGTAGTAATAAATTACTTAAAACTAAAAATTGTGAGAGTCGAAATTGCCGAAACACTATAATTACTGGCCCACTCATTAAAAACATTGAAACAAACGGACGGCCGACACAAATATATATCACTCAATCCACTACCTCGTAAATTAATAACCGGATAAATTTACGACTCCGAAACACAACTATAATTAAACAAAAAACAATGGGATTATTTCATTCGGGGCCATAAAAAATGATAAACAGCAAATAAATCAAACTATCTATCTCGGTGCCTTTCATAAATTTTGGGGGTGAGGGTGGGGTGTTACAGTGACCACTTAGCTTACATTTTTCAGGACATATATATTTTACTTTAATAGGTATATACGAAGAAGTGGTTAAATGTAAGTCAATTATTGTTCGTTTAAATTCAATATGTTTCCAATTTATTCCACTTTTGAATAAATTTTATAATTAAACCTAGCCGTTTTAGAATTTTGACTAAAAAAAGTAAAGTTTCGTATTATTTTCCTCCCAGTTTAAGATATTTTTTGTGAGACATGAGATATCTCGAAGGATATCAGTATTTTTATGTACTTAAGAACCAAGGTTTATCCTTATTCTCAATAAAATAAATAACATAACACTTTTCCAGTATAAAAAATTAATAATAATAAATTCCCAAAACATATACTGAAAATTGAGCTCTACCTAAGCGTGTTGTGTCCCAAATTCAAGCACGTCACAATTTGGCAACACTATTGTCAACCCACCCCCGTTTGCGGTATTCATTAATTTGATGATATAAAACAAAACGTCATTTTAATTAGGGCCCATTATTAGACGTACAGTGACAGACAGCAACGGGCCTCGAGGATTTGGGACCGTTTGTCTTGTTCAAAGTACAGAAGCCAGCATATGCGGTTGGACATTCGCACTACGAAATTAAACTCTACCGCTACGGAATACGGGCGCTCTCGAGGTCAGTATGTCCAGGCGCATGTGCTGCCTACTGTACTGTAACGGGGCTTGTAACGCTTTGACGAATGACGATGGTTATTTTGAGTGGCGTCGCTTAAGGCATATTTTATAATACAATAATTTAATGTGTATTTATTTATGTAGTAGACAGTGAATAATAAGTACCTACGTAGATATCTCAATAGGCGGAATTATGGTGGTTTAGATCTGCTAGGAAAACTTAAGATATTATTATGCAAATTTGGGTAAAATTGGGTGCAGGAATAATCGTGAAAGAATTTCAAATGAAATTGAAATTTCGAATTAAAATCGAACTATAAAAAATTGGAAAGCTCAAAAATATGTATTTTTTGCTTTTTGTAATACACAAATTGTGGCATTTATTTAGAGTACTTACTTCCTTCAGGTTTTAGCATATTTTAGCCCTACTGTGGAGACTTGTAAAAGATTATATCGATAAGTATCAGTTTTCATAAATTTCAAAAAGAAAAACACCATGAGTATCTTCTTTACTCTATTACACTAGTGCACTACTTTTCTATTTTCTTACTTTCTTGACACTATACAAACGAATAGGTACTACGTACTAGGTACGACTTTTTATATCCATCCAGTACCTAGATAAGTAAGAGACATGTTCCCGTATGTTTCCTCTACCTGTATGTACTTCCACAGGCCCCGTAAGGGTTTGACGGACGATCTGTCACTCACTAGCACCCTGCGGCCTTCCCCTTCCTTTTCCTTCCACAACCATTACCGCTTCAGTTCTGTCTCCACTGCTGACCTTTGTTACTTGAGAGGTAATGGAACAAGTGAAGAGTGACTCTGTCGAGAAAGAAGGTGTGTTCGCGATGGATGACGTCATTATCGTGATTAAGGAGAAGCTCCGTCGAGTTAAGACGTCGCGTTGAGTGATTCCGCAACAAGACAGATTTAAGGGCAGTGTTGTGAGTGAGCTCAGAGTGATTAACGATTGGTTGGCTGTTGATGTGGGATGTTGTACATGGGATTCCATTGGTGCATTTGAATTTGGATTTATAATTTTATTCAAATAAAATCGATAATATGTAGGTTTTGAAAAATTTTAAGGTTGCTTTATTTAATACATATCCCTAGTATCGGGTACAGTGACTTGAATTTGTAATATTATTTATTTATTAGTGTGTATTATTTTAGTTGGGTTAAAGGCGATAAATAAAATACCCTCATAAAGTATGTAACATATATATTTCTTTGAGCTTTTAATTGCATTTTGAAATACAACATAAAATATTAAATAAGATTATTAAATTTGGTAAAATCAATATTAACACCACTTTTATTAAAGAATGAGCAAAAGTTCCTCATCAGAGCTAGCGTATACATAATATTTGTCGTATGTTTCATTATCGTTAAAATGATAGTTTATCGATTTAAAATTTTGATTTTATAATGAAATCCTGTGTATTTTTAGTGAAACAAACAAGAAAAATGTATGGGTTAAATATAACGTATGTATGAAAAATATGTTTTCGTTTACTGTTGTGACGCTCTGTAGTATTATTATTTTGAAATAAAATGTGCATACAACTATTATCAACTATTGTAATTTCAGCTAAGAATACACAGTTCACATTGCATCATCGTATTTTTGATATCGTCTGAGACTTATATTAGACAGTTTACAATATTTTTTATTTAAATATAAAAGAGTTTTTCACTCGCAAGTACCGTATATACATCGTCGTATATCTGTTGTTACAATTGGAAGATATCTCTCATTAAGTAAGTATATCTGAAAGGATCTAAACGTATACGAATGTAGTCGTTCCTTTTCAAACAAAATTCTGTATAACGTATCACTTTTCATTAAATATAAGGTTGATTCCAACCAATCATTGCGCTGGTATAATGGTATACAAGTGTTCACAGACGTAGGTCACCTAAACTATATCCTTAACACTAAATAATAAATAGCATTCCCACAAGGAGAGCGTACCTAGAGCAAAATTTACACTAAGGAGATTGTATCATATTGCATTCTATGTTGAACTTTATTTACACAAAACCGATTCAAATGAGATTGGATCTCCGAGATTGCAAACATCGACGGATCTCTAACTCCATAAAACAAAAATCAAAATATACATAAAATATAAACTAAAAACCACATTTATATAGACCTAATCCTGATTTACAAACAAAAATTAAGTAACACAAATTGATATTGCAACAAATTTCAAAAATACTGACGCCGACCCGACTGAATCGCGTGGTCAATTTCAATCACATACAAAGGCGAATTGCAAATTTAAGTTTACGAACGTACTTTTAGATTATTAGCAAAAAATATACATTTACAAGAGATCGAATCGAACGTTTTATGACTTAATATGACTTATATTTACAATTATCGAAATGGAATTACAACGTAGTGTGGAAGATAAGCCGCGGCCGCAAGCCGCACCGCACAACAACCGATCAACTTCACCT
The DNA here is from genome assembly GCA_948473455.1 of Teleiodes luculella. NCBI lineage: Eukaryota > Metazoa > Arthropoda > Insecta > Lepidoptera > Gelechiidae > Teleiodes > Teleiodes luculella. The sequence goes on along the minus strand of OX419586.1, from coordinate 906,635 downwards.
AAAGGCAATATTTTGAAAATATTCTCTTACTCCTAATCGAACGTAAGACGTTTGGCGTATACTTAAATCGCTAGTCGTAATTACACTAACCGAACTATGCGGTGAACTCTAACAATAATTACCTAAATAATTAAATTGGCAAAGAGTTTCAAAATACTTATCGTCGCGTGTGCGACCTAACCCTAGCAAGGTTTAACGTAGCAGGATATGGTATCATCACAACTGAGGCCCCGGCCGACCTATGCACAGTCTACACGTATTTGCTCGATAGTTGCTTCGCAAGCTCCGTATACTTGAGGAACTTGGAATGGGGGCTCTCATCGAACGCTTGCGAGGGGCTCCGGGGGTCCTGAGGAGATGCAGCATTAGAACCTGAACTCTTATGTGTACCAGGCGACGCGGCTGGCGGCGGAGCCTTCATTGGTACCGGTTCCGGCAAAGCACCATCCTTCACAAAATGCATTTTCGATAAATGGTGTCTATAAGCGCCTTTCGATATGAACGGAGTGTCACAAAGAGCGCACTTCATGATAGAATCAGTGACTACAGCGTCATTACAAGCCCAACTGAAAGTTAAGATACTGGGGGGGCCAGCGGGAGACGGGGCGGGCGGTGGAGCTCGGGAAGGGTTCGTCTCAGTCTTATCGCAAAGTTTTTGTAGAGCCGCTAAAGGGTGACTACCGCTGCGACGAGACGAACTAGGCTCGTTGGAAGGACCGCCTGCTAAGTTGTCGAACATGGATGACAGTGCACCTAAACTAGAGGCTGGCTTTCTATCCGCACCAGGGGTGTGGCCTGAACGGTCACTGGCTGGGCTACGTGGACTAGCGGCAGGGCTTGGGCCCTCACTCTCACGTTTAGAAACACCCGGTTTAACATCGTCTTCCGTAGAACTACCCGGTCGGGGAGGTTCATCATCTTCGTCAACTTCAGTTTTTACCCGAACGGGTGCCTGACTGCTCAAATCTACCCCATTTTCGCGATCCTCCTCTTCAGGTGCTTCTTTTTTTATCCGAACTTCAGAGTGACGTTCCTCAGAAGCAGGAGTTTGAGAGCCACGAGTATCAGGCGTGGTGCGTGGTGTCATCTGATACGTATCTAACTTCCTGTCAGGAGTTAGAGATTCGACTCTACTGCCACCTCTTTCAGACATGGAACTAGATTCGCTACCACTACGTTCACGACGCCCATATCCCTGCTGATGATGATAGGATCTCAGCATACTCATTGTTTGTGGATCTACTAACGGTTTAGTGTAGTCTACGCTCTCATCTATGCCTAACCTTTTTAAGATGCTAGAACCCATTGGAGCATGTGACGCCCCTCCGGGCATACCCGGAACAGAATGCCGCGACCGCGTATCAAAACTCTTCTCTATCAATTGTTCTATGGCATTGAGAACTGAAGGCGACGAGCTTTTATCATTGCTCGCATTTGGATCTTTGGAACTTGGGGAGGAATCATTTACGGAAGAAGGTGAACGGTGATGAGCTGACCCGGGAGAAGGTAGCTCCTCATTGATGCTCTTACGGCCATCCCTGCTGGTGGGAGTGACGTGGCCAGGCACGTCAGGAGGGATAATACTATTTGACATGAGTGCGCTCTTCAAGAAATTCCTTTGGCTATTCGACATTGGCGCGCCTATGCATTGCCGTATGTGTTCAACAAATACCGCTGTCTCAATTTTGTCCCCACATTTTTCGCAAGTTATTCTACTGCCCGTTCCAAAGTCCCTCATCGGCTTTCCCATGGGTACCCCATTCCCTTCCCCATTTTTGAACTCATGTTGTGCTCTTTCTAACTCAAGAAGTTTTCTAACTGGCAACGACTTCTTTCTTTTTTCACGCGTTTGACGTCTCCTACCACCGCTTTCAGTTATAGAACGCATGATGTGCTCTTTATAATGAGAATTCTTAACCATATGATTACTCAATTCTTTCAAGGAACTAAATGCTTGGTCGCAAACCTTACAAGTTAAAACAGCACTAACATGACTACTAGTGCCAGTAGTAGGAGGAGCTGCGCTAGCAGCACCAGGTGTGCTAGAATTTGAACCTTTCGCTTCATCAGATGACTTCCAGGAAATAATTTGCTCTTGTGATATGATGTTGGTGTAGTGCTGTGTACGTTGCATGTGACTGGTCATCTCTGCTAAGGATCGGAAGCTTTCAGCACACCACATACATTTGAGTATCTGTCTAGTTTGCTCTGCTCCTTTTCCTAACCATACATCTTGCCCTCGTACTAATTTTCTAGGAATGGGCATGTTTTCTTTTATGAGCATGTTTAAGTCATTCTGATTAGGCTTGGATGAACTGCTTGAAGATGAAGAATTATGCGAAGGCGTTGATGGTGAGCTACTTGGCGGTTGCAAAGACGATGGAATTGGTCCACCTGATGATGGTGGTACTGGCACGTTGACTCCGCAATGCTTTGCTTCTTTCATATGCACTGTTAAATCTGCAAGTGAATTGAAGCTTTTCTTACACCAAACGCATTTCAAAACGTCTTTAGTTTGGTCAGCACCTTTGTTCAGCCAATGTGATTGCCAGGCAGAATGGCGCGCAGCAGCGTTTGGAGCAAGTCCAGCGCCTAAAGCAGCACTCTGAACAGAACGAAATAGTTCTTCGCCTCCTAGTCTGCTTAGTTCACTCATCTTTTCTAAAGCTTTAGTCGCGTCGCTCGGAGTTGGCCCACCATGTTTTAGTTTTCCATTCCATTCTGGTGGGATAGCTCCTTTGGGAGATAAACTAGCTGCTACAGCCGCTGCAAAGTACGGCAAATGTGGAGCTACAGGATTTGCCCATGGCGAAGGGTTTGGTTTAAACTCCGCAGATCTAGAGCTTTTTCTTATAGGTACCGGTGATGGCGAGTCTTCCGGTCCTCTTTTCCTTGTTCCAACTGATAAGTCAAGTGGTCCATTTTCGTTCTTACTAAGATTGACGGCATCATCAGCGTCATCGTCTTCGTGGGGTGAGTCGCTGCGTTTTGTGCTGAAATCGAGTACCGCGTCGCCCCTTTCGGAGTCAGTCAAGTCCTCTTGGCAGGACATGAGAAGACGTTGTTGAGCTGCTGCTGCGGCGGCAGCTCCAAGGTATGCAGCGACTGCAGCGGAGTGCGGGGGCAGGAGCGCGGCGGGGAGTGCAGCGGGGAGGGCGGCGGTGAGGGCGGCGGGCAGCGGGAGGGCCGGCCCGCTGCGCCCCGAATACACCGAGTCATTCGAAGGACACCTCGGCGCGCCTGACGACTCCCGTGACAGACATCTTGGGCTCTCCCTGTGGACAAAGACATTTTTCGATTTGAAAAAAAAAAACAATTTAATTGAATTATAAAAAGAAATTGGATGAGCACATTGTTAAACTAGTTTTAAAATAGCTGTAAATAAAAATAGATGTCGAAACTTTTTATTTATTTCATCGATGATGGTTATAAATATTAGCCATTTTGGATACTATTTGGATTCTAAATTTATCTGAAGATTTATTATTTTCTTTATTGAATTTGCAAATCCTAACAGGCGATATTAAATAATATCATGTTGTATAACTGGTTTTAGCTCAAACAGGTAAAATCAGGAAAGACAATAACGAACATTACAAATTACGTTAATACCTTTGGTAAATGCATGGCTGTTGATAATGAAGTTTAAAATATCCTATAAAAGTAGAGCAAACTATTATCAAAGTCAATCAGCCGATCAAAGATAGCCCAAAAACCCAATCCATCAATGCCTGTCAATAAGCCGCCTAAGGACGGATTAATAAAGTATGTTAGTGCTAAGCCAATAAAAATTCACCAATTACTGGAAAGTGCTACACTATCACCGATAAAAGCAAATAATACCGACGAGAAGGTGCTGCTATCGTTATTTTATGTTCATGAGACAATCAATTTTATTAACACGGTTTTACCATTAGGACAAATAAACATATTTGCACACATAGAACGCTTAGACCATAGAATACGATCATATAACGGAGACAGGTGCACATCAACTTGCAATTTTATGTAGAGTAGGTACAAATAAAGAAAAAGTTGCTTGTTCTCAAAGAAATCAGACTTATAAGATTCATGAGATAGATGCAACGAACGAATATAAAACATTAGCTTTCCACTTGATCAAAAGGATAACCTGAACTTGATATCAGAAAATACATAGGTAGTTAATTTATCACATTTGAATTGAAACCAGATATTCAAATCACTTATCTGAAGATAAAAAAAGATGAAAACCATAAAAACTCAAGTCACGAACTTGAATCCCACAGATTCTAACAAACAATAAGTCTGACTGAACTTGAAACAGAAAAAAAAAGTTCATATAGAGGCGTATTTAAATAAAAAATAAATTACTTTTAAGTACAATGCCAACTAGAAGTCACAAATTCCACTAATATTTTTTAAAACACTTGTGAAAATCAGTAAATCTTACCTCACATGGTCGGGCTCGACAATCATTTTGGACGCAATTTTCTCAAAATGTCCGAGAAGAAACGCCTCGAAAAAACCGTGGATCCATTTAATAACACTTTCTAAATAAACCACACAAGTTAATAAATGCAACTGAAGACTTCCCAAAAATGGATAGCAAAATGTAAACACGTCGCGAAAGACGCACCGTAAGGCCGGCGGTCGGGAGGGAAGTGCGCGGTGCCTGCGGCGGCGGCGGCGGCGGTCCCGCGTGGAATGAGACGCCGCGTGAATCGTGATTTACGACCCGCCTGCAGCGCCCCCGCCCCGCACGCCCCTCGCTAGAGCGAGACAGGTGCCCACTCAACTAACAGCAACAAACGGTGAAACGAGACGGCAACACGTAAACTACTTCTAGGGGTGGTGCGCTGCGTAATGCAAGCGTGCGTGCGATGCGCGAGGTGGACGTGCAGTGACGGGCGATCGTTTTGATGACAGCCGCTTGACAGCGCTGAGCTGCTCCGCATAGCTGACTCACCGTCGTAACACCAATGAAAAATACACAGAACATCCTTGATGGCCAATCGCCGCAGTATCTTTTTAATGACTTTGTTTACAATAGAGTTTGATTTGCTGGCGCGAGATGTGTTTACACACGTCAGAGACACTATTAAGGGAAGGTGGAGGTCTCAGGGGCTTACTGAAGATTACCCGGCCGGGGTTGACGGCGATGACAAGGAAATGGCGCGTTAACAAAACGCCAAGACGAGTCCTTTTAACAACACCGGGACAGACAGGGGACGCGGACGGATTTACGTGTATCACGAACAGATTTCCTGCTTTGACAAAGGAAAATAATCTCGGGTTTATTTATTTTCAGTGGAGAAAGGTAGGATAAACTTACTCCAATGACACTGTGTGTCATATGACAGAAAATGCGGGTAAGAATCCGATAAGAAAGATAGCAGAATGCTTTCACCACACTCAACAACGAAGTTAACTAAGTTAACAAAGACACCAAAGAAAGGATTCTCTCACGATTATTTTAATTATAAATACACAGTCAGTAACATGGCTGACGATTAAATAATGAAGATAATTCCAATTTACATCAAAATCTCATTGAAATCCTGTCGTATCCTTAAATAATTACAAAATTTAAAGCCGATAGCACTGTGATTCCACAGAAAATATGAGCCGATTTAGAATTTTTAAAAACAAACTTTTTCAAAGTTTCCAGCACTACCTATCGCCAGCTGTTTATAGCTTCCTATAAGCATTAGTTGGGTGCGGGTCAATCAATCACTTGTGTTTATGTGACAGGTATTGTGCTCTCTTTCCCTCGCTCTACATGCACGCGATCGGAAATAAAATAACCCAACTTGGGCGCCCCGCGACATATCCAAAAAATCATCTCCCAGCCTTTTTTCTTAATAAAGAGTGTGTAAATTATCACAAAAGGCCGTAATTTTAGTCTGTGGCCGTATTTCGAAGCAGTATTCGATTTGGAACGTAGCATGTGTTATATAGTAAATACGTTTTGCATCGTACGGGTTTTGTATTAGCATGGGGACCACCTGACACATTTTGAATAATTCTGCAGTAACACGTTGAATATTTAAATCAACCCAGTTGGTATCTTTACTAAAACAGATAAATTGGCTGGCTGGTTGATTGATTTCTTCCCTTTTTAAATGGTCCAAAAAACTTCATTAAAATTTTAAATTAAACTAAAATATTAAGCTAAACATGATGTCATCATAAGGCAATAAGTTCTGACCGAATGTCCTGAATAATATCGAATTAGATAAAATCGTTTGATTGATATAAGTACGTTTTAAATACCGTATTAAATACATCAAACATTGATCCTAGTGACATTTTTATATGATTGATTTGACAATTGTGTTTTTAAACGATATTGTTATCTTTTACAAATTAGGCTTTCATGTTTGTCAGTACCTAAGTACGAGTCCGACAGGTAGATTAATATTGAAATAATCACAATTTCGACTCTGTTAATAGGTAATGATGATGATGTAGTCACAAAACGTCAACAATCTAATAGAAATGCAGTTGATGTGTACAAAGATTCAAAATTTGAATCAATTTTCACAAGAGAGACAGCAGAACAAAAAATCCAAAGCAAACTCCTTTAGATGTAAAATCTAAACAATGGACCCACAGGAGTGCTAGAGCTCAGCGAAGCACGTCCTATGATTGATGACTTCTCCTCACTACTGGCTAATTGACAGTGATGGAACAGCGAATGAACGGACCGTCACATATTTGTTATCTACCAACTCTAAAATCTAAGGGATAAAGTTGGATTTGACTCATAAACTCAAAATCGCCAGGTGAGGATGCCGGACGTAGATGAAAAAAAGAACAAAAATAAATGTTAATGATTGTACACAACATCATTATTATAAACCACCACTTTAGGAGAAAACGACTCGTACCTAAATTCACTTTGCTTATTAGAAACCATAAAAATTGTTTGCTGCGCTTTAAAGAATCTAACTGTGTATGATTCAAAACTGATAAATAACCTACATGTATTTATTATGGTAGATGCACTAAAACTACTTCATTGTCTACTTACTTTTGTGCAAATTTATACAGTTTAGAAGAAGAGAAAACAGACAAAGTTATACAAATCGTATTGAATAAAAAAAAAACATTTCGATGTATTCTAGTAAATGAAGTAGTGTTACAACAAAATTGCTCTAGTCTAAAGTCCAAGTAATGTGCGTGTGCTTCAAACAAAGAAATAATTGAAAAATAAAAGTGTTTCAGTTAATTATTACACTAATAAATCACTAGACACTTTGAAATTATTTTTCACTAATTTATTGTGTATTCCTATTTTAACAACTGATTAAATACTTCGAAAGATTGATCATTAAATTATAACGACTGGCTGATTTAATGACGAATAATGTTGATTTTAGTACGAATTTTATTATTATAATTAACATGTTCATACATATTTTATCTACTGCTATGAACACAAAATGTGTTTTAATTTAATGTAGTCTAAGATTTAAATTGTATTCAGGATTTTTTTCTAGTAATAAAGAGCAGGTGGCTATGCTACTTACTTTTAGAATACCTACCTATCTACTTACTAAAATTATAGTTTGTAATTACTTTGCAGTGAGGCTATAGGGGTTACATTGTAACAATGTGCTAAGTCGGAATAAATATCGCCCAGAAACTAATCTGCTGTGAGCTTGCGTGATCGTCTATCTAATGCCTTTTCTAATTAAAGTTGCGCTCTAGGTTCTCAATCTCCTAGAAAAAAAATATGCAGGATTTTTAACATTACTCAATCATATTTATCTAGGTTGCGAGAAAGTAGTCTTATCTTGTAAATTACCCAGGAAGCATTAATATAAAATCAACGACACTCAGTCATCGAAAACAAAAATTGATGGACTGTCATACAAGAATTACCGGATCATTTTTACTAGCACTACCTACCATAACTGTCACTATCGTATGACCATTTATTTCTCGACACCCACCAGATAGTTAGACCCATGTGCAGGATGGAACAACATTGCTGCTGGTTGTATTGGTGTTGAATTGCGGAGGTCATGACTATTTGGTTGTCAAAGCAAGTGGTGGCCGAGGACAGCAGTTGACAACTGATCATTGGAAACAATGGGGTCATTAAAGTGGACACCGTGGAGTGATGTCCAGACCACCGTCACTTGGACAATGCGCCGATATGAATTGTTCGAGATCGTGGCTGTGAAGTCAGAAAGCTAATACAATGACCGAATTGATCTCAAGTTTGGTGCTTTGGTTTGTCTTTGATCTATTATCTGATTTATATCATCTATCGTGAATCATGACGAAGATTTAGTATTTAGTAAATTATTGATCTACTTTCTAATGTCTTTAGTTTAACAACATTAAATGGAAACATTATTTAGGAGTATACCTACACATTTTCAGTTTTCTGGTAGGCACGCAGTATAATTTTTTTATTTTAAACTTCAGGAGAAGTATAAGGTGAAACTTATTTAAAGGTACTTTAGTGATTTTTTTGGTTAAGTACGAGTTACGACATGCTTGCTTGGTAGTATGTATAGTGAAAATCTTCATCCGGTCTTCTGCGTTAAAAAAAAACTTCAAGATTTTGATCGTCACCTCACTTACTCTCCCCATTCCTAACAACTTCAAGTAGCAATGATGTTGCAATGTTAGAAGCTATTCGATTTTAACAAGTTTTTACTTTACCTTTCGACATTGGGGTCCTGAATGAGCGTGGCAGGAATGCTGTGTTCGATGTCGTCTCTTTCGTCGGGCGCGGGGGAGGCGGGGGAACCTGCGGACGCGCAGGATGCGCGCGACGCAGGCGACGAGCCCCCCTCCCGCTCCGTTCGCTCCGCTCGCTCCTTCACGCCGCCGTCGGGGCTGGTCGCTTCTTCTGTGGACAAGAAAAAGGGGAGGTTAAGATATTTTGAAGAAAATTTTAATCTAATTTGATTAGATATATGAAATCTAATTAACCGTCCTCACAAATTGTTGAGCCGCTTAAAGGCTAGTTTCAATATAGATAACTTTACAAACCTATTATATAAGCTTTTTAAGTTGTTACATAGCTCCATACCCGAAATTATTTAATAAAATTAATATAATTCAAATCATAATTTAGATTGACATTTGGGTAGCTAAATAAATAATTAAAAAATAATAACAACACCTCAAAAAAAATGTAAAGTACAAGTTAAAACCCCAAATGATTTATTACCAAAATCATTATAAATATTAGTAAAATTTGATATTGCAGATAAAAAAGATTAAATATAAATAACTCATCGTACCGACAAAAATCAACAAATAAATCATGATAGGGCGCATTTTAAAACCGTATGTAGGTATTTAGTTTATATAAAACTATTGATAGCAAGTATCGGTGTATTAGTATCGTTCAATCATCAATTTAATAATAAAGCGGCAGATATTGATATTGCGGCGATAAAAAGAGGAAAATTACGCTAAAACGGGGCCATCACAGTACAAATGTTGCGCAAACATAAATATGATTAATGATTGATTGATTATTGTGTTACTCATCGCTGGATCAATTATTCAAAGTCAGCTGACATAATTCCGCCGATAATCCAGAGATATCGGCGTCGGCGTTTATTGCCAAGGCGTTCAATTAGGATATTGAGTGCGACAGATTTAATGAGATCGTATCGAATACTTTTCTCAAATGCCCCGAAGTCTGACCAATGAGCTTTGAGAGTTGAAGAATGAAGCTCAACAGTTGCCAAACGGACACAAGGATGACGCTTGTATACGTCCATATCTCAAAATCCACAAGATAAGCAAACAGTCTTCCCACCGCAGGGCTCGAATCTACTTGGGAATAGGTAGTTAAGTTGGAGGGATGTCAAACCAGTGCGAGTTGGTCAACTTTTCACGTTAATTTTGAATTTAGGTGCGATTTGCAACAGGTTTCATTACGTTTTGGACAATAATAATGAATAAACCCTCAATGTTATCGGCTAATGCAACAAAATTCATCAGAAAATCGGCACAGTCCCAAAACAATACGTCATGACTTTCGCTCCGGTTATAAAGTTATCGGCCGTCGAAAAACGCCGCGCAAAAAGAACAATTTTTGAAACCGGAGAGCGCATCCAAAACGACGGTGGCGCGGTGTGGTCCGCTTATTTCACTGCCCAGTGGGTCGAAAACTGCGTTTCTGTTCGCTAATTGATTAAAACGCAGCATGTCAATCGGGGACGGCAAAGATGCACTGACTGGTGGAGCGATGCCCCGGGCGTTGCAGCCGATCCCGGGTGGTTTGGGGCCGACACACCAGCTCAGACGAGTGCACTCGATTCGGATCAAAGGAAGCCGGATGCAGCTTCAGCCAAACTCCTCGCAACTCTATGACACATGCTCTCGTGATTGGCGCTTTTGTGTTGGATTGAGGTTATACATTTCTGTGAATTTGAAAACCATGCACTGGTCAATAAAACTTTTTGACCACGTGTGTGTCGCCAGCGTTGACCGAAAGATGGGAGATGTTGTCGAATATAATTAAGCCTCATAAAAAGACACAAGGGACTATAAACATATTTTCAGATCTGCAGACATAGACGTAAACCTCTAAGATAAGTAATGACGTGACGATGCGGATACCCTCCTCCAGCAGGATTATAATTATGTATATTAAAACTATGGTTTTTCACATTAGAAAATATTGACCTGAACAAGGCGAAGACAGATTTTTTAAGTAACAAGGAAGAACAAATTCGAAGTATATTAAGTACAGTACAGTACTTAAAGATGACGCGACACTTTCAACTAAACAATAGACGGATTTCACCAAAAACTCTCGGCTTAATCGATTTAGTATTCGATTATCTCGACCGATTGCGATGCGATGACAATTGACAACCTTAACGAAACGGAAAAAAGTTATAAATTTTGATCGTATCGGCTCAACGAAAATAGGTTTCTGTCTTTTTTTCTTTTCCTTGGCACGTGGATGACGCCTTTCACCAATGACCGTTTTTATACCAATAAAAGTGTCAACGGTATTGCGTTTCTCAAAGAGAACAACTCTTGGACATTCAAATGTAAGACAACGTGGGATTTTAAGACTTATAGCAAGTTCTTAAGAAGTAATTCAGATGTAGAAATTTAATTTTACATAAAAGTTTTACATCACTCGAGAGACGGGAAGAGGATTTAATAATTACAACACAGTTGATGAAAGTATCATAAATTTTATAATGTATTATGTGGTTCCCGGTTTAAACTCGAACAACCCAAACCTTTAGATATTATAGTAAGTCGACTAAATCCACCTAAACCATCATATTGTAAAAGAGTTCAGATTGTATAACAAACGATTACAATTAGATAATATCTACCAACCAACACTACCCTTAGAAAGAGGAAGCCTTAGTTTAAAAGTGGACTGTTATAGGCTCAAAATAGTTTATTGTGGTCGATATAATTATTTACATATTTGAAAAAGGGGTCATTGCTATAATGAAAACTAACTAAAGTTTTTTTTTAACTATCTGTTACTTAAGTACGGATGGTCTATATTCGTTATATTGAGCATAATGAGTTGTGTATACAGACACACTCTTTTACCTTAAGGGGTGAGCAGAGTTTCAGTAAGATCACAAGGATCCCAATTTACAACCACCTTTGTAATATTGCAATGCAGCAATATATTACAGGCTATAATTGTAATAGACTTTAAATCTTTTATTTACGTTGAAACGTATTGATTTAACCCACAACAGCGAGCTTTAGCCCAGAGGTTATCCGAGTGAATATCGTTCACCAGCAAAGCTGTCACGTTATCAACCCATCAATCACGGGCAGATGGCGGCTAATCCTGAACTTATCACCAGATAACAGAACAGGCGCTTTTGCAATAGGAACCCACTGTTTGCTGAACACTCAACCACGATAAATGTTTTCAATATTTATATATATATATATATTTATATATATATTTATTTATTGTACACACACAAACATACAGAAAATTACAAAGTAAAGTTGATATTATACATTAGGTAAGCTTAACTCATAATGAGTTCTCTGCCAGCTAACCTGGTGAGAAAAAGATGCTATAGGAGGCAGCAGGTAGACCTGTGTACTACGCTAGTTTCAAAACTTAATATTTGTCGATTGATGCATTCCTACCTGTCTATTTTCGATACGTAATCAACTCATAATGCGTCTCCCCATCAAGGGGTCAAACTTCAAACCGATTCTAAGGATAAAGAGGCATTACGCGACCGCGCTGATCGTAGTAATCGACTTTACATACAAATAAAATGTCGAAATTTTATGCAAGTTTCTTGACGATATTTTTCTTCATCTTAAAAGAGTTTGGGAATATGTATTTGAAATAAAAAGATAATTTAAAAAATATATAAAACCGCCTTCAAGGTCCTAACCTACACTTAAAAGTTAAAAATAAAATATAAATCTAGCTGAAAGCATAGAAATTTAATATGGCTACCAATATTCCTTATTTACATAAATTGTAACATCATATAAACGTGTAGACATTGTTATACTCTTCACCTTGGAGTCGGTGCCAGTTGAGGCTAGCTATTTATTGAAATTCATTCACCGAATAAGTGAAAACTAACTCACTTATCTGATAATCTTGCGGAAACGATGAAAGAAAGAAAAAATAGGTCACTGAAAAGACACCGCCGTTATCAAATAAACACTCGAAAGATTAACACTAATTGTTTAGGCAATCAGTTGGTAAATATTAACATGAGGTTCTTAGTTTGTGCATACATTAGCTAAATACAGGAATGTTACAGTAGTTGAATTCGAAAAACCTTTGAAGAGGTTTTTACAAGAAATGAGGAAGGGAACGGAAATTAATGAGCAAAAAGATAATTATGAGCACATGAACCTAGTCAATATGTTTTAGATAGTACTGTCAATATTAAATCAATGTTCTTAGCACATCTTTTTAAAATTATAGTACTTATCAAAAGTAAGGAACAATAAAATCCATATAAAGAGAATGAAACTAATAGAATCATTGAGAAATATTTTTTCACCACAATCATTAACGAAGAATGCAGTACCTAGGATATATTTTGAGCACTACTTAAATATAAAACAAAAAAATCTAATTCAAACAAAAATTTCACACTAGATTCACCCTACTTTACGACGTCACACTTGTTGCTCGTATGATGTACGCGGTGAAACGTTCAGTCAATGTCATGACATCACTGACTCCGAATGATGATGACGATTGTTAACTGGTTCCCAGCACGCACACCACATAAAATTACAGTAATTAATCGCTCCTCCTTCAATGCGTGTTTTGCTTGCATGCAATTCATGAATCGATTGTTAATAAACAATGTAATCAATAGTACAAGAATAGCGAATATTTGTGAAATTCTTGACATTGGTGTAAGAAACATAATTATTTTGAAATTTATGAGATTTTAGTAGGTAGTAAGTACTAAAATGAATAACCAGATAGTAAACATTAGTGTGCCATTTAGTGACACCATACAACATAATAATATAGTGAAGAAGTTTTCCCTTTGGTGGCATAGCGGCCAAAGATGTTACCGATCTCGAGGGCTCTTATTCTATTCCTGGCTTAAGATGTGTGTGCGTGCAATTGACAGATTCAAACTGGCTTGGAAATGTTCACCCTTCCAAATTCCACGCTCTGAAATTGCTGGAGTAATTGTGAAAAAATAAAATCTTTAGTAATGTTTTTTAGTTTTTATTAATTTGACCTCTTTATTCACAAATTTTGCCATAGTTTTTAAAAAATAACTATTCCTTTCTAATAGGTAAATGTGTATAATATAATAGACATTTAAAAATTAGAAAGATGCAAAAATCTAATGATGATGATGATGTCGTCGTTAAGGGACAGAATATTCTTTAACCTTAACCAACGTTTTAAAGGAGTTAGTGTTTCAAAACGAAAAACGTCGGCCCCTCTCTTCCACACCATAACTCCAACCACCAAGTTAAGGCTGCCATAAACTACGGTATCTTGAGGAGCATATCTGGTCAACTTCCACCGGTTATCGACGCAGGCGCCTTGCAAAACGCGGCGTCGGACAGTTTACGGCCGCCCCACACGGCTCCGGTCAATTACTGGGAGATACCGGTGTCGGCAGAGATTAAAACCGGGCAAGCAGGTGGCATATTTTTACTTACAGCACCTAGTAAAGAGGAAAGACGGAAAGGTTTATTTTCTGAAACTAGTTTTTCGAAAAGTGATTTGTAAAATCTTACTTCGAATAAACACATTTTGAATTTTACAGATCTCATATGATCAGACCTCTCTACCTCATCCCACCGTCAAATGGACAATCACGCGGCAATCAAATTAAACATTTTTGTCTCAAACTTCATAAAATATCTTAGGTTATTTTTAACTGGACAGTAAAAATCAATACAAAAAATGCGCTCATTGGCCTGGGGGCGTTGTTCATCTGTGATGTGATGTGATGACACATTATATTTTAATTGTTCAATTTTGTGCATATCGTTACAAAATTGCCTGATTCAATTGATCCAAAGTTAAAATGCGTATTTATTGAAATGCATTATGCAAAGGTTGCAATTAATCCACTTAACGAAGGGCTGGTTAATGCAATCGGAGCAAGTAATAAAAATATCACAATCGACAGGCACACGGCCCCAATTAGGTGTCACGTACGTTTTATCGAAACCTCAGACGAATCGCCGATTATGGATGCAAGCACGAAACGCCTAACACATTGAGATCAACTTTGATTGGATGAGTGATAAAAAAATCAATGAGTATGCAGGAGACAAAAGAAAATTGAATAAACATTACTAGAGGAAAGGCAACTCTTACATTTATTTATTGTTTGTGATTACAAGTTGATGATTAAACATGCAATAAGTAAAAATCCGTAAAAATAAAACTAACGTAAGACGTAGATAGTCAGTAGATATTAGAAGATCTCTATAACGTCCAACCAAGGACATTTAAAATTTGGTCTTTTAATTTATTATTTATTGATTACGTCGAAAAACGCATTCGCTTTTGTAAAATATTACTACTACTACAAATAAAATCCTTTTTTAGTTTGCATCACTTTCAAACAGTGTCCTAATTTTGCAAAAAAGTCATTTAACAAAATAATGCAAATTAAAATATTATTTGTATTTAGACAACATCAACTGTGTTCTGATAAAAAGAAAGAACACCATATTGCTTTATAAGTGACTACTTTCTTCACAATTCATTACAAAGTAGAATGCTATAAAAATCTGTATTTATTGATACCTGTCAATCTTCTATCTTTATGCGGTGACTCAGTGCAGGGAAAAAGCTCATTGAAATGTTTCTTAGTTGCAAAGAAGTTAATGAGGTATAAAACCATGTGTATGCTTTTAGCTTTATTGATTGGAGAATCCGTTTTTATTATCTATAGCATTTTCTTTGTAAAATATGCAGATTCTTTGTTTTACTGGTTCATTATTAAAATTTCATCAGCCGAGTAATATTTTGTTTATGCTAGACATTTTTTCTTTACTGTGATTAGAGATTTAGTTACAGAATACCAAATAGTAGTCCCAAATACCAAATAGTAGTGATTTAGTTGGCTTCCAGGGAGTATAAACCAAAACTTACGCAAAAAAATAGTTTCAATTAATTTGAACTATATTGCTCTAGAAGTAATTTTACAATCTCAAGCGTGACCCAATGCACCCACCTTGTGTACAACGTACCTACTTCGAATTAGTGACTGATCTTAGTAAGGTATATATATATATATATTTATTTTTTTTGAATTGACCTATGCTTGTGTCGAAAAGGTACGACCAATCAAGCTTCACCGGACTTGAAGCTTCACCGGACTTGAGCTTCACCGGACTTGTAGTAAGGTATAATAAACGCCCAATACATATTTATAATTATATACACAAAAAAGTTGTCAATTGAAAATCTGAGGTATAGATACAATATACTTCTTAAACACATCGTATGAAAAGATCTATTTCAAAATTTCCTTTGATAAAGTTATTCGGAGCTAAAGTTTGAATCAACCTTTCAGTTACAAAATGTATCTGTTAAAGCGGATCAACAGCAGCGGATATAATTCGTCAGAACATTTGCATTTAGCAGATCATAGAAAAACAACTTTTTACCTAGTTACCTATTTCGACTCATCACCATTCAAAATCCCTAGCATCTGCACTTTTCATGAGGATTGTATTCATCAATGCAAGCTTTTATTAAATTAAAATGTCTTTTGAAGACACGAGTCCGTTCCAAGATGCAGTACAAAGAATGGTCTTCGCGTCGATTGCAGACGAAACGATAACTAGGCGATAGGTAAGAGATAGCTGTGAGACAAGGACAGACGACGGGGTAATTGTATGTCACTGTGAACTTCATAATGATTGAATGGAAATAGAAAACTGGTGGACGCACTATGCTGTGGTGAGACGAAAGTGGGAAGCTTCTAGAAGATGCTTTATTCAATGAAGTGAAATTGAATTGTGTTGAAGTCTGTTGTTTTTTTATAAAATACAGGAGCTTTTTGTTTTTTATGTATTGTGAGACGAATTTACTTAATGTTTATAACAGGCTATGGCATAGGAAAATAGTTTTTTTTTTTTTTTTATAACATTAACTTTGATTTTAATGTTGTTGAAGTAGCGTTTATACAATGTTTTTTATTTTAATATAAGAAAAGTAATACATACAAGGAAATCAATAGAACTAATGATTTATTAATATTAAAAAACGGAATATCTCTCGTGAACAGCTTACAAGTTTTTTAAAAGTATAGCGACCAAAAATACTCCACAAACCAATCACAGCCAAACTTTTTCAAGGTCGAAATTATTTCCGAGCATTTTCCTCGAAAACTCTTCTAACAATATAGCCGGGAACAATCCTGTAGTACTGAGGCGCAACAAGTACCGATTTGTAAACTGTCAGCGGCGAGCGCCAGTGGATCATTTGTTAGACGCATCACATGAGAATTACGCGCGAAGTGGCGTACTCCGATGGGACTGTGACGTCACTAAGCTGGAAACAGTTGACTGTCATAGGGTTGATCTGGAAGCGGCTGTGGATGAGTGTTGATGGAGCAAAACAAGTGCAAGTGTTGGTTGGGATTTAGTCATGAACGTACTTAATTGGTCTAACAAGGCAGAAGCCAGGTGGTTAATAACGTCACGCATGACAGTGACTAAACCAACAACCAACCAAAATGCGCTCCCGCATCTACATCAACCCCCACACACCAAACCCTTTACAGTAGTTTGATTTGTAATCTAATTTTACTTTTCAATCATAGAATTGAAGTTTGAATTGCAATACACAAAAATGAAATATGATTTAAGTTTGTTTATTTATTCAGCTGGGACGAAGTCAGATGGATGAACCAGTAACTAAAAACTTTTGGATATTCGCAAATGTATATTAATTTTTACATTTGATGTAACATGATTATAATATTGTATAATATTTTATGTATTTTTGTGAAAATAAAATACTTAAAGTTAGATCCACATTGTGATGCTATACACCGAAATTTGTGGGAATTATCCATTTAATTGAAATAAGTGGAATTTCAATCACATGAAGTTTTGAAGCCCTTATACAAAATGGGCTTAACTATTGGTATAAATAGTAATAATTCTCAAATTATGTAACCATGTAACACATAGGAACTGGTATTACCTACGACTAGCAAACACTTTAAGCCCAAGGATAAAGCGACAATAAATCCACACGATAACCGCGAGGCCAAGTAATTACATATCGCGCTAATATCGGTAAATATCCATCAACGTCGGGCGGCAAGTTAAATTAATACCTTTATGAATCGGGTGTCGTCAACATCAATCAGAAAGTGAAGTTGATTGATAGGCAGTGTCGGGGACGAAACAGAAACCAGCATCCATCATGTTATCGGTACATCATCGGCTATGGAAATAGATTTTAGGAATCGTAATCGATACTCAGCCTGTTTGTTGTTATTAATAATGACGTACACATTTGTAGAGATGTCTACGTATTGTGTCGAACCTTCGTTACTGATATCGTATCAAAGGAAAAATTTTCACCACTGGTTATTCTATTATTAATAATTTTAAAGGTACGTTAGGTATGCCAATAGCTTATTGTTGCAAAAGTGAAAGCTCTTTGCTTTTTACACATCTTCAATATTGCCAGACACCGTAGGGTATAAAAATCATATATTTTCTCCTTACTAGTTTTTTTCATATTTTGAACTAAATTATAATTTCAAACTTGATGTAATTACAAACAAGCGTATCTATGTAAAATTTTGGACTAGACAGATTTTTTTTTAAATTATAATGTGCATCGAATTTTTTCTGGCTGTGACTCTACAATAAAGAGGAGGCCAAAACAATTCAGAACAGAAAAAACTATTATTTCAAAAAATGAAATCTCTTACAAACCAAAACCACCGACGACGAATATGAATGGACCGTCTAAATCTTGATACACTACAAAAGCTTTTATCTTCCATCGGAGCGACAAAAACGAAACTGGCTATTCTAATGACGTCCTAATGACATTTGATAGAGAAGCAATGGACGTAAAGGTTCCTTGATCCGACACAGTGATTGATTTATATGACGGGAATCAAAAGGTACAAAAAGTAAGTAGTCACGGAGAACTTGTAGTATCTTATGAGGTAATTAATAATGGTACACACATACACACCACAGGTAATTAGCAACTGAACGTAAATTATTTTAAATACGTTATATTTCTTGTACCTCTTTGTCTAGCTAATAGCTTGTAAAACTTATTTAACTTTCGAACAGTTTGTAAACTAAAGTAAATGACATGTGTAGAAAACCGTGTAAGCAACTTTTTTTTACGTGAAGATATAATTTATAAAGATAATATATTCAAAATATGTCTGAGGAGAATTATTTTATTTACATCTAACGCTTCTTTTTGTTTTTATTTGACATCGCAATATTTAAATTGCAACATTAACAACTTGATGTAGAGATAAAAAAACATTCTTTTGTTTTTAATGTCACAAATTACAGTCCCAAATGATACGATCGGTGTGGCCATCACAAAAATTATCTCCAAGACACATCAAAGGCGATAAACATTTAGTATCTGGTCTTTCATTAATATCGAGTTTTGATTATCAATTTGCATTTTCAACTAATTATAGAACAATGTCAATAGATATTATTAAGATATGGAAACTGTAGAAGCAAGGATTTAAGCGATGACCAGGTGCTTATTTCTTTCACAAAACTACAAAAAAAAAACTATTTGAGCACGTTTTACATTTTAAAGATATAATGAAAGACTTAAAACAATGGACATAAGATAACACGACTAAAAATTGTTTCGAGACATCTATTTAACCCTGTCAATGGTAACCCGACGCGTATCAATAAAGCAGTCTCGGTGAATCTATCAGGGACTCCCGACCGGGATTAGCCGGGTACATTTGAAAAATCCGCGACAGAATGATCTGGCCCTCTCCGATCCGTATTTGTCACTGGAGAGACGTAAGAACATCATTTTCATTAGTGACCAGACGGCCGACCATTTGTATTAATGTTTGGAGAGACAGGGCGGCTAGGGTAAATCCAGGCAGTTTTTTCTCGGCTCGTTTTTGTGAGATTGATAAGGTGAGAGACGATTGTTTTGTTTTTAAGAGAACTTTGGGAGATTTGATAGAAAAATATTCAATAATCTTAGATGAAACAATAAAAAAAAATCAAAAGCAAATAAAGAAATTACGTAAAGTCAAGATCACGCAAAGCTGAACACTTTGGACCGCTTTTACTTTTGTACAATCCATTGATAGGGAATATAATAGCGAAGAGCGTGTTCAGATTAATCTGCCCTAAACTTAAAATAAACACTAAACATTATCATTACTTTAGTAGAAACAGTGTAACAACAGAATATCATGATGTACAAAAACGAAAAGGGCGAATAAATACACAAGACGATACAAATGGAATAGTGATCGCAAGTATTACAACAGATGTAAGTACACATGCTTGAGCTATGCACCGCGCTGCACGCAATGTTTCAGTTGCAAAGGAAGCGACAGCAAATGCAATGTACATGTCAGAACATGTATTTATGGGACCAAAGCTAAGACACAATAGGGAAAATATTTGGGTTTGAACAAATATAGATAAGAAATGAGGAATAATGTACGCAAATTATCGAATGACAATTTATGTTATAAGAGGCTGGTTTTTTTACTTAATTATTACAGATGTAATACCGTGTTTACTGTTTTGAAAATATAATAGTAAACTAACCATTTTAGCCAGACTGAACGGAAAATCGTAAACAGGGTTTGCATTAATGGTGCTGATGAAATGTGGAGTAAGAAAAATATTAAGATATAAATTTAAAAAGACAATACCACATGTTTAAAAAATATGCAAAACAGTGTCATCAAATCAATCAGCACTCTCATTGCCGACGGTACGTTTGATCCATTTCATGGTGTACCTGCTCTAACGCCGGCCTCCGGGCGGAGCAACGATGCGTTTTGACCAATGACTTGGCTGCGCTCCGGCAAAACTAATTATACTGATTTATGCCCCCATTGTTCATTGTTGTACGTCTTTCTCTGGCTCGCCACCACCATATCTGCAGGACTGATGCGTCGAATGTAAATGCTTTTTTCGATTGCGATCGATGTGAGGTATAATTAGTGTTGGATTTTTTGTTCCGAGAGGAAGGGCCAACCCTTCGGTTTTGATTTGTGACGGTGATTTTCTTTCAAATAATTAATTACTCCGATACCTGTATATCTTGTTTTTTGTTTATAAATTCTTCTGTTTTGAATCTTAGGTCATGATCCGAATTACTTTGGTATTTATGTCTTCAACAAACAGCATAATTGAATGCTTAACTTCCTTCAGCAATAAAATTATGAGCAAAACTTTCTTTGATTTGTACATTTCATATTCGTTGATCATATTATTTAATCCAATAGCAAAGTGTCGATAAAGTTCACCTACTTTTCTGAAAGTTCAACAAAGGCGAAGAGGCGACAGCAGCAAACAGTTACAAAGAGAAGACTTTCATTCCATTCCGAGCGCGAGCAGAGTGACAACACCCATTGTATATCAATATTTATTAAATATATTCCACGTTCGGAAAACAAAATAGCAAATCAGCGCGTCCGGCAAGCAGCTGCGCGCGCCGCATTCACCTGTCGCTCGAGTAGCGCGCGCGCACGTGGGCGGGGCCACATTCAAATTTGGAATGCGACGTTTTCGCGCTTTTTTCCATTTGCCCCGTCAACCGCAAGAATTCGGGTGCGATATTTTCTTCGGTCGGAATCCGAAGGCTGTACGAGTTGAGATATTTATTTCTTCTTAGTTGGTGCTTTGAGATTTATGTAGTTTTTGTATTGGATTTATTGGGAAGGTTTCAGTCAGGTAGTTCACCGCTCACAAGGCTTATGTTATGCATCGCGTGATTTTGGTTAGTGAGTTATTGTGATCCTTTGCGTTGCGGGTTGCGGGATCTTTTAAATGCTAATTTTGAAAATGCTTAGGTCGCATTTGGTATCCTAAGAGATAAAGAGAAGAAGATAAAATAAGCCTAAGTTGAGTATTGGTAAACTTACTAATACTACATCAGCATCATTTCTTTGAAATTATTCAATATTGTATTCCACTTCGTTCATCATTTCAGTTTACCAATCTCTAAATATTCAGGTAAGAGAATTCTCAAAACCTTCAGGAATGATCAGATTTTTCCCAGAACTCCTTCCTCTCAAACATTCACCCAATTAAACTGTAACTTCAGTTGCGCTACTCTTAAATTACCAGCTAAGGTGACATGTTTGGCCACACTCTGCATATTACGGCAGCGTTTAGAGCATTTGCAATTCAAGAGCTGGCTGCTTAAGGCAACGACGTGACACTTGAGAATTGAACACTTTGTTTTTATTTTTTATTATGTGTGAATTATACAGCCTGCACTTTCGCCTTTAAGAATGAATTTATTTTGCATTTCAATCACTTTAACAAGGGCCGTCTTTGGCGATTATGGTTATTTCATTGGGTTCAGTAAGTAATGGTCTAGTGGACAATAGAACGTGCTTCATTATATTCTAGTAGATATACTACTTATAGTTTACTTTCTTTCTTTACAATTTTAGTTTATCTGTGATAGATCAAAACATCAGTTAAGTACCTATGTGATATGGAAATCCTTCTCTACGATCTCGTTTGTTGTTTATCTTATTTTTTTACCCATTAAGTAAATCCAAAACTAAACCAAAACTATCCATTACGTCATAAGATACGAATCTTCTATCAAAATTTTCTTTTTTGTGCATAAATTTGTTGATATTGCGTGCTGTAAGCAATAAGGCAAATGGGTCAGGTGCCCGAAAACGAGGGTTATCAGTCAAAAGGTAAACAACAATAATACGTAAATCCGAGCGAGGCCCACTTGAGTGCCTCTGGCTTCCGTCGACGAACGCAAGATTGATCGATGGCTCGCAATTATGAAAAATGATTTCTTATTGTAAGGTTTTAATGTAAGAAGCGAAAGCGAAGTTAGCATACAAGGTATTGCAAAATCACGATTTTATATCTAAATCCGTTTATGGTTTTCGCGGATGTAGCAAAACTAACAAATCATACATAACCTTACATATTGTTTATAATGTTCAAATGATTATACAGTTTTTTTTATAAAAATAAACGATTAACGTGGAAACCAATTTGTAACAAGTCAATGAATACTTGAAACTAATCGGTATTTTTTTGTGGTTAAACTCAATTTCAACAAAAAGTTACTCACAAAGCGGATTAATACATTATTAATCACAAATATTTTATATTTTAAAAGTACCTATGTACAATTCTAAGTTCTAGCCGACCAAAACTTTGAATCTCCGCTACAAACTTGTTACGTAGCCCAACTTCTCTGACCGTGACTTTATAGAGGATAATATTAGTCTAGCTTTTGAATATAAGTGCTGCTATTACCGTACGTTTACCATATTTCTATTGCACCGTAATAAGCTACTTGTTTCTGGTCTATGATTGGTTGCAGACAATGATGAATTGATGAAGGAAGTTGTGCCTTAGATAGTATACTTTGATGGACATGGTCAAGACAAAACTAAGCTAACTGGATAAGATTATAGCTAAAGATAACTTTTTGAAAGAACAAGAATTTAAAGTAAAGCAACAAACGAAAGAGCTATATAAAACAAATCCACAACAAATAAAGTATCAAACGCTAAAATAAACTTGGAAAGAGACACATTCCTCAACTCTTCACGAAAATAAACGGAAGCTAGAGATAAACAACAGATTGTATAACGAAACATGACACTATAAACATCTAAAAATATCCATAAAACCGGACAAAGGAGATCACTGGAAGACATTTTAAAATACTCTAGGACGTCTTGGGAAATATAAGTATTTTGTAAATGACAAGGGCAATATGATATAATCTAAGAGAATATTGAATATTATATCGATAGTAAGCTAACATTTCAACAATCAAAATTATTGTTTGAGGCTTTTCGGGCTTAGTACACACACATTATAATATATCAATATCTCGAAAAGGTCATTCGTCAACGACAGAATCACAGTCAGTAGAATACGCAAATCATCGATCCCGGTTTATTATAACTTAACACCATCTATCGAAATAATTGAAACAATTTTTTTAGCTGTCTGAAACTCACTCACTAAACAGTACATAAGCCTTTTTGAAAAACTACGACTATTAATTTTATTCTAGCCTTTTATTGATGTTTAGTCTAATATTATGATTCCTTACAATTCGTAATCATTGTTATTGTAGACATTGTCTTCACTTATCAATATCTATAATAACAATCATGCAATAAGTATGTAATCGATCCTTTAATATCAGTTTAATTTAGTTTGATTATTATTTGAATCTGATCCTGTTGAAAGAAAATCGTTCGTCAACAGTTTCGGCCGTGTGTCCCAAAACTTCATGTCCACCATTTTATAGTATTTACAAGCTCTTGAAAGTCATCTTTAAGTCGAGAAGGTTTGATCGGGTTACATTACCATACGGTGCTGACACTTCAACTTTGCATTTGCATATGTCCAAATACGGAATATGTATTTATCTAAGGGATGAATGAATGCATAATAGGTTTTGAAAACAAAATGAGTTATTTCCCTATTTAGTAGATACCTAAATACATATTGACGGTAGTAAAGTTTATAAAAAGGCAAACTGAACATATGAATTATAGATAATATAATAGACATGCAACAAATTTTGTTTTTTTACAAATATATTCAGCGGAGAGACGTACCTAAATTCGAAAAACAAAACAAACAGTATATTGTATAAGTAGTATTGAATAAGGGTAATGCAAACAAAAATGCTTTGACTTCTAAAAAACAATGATTATGATGAATCTTAATGAGGAAACGTCTAATAGAGATGGTCATGAAAGGAAACAGTATCCTGCAAGGGCAGACTTGAATGTGTATTTTATAATGCGGGTAAAAGCAGTCACTGTACAACTATATGCAGTCAAGATTAGGGCGTTCGGTGTTTTCTATTTAGATACAGCTCTCATTACCATATTACTAGACTAAAACTTTTGTTACTGCATGTGAAGTATTGTGAAGTAGAGTTAAATATATTTTAAAATTGTACTTATATTATTAGATTACGTAAGGAATTGCATGTTATCTATTATATTTTTGATCAAGTGAAAGTAAGTACTTATAAAAATTAAAAATATCACAATAAAAAGTTATAATGTAAATTAACATACAGTAGCAATGCAGCTAGTCAAGATGATATAAGAACCCCATTAAAACAAAACGAACATTTTACGGCCATTAATTTAAAGATTTTACGAGTGATGCTTAACTGCTCACATACAACCCGCATAGTAAATGTAATTATAATAGGTGAGTGCGAAGCGAAAACAAAAGGCTTGGGAGGGGGAAGTGAAGTGGGGGTCGGGGGAGGTTAATGTGTAAGAATGCACCGATTCGAGGCTAGGAGCGCGACGGGACCGCATTTTATCGACGACTAATGATCTCCAACGCTCCAGCCGTAATGAGAGCGCCGGCGACCGCTCGCCTTCACCGCCAATAAAATATTTATGAAACCGTCCTCGCTCGTAATGGAACGCGTCAAGAAAAGTCCCCCTCCATTATCGTTCGAGAAAATTAGAGATTATATTCACGTATAAAAGGAAAAGGACAATAGCCGATCGCATGTCGCGCACGCAGAATGCGACTCGTTAAGTCGCTCCGCGAATTTAAGAGACAGCTTCTAAATATCCAGTGGCAGCGTGCGTTCGCAGATCTGTATCGCGGCGGACAATACCGCGGCCGAACGTCACGACGGTAGCAGAAATATGGACGCGCCCGCATACCTGCTTGTTTTATGTTAATGTGCGGCATAAGCGGCTAGACCGGCGAAATATCGCGGACGGCCCGTGATGGAATACCCGATACCGCTCGCGATCCCTGCGCACGATCGCTTCAATTAGGGCCTAACACTATTGTGCGGACATGAGGAAGTGAAATAATTAACGTGAATTCGTCGCAGGAGCTTCGTCGCCCTCGCGTTCCGAGCGACGTTATCGGCGCTGTCGATCTGCCGCGAGCGAAATTCCGAAACCTAATAAGTCCGGCCGAGTCTCATTTGTGTAAGGAGTCGGACGAAAAAAACGAACAATACGGAGGCGCCCGATAAAGAAGACGGCCCAATAATTTAGGGTCATTGTTTCGCCTGTTAATTTATGGAGTGCGGGCGGACGATTGATTTGTAGGTTTAGGAGAGGATTCCTCGGAAAAAGTGTCGGGATAAGCACTTTTAAATCCGGCACGTTCGGACTGGATTACTGCGGGCCGTCCGTCTCAGGAGACGTCACGTCAACGCGTTCAGGAAAACTCAATTTATTCTCGGTGGCTGGTCCGATATACATACAATGCTCGCCGGCATTTAAATGCGCGATAGGATTGGCCGTTGGACGGTTACCTTGGGCGGGTACCGAGCCATATACGTTCTCTTCGTGATGCACATATTAAGTTAGGCGTTCTCTACATGGGATGCGGTCGGATGCCGAGAAATTACGAGATAGGCAACGATGATGTCTGCGCGATCGTGAGTGTCCCTCCGGTAGTGCATAGTGCACAATAGCCGACTCGGAGAAAATTATTAATGCCCGTGGGCACTAGTGTTACATTAAATTGCGGGTGGCGGCGCTGTGGTATTAAATTATCGGATACACGGATGTCCTCCTACAACGGTCGCTAGTAATTCACGTAGTGCCGACAGCATGGAATAATTTTGTGTGTTTAACGTCTCCCCTAAACCAAAATGGAACTAAAAAGGAGGGGTCGTTTTAGAAAAGCCTTGGACAAAGATAATTACTTTTGACTTGTAGACTATCTTCTCTTATAATCCAACAGCCTTTGTCTAACAACTCTAAAATCAAAAAGTAGAGAAAGACAATGAAAAAATACTACTCATTTCTTGTAAATGCAAGATTACATGTCTATCTGTACACTCTCACGACTAAATGACTGAACGATTACGATAAAATCCGGCTGGATGGTGCCACCATCGAAAAATGTTTACTTTTTACCGAGGGAAACAACGCTAGAACTCGATAAGCGAAAAAGTACTGGAAAAGATAACACTGAAGCAGTGAAAGAAGCTGTGTAAATCTGGTCAGGCGAACGTGACTTTTCTATCGGATCCATAGTCACCACACGTCTTCCTCGAGTATCAGATGTCGCCAGCACATTAATTGGAACGGCCTGCCGATTCCTTGGAGATTTCTCGCTCGCACTGCTTCTATAAATGGCAAGAACGCGAGAAGCTTTATGGTATCGCGTAGTGCGTTGTTGCCGTCAACGCTGCGCCCGCGTCGTCTTGTAATTGGTCGGCCGCCGGTTGACATTTACACGCGAGCAAGATGGCCGTCGATGCGATACGCGGACGAATAATTGACAAATAGTTCGCTTGCAAATAATTGGTATCCAAAGATTGCATGTCACAACCCTATAAGCCCTAGTGCTAATAAGAAGACTGAGTTTGTTAGTAAAATTAACAACAAATTCAATGTTTGTTTTTATATTAAAACATGCAACAACGTTAGTAATAGCATAAAAAGTTGAGTACGTGTGCTGTTGTTGTTTTAGCGAGTTATGATTTCCGTTCCGGTAATAACTAATGAAAGATGGTAATGAGATTGTTTCGCATCACTACCGTCGGTTTTTATGACGTCACTAGAGACACTTAGCGATGTATGGTAATTGAATGAAAATTTCTTGTTTTGCTAAAATTTTTTTTTTTTTTTGCTGCTCATGCAGTAACTAAATTGTCATGTACATTTACATTCAGAAGTAGATGCATACCACGTGCACTTATGGTTCAAAATAGCTATATCCATTAAAAATTATTTTTTTAATTTAAATATATTTCGGAAAATGTTTATTTTGAAAGAGCTTGTTCATATATTTTTTTAAATTGTTTGATGTAGAATGTTCTAAACAAAATCATTTTCTACCTTGACTAGAAGACACAATTTTCATAACATTAGTTTATCTATTATGAATTTGAATTTTTTATTTTAATTTTACTGAAAATATAACTGTATAAATCTTATGGCTGAAAAACAAAATACTTTGAACCGATGAAAATCTCTTCAGGTGGTCGTTGAGAGAAAAAACAAAGTTTATAAAACAATAGCGAAGTTTCGCCAAGCTGGGACCACACTCGCGGGCGGCGCGGCGACTTGTCAGATGATTGATCGATCGATTGTCTGTAGTGTGCATCCATCATAAGTCGCCCGACTGTCGCGCGATTGTCGCCGGGCCGGGCATGGTCTTAGGCCCGGCACACACGTAGCTATAATATACGTATATAAGTACAATAGGCAGCAGATACGGCTGGACATGTTGACCCTAAGAGCGCCCGTATTCCGTAGCGGTAGGGGTGAATTTCGTAGTGCGAATTTCCAGCCGCATGTGCTGGCTTCTGTACATAGGTACATGGTGTATATAAGTAGCTACTAACTTAGCATATACAATACATTTACGTACCTACATAATATATAAAAAACATGCTAATTTACGATTTTGAAAAAAAAAACATTTCCATACAAAATTGTCATTTTAATAGGACATGGAGAAGTCATCTGATATTTCCGTAATATCCATACTACTAGCTAACTAAAAGTATTTAAATATGACAGAAACTAAAACCTCTAAATTGGAGCAGATCACAGACGTCTATCTGTGGAGCAGATGTATCACGATATAAATTTTCAACACACGGAGCTCTAATATTATATTTCTTTGACGTGACGAAAATATGCGAAAGTAGCACGGATAGAATAGAACGTCGTCTGTTGACGCGGAAAAATATACAATGCTATATAGCTAGAGTTTGGCAAATGAAAGTAGACAATCGATGAAAACATTGTACCGGCAACAATGTTACTTAGAAAAAAAAAGCATCAAATTAGGTAAATCCATAGAATCGGGGTTGCCATGATGATATTTTTCAAATTTGCCGCGTTTTTTCATTGTCTACTTTCATTTGCCAAACTCTATCGTGTGTAGTTATAGCTACTATTTGGTATTCTGTGGTTATAGCTATAGCTGGACATATTAATGTGAAATTATCTACGTGTGTGGCGAGCTTCACGCGCAATGACATCTTGATCGAGCAGACCCCTTTTAACGGATGAGGAAGTGTCTGCTCAAGGTGTGGTGTGGAGAAGTATCTTTAAAAAAAACTTCGTGATGGGATGTGATTGTGCACGCGCAGTTGTGATTGAAAGAGGTGTCACGATGAGAAACGATTAAAATACACCTTTAGACAAGTTTTTTTTACATAATTGAGAAGGACCATTTCATTTCAACCCATCTAATACTAGCTTGCTTATAGTGGGTTTTGAAGTTAATCTACCACACTGACACTGGTTTCAGAATTATTAAAGGCATTTGAAATTACTTATGTAGAGGCAGTAATGGCTGAATTGTGCTTTTGGACATTGAATGATAATTAAGGGACTCTACCACTACTAAAATGCGGTGACATAATTCAGTTACCACTACAGTATTTATCACTTATTCTATTTAGCTATAAGTGAATTTGTTGGTTGCCCTTTTAACTTAAAAAAATCATCATCACCATTTCAGCCAAAAGACGTTCTCTTCTGGCCAAAGGCCTCCCCCTAAGATCCCCACAACGATCGCTCCAGTGCTGTCCCGCTTAGATAAAATTTCATTATGGTCACACAACGTGACTTTACAGTACCGTATATTCGTAGATACTAGATACTAAGCAAGTATATACTTAGTATTACCGATAGCTAGTATTAATTACCCGAATGATGGATTCGTCTGGCTGAGTGGCGGTGATTGATAGTATTTCAACAGCGGCCGCGACCGATGCTAACTGTCAACAGACGACCAGTAAAAAACAGGGACACCTTTTGGATATTGACTTGACAACGGGACTATGAAGAAACACTTAAAGGTTGCAAAGGGAACTTGTTATCCTATTATCAATACAGTATATTTAAAATGAGATCAAAGTTAAACATTTATTTTTTAACATTGCATTTTAGAGCTTGATGTATTTTACAGAAATATTTTTTTATTATAAGTTTGTTTTGGAAATCACGATACAGGAAACTAAAAAAATGTATAATGATACAAATACAAAGTTGATGATACACAAAAAAGGCATACATGTAATAAGTAAAGTTGCGATCATTTAGAATAGAAGCGAAATTAAATGAATGATTCTTTGAGCTCGTGAAGGACTTAAACTAAACATGGCTATCCGAGTCAAAACAAACATAGGTACAATTAAATACCAATTGTAACAAAGTGAAATAATCACCTCACTCTCATTAATTATTGTCTTAAAAACCACTCTATCTCACGCATCTGACTCTAAAAGAAATATCTAGACTAGACACGGATCTGTGACATGACACCATTCCTCTTGAAATTGCTCCAGACGACAGTCTAAATTATGACCTTCGCAGTTTCTACACAATTTGCATCAATTAACAGTAAAGGCTTTATCAGAGTTCGAAATTTAAGTGAAATTAAGAGAGCTAACCTTTCTTGCTTATTTATGCTAATTAAAACCCGCTGATATCCAAAATCAGTTCAAAATGTCACCGTCGTTATTTGTCACTATAATCATAAGTTTGCGGCGATCAAACCAAGTTCCACAGGGTAGGGTGTCCACAATAAACCTGCCAGACGAGACACAGCTCGATACCTACGCGGTACTTATCAGAGGCATTACGTCCTCAATTTTACGACAACCTTACTGGGCGCACGCGCATAAATTTAAACAAACGTCAGGACTCAAGAGGAAAGATTTTATTTTGCAAATCAAGTAAATTGTATCAATTCTGAGGCTATATTATTGTTTCAGATAAAAATATACTCTTAAAACTTTATAAGTTTGAATAAAGTTTATACTTACATGGGTTTTTGACTTGATCTCTTTGAAATGATACAGTAAACTGGTAAGTTATAACCTAAAATCTGCATAAAAATCTCAATTTCATTAAAATTAAGCTGCTAAAATATTTTTATTGGTGGCCGAGATAAAGTGAGTGACATTTATATTTTTGCCAATCAGCGGCGGGTTTCAGTCATTAATAATTTACATTAAAACCCTGTACCTCACTCGGTGTAAAATGAGACTTACATAAAATGAGAATCATGCGAGAATGATGTACCAAAATTTTTATTCGTCCAAAAAATGGGATTTGTTATTTAAACTATGTGACTAAACTAACTATCCTCAAATGATTGAAACCAACTTAGGTCATAAAAATGTCACCCTAATTACAAATTCAAATATGAGTAGTTTGTTTCTAATGAAGAAATATTAATTAGAATTAACAGTGTAAATCATGCTGAAAATGTTTATTGTTAAATGCCAAATCACAAAAATAACGATTTTTTGAAATTTGTTTTAATTACATATTTATCTTACCAAGGCACTACTGAGTACTGACATCGTTTTAGAGAATAAAACCGAACAAAGTAAGCTTAAAACAAAATAGCAAAAACCTGTTCTACACCAGCAAATTCCCTCTTGTAATTCTAATTAGGCAATTCAAGTTACTGAACGTTGTAATGGAAGGCACTGGCCATAAAGCAGTGCAATCTGATCGTGTGAAACACGCGGACAGTTGTTCGGGACCGTTCGGGAATGTCCGTGATATTGGCGGAGGACATGCGATGCTTTGTCACCCTACTGTAGGCAAGTGTCACTCCACGACCCACGCGGGTCGCCACGCAATCTTCGGTTCAAGTTTATTGATATTTTCTTCTATTCTGATTGGTAGATTAAAACGGTGTTGATTGTTAGACAGATCTTATTTAGATAATCGATAAAGTTTTTTAAATATGGCGTTTTCGATTTTGGTAGCGATGAAGTGTGAATATTTTGATATGTTATGTAGTATTTAGGTAAGTTCTATGTCAAAGGTTAAAATGTTTTAAATTAAAGATTAAAGGTTTAAAAAAAAAACATAATATCCAATAAGATTACAACAAATAAGGCATCTCTACAGGATACCCGATACAAAAAGTCTTGTTCTATTCCGACTGGGACTTATTTTACCAGTAATGTAGGAAAGGCTCGATATTGAGAATATCTAGACACAGACTGCACTATGTATGTACTATTCGAAGTGTGGATAGTTTTGTTAAGGAGAAGTGTAATCGTAAATCAAATATATTTTTTAATGCGACTGCGACCACAATTGAGTCGGCCGAAGCAAGGAGAACTTGTGTCGGTGGGGCTACGGCTCTGAGATGGCTTGCCTGTGTGGTGTCTCTCCCCAGACCATGGCACACCTAATGGCCTGCCCAGCGTGCCCTGCTACCTGCACGCTCGAGGATCTCTACGCCGCCACAGATAACGCTATATCTGTGGCGGAGTACTGGTCCTCGCAAATTTAACCGCTGAGTCGACTCGCAAAGAAGAAGAAGATTGAGTCTCTTTTTGCTAAGAGTTTTTTTTTTCAGGATTATGTATGTTATCACTACATAGTATAAAACAAAGTCGCTTTTTCTGTCCCTATGTCCCTCCCTATGTCCCTCCCTTTGTACGCTTAAATCTTTAAAACTACGCAACGGATTTTGATGCGGTTTTTTTTAATAGATAGAGTGATTCAAGAGGAAGGTTTATATGTATAATACATGCATAATATGCTTAAAGATAACCCACAATAACCATTTTCCCGTGCGGAGCCGGGGCGGGTCGCTAGTACTAAATAAATGAATGTTTGTTATCATATAATTTGAAAATTCTAGGGAACAGTGGTCATAGTCATTACATTTCATGACAAAAAAGAGGTTTTTCAAGATTGTTTTTATTGTCATCGACTCATACATGCAATTCTAGATCTATTTAAGCATCTCCTTAAGATGCCACAAGTAAACAGTACACTCAAGTAAATATTTATTGGATGTTCTTCAACATTTAACAGATCGTATTTTGACGTATTTTATCGTCCTACCTTCAATGTAAGCGCGTACCGTCTTAATTTATGGCTAAATCTCAAATCGTTTCCTCACGACGACCATTTTCCGTGTCCACTGCTGCGTTTCTTTTAGTCCTTCAATTCCAAACTTTTAGCTGAACATCAATGGTACTTACGTCTTGTATTTTTTGTTTTTGTCGCCAGGTGTACAGCCGAAGGTGGACACAATAAAAAGTTTTACTGTCTTTCAATTGGTTATATTTTTTAAGTATTGAGATGTGGGAGTTCATGATCAATTATTTTTGGGTTTTTTACGTTTTACGAGACCATCATTCTTAAACCTTGAAACTTATAAAGCCGGTGATAATAAGGTTTCTGGTTTATCTAAAAGTTGAATTACCTCTTCCCTATTTGGAACAATACCAAACACAGTGGCGAATAGAAATGCAATTACCTCCTTAACCAATACTACGCCATCTGTGTCCAGTTTCTGTTCGGAATTACTAATGGATAATTTTCCAACTATAACATCCATGGGCTGATTATAAAGATGCATATTTAGAAATTCTATTTTAAATTAAATCAAAGATTTTACAACAATTACTATCAAGTAAACCTTAAATATTAGCTTTATTAATAACAAACCCAAGTACAAAAGCACAAATAAGTATTTCACTTATATTATGACTGAAATAATTTTGAATGACCCAACATATTTCGCTACCAGTCGCCATTATTACCAAGATTTCCTTATCATCTAAATGCACCTTTGACTTCTAATATACCTCCTCCATTCGCTCAGCAACATCCTTTGGAACAATAATAATACGTCAACGCCAATGCCCTATCTAAATGGGGTTTGAAATGTTTCCATCAATAACGGCCGAGTGCTTATCCTTGTTACCTCCTCCAAAGGTAGTTTTGTTAAATTTATTACTTCATGTGTCTGTGAAGTTTTTCAACGGATGTGTTTTAGCGATTTTATTTATCGATTTTGATAGATTGATTGGTTGACATGATATTGGTGTTAAGATTGTGACTAAATCAGACCGGTTGTAAAAAATATGAAATACTGAGAATACAATTTATATCACTAGGCCGACAGCTCAATTAATTATAGTATTCAATTAATATCTTATGTTTTTTGAATTTGATAACGAAAAAATACTGTTATCATTGCAGGCATCAAGATCATCATTACTTTCAAATTAATCACTTTAGAATAATCGATTATTATCTGCTAATTACATTATTATAAACAATAATCATAACATGTTACAACAGCCTATGAATGTCAATCCATAACTAAGGTCTTTGCAGTAAAAACCTGTATTTACTTGGATTGGTTCATTAAAATGCGGTTTTATTATATTAACCTGTACTTTTTCGTACAGCAGAAAACTTTTTGCTTCCCGTTAACATCGTCTAAATTTCATATCCTTTGGAAGTGTTATAGGTACAGTGGGCAGCAAATGCGGCTGGACATATTCACCTTAAGAGCGCCCATGGTCTAAGAAAACAAGGTCTTGCATTCGGACCACGTGACTTGACACAAGCCTACCTCATCATGCTGTACATCCTTGTCGAATGCGTGTTAATAGACAAGGATGAACAGCATGATGACGTAGGCTTGTGTCAAGTCACGTGGGCCGAATGCAAGACCTTGTTTTCTTCGATCATGAGAGTGCCCGTATTCCTTAGCGGTAGGGGTGAATTTCGTAGTGCGAATGTCCAACCGCATGTGCTGGCAATGGAGAATTAGGTTCATACTTTTAACTTTAAAGAAATGTTGATCCTGATATAAGTACGTATAATTATTATTTAAATAAGTTAAATATATCTTTCTTTATAAGCCCAACCTAATAAAAATTAATATCAAGAAGTGCCGATGATTGATGCTGATATCGAGATCCTATGTCGTATTATTCGTAGGTCAGACGATATTATTTAAATTGTTCTTTTTGCAGTCTATAGAGTTCACCAACAAAATGTTATAGTGGTGACATCCATATAATAGTAACGAACAAACGTAACAAAATATTCGACAAGCCGTAACATAATCGTAACAATGAAAATTAATCTCCAAATGTTATGTCTAAACAATAAAAGTGTAATAAAAATCACCGTTCATCGTTAAAAAGACGAACTATATCCAATTTCGGATCGTAAAAAATACAATAAAAATCTTTTGACAGACTTTTAATGTGGTCTTAAAAGATGTAATAAAAACACGGATCCGGAACCTAAATGATAAATAGTAAATATTAATATTTGAATGAATATTCATTACAATATCTAAGTGTTTAAGATGTTAAAACCGTTTAATATGCATTTCGACACTAATTTAATACACAGATTACCATTTTCATAATTTTAACCTATTTTAATGGTCGCACTTTTTAAACCAAACGAATGCAAAATATATTTTTTATTGCATCTCTGGTAACCTGCTATGGTAAAACGAAACAATAAATAAGATTTAACATTTGCAATACTTATTAGTTTATTTTGAGATTAGTATGAATATTATTGATTTTGTCTGCATTTTATTGTAATTTTTATATTCAAGCTGTATAATTTTAATTCTTATATTGCATGACATTTCTTTCAGAGTGCACAAGACTATCCAACTTTTTAACCCTATTTTTTATAGCAGAGGAAACGTCCTGTTATTAAAAACCAAGATATTCATCAACCTGCCACATTATAGCAAACAAAAAAACCGATTCAGTTAATTAAACGGAAGCGTCTAACGAAACTAGCGCCACTCAATCAAGCACAAACCAAAAATGAAAAACTGACGCACAAAAAAGTCTTTCATCTCTAAAATGATGGATTTTTAAAATATAAAATTGGATGGTGTATAAAAACTTGAGCGGATAGGGCGAAGGGTCTGACGTTAATATATCAATCAGGTGATGAACGAATTATGTTGTCTATTTTGTATGAAAATATTTCGAGAGTTTTAAGTCTGCTCTAGATTGTTCGAAAATCGATAAAGATGATATTCAGATGATATTCTTTAACCGGCAGAATATTAAACAGCGGTTGTAACTTGACTTAAAATGATATTATTTAAAAACACTATAATAAAGATCATGGGCATATCATAAAGAGGGAAGATTTGGCTATTTAGGCTCAGGTGATTTAAGTTTATGACGGGTTATTTGTTAGTTTATGAATAGGCTACGAAACTACTTATTTATTTATTTACTAATTAACTACTGAAACGATTTTAATGCAACTTCGTACAAAGATAAAATAGGCCTTGGGGAAGGACATGGACTACCTTTTACCGCGGGAAAATTCCTTATTCCTAAGGAAAATGCTGTTAGCGTCTCCGCCTCGACGTCGAAAAGTGATTGTAAAATCTTACTTCGAATAAAACATATTTCATTTTCATTTTCATTTTCACGTGGACGAAGCCGCGAGGCGGAAAGCTTGTAGTTATAAATTGAGTAATTCTGGATTGAAGACTTTAGGAAATACGTAGTTATCAATAGTGTTTTAAGAAAATAAAATAAGTGTTAAAATTCCATCATGACAGTGTTTTTATCTGTCACTTATAAATAAGTTTTCTACTAAATAAAATACCATCAACTTAGTTTTTATGGACCAACGCGACGATAGACCAATGTCTGCTACAAAGATAACATCAGTGGCTGTTGCAAAAGGATTGTTGACATTTTTATTACCAGATTGTTTGGCCAGTTTACGATTGACACAAACTATCATTTATCTATCGCTAACTCAAAATACATTATAGACGTCATTTATATCGTAAACAGCTCATATACATCCCCACCGAGGGGCTCGAGCCTACCCCATAATATAAAGGGTGAATAGGCCTTAGTCGACCACCAGTATTATCAGTCACCAGTATTATTAGTCATTAGTTCATCTAGTATTATTAGTCATTCCGTGTTTAAAATATCATTGCGTTTTATCGTTTAAAATGATCCAAACAGCATCTGTAAAAATAGAAAAGTACAACTAATGGAATTCAATTCTTTTAAAATTATATGTACATAGGTATTAGGTATTCATAAAAAGTGCGATGCTATAAAATAATGTATGTGATCTACGGGTACTTGTCTACTTGTGTTATATTTTTTATCATAAAAAAGTTAATTACAGAATGTATTAAATTTAAGGTTTACTATGCATCAAGACTATTCAGGACATTTCATATTTCCATCGTTAAAATATAACTAATGAATAAAACGAGTCAACTAAAGCGTAAAGAGATGAGATGCGCTATTGAACATAATAATACGTGGAGTGTATTGTGTAAGATATAGCGATTTTAATCTCCTTTAAGTTATTTACTTTAGTGTACTTGATTTATTTACTGTAGTGATGTCATACAACACCAGCAAAGAGTTGAGTTTACCATAAATCGACCATTTTAAGTCTACTTTACTTACAGTATACGTAGAATCTTTTTTTGAGTTCCTGTGTGACGCAAACGCGTAACGTGACGTTGCTTCCAGGACTGGGTATCAATAAGCTTTGACAACGCTCTCTATTATAATAACCTATCAGAAATAAAACAATGCAAATATTAAGGCGGCGCAGCACCTTCAAAATTGTAGTGTTTTTGATTCGATGATCCTCGTAATTCGTACAAGTAGGTACCTATTATGATTTTCAGATAAACATAACATACCCCTTTGATTGGAAATACTGTTTCTGATCATTTTATCGATACAAAATAGCGCTAACTAAATACCTTGTATTATCTTTTTATAGGTAAATGTTAACGTATTAGACGTTGAAACTTGGTCACAAGTATGGTATTCAACCCTATAAAAAATTAGTACAGATTTTTATTATTATTATGTAGTACTTTTTGTATAAATGGACAAACACTAACTTGGCACTTACGCTGTTTAGTTCTAGGTCGCAAACAGCATACTTTTCTCTGTTCCACATGTACGGCACCGCTTAGCGCCATTACTTTCCTGCATTGCCATCAGTGGTCCGTTTACTTTTCTACACTAAACCACGCCTTTACTGCGATTTTAAGTTTTTCGAAGTGCTGCCTTAACTGGAATTGATCATAATAGTAACGATTGCGGCAATAAAGCTAATTAAAGGAAATTACGGCGTCTCATAGCAGGATTCCTATTTTTCATGTGAGACTTTACTAGCAGATAGTCCTCCATCAGTCGATAGCTTGGACCATACAAGTTTCTTTGAAAAGAGATTAAGTTTACGACTTATGCATACTCAATTAATTATGCGACAGTGTGACAGATCATCATCATATTTATTTTATAGCTACGAGATACTGCCGATATAAATATATACTTTATGCCTTTTAAATGGTTTGGATTCCGATAGTACTAATTTACGTAAAAATATTGCTACCTTCCTTTTTAACAGAAAAAGTAATAAAATATATACTAACTGTTCAGTTTCTGAAGAATCGTAGTTCAGTAGAAAAGGGAATAAAATATAAATTTCAAATACAGCAATCTGAAGTGATATAAATCTAATTAAATAACATAGTTGAGAATATTATTATTTTTCTTAGTGAAAGGTTAAAAAAAATCCTTACTTACTATACAAATTATGTCTACAGATATATTTACGCTGCTTAGTTTTGTAAAAAAAATGTACATAAATCCTTTCGTTCAGAGATGATTCACTTTACTGACATCCATCTTTATAAGTCAATGAAAAATTTCCACAAAGAATGTAAAAACCTACTCTTAGCTACGGCGTGTCCAAACCCTCTCAAAACTTAAACAGAATCACCATGTATAACGAACACTTAAAAATGCCTCCGAGGAGTTCCGCCAAGTCTGCTAATTGATAATTAGTATTCAGAGGGCGACCAATGTCCAAGCTTAAGCCTACGTGCGGGGGGTCAGGGGGGTCTTGGGGGGTCAGGGTGGGGGGTCAATGCTGATGCAGCACGCCCAAGGCCAAGACGACGGCTATTGAAGGGCCCAGCGGACAGACGTGATTGTCTGACTGACTTTACTTACATACAGAGAGCAAGCTACATACAATGTAGCTTGAATAACGCACACATAGACACCGCCCACAGATACGATATCTCGGACCAAAACGAGTGCGAGTGCAATCCGCTTAGACACGCGTAAACTCAAAAACTACTGTGCCAATTTCAAAAATTCTTTCACTATCAGAAATCTATATTTACCCTGAGTAACATAGGTCGCTACCTTTTACCGCGGGAAAATGCTAATGCGGGCGGAGCCGCGGCGGAAACCCCTGTTTGTGGGGTGGGTGGGTTTGTGGGTTGTTTGTTACGAAATAATGAGCTTAATTTTGTATTAGTTTAATATTAGCTTATATTTCCGACTTTCCTGTTTCATTCGGCATTCGTCAAACAACTAGATGCCATGTCACAGTTTACAACCGTAGTACGACCGCCGAGTGTAGGTTGTGTGGGTACGATAAGTAAGGTTCATATAATCATGAGCTTGACTTCTGTACTTAAGTATTTTGTGGCCAAGACGACGGCCATTGAAGACCCAGCGGACAAACGTAATTGTCTGACTCTGACTGACTTACATGCTTATTATTGAGATGCGTATATGAATTGGGAGATATGGCAAGAATTGATTGTTGGCTTTGGATTGGATTGTTCTGATTTGTTGTTATGGATCTGTTTGTGATGTTTTATGCGTAATAAGATAAATATTCAGTAGGATAAATAAAATAAGGTCATCACTGACAATTGTTAGAATTGCACATAATCGTCGTCGTGGCTTGGCATATCTACATCTAGAGGCATGCATGTCGTTTTTGCCTTTCATTTCAGTTACATTTAGTTTAGTAATTTGTAATTTCTAAGCATCTATTTGATGTAAACTCTGTTACCATAATAAATAAACATTTATCACATTCGAAGTGTATTAGTAGTAGGTATTACAGTCTGTAAGTCCGCGCGCACACTCGCCGACTTTTTGTCGATTACCATATCACCGTCGCCGCATCTCGAGGCGCCCTGGGCCACAAATTGGCTATCATCAGCATGCATCTCTTACGAGCAGGCGGCATATTTGGTGGGTCGTGCGGCCAGTCGTGCCTACCAATCGCACGGTAGCCCGTTTGTGTCCACCCTTATTTAGATACAGGACGTTAAGGTTGTCTTTCTTTTGTGATAGTGTCATGTGATCTTGGTATCTTGTGGTCAATGCGTTTTATCAATAAATAATGACTTGAGTTACTAATTAGATCGAAATGTGTAAGTAAAACCGTCGTATATTAAAAATAAATTCGGAATTATTTTTAAAATGTTTCGATTTTAATAAATAAGTGATGATGATGACGAAAGTTGTAGTTATGTTTTGTAAACAATACTTAGTGCTGCTTGATCAACATCATTCATAATAACTAACATACATACAGTCACGCCTCTTTCCCGGAAGGGTAGGCAGAGACCACTTCCTTCAACTTGCTACGATCTAGACATACTTCTTTCGCTTCATCCACACACACATCCAAAACAAACAAACAATGTCTTATTTTCTAACAGACAAGATACAGATTTTTCCGCTCAATGCTTTTACACTCCAATGTGTCCTCACATTTATAAACGTGAAAATTTTGATTAAAACATATTATGTATACTTGTATCATATATCACATTAAATTTTACCTCAACAAAACAAATACAGTCCAATTATTATTTATCATAAATTACCAAAAACTAAACCGTCGATGACTGCTTACACCACTCCTATCCCTGAATTGGTAACTTTGTAATTTGTTTCCAAACTAAATTGGTAAACAAATAAATCATAATTTTCCTAATGAGCTATTTATAAATAAATGGTGTCGTCACCGCGGATCGGATTGGAACTCTTGCGCATGTGATAAATCAAAGGGAGCAATAAATATGGATTATTTAAATTGACGGGTTTCGGTTGAGTTACACAATAAATAAGGTTTTAGGGCCAACGGTTTTGTCACATAGGGACTTGTTACATATTTTTGTACTATGATTTGGGATTTGATAATGTATGTTTCGCTGTTGAGATTTCGACTAACTTAGTATACCTTTATTTTGTTTCTTCCTTCATTTTGAACGGCGTCGGAATTCAACCTGTGTGTTAGTGGTATTTCAGATTTCTAAAACTACATAACTTTTTTTAAACGCGTTTTTATAGTAATGGCGTGAAAAAGAAACATATTTTTAAGAACGTGTAATAAGTTCGCAACAATTTTACTTCAATTATCTGTTTGTCAGTAATTTTTTCATAGTACCAATTTAATTTTTCAGTCCTATTGAAATCGAAATCTGTATGTAATTTTATTCTATAAATAAATAAATAAATTTAGATTTCTGATTTCTGAATTACTCTATTCTCCTTTTTGCTTTTGGGTCCAGTATTGTGAGCGTGTAAATTAAAACTTCACCATTTATTATTTCTATCTTTCTCTAAATCGATTTCTAAAATAACAGCAAGACGGTCCTTTTTTCACAAAAACTCCAACATTTTCCAACATTCCAATACTGAATCTTTAATTCAAATCAAGAATCACCGTATGCGCAGGAGTCGTTGCTTTAATCAAAGCGCATGTTAAGGAGCTCATTTAAATACATACATGCCCTAAGTGCTGATTCATTAACGTTCTGAAAATCTCCGATGTTGGAGTTTTTGTTGTAAACAAAGTAAATAAGGTTCCAAGTGTAAGTATTTGTCTTGAAGATTCACTATAATGGATTTGATGCATTGGATAAATTAATAAAATATTCATAAAAGAACGAAGATCTACTTGTACAGACAGAACTT
The DNA here is from genome assembly GCA_948473455.1 of Teleiodes luculella. Lineage (NCBI taxonomy): Eukaryota > Metazoa > Arthropoda > Insecta > Lepidoptera > Gelechiidae > Teleiodes > Teleiodes luculella. The sequence goes on along the minus strand of OX419586.1, from coordinate 865,396 downwards.
TAAAACTTGCCATTTCCGTCAATATCTTTTACCTATTTATTCTTTTACCTAATTTGGTAAACTATAAATTATTGGCTGTCAACTTAATTAACTTGTTTTTCACAAAAAATAAATATTATTTCTAAGCAAAACTGACAAATTAAGCTTCACTAGACTTGCGGAGAGGCGGAAGGCTATATGCCAAAATAGTCATAGTAATCAAGGAAGCCCCAATCCACAGCCTAGCACGTTGCTGGTACGTGAAACATCGTGAAACAAATATCGCCCGAGGGGTTCTCGCATCTATTACTGTATCGAATTGGATTTTATAAAGATATACCACTGTAACATAGTAGTATATAGGTATAATAGTAAGAGTACACACAGTATAGATCACTTGGTATTCACAAGAAACATTTTATAAAGAAGTCGCTGCTACCTAATCAGAAACTTTTCAAACAAGAACAGTGGCCCGGCAATTTGATTCCTACATCATTGCCAAGACTTTTTCCAACTACCTACAAACTTTAAATTACAAATGTACGAAATCTAGCAACAGGGGAACAAAACGAAACAAAATGCATATACAATCAGTCTCGACAAGTTCATCAAAAGAAATCCAAACAGAGGGGGGGTAACGTCCTGAATACAAAAGAGGTGGGGGGTGTTACCCTCTGGACCCGCAAATGGTGGGGTAAGGTGGACAAAAAACATTTGCTTCCACTAACGAAACAATCGCAAGCATAATTGATTTTAACTTGGACTCGGCAAATGAAGTCAAGGGGACACTATGAAGAATTCAGAATGTGAGGTCAGGATTGGTTGAAGTACGTGTAATGGAGAAGTAAAAGTAAAGTGTATTTAGTCGTATTTAGCGAATGTTCTGTAATGTAAACATATATATGTATGTATTATATATAATATAATAATGATCGACACGACTAAAATCTAGTGATGGTATTAGCCAACTCAAAATAACTCTATGAAACCAATTTGTAATGTAAAAAAGTAGGTATATAACAAATAGATAAATTAATAAATTTCTTTTTGATTAACGATTGTCTTACATTATTATAGGACACCAGTAATAAGTATAGTATTTAGGGATCTTTTTTATTAAGAATATTTGGTAGAGTCCATAACACCAAGACCAACCAATAGTTTTAGACCAAGTGGTACTAATACGAGAGTGTCGATGGCCGAGTGGCTTGGACCGTCGACTGCCATTCGCGAGACGTGGGTATGAGCCTCGGCGCAAACCGTAGTGCTTTTGATTTTCGAATTCGTATATACGTTTAATGGCTCTTGCAGAAAGGAAAACATCGTGAGGAAACCTGCGACATAATTCAAAGAATGTGTATGAAGTTGACCAACCTGTACTAGGCCAGCGTGGTCGGCTAAGGCCTATTCACCCTGATTTCAGGGTAGGCTCGAGCCCCTCCGTGGGGACATAATATGAGCTGTTAATGAACTAAATCAAATACCAATAAGCAATCAACTCTATGTACTTCATTTTCTCATATCACACCCTCATATGCGCATACTTCGTTCATTAGAGATAGGGACTGCCCCGATGACCGGCACGTCCCGATATTAGAGCGTCTCTAATTAAAAACCGTAAATATCAGTACCGGCGGGACCGTAAACAACGGGAATTGTCTCAGCACTAGTTCGCTTCAATAATGGGGCAGTGATAATGTCCAATATGGAGTTCTTTTGTTGGTAGTTTGTGCGTTTTATTAAAAACCATCTCCTATACGATGATAAGTGCCTAGTACTTCTAAAGTGTGATTATGATGTTTTTACTACTTGTAGGAAAATATACTTACATAAATAAGTGGATCTATCCAAAAAAGTGATGATTGAGAGTAGCCAGGTTCTTACTTTTTTTTATTGGGAAATTGTGTAAACTTAGAAGAAAAAAAAGATACAAAGTTAAAGATTTCGTAAATAATGTAAATGGTTCTTCTAGAAAAGATTATTTTTCTACAAATTTTATCCTCTTTCTTTTATATTCATTCAGTTAGATTTTATTTCATTTTTTATTTATTTTATTTTAATATCGTCGGGAAGCTTACTGAACTAAAGTTTCACAAATAGACTATTTTATAAAAACAGCTGAGGCAATTAATAAGCTTCCGCATATAAGATTTTTATTGTATGCAGTACTTTTCACGATTTAAAAATATTCAAACCAGCCAGTCAGTACTCACAGTGGTCTTTTCGCAACAGCAGTAAAAACTTCGCTTACCTGAAAACAAAAACAATATCCATTATGCCTCTGTTAATTACATGGGAAAAGATTTACAGCGTGGCCTCTTACCACCCCACACCCACTGCTGGGCAATTATGAATTCCCATAAAACGGAGACATTGGGCTTTCACCGGCTGGAATGGATGGAGAGAGCTACGTTTAAGTTCATTGCGGGTTGCTTTAAGAAAATAAAAAAAAAAGGTTGACAAGCCGTAGAAATAAATTTATTTTTAGTTTATTATTACTCAATCATTGAAAGCTTTGCTTTTTTTTGCTATAGATTTAAAGGATTTAGGTTCAAATTCTTCTGATCTTATTTAGTCATTTCTTCATTCACTATTTTTTCTCATTTAGTCATTTCTTCATACATTATTTAGGAGTTTTTCGCTGTGTCGCGTTGTACTCTTATGTATTTAGCCACAAAAACCCATCATACATCATTAGCTATAAAATTATACGTTCTTTGTTTTTTTCTATGAACGACTCTACCATTACATGACTTGATTATATTTTTTTATTAAGTCACTATTAATTTAGTAAACTATACTCGTAAAGAAAGCTTTAAAGTGAATCTTAGACTTCTTTGCAGTCTTCTTGTCTGTGTTTATAATATAATACTGAGTAAATATAGTTACAATTAACATGCCGATAACATCTTTGAAAACTAACAATTAGATCTCTGTTTCCACAAAATGAACTTTAACGATTATAACTGTTTCAACATCTGTAATCCCAAAGACAAAGCAGTACTAGGAAAGCAATGTACGGTTATATCGTCGCCGTTTCGTGCCCAGAGAATGAGGTCATTAGACGCTGTACACAAGTGCGCTAAAGGGACGCTCCCTAATCCATTTACGATATAAAGAGTTATAAATCAAACTTAATATGAGGTACATGTGTTGATAAAGCCCAAACACACACGCCGAGTGCCATAGATTAGGCGGTGCAGACGATTTCGGAGGTACAATATTGAAATTCTAAATCAGGCCGAGCTTCAAATTAAAATTAATAGATGAACCGTCTGACGGTAATGTTTATAAGCTTCTATTGCATCTGTAAATTTAATTGGTAAGCAAATTTGATTAGTATCTGGATTCGCAATACCATAAGGAATGGAATTAGTACTAATGATAGTAGAGCAAAGAAACTACGAAATTAAGCTCTTTGACTGAATATTTTTGTTTCCTTTTTACAATTATGTAATTTTATAATTAGTTCAAATTGTAGGTAAAAATATATTTTTCAAATGTTTATTATAAAGTTTCATACATACTCTTTGCCCACGTGTTTTTACTTTGGAAGTTGTATCTTAGCCAAATGTGAATGGGATTAAAAATGGCGGATGTTTTTGTAATATTTCGCCGGCGATGGATTAGTATTTTAAATTTGTGACGCGCTTTTAGAGTGAAACACTTGATGTTGAACGTTTTCATAATGTTTCAAAAATATTTGTTTAATTTAATGGCATCCCTCACAAAACATTTATTTGCCGAAAAGATCAATGAAATATTAATGGAAAATGTGTCTTTTTGATCGGTTGTGATTATAACCATTTCTACAGATTAAAACAAAAATGTTGTCTATCAAAACTTAAGTGAATTATTTTATCAGTGAAGAAAAGAAAACAACGAACGCTAACGCTATTTAAGATTCTCTGCCTATAGGTTTCGTTAGATTCGTGTGTGTGCTTTTTTATTTAATGAATGTTTAACTGTCCATATATTAATTTGCCAATCAAACTTAATCCTAGAACTTTCAAATTGAAAACACCATACCAGACACACTCGAACTCCAAACCCTTTAGGAGACAACCCGCCACGAATGTGTGCAAGGTAGCATGAAAATGGAATTACTGAGGATGCAAAGGAATCAGGAGGGGGTGGGAAGTCCCCTACCGGACACTTTGAACGAATTATGACGGTCATTATTAGAACGTGGACAGAATTAAATTGCCTCCCCCTGGGGGGAGACCTTCCGGCTAAGTGCGGCCATAATGACACCTGTCCGATACTGGCAACACTTATCTAAGTGGATTTGAGATTTTAAGATTCAAATGTGTGTGTTCGATGCGCTTGCGATGGATAAGTGCGATTGGATTGCTTTAGAAGTTGCGACTTGGTATTTTTAAATTATGACGTATGTCCTATTTTTTTAATAGTGTGGTCTTGGTACCGTTTTTGATGTTACACACTTTTTTATAGTCTTTCACCGCATTTTCTTTAGAAGAAGTTACTATCTATTATAATATAGAACAAAAATGAATCACCGGAATGTATGGATAAGCATCACTTCACTTTTTTTTTGTTACATTTGTTATTGATAAAGCACGGTTAGTATTTTAAAAAAATTACGGAGATAAAGCCGCGGGGCGCACCACTAGTTCTCAATATAATTGTTCACTTGTTTCTATGTGAAATAGTTTCCTATTTACAACATTTTTGATCCTTATCTTATAATCGGTACCTATTCTGATTATACCATTATCTAAAATTAATTCTAGTTCAAACTGTCTCAAGTAACAAATAGATTTAACACAATTTTCCACACTATTTGATCACCACTTACAATGCCAGCAAACAAAACACTTATGACAAGTAATCCGCAGTCCGTATCTGTAAGCTGAACCAACAAGACCTGACTCTAAGCTAACCCTATGATAACAGCTTCCACCACAAATATACAAAAACAACTAGACGCCGCAGTAGATTAGCCCGCGCGATGCAAAGTTAATGCCTGTATCAATAGCGGCACAATCAGTAGATTTGCAGTAATCTCTGCAAACGCACTGGACGATAAAGGCCACAGTGTCTGGGTTAAGTTGTGGGTAGAAGCGATTCATATACCCGATTCAATGTGGTTCTTAATACGCAAAAAATCCTATTAATATGACGGAATTTTATTGATATTTTACATGCGTTTAAAAGATTCGAAATTAAATACATTACAGGTATTTTTTTTTTTAAGAGTCGGGCTTGACTATTGGCATGATATTGATTATAAAGATTTGTAGAGTCATATCATGTTCGTTTGTTCACCATTGCTGTTATGCACTGTTTTTCTTTGCTTTAACAACATGAACGTCTTTCTTTAATTCCCGCTACTCTCTCATCTCTTAAAACTAGCCCATTATCGTGCAATATTGATACAAGCGTCGTATAAACCGTCCAAGTTAAGACGGTGGGCACTCTCCACACGGCTCCAAAGTCCCCGATGTCTACTTTATCTGTGAGGTATGGAAAATATCAACTAAGGCCGTGCGCCAAACAAAAGGTAGGATTGGTGCGTACAATCGCTTTGATTGCGCCGTTTACCTTTTTTATTAGGTCTGTGTTTAATTGTTATTGTATTGAATGATAATATAAAGTTTGTTTTAGTATTAGGAAGTAAAATGGCTATAGGCCAAAGATCTTGTTATTTGTCTGCTTTAGTTATACGTCAAAACTTTAACCGTTTTTAGGGTTCCGTACCTCAAAAGGAAAAAACGGAACCCTTATAGGATCACTTTGTTGTCCGTCTGTCCGTCTGTCAAGACCCTTTTTCTCAGGAACGCGTGGAGGTATGAAGCTGAAATTTATATCAATTACTCAGGTCTACTGTCCCTTGAAGCTGTGAAAAAATCAAAATTCTAAGCCAACGCAATCAAAAGATACAGCCGTTTATGCCGCAAATTTTCGACACTTGCAAGGGAATCAAAACCTACAGGGTGCTTCCCGTGAACTCAGAATCTTGAAATTTGGTACGAAGCAACGTCTTATAGCATAGATAAAGGAAAAATTACGAAATCCATAAATTTTTAGTTACATCACATAATATATATTTTTTTAATAATTTTAACCTTACTACCCATTTCCTCATAAACGCGTAGAGGTATTAAATTGAAATTCATACCAAATACTCAGGTCTACAATACCTTTAAGCTGTAACAAAATCAAACTTCTATGTCAACGCAATCAAAAGAAACAGCAATTTAAGCTGCATATTTTGAAACTCGCAAGTACTCGCAAGGGAATCAAAACCTAAAGGGTACTTCCAGTCGACCTAGAATCTTGAAATTTGGCATGAAGCAACGTTTTATAGCACACATAAAGGAAAAATTCCGAAAACCTTAAATTTTTAGTTACATTACAAAATATATATTTTTTAATAAATATAAACTTATTACTTTTTTCCTCATGAACGCGTAGAGCTATCAAGTTGAAATACTTACTTAGTACTTAGTTACTTAAACGACAAAGAGATCTTTGTCTTAAATTTATGCTCCTCCATCTTTCCCCATTGTAATGTTATGAATTTCATTTTGCAATAAGATTACCATAGTTATGACTCGATTGTCGTAATGAAAGAACTTTGTAAACCTTGCAGGTTTGTACGGAACCCTCGGTGCGCGAGTCCGACTCGCACTTGGCCGGTTTTTTTTTTTATCATAGGTTTTTTTATAAAAATTGAAGATACATGTGAATGAATGGGTCAAGCTGGTCAAGCCAGTTTTTTTCTTAAGTTTCATGGTTGTGTTGAAAAAAGCAATTAAGTTTATCTAGGTCATAAAAATAATCATATAATTTTGTCATACATACATTGCAAAGTAATAAAATAAATATCAACTTCTTTCAAGAAAAAAAGTTGCGAAAGAGCCATCTATTTTCCGCCGCAGGAAGCCCCACATAATAACCATCAACTTATCTTTTACGACTCATAAAGAAACAAAGGGAACATCGTCTAGTTTCCGATACTAAAAACTAAATTATGCAAACTATGCTGTTCATATTTAATACATACAAAGCGAGACGGGACCGTAATAATAACATACGTAATATTGACCCTGATTCTCACAGCCTTGTTAAAAACTTAAACTTATGTCACCTAACCCTTTCTAATAGAATGAAAGACAAACAATATTTTAAAATTAATGAATATTTTAAATTAAGAGCGTAGCTGTTTTCATAAGAATTAATATTCCTTAATATCTTAATAGATATTTTATATCTTGTTGATTATGTGATTGTTCCATGGTTTTTTGGGGTATAACCGTCCGCTCCCCCGCGAGCCTGGTGAAGCCTGATACGACGATTTTACGATACAAGCGTACGTAGGTCAATTCAAAACACCCAAAATATATTTTGACACTCTTTGTTTTTCAAAACATAAATAGATGAACTTTCAGCCAGCCCCGGTAGTTTATAGCACTGTAACAAGAGATTATGTCACATTTAACTGTCAAAAAGGAAATAGTAAGAAAACCGGCATATTGAATTTCTTCTAATAGCTGAGAATCATGTAGCCACCTCTGAGTTTAATAGTAAGAGAGTAAAGACATTAATGACACGACAAAACTATGTCGCTCGTGAAGGTACCCTCTACCCGGGCAGAATTAGCGCTATTTTAATACTCCGTCCCGCAATAATCTAAAGCTAACACATCCAGTGTAAAGTCGGTACCGTACCACTAATTTCGTCCCGCGATTACCGTTAGCGTCGCCTATTAACATACGAAGCATTACAAATTTCGGGATGCGACATAAAATTTTCAGGAATGTATCGATAAAAGGTAAGCAAGGGTGGCGCAACCGCAAATATGTTTGGGGCACAGTGAGCGCTAGCAAGAGCTTTTCAAATAAGATCTTTCGAATCAGTAATTTGGGCCATAGTTATATTGAACAGCAGTTTCTGCGAACGTTATGTTCTTTTGAAATGGCTACAAATATGAACGGCCTAATCTTTCCTTTTTTACAATTTTTAGTTCGCTTGTGTCCAAAATTTATTTCAATCCAAATATTAAACCCCGTATCTTGATATTAGTATATATTTGTTCGTAAAAAATAATTAATTTTTGTGTTCGATATAAATATAGTACCTACTATGACAATTTGTAAGCTCGGTGTATCCCCAACGTTACTATCGGTTTGGGTCCATATTGACGCGTTAGCGGCAAAAACGCAAAATCGGCGCAGAGGTTTAATTTCCGTGTTACGAAAGGAGTCTGGGTTTTGTAACAATATTTGTTAGAAGAACGGCATAATTTTACTTTAATACCGTGGTCTGATCACAAAAAATAACCACATGTTGAACGCATGTCTAAAATTCAACGTGTGTTTATTTTGTTGTAGTAAGGTAGAGTTATACATTTTTTGAAGGTGTCAAATATCTCAGACCAAATAATTTCTAAGCCCTTACCTACTAGTTTCTTAAAACAAACCCTGAAGAGAAATATACTGCGGTACCTAACACAAAAGTACGCGGGTTTTCTAAACACTGTTTTATTCAGAATTGTTTTCTCAGTATATTAGCGTTTTGACCAAATTTTGAGAAAAAAAATCAGATGAGCCCTTTTTGTTAAGACGGCAGTATAGGACATAGATAAAGGATGTCAAGACACATACAATTATGCATTAGGAAACGATAGAAAAGCGCAGAAAAAAAATTACCTCTATATGGTATAACTACCCAACTGGCATTTTCAAAACTTTGAAGACTGAAAGAGGTTTACAAACATCTTCTTGGGCCTTTGTTTTAATATGTAGATTTTCGTCAGTTTGTGAGGATGTGTTATCATACTGCGTCATAAGCGGCGTAAATTACTATGGTTTATGGTTTAATAGTAGAGATAAGGCGAGGGGTACGGGGCCGTTATTAACCGCGGCGGGTACAGACGAGCGACATTGCGATTTCACGAGAATTTGTAGAATGAAGACTGTAACTGTAAGCCAATTCGCAGAACATGAACTTTTTACTCAATGCTCAATTCTTTATTTATAATTTGTTGATTTATAATTGTTGAATAAATGACGCTTAATTTAATTATTTAGAATAAAATATTATAATGAATACATGTAGTAAATAAAAAATAAATTAGTCAGGTCCTAAACCTACTGAAAATTATGCACAAAAGTTACAGAAGTGGTCGACAATGTGATTTTATTAAAAACACATATTTTTACACGCTTTATCTCGTATTAGCTTCACTTGTAAGTAACTATGTATGTAAGAAAATTTTGGAATCCTAATAATTATTAATAATTTTGTCTTTACCGTCATTTCGTTTCCGACAATTGCAAAGTGGTCCGTGTGCGCGGGGCCTAAGAATATGATTTTTAACGAGCCATCCCCCAGTATGTAATTGCGACTGAATGCGCTCCGTAACGATTATTTATGTACCCGGTCGGGGGTAGGCGAAAATTATTTTTTATTACACTCATTTTGTTCTAGGAGTTGAACATCCCGGAATACATAGCCATAACTTTGAATAGAAGACAAAATAAATGTTGAATTATGTTATGTCAGACATTAACTTAAAGCTATCTACAAAGTGCTACAGTTGGCTACAGTGATTTTTTATTGTAGCTAATTTACAAAAAAGTCTCCGCAATCGTCATGCTACGAGTGCTACGCCGTAGCAAACTCGTAGCCCGTAGCAATAATTTATGATCAGTGGAACGTCGGTTTTAAAAAAAAATTTAACCACTGGTTTGTGTTTAATAAGAAGAGTTTTTATATATTAAGGAGGTTTTAGGCAAAAAAAAGTAAAGTAAACTAACTTTTTTTAACAACTGTAAAAATATGATAAAAACAACTCATAACTTTTTTAATTTATTACCACATATTTGAAAAATGGAGCATTCTACCCAAAAATTTGAGAAAAAAGCTTACTATGCTGTTCATATCTATTAAAGAAAACTAGAAAGTAGTACTATTCTATTCTAAAACTATAGATCGTGGAACTATAAAGGTAGTAACCATTTTTTTAACCAACTAAACCTTTACGTTTCAAACTTAACAGCATCAACTTCGAAAATATTTTACACGTTAAAATAAAAAAAAAAAGTTCATTTCCCGAACGGGTTTCCAGCCTGGCATAATGAAATCGTAAATCGGGCCCGCTAGCGGGAATAATAGTGAAATATAAATTGGGCCCGCGGTTTGGCGCCACTGGATGGCTGGCCGACATTTTTGCGGGCCGCTTCAATCACGCGTTTTATAACTTCACTGGCAACCCAGACTATATTTGTGTTCCTATTTTAAATATATTTTTTTAAGGAAATTGAGTATTGGAACTGGCACGCACTGAATTTTTTAATATTTTTTTACTAATTTTTGGTGCTTCATCAAATCATACAAAGTTTATGAGGCTACCTATCGGCCCACTAGAATAGATTAATAAAATAAATAAGAAACTGAAATCGCCATAATTGGGTTGGACTCCCTTTATTTTTAATAAAAAATTATAATAATGAGCTAACGGAAAATATCACGTTCTAAAAAATTTAGTATAAATGTTTTGTGATTCAGAATTCATCAGCCTTGTTTTAATTTATATTATAAAACAAAATTGTAATGTAAGTATGTATCCCATCATGCCCATCCCATACTACGTTATAACTCCATCATACCAACAATTTTATTATCTGTCCAAAACTTTCATCTTAGTTCACCTGTGACTTAAAGGCAAAACAAAAATAAGAAACAAAAGAAAAACGAGAAATTCTAACTACAGAAAACAGCTCCCTACTGATTCATTTATTCACTCACCAAATCGCCGACGAGAAGCGAAACGCCAAAAACTAAACGAAGTGCGCGAAATTAAAACACTAACACACCACGACAAAAAGCCCGGCCGGTAGATTTACACACACGAACCTAACACACTTTCTCGTGTCAATGGATCCGCGTAAAAGCCTAAAAAGCCCAAAAATAAAACACTTTGAAAAAAGAACTCGAAAAACTTCAACAACCGCGCGTACATGCATCTTTTTCACTCGCCTGACAAATGGCTATAAAACGTTGGATGAGTCCGTTGTACACGGGACGAAAAATCATTCACAAATTCTGACGCCACTCCGCTTAGCCAGGCGGGCCACTTTTTATCCGAACGCCATCAATAAAAAGCCAAAAAGCCAGAAAAAAACAAAAGCCGTGACGTCACGAGGTACGTTTTCGCGCCGACACCGGTGAGCGTATAAATCAAGGGCTGCGCTAGCGTGGAGGCCGCTTCGGCCGAATTGTGGCGTTTTATAGCCTTTTGATTTACTATTGTACTATTTTAATGCACGTTTCGACAAGCTTATCTCACCAAAAAACATTCTGTAAAAAACTAGCCAACTCTCGATGGAGCTGCTTGTTTATCTCTAAAAAGTAATGAAATCTAGACAAAGTCGTACCAAGTCTAAGGTTCATTACTGCGATTTCTTTATTATTATAGTTAATTTTGTGTGACTTGGCCGTTGAAACGAAAAACTGTTTGTTTGAGGCTCGCCTATATATAAGTATTATTGAAATACGCAGCTTTATCAAACCTACAATTGACTGGTTATTGAATCAACGTTTTAGAAGTGGTAAAGTTTTTAGTTTTTCAACGGCCAAGTGACACAAAATTAACTATAATAATAAAGAAATCGCAGTAATGAACCTTAGACTTGGTACGACTTTGTCTAGATTTCATTACTTTTTAGAGATAAACAAGCAGCTCCATCGAGAGTTGGCTAGTTTTTTACAGAATGTTTTTTGGTGAGATTTCACTTCTTTTTGTAGTAACGTGGGTATATTGATTTATTTTATAAGATTTTCTTATTTCACATAGTTTTATTCTTTTTAGAAGTTGTTTTTTTATTATTACAAATCTTTCTTTTCTTATTCGCGTTTTAAAATACAGTCAGCGCCATCTAACGACGTGTGCGGGTATCATATCCACTGCTCCATCATATTTTTTGAATTAATATTTTAGTGTAATTTGTTTTTTTAATTTGTTTAATGTTTGTGTAGAATAAAGTTAATCGTTCGATCGTTCGAAACTATTTCTTCTTGTAAACTTGTGAGTATAAGTATAAAAGCCAGTCTAGTCTTATCCAGAGTTTTCCTTTAATTTTATTTATATACGTATTAAATCAGAAGGGGAGGTATTCGCCCAGCAGTGGGACGCTATAGGCTGGATTAAATTAGAAGATGTGTTCCACTATGCTGGATTTTTGTAATGACAGTCGATTTATTTAAATACCAATAGCAGTTAGGTACCATATCTCTAATACAGCTGAAACCAGCCGAGGGTTCTTCATCAGATACTTCAGGCCTTCGATTTTTGACATCAAATGAAGCGGCCTTCTAAGTTGAATATTTTTTGTAAAGGCGGTATGTCTCGATCTCTAATAGTTTGGTTGGGCTCTTGTGTTTTCTAATCAGGGTCACCAGGTACTCCAGATCTTCGATTATCCTAGTTTTTATAGTTTTCCCTTTATGTAGCCATTGAACTCTAACTCTGTACCAAATTTCAGGTCGCTGAGTTTATGGGAAGTACTAGTTCTATTTTGATGATCATGAGTGAGTGTCGAAAATGCGAAACTTTGCTTTCGCTTAACTTCGGAACTAAATGACCTACAGACTTGTAATTTTGGATTTTAAGTATGTGATTATAGCTTACTGGATGACGAAAATTTCTGCGTTCTAGTCTTATCCAGAGGTTCTCAAATAGGGGCCTGAAAATGCGGCGAAATGGTTCCTGTAAAGATGGTACGGCAGTGTTTGCTTCGCGCTCGACTTGGCGGGGGCACTGGCCGTGCCCTCAGATCCATGCGGTCGGTAGCTGCGAGAGCATTCAACGATAGCCATCAATCTCTTTTCATGAATCGCAAAAAAAGTTGGTCAATTGAAAACTGCGGAGCCGGTAAATATGCAAAAATTGTGCAGTGAAATTGTGTCCATTGGATAATAGTAGTTCATAATATTTTTCTCTTTTTAAATATTAAATTAAAGTCTTCTCCATTACTTTATTCAGATTTAACCAACTTGAATAGTATTAAAATCGCATTCAACACTTCGCACGCTAACGAGTGCGTTCTTATCAGTTTCAGAACTCAGACGCACGTCTTATAAAAAGAACTTAAACAGCGAAGAGCGATTTAACACGAAAATTCTCTCAGCGCTAATTTCCATAACCAAATTGATTCCACAAACAAAAATCGTAATGATAAGATAAACTCTTTGGTACCGGCCGGCAAGAAAGGGAAATACTGGTGTTGTTTTTTTTATTTGGACTTGTTTTCAAGACTTTTAAATTATATTACATGTTCTAAAAAGAGAAAATAGATTAATGGCTTACACAAAAATCTGTTTCACTTTTAACAGTGCGTATTCTTTTCCTTATTGAATTAAGAGTTCAGTCCAAATAAGGTAAGCAAAGAAATAAATAAAAGCCCACTCTTTCCTTATCTGGCTTGACTTTGACAGACACAGGCGCATCACGGTTGATCAACTGGTGTCCCGCGGTCGCCCCAGAGCGCTCATTCGTTCTCACTCATTCATTCACTCACTCATTCACTGTGCTGTCGGTTTCGAGTGATCTGTGATCGCCTTTCGTGAATCATTTCCTTTTTTGAAACGCGAAACGGGTAAAAGGATTATTTTCGACCAGGATTTTGTTTTTTAAATTGCCAGATCAGATGGTGGAGGTAATTCTGCGGCTTGATTTAAGTGATTTATTTTACAATTTTTAATACTCTTTTGCCACTCATTTGAATAAGACTGCCATTTTTTATATCACTTAACACACTAGAAAGTAGTTTTATAATTGTTCTTTTAACTATAAGGAGCAGTTGCAACAACTAAATGTGTTATTTTATTCTTGTAATTATTCCGTCAATCGTCAAATACATAGATATTGTATGTAAAAGCAAAAAAAAACTTATTTACACATCCAAGACGGCACAAGCTCGTAACTGCGAGTTATGATATTAACAAGGAGTTAGCATTGTTCGCGAAACCTATTCCAATTTTTCTGAAACAAAGTTTAAAGAGTTTTCAGCCTAAATTATGTTTACTGTTTATTGCAATGGTTTCCGAGATCTTCATGGCTGTATTAAATTTTTAGCCTCTCCGTTACTCGGATATAAGTAACTGAGTCAGCTAATTTCAAAAGTAGGCTAAACTCGACTTGAGGCTAACTTGACGTTTAGATTTCAAAAATAATTAATTAATTTTTGGTTTCAATGGAGCAAGCGAAATTCAGTGGCGAATAAAGTTTTTCATTCCGTAAATGTGGTTATTCATTTTTTTGCCGCGTTTTCACGAAGAGAATAGTTATCAAAATGTTACTGACCCAAATATCATAAAAATACGTACAGTTCACAATAGAATAGTACAGAAACCCTACCTTAAGCTTTGCGCTATTCAGCAGACGTTCTATGGCATACGAAAGGCAATACCCATTCAGCCCGTAAACCCTCCAAACAAACACCCCATCAAATAAAACACGGAACACATCGGCGAGATTACCCGACGAATAATCGCAGTTATCCGCTGATCATAAAAAAAACGTCTTAACGGTCTGCTAACGTCTCGAGCATTCGGGGCACGTCGCCCCGAACTGATTGACGCGAGACGTCCGCGCCTGACCCCCCCACCCCCTGGGGGGTCTATTTGACCCCCGACTTACAGGGGGGCGCCGGCTGACTTGACCTGTGATCCGCGGAGAAACATGTGAAAAATGCTTGGGAAATGTCATTAATGCACTCCGCTGAGTGCTTTATTCAGTTCGATTGGTGTGAGGTCTGACATTTATTCTTGTGACGTTTGCGTGTATTGAACTGCAGGTTTGATGTTATGACGACGATGTTGTTCTGGAAATCTCGACTGATGTAAGTTATATAGTTCTACCAGTTCTACCATAAGAAGAAAAGTGTAGGAAAATATTTGAATATCTGAATTAATGAGTTTGTCAATAAAACTCACTTATGCAGTACAATATCTACATATCATTTTATTTTGTTAGTGGACATAAACTAAGTTAAAAAAATATCTCAAACATATCCCTAAGAAGTAGAAACCTCACCCAAAGTTTGATAATTTGGACGCACAACTAGTAATGTGCCGTTCCCGGAAACATTCTCACAATTCTCGGGAAATTTCCGTTCCCAGGAATATTCCCAACGAAATTTGTTGATCAAGCTGGCTAGATGTGGTAGACCAGGTTTTCCGGTTAGGTGCCTATCGACCCGACCGACCCTACATCTCACTGACTCGTCCTAGTTGGCCTCAAACGGAATGTAGCATTCTTAGTGTGGGAATAATCCCGGGAACGGCAAATCACTACGCACAACACTATGCTGATCAGCAGAAATATGTTCCACTATCCAAATGCGGAAAAACAAGCCACGAGTTGAAAATTTTAAAATTGAATGTTAAATGTTAATTCTTCAGTTCTTTAGAAACAAAATGCTTATTCGTTATTCTTCAAAATTACTTTTAGAATTTTTAACAAAACAGACGTAATTTATAACATCTCATTAGAAAACATTCCGATGGAAAATATCCAGTGCTTTCATATTTTTTATATGTTTTTTTATATGCAGTAAGCTACGAGAGAAAATAACAATTTCTGGTGTCAAATACACAGAATCCACCATGAAAAGTAAGTTAGTATGTTGCAATAGTACAGGCAATATGACATTAGACAACTAAGTTGAGAAGTCATAACCACACGTTAACTTGATCGTAAAGTCAAATGGCCGACAGAACGACATACAGCCATCATACAGCTAGGAAATAACGTCATCAATACCACGGAACTGCTATAAGGCAAGAAGTCCGAACAATATACATTAATAGCTAATACTTATAGGGTTGAACTGGGAACAGAACATACCAGTTATTCAACGCTTACCTATATTGTATGCGGCGGGGGAGAAAACTATTATTATTTTAAATACAATTTTCATTATGCCTGTGAAGCTGTTTAATCTAATTTAAGGTAGACTCGAGCCCTGTGATGGGACAGGAAATAATATTTAATGAACATAAGTTTAGAAAATGTTTCGTTATCATGCAAGTGCATGAAGACAAATAAATTGGTCGTTAACAGCTCATATACGTCCCCACCGAGGGGCTTGAGCATAAATTAAATAGAAAAAAATATATTGTCTAAACCAAAATATATCTTCTTAGTTTTAGAAAAATACTGCTGTTTACTTTCTATGTGAAAGATATTTGATTGCGTTAGTGATCCCACCCAAACCTAGTATTTCAGTGTCACCTCCAGCGCTACAATCAAACCGTTCCGGAAAACGCAGCCCAACCCTATTAATAAGGCGCGAAAATGGGGTATCGCAGACATAACGCCAGCCCGCGTCCAGCGATGCGCTTATTAAAACATTTCCACCAGCAATATCGGACGATACCCGCGACGTGCACAATATGTGCTAACTCCACCATGTGGCGACCTGTGGGATTCGCGGCAGAGAAAACTTCATTAACTCAAACGACCCCCCCAGAAGGGGGGCCTGAAATGTGGGGCCGTGACGGACGCGACGGACGGGGGACGACCGACGCTTATTACGTCTCGAACGTGCCACGAAATCGAAGAAATGCGACGTAAATACGTGAAGCGTTCGCGAAGAATCGTTCCGCTGATTGGCCCGGCTTTGTGCTCGGTTGACCGTTAATTTGATCTGTATCTAAGGGGCTCATTTTTCGACGACGCTATTGAACCGATCGGTTTTATTAGATGAGACGCCGTGATTGCCGATTTCATATTTCTGCGGTTTAATTTTTTGTTTTGTTTCTGGCGATGATACAGCTGGGTCTTATTGCGAAAGAGAATCAGATTGTACCTATTGATATAAATAATTTACTTTTAGTATTTATTTCGTTTAGATTTAATTCGGATTTGTGTTCCAAAATACGCAACCTACCGCCAAGAAAACGGGTGTTTTTTTTTAATATCAGCAGATATAAAAATAGTCCTGCAAGTTATTTCAGGAAAATGTTTTGTAAGTAATTAACAATGATTTAGTGCTTTTATTTAATCTATTAATTTTGGTTTTGGTGAATCGTATTTTTTCCATCTTGATAGCCGTATTATACAAGTCTAAATCACAATGTCACAGTCTTTTCATAAGCATCTCAAATATATTTCTACTGACGCCAAACTGCGTCTCATTTCACCGATGAAAGCTCTCTCGTCTCAAACAACTTGTCTCAGTAACGATTGATGAGAGACCTATGCCAAACAATGCGCATTATCATATTCTCGTACATTTGGCAATGCGCACGGACCACCAATGTAGACGTTGTCAGTCAGCAATCATCTGTCAGACGTCAGCAAGCTATGTCAGCATCAGCAGCGTCAGTTTTTGACTAAAATTATATTGTAATTAAGCTTGCTATTATTACTGGCTACTAAAGTGTAAGTAAACATTTCAATTTCAGAACAAAATATCAGACAGTTCATTTTTATATAAATGATTAGAGATGATACATCTATTCCAGAAATGTACCTATGTCCTTATGCGCATGATTCAGAACGATTGTATAAAATTTGACAATTCTTCTTTGGTTGTGATCCTTACTGTTAGGGTAAAATTTGTATGAACATTTTGCAGTAGGAGAAACCTCATTATCGCGGGAAAAAATAATAATGTGGGCGAAGCCGCAGAGCGCAGCGCATATTTTATAAATAAATTTGATTCAAACGAACGTAAAATAAATAAAAGCCGTCATCACTAAGCCAAATCAGAAGACATCAATAACGATGAAGCAGTCTCCTATCTTATCAATGTCAGACCAACTCGAAACGAACTTAAATTCAAAGCCCATCCTTCGGCAAAAACAAAAAATCCATCAATAAAAATCAATATAACAGACGTTGTCTACTTAGGACGAAACGCGCTACTAATGAGCAAAACGGTCAAAAAATACTTAAGAACGCTTCGGTCTTGATGAACGTTCGTCCGAAGGAAATAGGAACAGTTTGCCGTAAGGCGTAGGAAAGGAGATTTGTGAGGAGGCACGTCAATAAAGATTAAGTGAATTTTGTGTGTCAGGTTACGCGGTAGACGGACGGACAGACTGCGCTGACGTCTGATTGACAGTGAGACCGACTCGGGAGGAAACACAAGTAGCGGCTGAAAGACTTCACTACTTTGAGGGATTAAACGAAGGGCTTAGTTTGGAATTTAGAGTGTTATTGATAAGATGAATTTAGAAATTTGAGAAGATTTTTTGAGTAATACAAGTAGGATTATTTCTTTTTTAGTACATTTTTTTAAAGAACCTTAATTAAAAGTTCTTTTAAATGAATGAGTGAAATATTATAATAATCATACTCATATTATACTATCTGCTGTTGTTTTGAACTTATAATTGAATCAACTCGCTCTACCTGTGGTAATACAAGATGTCTAAAGAAAAAGGCGTTAATAACAGCATTCACTTGTGTAACCAATAACAACTGCGATCGAGCCTGAGATACCTACATTAGTCCATTAGTGGGCAGTTATAAGCTCTCTATCCACATTTGTCTGTTTCACTTTTATCTAACATGTCAATCCCAATAAACATATTTCCGACACCATCCAACCTTTTCCCGAAAATCTCGTCACCATGATTCCTCAAGTCGTCTGTCCATCACATCGAGGCGTTCCGTTCCAAGTTTCCGAGAATCGCTGAGTGGACCACACGCAAGCGCCTTGCGACGACGTATAGACACAGTAATTGCTGCTTGAATTGGAACGTGTCGCGGCCGCTGACGGATGGATGGGCGGGAAAACGTACTGTTCGAGGAATGAATTGAGGTGGAGGACATAGTTTTAATTGAGTTGGCGCTGACTAAGCTTTGTTGGCTGGCTCAGCTGATGTTCAACTGTTTATTGAGATGTAAGGCTGGAGAAGTTTTATATACAGTCTTTGGGATGCAACGTTACATAGATCTCAGCATTTTTTTACGCTTTTTTAACTTCTGACATTATTTAGTGTTTAATTACCTTATAATAAAATAATCCTATAAATGAGGTCAATTCAAAAACTTACATCATTCTGACGATATAAGGACAAAATATGTGTATCTATCTTTACTAAATAAATAAAGTTTGAGTCTAGTGCCTATAAAACCTTAGGCTTGGTAAATATTTAATCTCAAATAAATGTTTCATCTAAAATTTATGTACCAGGTGGCTTTTTATAACAAAAAGAAAACAGTATTTGCAACTTAAAATTCAACTAAGTATTTAATAATCACCACAGAATATACATATAATAACGCAACTTAAAACAAAAACCGTTTAAAAATACAAGGTCAAAACTAACTTATCTAACAATAAAACATACACTTTATTAGGACATAAAAATGTTAAGCAGCGTTTACTTGACTACTTTATGGTCCGTGTTAATGTGAATATTAACACAAACATTAAAAGTTATTGTGTCAAATATTTTTATACAACTTATAATGAAGCGCAACTACTTGTTGAGTTAGAAACTGAGGACTTGTGTTTTAGACTTTTTTTAATACTCTTTTTTTGCTAAATCGAAGTATCAAGCTTCACCAGACTTGGGGGAAGCGTAGGGCTATACCGATTTTTTTATCCAAATGATAACTTATTGTGTATCATTAGGTACTATTCATTAATTATATAAATACATTAATTCTATTCTTGTCAGATTGTTATAGTAACTTTTCTAAGGTGGAGGTAACAACCAAGATTATGACTAAGATATATTTTTTGAATGGCTTCACGACGGGTATCTTTAGTATCGGCAACGTTCAAAACTATAAAGAATCTATAGTATACTAACATAATGTACATCTGACCCATTACGAATTTTCACGGGTTTTTACGCCTCCTTCACGATGTTTTTTAATATCAACGCGCTAGGCCGTGGTCCGAGGCTCCCTTGAGCCGCCCCTAGACGCATTGGTATATGACTTTTTTTAGGGTAGAGTCTTCCGCTCCCCCGCAAGTCCGGTGAAGCTTGATCCGTCGTACCTTTTCGACTCAAGTATAGGTCAATAAAAAAAAAAGTTTTTACGCAATAATTTTAAATAGGTATGTTTTACGATAAAAAAGCATTTTACCTTAAATGCATAATAATGTATACAGACCTACTAATTGCGAAAGTGTCAAACAAACAATTCATACTACTCGTTTTTTTCTGGTTTTGGCGCTAAGTTCTTTTCACAAATACATTTGACTGACAGATGGGGTAGACACTGACAATAATTTTCTCAATGTAAATTCTGTAGAACACAATACCTTCGTCATCAAAGTTTTGCAGAAAATATTCGCGAGTGATTGATATGACAGAAAATGTTAAATGGAGATTTATTAAATAAACTACACAACCATACATCTAACTTTTACTGCAACTAAATATTTTGAAGTTCAATAATAGTTCAATCTTTGAAATTATTTAAATGAAATGAGACCTTTGTACTCTTTTATAACCGTATCATTATGGTGTCTCGAGCCTACCTCAACTTAGGATAATTTTTGGTGTTATGAAGTGCAAGCTCTGCTATAATTTCACCCAATCGATAAAAAGACCCATTTGCACCATTAAACCCAAATCAATCAAATTCTTTTTTTCAATACTTTTGTAAACTAAGCAATATTTTGACAAAACCCGTGACAAAACCCAAGTTTGAAAGCAAAACACACCTTCGTCTTAGGGCAGAATAAATATGACCAACCACACTGACGACGCAGCCGACTGGTCCACAGATACAAAATAAACAAAAACGGCACAGAATCGTGCGCACGCATCGGCCTTACTTTTCAACAGCTCATTGTCATACAAACATAGGTTTTTTTGCTTGATACTCAAGCAGTAAAATTGTAAGGATATGCTGTGGATACGCCAGTTGTAATTCTATTAATATTCACTTTATAAAAGGATTTTTTTTTACTATTACGAACTTTATTTATTACCTACTCGGAAAATTGTGATGTTACAGGAAAGGTTACAGAATGTAAATTTTTATAGTAAGAAAATGGATCACATACTGGATTATTTGTTTTTAATGAATAAAAATTACCTACATACTATAATGCTAGATTTTTAGTTTAGACGTTTGTTCCTCTTCAAACCTAAACTATTAAATTGGTTTTAACAAAAGAGATAGTTTGAATCATAAATTACCACCAAATCTACTCTTCTTACGGTTTTTACCACAAGAAAACACCTCATTCCCACGGGAAAATGTAAAATCTACATATTTAACAACTGAAAAGCTGTTATTTAGAAACAGCCAAATCCACACTAATCCTATCATTCTCGCTTTTTGCCCCGAATCCAAACATATCAAGCAATTGATTGATGGATGTTTGTTCGACGCATTAGTGGACGTTACCTGAGCTATTCGTATTGATATTAAGACGTCACGTAATTATCCAAGAGCACGGTAGAGTACAGGCCAAGTTGCAGCAAGAAATTGCCAATGCACGACGAGCATTGTAAATACGAAATAATTTTGAATACCATCGGCTTTCGATGTAACGAATATTCCGAAAAAAAAAACTTGTCACTACAATAAATAAGTATTATTTAAAGCGCAATAGATCTAATTGCCACTGATCTTGGTGCTAATTTAAATAAGCAGCTACCTGAATTTGTGGGACAAACATAATTTATTTGAGATAGCTTATAAGTACTCATTGGAAAAAAGAAAAGCTACGCCACCTGAATTTATGTGACAAAATATAGTTCATTTGCTTGCTGCATTTGCTGTGTTAATAATATTGAGACAGTAAACTAATTATACAGACGACAATGATCTTATCAAAAGGAACTTGGCTCCATTTTAACAATATCTGTTGGTGGATAATATTATTCATCATCTTGTCTATCTGTTATTAATTCTGACAGATGCTCAGTCAATCACTTCGAGTGTTTAGTCTGTGGGATTGATTTTTTTGGTTAATTTTTGTGGATGTGGTGAGTAGTCTATCTTTCATCCTCTTTATTAGTCCAAGTATTTTATTTTTCAAATATAATATTATATTTTTTTAGTTGAACTAATTAGCAAATGTATGAAAGACATCGTTTTTCGTGTGATGAACACTATTTGTTTACCTTGTGTCTGATTTATTTTATATATAAATATTTATATGTGCATAACATTTTGTCTGACACCAATATAGTATAGGATCTGCCTTGTTTTTGACGACCGTTGGGTGGACCTCGTAGAGTTTTTCAAAAAATTGCTACAAAGTCTGTATGGACCGATCTGCGAGAAGACACAAGTTTCAATCCCATTCAATATACAAACTTTTAATTTTACACTTTGATGAAAAAATAAATGTTGTTACTTTACATCTTGAACCTTTAACGTCTTTGTACCTCCTGTACGATATTGCGAGTTTTTGTAAAATACCTGAAATAAAAAACAGTTTCAACATTCAATTTGGATCCATCGCGGTATTTTCACGGTTTCTCAACCTTTACTGGCTGCACCTAATCTGCACTAGAAATTTAGTGGCCCCGAGGATAGCAGGGCGCATAGAAAATGCAAATGAATGCACTTCTTCAGCTGAGTTCATCGTTATTGCACTTGAGGGAACGAAGCGACGTGGATGTAGCCGGCTTAGCATACATTACCTAGTCTTTTCGGGCGAGAGTTGCCTTGAATTATTTTTATGTTTCTGTCTTAGATGGCCGTTTGTAGCACAAAGGTGGGATTCTAAGTTGGAACTGGAGGTCGTATCGGATGAAATTTTTAGTCTTTGTTGTGGATCTGTCCAAAGACTTAAATGAACTTGTTCTTTTTTTTATTTCGTAGATTTTAATGATATTTGACAATGTACTTTTGTTCGAAAGTAAATATCTAGCATTAAGATCTACTCTCTACTCTCTACCACTACTACTCTGTACACAATACTCGAGTCAGCTCTTAGCATGTACTAATATTGTAATATAATTATGACTCTCAATCATACTATTATTATAAAGAGGAAAGATTTGTATTTTTGTCTGTGTATGTTTGTAATGAATAAACTCAAAAACTACGGAACCAATTTCACAAATTCTTTCACCATTAGAAAGCTACGTTCTCCCTGAGTAACAAAGGCTACCTTTTATCGCGGGAAAATGCATCATTCTCACGGGAAAAAACTGTTAACGTGGGCGGAGCCGCGGCGGAAAGCTAGTATCTAATACACAGACAAATTATTCTCTTCTGTCACACAGATTAAAAATTCTCTAACTTCTAAAAACAGAACTACAAAATTATCAAAGCATAAAAGCTCGCAACAACAATCGCCGTCCGATTGACAGACGTATCGATCGCGGACAAAAAGACGTCTGTCGTCTGTCGTCTGTCGTGTCGCTGACGGGCAGCGGCGAGGCGCGGGGCGCACAGACGGGCGGCGACGAGCGAGACAGACACGGAGGCAAGACGCCCCGGAGACGTTTGACAAACTTATCGCGCCCTAGGGCTGGCACACGGGCAGAGGATAGTAGACTTGTTTAAATAAGGCGAAAATTAAATTTAAGTTTTATGTTAAAATCAAATGGTTTTTATTCTAAGTAAGATTTTATAAATCATTTTTCGACGTCAAAGCTAATGATCAGAAGTTGCTAATAAGGCCGCATTTTGATTCTTCTGTTTCTAACCCCCGACGAAAAAGAGGGGTGTTATAAGTTTGACGGGTCTGTCTTTTTTTTTTATTATTTTGAATTGACCTATGCTTGAGTCGAAAAGGTACGACGGATCAAGCTTCACCGGACTTGACGGGTCTGTCTGTCTGTCTGTCTGTCTGTGGCATCGTAGCTCCTAAACGGCGCCGATTTTGATCTAGTTTTTTTTTGTTTGCAAGGTATCAAAATCGAGTGTTCTTAGTTATAATCCAAGAAAATATCTTCAGCCATATTTCGAAGATCATCAGCTCTTATCTAGTTGTTGAAAGGATCAGGTAACGGTTTTGTGTCGGGTGTTATTTTTTTTTTAATTTAGTGTTATGTTTTCTATATGCTGTGTTTTTCTGTCAATAAAGTATTTTGTATTGTATTGTACTATTATATAAGTAGCGTTATAATCTTGGTCATCTGCGTAGGAAATTCGCATTTTTGGCAGTATGCGTCGAGATAAGCGCTACAATTTGGTACTTCACTGTCTACTTTAAAATGCCATTTAATACAGTTAATGATCCTAACATTAACTGATTAAACCAACAGCTTCTAAGCAATATAATATCTTTTAATCAACTATGAACTTAATTTTTTTTATTCATCACAATAAGTAGCGAGTAATTCAAGTGACTGCATCAATTAAACGGGTTCGGTTGGCGTGATTGATTGGGTCCAACCGGATTTGTCGAGTCATGATCTCTCTATGAAGGTGCGAGTGTGAGAAAATTAGTCATTTGAGAATCGTTCGAGAGATAACGCGACCGAAATTTGACGGAAATATACTAAACTAGCTTTCCGCCGCGGCTCCACCCGCGTTACAGCTTTTCCCGTGGGAATAAAGCATTTCCCCGCGGTAAAAGGTAGTGTTACTCAGGGTGAATGAAGCTTTCTAATGGTGAAAGAATTTTTGAAATCGGTTCAGTAGTTTTTGAGTTTATTCATTACAAACACACACACACACACACTCAAAAATACAAATCTTTCCTGTTTATAATAATAGTATGATAGTATGATGATAAATAAACGTGGATAGGGCGCTGACGCTGATAAAAAAGCTTAGCAAGTGGCTAGAGACGATGTCTTCCATGCTAAATAAAGGCACGGGTCATGTCACAGAAATTACAACATTGTAAAAAATCAAATTTAACCGGCGATCGTCAAAACTTGGACACGGAAGATTTTTTGCATACAAAAGATCATATTTCTAATCTCCGTGCATACCTGATCGAGCGCGAATAATCACCGCGTCGGTATTAATAATTGCATCATACACGGGGCGTTATCGTGCGATCTGCACAAAGCGGCCTGCCTGCCCCGCGGCCGCGGCTGATTGATGGCAGAGCGCGATGCGAATCTCCTCGCGTTCCTTACGCCCTAGTACTTCATTCTAATATGTACTTACTGAAAGCCCAGTATTTAGCCCACTGTTGGACTATGCCTTGCTTGGGGAGGTTTGTTTTGCTAATCCCCACCAAAGATCCCCACGTATGGCACGAATTCAAGATCATCGTAATATTTTTGTTGGGATATCTGCTGTACATTTTCTGGGGATGTTTCTGTAGCTGCCTCATACAAAACCCAATGTGAAAATTGGGATGGTCAGGAAATTTTATAGTTATGCAAAAAGTTATCTCTTGTCCTAAAATACCTCGAAGTTTGAGCCCGTAAAATGAGCTTGATATACAAAAAGGTGAAAATTGACGTCAACTTTGACCATTATGGCCCTAGCAATAGAAGCGCTGTTTTCCCACCATTCTGAGCAATAGTGTTATATTTCCAAAAATTGCTACCTACCTCTATGGACATTTCTGTGCCAATCATAGGTTAACGAATTTTAGTGTTACCAGATCAACATTGTGATTAAGTATACAATCATACAAATTTTCACAGTCTGATACTTTGACAAACGTTTAGTAGAATAAGGACTAGAACAAGATGCCTCAACCTACATATTATAAGGTTTATTAGTACGGAACGGAACAAAGACTGGACCTAGGGCAACTAAGTCAAAATGGCTGACCATGATGGAATAAAAGTGATGTGTGGCAAATCGTCAGTCTTGCTTGATTCGATATTATTTCAAGATATAAAGACGACGATAACGATATAAAATTATTTCACTGTTGAGAAGCTACATGATCCCTGAGTAACAGAGGCTACATTTTATTTTCAAAGAAATTAGGGATCCTTACTAAAACTTCAATAATGTAACCCTAGGTGTAAAAAAATACTTAAAATATTCCTAATAATTGAATAGGCTCCGAAACTAATGAACGCAATGTGGAAACTTGGTACAAAGATCTGAACCTCGGGAAACAAGATAGGCTACGACTTACCGCGGGAAAATTTCTTATTCCCACAAAATAATATAGAATAGACCTTGCGGAAGGACATAGGCTAACTTTTACTGCGGGAAAATTACTCATTACCACGGGAAAATCTATTAACGCGGGCAGAGCCGCGGCGGGAAGATAGTCTTAAATAAAGAATACCTTACTTTTATAAATAGGTCATTATCTTACAAAAGACTATCAATATCAGATGTCCTAGTGGTCTTAGCGTAATTCCTACAATTTTGTCCCTAAATTTTGTATCAACAATCAGCTCGGTCTGAAACACTCGGAATCCTTGAAGACACGGAGTGACCGATTAGTATCTACAAAGCTGGACGTCACAAATCTCGGGCTGACGTTTATCCCCCCTCCGGAGTGACAGGGGCGGGGGGTAATCCAGCCTTCATGAGGACTTCGGCTTGAAGAGTCCGCTCGTGTTGCCAGTCTGTGGCGAGTTGGGAGTTACTTTGTTGCAGAGAATTTTATTAGATAGTTTTTTTTGCGATACATGGCGCGAGACATGGCAGGAAGAGGCACGGGAAAGAGAGTCATGGAGGGAGCGGAGAGAGGCCTTTGCCCAGCAGTGGGACACGTATGGCTAATTAAGTTAGGAAGATAAGATAATTTTTTTTTATTTCAGTGTAAAAACGTCTTAACTCTTTTTTATCGTTGTGGGTAGTAATAAAAACAAGACCATGATTATTACTGGATTTTTTTAAGAGTAACCTTATGATCAGAATGCATGTCTATTAAGCATAGCTAGAGATATTAGATAAGGCAAAGCAAAAATACATAATTTAGACAAAAAAAAAAGAAAATAGTGTATAAAATTAGGTGAGTGATAAAAAAGTCTCATTAATAATAATTTAACGGTAATTTTTTTGTCGTTCACGGTGATGGGAAAAATATCAACTGCTATTATAAGTAGCTAGATATCGTAAGAAGTATTTTTGCAATTAATGACATGTGCACAAATAAACATGCTACTGCATTCCTGCAATTTCTCTAACAGTAACTATATCCACTACGCTGTTCGTACATTGCAACTAAATGTACAAATACTTGGCGCGCATTGTATGTAAAAATACATGTTTAATCGTGATGATAAAACTAGTAATAAGGAAAGCGTCTTGTTTGTATTATTCCAGCCGACTAGCATGCCAGTAATTGTTCGCGGAAACGGACAGTCAAGTGTCAAGTGTAACACCTACTTAGCACGTACTTATTTGGGTGCAGTAATGGCAGTTCGCGGCAGTTAAGTGCAGTTTTTGCAGCTGGCCTTACCTGCAACAAAGACAATGATAATAAATATTTTTGTTGAACGATCTTGTTTATATTGCTCCGATGATATTACCTACTTATTATTTAATAGTGTATGGTAATGGAATGGCAAGAAATTACTGGCTCTCGTTTGTTCGTACAATTCAAATTTCTGTATTGTTTTCGAATTTCAAAATGCTTTTTGTAACTAATGGAATTCGAGCATGTGTAACATTACAATTTACATTTGACACCTTATTCCAATGAGTTGATTAATATGGCTGTTTTAAAAAATGCACTAAAACAGCACTAATCTTGACTAAAATTACTATAACGTACCATGTTTCCACGTTCAAATATACCATTTAAAAAGCAAAAAAAAAATCTTTTGAGTTCAGCAGTACTGGGAACCGAGTTATAATAGCGCAATCACAAGGAAGCGTATAAAATTATAGTGTGTGCGCAAATCTCATGAGATTTAGCGCGTTCATGCGTCGACGCCCTTAATCAGACTCGCGCGCAGACGGCTCGTCAGATTATAGTGCGCATGACGGCCGGAGGTGCGCGTACGCAAACAGAAGAGTAGCGGGTTTCATTGAATTTAATTTCATTGTTTATGGCAATCAACTAAATTATTAGACGTGAAAGCAAAGGCAAAAGCAGTAAGCAGTTATGTTTCATCGTTGATTAAAAACAATTGTAAACATTTTTTTAGTACGAAATTTCTTTGGGGGAATAAAATTGTGAGTAGGTAGGTACTTGAGTTTTCCTTCCCAATTTTATATTCGTAAGCACTCTGCCTAGTTTAAGTTTAAATATGGCCTTGGGATATGGCTGTTTATCAGACGGATGTCCCTATATTTTAAGGCATAAAAACCTTCAGGTTAACGTACTCTGTTTTAAATTTGTTGCAATTTGCTGCAACAGATATAAATTTATATCGCTATCACTCTCGTCTTTTAATTCTCCGCTTTCCGCTCCTCTCATGCCTTTGTCGCTACCTTACCATCGCTGGTGCAATGCCCCACCTGCACCAGTCAGGAAGTCTTCTCACGTCACACCAGACGGACAGGCGGCTCAGGGAAATCTAGACTTTACATTCAGTATGACCCAGGCCATGCATGTTACTTGCTCGCTTCACTTGCTATGACGACTAGCTGTCTAATGTATGCCAACACCTAATCATTAGGTATATAATAATATGTTTTCGCGTCACAGTTTTTGTAAAATGCCTTCGTGTCATACATAGTTGACGTTCATACTAATATTATGAACCCGAAAGACACTCTGTCTATTACGCTTTCACGCCTAAAAGACTGAGCGGATTTGAATAAAAACTTGAATGATATAATGTTTTGACCGCAGTAAAATATCTCATTCCGACGGGAAAATGATAAAGGTGGATAGAAAGAACTGCGGGGTGGAATCGTAAATTAAAATAAAACAGTTTTAGATTTTAGAGAAAAATACTAAGCGGTTCGTTTTATTGGAAATGCTTAGAATTGTCTCGTTTATATCTAACCTTTTGAGATATTTAAACTTACTTTAAATACTAAAAAAAAGTCTAAAACAATATTAGTATACGCAGTAACTACTCGTAGTCAGTGCGTGAATACAAGTTGATCAACATCACGCACATTTTAATAATTCTAAAAGAAAAACAACTCGTTATCGAACTAGCAACCTTCGCGTCAGCAGCCCACCAAACTCGTAACTCGGTTAGAAGCGCCATTGCCCCGTCACACCCAGCGAGTCCAATCACGCTGATTGACAGCTGATATGGTGACGCCATCTTTGTTGTCGCGGAACCGACAGAGTAGATGGACGTTGAGAGACTGCTAATATTTATACAATATTATATGTCGTGTTTAAACGTTAAGTAAACCCTACTTTAAAGTCTGGTTGTTCAAAAATGCATAGTCAGTTATTGCTCACAGGTTTTTTAAAAACAATAAATGACGTCAGAAGTGAAGTTAAGAATGAACGCAGGAAATGGACGATTCATATTGAATTAAACTCTACATAAACACTGTTTGTGACCATACCATACCAAGCGAACGCAAAGTGTCGTTTGAAGACAACAAATGCTTTGCCCATCTGTTGATCTGTCGGTCTGTTTTCCTCTACGAGTCACATTCTCGTGAAATTTTATAAATAGTTTAATATATTATTTACTTATTATATTAATTTGTGGCTACATCTCACATTTTTTCTAAATTTGGTAACAAAGCTAATTGAATATTCTTCTACAAAACAAAATTAAATAATCACAGAAAGTATTTATCTCTTATTTTATTAATAATTGATAGCTGCATTTTTTACAATTATTTAAATAGACTCCGCTGTCACTTCAGAACTGTCATGTCAAGTAACACGTAATGTCAAACTACATATCAAAGTCATTTACCGAGTTTGAATT
This sequence comes from Teleiodes luculella, assembly GCA_948473455.1. Classification (NCBI taxonomy): domain Eukaryota; kingdom Metazoa; phylum Arthropoda; class Insecta; order Lepidoptera; family Gelechiidae; genus Teleiodes; species Teleiodes luculella. The sequence continues at coordinate 835,771 of OX419586.1, read as the reverse complement.
CGCAGTAATACAGCTGACGTTAGATGAGTTATATACTTTATAAGTTAATACCTTTAGTGTATGTTAATTAGACTTTTAACATCACTTAATGAAATCAAAGATATTTTTGGCGTGTTGATTAAACTTTACTTAAAAAAAATATTTACTTAGGAAAATTATTTTCCAAGAAAGACTCCTTTTGCTTATATAGGATTTAGAAAAAAAACGAAACCCATATGACTCGTGTGTCTCTCTGTCCATCCGTTAGTCAAAGAAAGCCAATTTTTTTCTTTATAAGTATTAGCATAATAAATTGAATTATTTATGAGCATAATTCTGACACCTTGGTTTGGTATAGGTCAATTAGGACCATTTACCCAATTGTCCACCATTCCTATTCCTTGTTCAGCGGTTTGTAAGGTAGGTTAACCCCGAAACTCACACGTTAAGCAAGCAAGCATAAACTGAAAAAACTGTTAGGCAAAATACAACGCATTCTCTGTTTCACATCGACATTGACCTGTCGCTCCAGCGAATTCAATTCTATCAATCCACTCGTTGATTGACAGTTGACAGATGTTCCCGAGACGTTCTTACAAGAATTGAGAACGCTAATAGATTGAATAAACATCACTAGAAGTTTCTGACGTGAAAATGTTTGAAGGAAATATTTTTGGTTAGTTTTGTCCCAGTTAGTTGACTTCACCCTACGTATATTTTTAATATATTCGCAAAAACATATACAATACAATACAATAATACAATATTCTTTATTGACACCAAAAGAGAACACATACATATTACAATGTTACATAGACAAACTTGAGTCAACAGGCGGCCTTATTGCTAAGGTAGCAATCTCTACCAGGCAACCTTCGTTTAAGAAAACGTCTAAACAGATAGTGTATGGCGGGTTGGCGGCATAATAAATTGATATGTATATTATTATAAATTACTTACAAATAGTATTTACATAAAATACTTAACATGGTAAATAAATAAGAAATACATATATATTTTATCATATTATACGAATAATACATATAACTATAAATATACTAATACATACATCATAACTATAACATATAGGAAATAGCGATGTTGATCAGGACGAGGAAACTGATAGATAATGCGCTTTTACACGCATTTTGAAAGACTCGAGCGACGGGGAGCGACGGATGGATTCAGGCAGCTTATTCCAGAGCCGAATAGCCTGGACTTGGAAGGATTTGGAGAAGGAAACGGTATTATGAAGAGGCATATCGAGGGACAAGTTTTTGCTTGAGCGAAGGGTTTGATTTAAAGCATAAGAGCGAAAAGCGAATAGATCTTTGAGATAGGGGGGAGTTTTAGGATTAAAAAGAGCGGAATATAGGAGTGAGAGAATGTGGCAGTCTCTACGGCAGCGAATGGGTAGCCATTGAAGTTTGGAACGATAAGTGGAGACATGGTCAAATTTCCGCAGGCCAAAAATATACCGAATACATAGATTCTGCAAACGCTCTAGCTTGTTCAGAAGTTCCACGGTCAAGTCAGGATAACAGACGTCAGCATAATCCAGTATAGGCATAAGGAGAGATTGGGCCAAAGACAGTTTGGTTTTAGTTGGCAACAAATTTTTAAGCCGCTTAAGCGAATTGTACGCAGCAAACACCCTCCTGCTGACCTCACAAACTTGTGGTTTCCAAGAGAAACAAGTATCGAACAAGACTCCAAGATTTTTTACTTTTTCACTATACGGTATTTGAACTCCGTCAAAAATTACTGGTGGTAATGACTTGTAGTCAATACGCGAGACATACCAGCGACTGCCAATAATTATAGTTTGTGATTTCGCTGGATTGACTCTGAGACCATACGAATGACTCCAGAGAGAGATGCTATTGAGGTCAGTGTTGGTCTTAGCAATCGCAACGTCAAGATCCGATATAGGGGCTTGCGAGTAAATTTGGAGATCGTCTGCATACAAATGATAAGAAGATGTAAGGGAGAGAGTGATAGAATTGATAAACAAAGCAAATAGGAGAGGGGACAGAACGCCACCCTGCGGTACGCCGGCAGTTGTAACGCACCACGTAGAGAAGGTTTCCTCAATACGTATGCGCTGTCGGCGCCCATACAGGTAACTATGAAACCAGTCAACCACAGAAGGAGATATGTTAAGAGAACGCAATATCGCAAGGAGGATATCAAAGTCAACCGTATTGAAAGCATTACTGAAATCAAGTAGGGTCAAGACAGTCAACTTCTGGCTCTCCATACCCAGACGAATGTCGTCGGAAATTTTAACTAGCGCGGTAGTCGTACTATGACCGGGGCGGAAACCTGATTGGTAAGGGTTCAAGAGATTGTTCGAGGTAAGAAAGATAGAAAATTGCTGCTGAACAAGTCTCTCAAGAACCTTGGAGAGAAAGGGGAGGATAGATATTGGACGATAGTCAGATGGAGAACTAGGATTAGGTTTCTTAGGTAAAGGGATAATATGTGCTTCCTTCCATGCGGAGGGAAACACACCAGAGGACACAGACTTATTAAGGATCTTGGCGATGACAGGTGCAAGGATATCAATGAGGGGAACGATCATTTTCCGACTAATACAGTCACTTCCGATAGCATTCGATGAAATGGCGAGTGCGCTCTTCTTAACATCACTAGCAGTGAATTGACGAAAGGAAAATGGTGATGATGATTTAGGAGTGGGCAGTGAAGTAAGATTTTTTATCGTGTTGGCCTTAGTGCTACTATCAATTGTAGCAGGTGATGAAAAGTGATAATTAAGCGACTCAATATTGATGTTGCTGGAAGAGGAGGAGTTACGAGACTTGCCCACCCCTAGTTTATTTAGAAAGGACCAGACTTTAGCTGGGTCTCCATTCTCAACAGATTGATGAATATAGCGTCTTTGAATGTCCCTTATCTTAGTATTGCAGCGATTCCTTACTTCTCGGTATCTTTCACGATTACGTTCACTAGGATCACATTTGTACTTTGTTTTAGCACTCGCCTTTTTGTCCATAAGACCACGTACTTCATCAGTAAGCCAGGGAGCAGGAAGGTGCTTAACGCGCACAGAACGCACCGGAGCATGACGGTCGTACAATTTAGTTAAATAAGAATTTAACAGCTCGACTTGGTCATCCACTGACTCAAGGTCATCTATCGCCGACCAGTCCATTCCTTGCGCATCCTCACAGAGACGTCCGAGGTCCATCCCTGCAAAGTTGCGCAGTAATAACGTTTTAGGCTTCGATTTTGGTGGACGGAGGCGATATGACACATAGATAAGGTCATGATAGGAAAATTCGGTCGCGGAAAGTTGACCATGTTTGACGACATGATCACGGGAGGAAACTATAATAAGGTCAAGAAGAGAGGGAGTGCAATAAGGAAAGTGATGAGTAGCATTTAAGGGAAGAATGTGCATGTCACAAGAATCAACTAAAGAGTGAAGCTTCTTAGCTCGGTAATCATTTTTCAAAAGACATGTATTAAAATCACCGAGGATTAATGTGTGAGAGTAAGACGGAGAAAAATCTTCGATTAGTTTTTCCAGGGCATCATAGTAGTTATTTTGGAGTGAAGGGTTATAAAAAACACCTAAGAGAATTTTACAATGGGAAAGAGATATATCAAGAAAGAGGTGTTCTGCCGTGCCAGTAGGTGGAGGTTGAGGTGATTGACTAATAATCGAATGGGGTATGTGGGAACGAATATAAATGGCTACCCCACCACCGGGCGAGGAACCACAACGGTCGTTACGCACCAGTTGAAATCCAGGTATGGAATATAATGTAGATGGAAGAGATGGGTTTAACCATGACTCTGAAATAAGGATTGCGTGAATGTTCTTGGTTTCAAATGTAGCAAGCATATCAACGTAATGAGCGGGTATGCTCTGGGCATTGATGTGCACAACATTAAAGTTGTTTGACACATCGGAAAACATTGAACCAAGACTGTCACGCAGCGGAGGAGGGACACTATGGAAACTGTTGTTCGAGTCAGAGTCCGAGGAGCATGATTGAAATATATCAGCATTAGAAATAGTTATGTCCATAAAAAATAATTATTAAATAATTTATAGTAAATAAATAAAAATATATAAAGCTATTAAATTTGAATTAAAAATAAATAAATAAAAGGCAATTACCCGCCAGCAGCATTAATAATAATAATAACAACTATTAAAAAAAAGAGAAACTATTATCACAAATTAAAATAACTACCAACATATCAAAATTATAAAAATAAGGAGTTTACTAAAGCTAAGGCTGTATAAGAATCAGTTTCTTTACCTACCTATGAAGAAATAAGAAAAGAAAAAGTATACACTGACAGACAACTACTGACAAGTGACAGAATGACGAAAGTTGATAAATATTGTAAAAAGAAAAGAATTGAGTTGACTAAGGTAAAATAATGGGTAGTCTTTGGGTAAAAACACAAAATCTTAACATTACCTACAGTAGCTTCAAACATTTCAAAAAGTTTATGGAATAATAAAGTGTACAACTAAAAAAGGGTAGGATGAAATGACTAACCAAGAATTTGATAAATGACCTACTGTGAAGGTAAGAATACATTTTAATTTTGTGCTTAAATAGGTAGGTTACTGCAGAACTTATACTCCTACTTTATCCTTACTTTCTTGCAGCTATGGCAGCACGTGTCCTCTTAGCGGGTGCCGCAGGTGGCTCGCGAACAGGAGCCGCTTTCGCGCTAGTGCCTCCCGCCTTCACTGCACCCTTGCCACTGCCACTCGCCACACTTGGAGATACCACAACCGAAGTGGGCTGAGGACTGCCACAAGACGACGCCGACTCCAAAGACTCGGACACAGACCCAAACTTCTCTAAGTCCTGCATCGCGTCGATGTACCGGCGCTTATCGTCCGGCCCAATTGCGGCTATACGACCCCCCTGTGTCCAGCACTTGGACACACCAAGCTTCTGGCGGGCTGCCTTGAATAGCTTGTGCCGCTTCCTTGTCAGGAACTCAGAGAGGGTCACTCCACTGCCCTTAAGTCCGGTCTTGTTGGCCCACACCTCGTCACGCAGGGAACAGTCGGCAAACTTTACAAGCACAGGCCTGGGCTTGTCTCCTGAAGCCCGACGGCCCATGCGATGAGCCCGGCGGATGTCTCCCGGCTGCAGTGTAGAACTCAACTGGTGTTTATGTGCAACATCAATGACACAAGCAACCACATCCTCCTCCTTGTGCTCTGCAACACCATGAAGTAGCAACATCTTCCTTCTACTCCGCATCTCCATATTATCTATCTCCGCTGCCAACACATCGACCTGGGCCTGTAGTGTGGTGAGCGAAGAGACAATAAATGTCCGGAACTGCTGGAACTCCAGACTGATGCTACTCGCGGTGTCATCTCCTGAGCCCCTTTTTAGGTCTTCCTCAAAGGCTGCCATGCGCTTGTGGAAGGAGGCTTGAAGTGACTCTATAGTGCTCTTGATGTGCTCCATATTGAAAAATCTGAGTGAAGTGTTGGTGACTTGCAGTTTAAGTGAGGCTAGACTGTGTTTAGTGAGGAGATAACAGCTGTGCAAGGTATTTGCCCTCTAACATAACATAATTTTAAGTTATAATTATTTAAAGTTAAATTATTACTATTTATTTCAAAATAAATAAAAATTCAGCTCCAAAAAAACGACTACTCAATTTAAGCTCCTACCCGCAAAAAAAAAAGTATATATACATAATGTGTTCATCTCCTTCATTAATTTTAAAACATATATTATTATTATTAATGCAGGCATCTAACCGACGACGTTACTGTGGAAGGAAATAAATGGAAGTTAATGGTTAAAACCTACTGCATCACTGACGCTATTGAAGTCAGTGGAAAAAAAATATTTTTATGGAAAACTTAAAACAAGAATTTGTATTATATAATAAAATTTACACTTTTCTCCACAAGTTTCACAAAATGCTTGGAATATAAATTACTATTGAAGGACTAAGTTTTATCAAACTGAAAACAAACCTAAAGCCTGTGGATTTAGGGTACAAAATAAGCTATCAGCCACAAAATTATGATTTAAAAATAAAACTTTCGTTTGATTACGACCTGCGTGTGACGTGTGATGTTAATTAATTCTCAGCTGAGCATTGATGGATAAAACCGGGGATGAAGCGATAACAAATGACGGATTGATATTTGTAATCACCACTTGACAGCCATAAATTAATGACAATCTTACGAATGTGGAATTATCAAACCTCAATAATGTTTTTGTTTTTCGTTCATAACTTATTTATCGGCTAATTTTAGGGTAACTACAACGTAGGTTATTGTTATATTACTTTCTAGGTTACACAATACAACATTAAAACTTATCTACCGTTTTCAAAGGATGTAAAATGTAAATTCTAATTCATCTAAAATGTAAATTGTATTCTTGCAAATAAATATATTTTGAATTTGAATTGAATTGTGTTTCCTTAATAAATAAATTGGTTCATTCTTGTTTAATGATATTGTCTATAAAAAATACATAGACTGTATTGATATACATACCATTGTTAATTAAAGCGAAACTAAAATTATTTATCTTCGTTGTTAAAATACTAATATTATGTATCATAATATTATTATGTGTACACAGAAGTTTTTTGTTGTAAAAAATATATTGCAGGTATTATTTACTATTAAAAAAAAAGGTTTATGTAAATTTTATGCACCAAATCCCACACTCAAGTGTATACTTAAATTCGATTTAATTGAACGACCATTTACACTTTTTCAACTCATGTCACAATTGTGAGTTCATTCAAATCGTCATACAACAATAAGTCCATCAAAACCCACTTAGATCATTTAATTCAATTGTCAGAATATTAATTTAACCAATTATGTGCGTGCGCGCCGGCGACAATGACCCGCCCGCGCCAGTTCAATCACATGATTGACAGCTGATTGACGAAATTATCGCATTATTCGGACAATTACTGTGGAGCAAATGGTAATGACCCATTTTATATGCGCAGTAGTAAGTTATAAAGAAAATTTATAGTTAAATACAACTTTAAGGAGCAAACGAAAACAGTTTAATTGGATAAAATGTGATTTAAACCTAAACAGCCAGTATGCCTTAAAAATATCCGTAAAGAAATTTTCAAAGAAACAAAGAATGAAATCGTATAAAGAAAATCAATACATGACATTCTAGATAGTACTAATAAGGAATATTTTATTTTTAAAATGACGTACGCTACGCTAGTTCCACAAAATCGACCACGTTTCAAGAATTACCGGGCTAAAAAAAATCATATAACATCAAATCCACAAGGGTTATTTCACTTGTTTAGTACCTCCACAAATAAAGATGTGAACTTAGTTTTATCCAGCACTTATTCCACTTTACTTTACTTTCATTTTATGACTACATCATTGACAAGACCAGAATCGAACCTGCACCACCTACATCACTTGTTTAACTATCTTTCTGGGCGATATACACTCGAATCAAATTGTACGACGACCGTCCACTCCTACGCACGACAACTTTTTCAATGCAAAAATAAATGAAAATGAAATTTATTGTAAAGGCAGTAAAGTCGATGAAAGAAGGCTTTGTCAATTGTAGTTTACAACATTCGCATACTTTATGTGAGCCTGGTAGTTTTGATATTGAGTCATTAATATAAATATCGTTTTGTATGTTTATTTACATTAATGTATGGTTTATAATGCTCAGTCAAGTTTTTGTACACTCTGTATGAAAATTATTATTTTTTTAAATACCGTAAGAAAAAGTACAAACAATTATAACTTTACGTAACGTTCTGGAATCGCTTGGCTGCATGGAGTTTTCTATTAGTGACTTTCTATTGATCGAAACTGACGGAAAACAAAAATATATGTTAACAGCATCGGGTCGACTTATATTCCTTCGTCTCTTGTATACTGGCCAAAAAAGTTCTTAAATTCTTCCTTACTCTATACTTATAGTTGAATATAGTTGAATAGTTGAAAAGTACCTAATATTAAATAAATTTACTGGTGTCACAATTACATCACATTACTTCGTTTGTACCACGAATTCTACATATCCAAAAATGCTCCTAATTCTTTACGATTTCGAGAACTCATTTTCACATTCACGTGCCCAACAGTTTTCCACGAAAAAGAATTACACCCCACCTCACCTATCAATCACCCGTCAAGCCCCCAGCTGTAAAGTAAACATGCGACAGGTCAAGGGTCTACCCACCCTCGAGGAGAGAGGTGGTAAGGGGGGCAAGTTCGGACTTGATTGATTTCGCATTGACGTCTACACGTATTTGGAAAAAAGCTAGACGAGTGTGATGTTTTGGTGTTTATTTTGTTTTTATTGTTAAAATTTTTCGAAATAGGAAAAACTGTTTTTTAAAATTGATCTCAATTCCATCAGACGTTTTCATTTCGCTCCAATTATCCAGACACACACATGTAACTACTGTAATAATCACATCTGACACGTTTAACCGAAGACAATCAATCCTCATTCTCACACCTTCAAAGCAATTACCGATGTTTCACTCCCCGCAAAACCCACAGAGTAATATCACAAATAGAGATCGAGCATCAAGACGGAGCGGGCGGCTCAGCTTCGACTGAAATATTAATTCTCATCATATCGCCGGTGATTGACGGCTGTCTACGCGAGGATATATCCGTCACGAGCGAGGTAAACACCCCCCTTCACCCCCATTTCATCCCCTAACCCACAAAAAACCCCCCGTCTACTCCCTCAAGTGAAATATCTCAATCTTTAGCACGATTTATTGATTGATAGATTGATTCCCGCAGCATCTTATTTTGTATTCGGTTGGACTTAGAGCAATATGCCGGGAATTTTGAAGATGAGACCATGATTATAGAGATGGAATTATATTGCTATTTAATTTGGTACTTATTCCATAATTTTGATATTATTATACTGGTTCCTTTATCAGATACATTTTTATTACTGCTGTGACAGCTTGACCTCTCCAGTGATCGGAAAGTTTTTCAATAATTTCCAGGATTGAAAGTTGTTAGGGATGACAGTTGGTTGCTTAGGTGAATACCGTTACCTAATTTATCATTAAATTCATTCTCCTACAGATAGTTTTGTGACAAAAGGCAATAAACCGAACAGTAACATAAATAATAGGATAAAACATAACTACTATCAGAAACAACCGTTTAAAAGTAACAGGAACAATCAGAAAGTTGTCTATCGTCAACAATAAGGTCGTCTGCACACGAGTGGAAAGAAACGAGGCGAGAAGTTGGTGAAAAAAGGCGCGGGCTTCGAGGCGACATCTGTTCGCTATTTGTCAAACATCATTTACTATTTTCGTCGTGACGTCGACGGGAGCGGAACACACGCTTTGTCAGTCGCTGCAACGGGTTGAGAGTTGAGAGGGTATTGTAAAGTAGCGACTTATCGTGTATTAGAATACGTTTAATTTCGCGTTAGTATGTAAGTACATGATTTTCTGATTGGCGAGTTATTTTTAAACGTTAGTAAACGTTTTTCGGTGGATGTCTTTTGGCTGAAATGATGATGAAGAAACTTGTTACCAAAACGAACTCTAGTAGAGTCTTATCAAAGTTACGTGCATCTGACTGAAACCGAAATGTAACACATAACTTTTTGCTAATCGTGGTTTCATTTTCTGCTCACCCCGTTATAGAACAGAGCATGCATTTGAGCTTTAACACAAATTATGATTTCTAATATTTCTCTTCTATTTCCAACTTCGTTCGTCATACTTATCGTCTCTACAATTTCTATCAACGCTCTTGCTCAGACGCAAAGGCGTCTTTGCTTTGACATCTCACCGTGACATGTGATGTTTAGCGTTGACAGCTCAACATCTCGACTGCACTTTTAAAACCTTCAAACACATCTTAAAATTCTTCGTCTACAACATAAAGTTGCGTTTCCTTTACCTACTCGTACAGCGCTGCAAGTTTACTTTGGAAAATCCAAGCAAATTTTTCTTTACAGTTAGTTTAGCCTTTATTGTGGAGGTGTAAAGTTTGAATTGATGAAAGGCGGGTTGTTGTTGAAGTTTGTGACGGACTTCAAGGATGTTTTGATGGAGTGGGCCGTCAATTAAATAGGAGAGGGTTCAGACGTCTCCGGTGTGATTGAGTGCAGTGATGCAGATTTACTTTGATGATACGGTTTGTGTGGGCGAGACCGGGTTTTGTTTTGCAGCTTGTCTTGAGTATGTCATTGTAGCCTCTGGTTTCCTTTTCTGAACAAGTTTATTATAATTAGACGGACTTGCGGAGGAGCGGAAGACTCTACCCCAAAAATCTACCTTAAACATCCCGTAAAACGTTTTCCGCTATAAACAGTAGCTTAATTTTTTCTTCATGATATTTCCTGCAATTTGATTTTGAAGTACATTCGACCACAGCGAAAAAGCTAATAGACAGAATGCTAGCAATATTAAATGCAATACAATATTTTACAACAGTTGCGCGTGGCTACTGAAATTTAAGCTTTTTTAATTCTTTTGGAATGCGGTCATAATACCAATGACATTTGTCAAGTGTCTTTAGTCAGTATTACGTTGACAAGTTCATCTTAATTACTGTTTTAAAGTTAATTTCGTTTGTAAATATTTCGAATGTCATCTTAAACGCTGTCAATGTCGAAGACTTGGCGTATAAATAAATAAATGTGAGTTTGTGTGACACCTGTATTATTGTTATAATAATAAAATGTGGGTTATTTTAAGTACGGCCAAATGTAGGAAAAGCTGAACACGGGATTTTGTTTCTTTTTAAATGGACATAAGAACGGCACAAGGTCAGTGTGTACAGCTTAACGTGCTTTTAGCTGTACTGAGGGGAGGAAAAAATCGATGATCAGCAGTGTCCGACCCACATCGACTTTGAGCTGTCAACTTTGATCGAATCAACTTATTGTAGATGTAGCTATTGGTAGACATGGTTGACTATTAAAAATAGAATATAATAAAACATACTTCTTACTTAATGGCTTCATTGGAGAAAATGTTTGAAAACATTTAATGTCAATAAGTGTTATTTTTGTAATAAATGAGTTTGATAACTATGCACTAGATTTTTTAAATGTATCTAGATGTATTATGAACTTAAAGCAAAAAAATTGTTGATGATATTATTTCGTCAAGATATAATTAAAAAGCCACGATGGTTTTATGGACAAAAACACGCAAACAAAAAATAAATACTATTTACTTCATAATTTTATCATTATGAATAAAACTTTCGCTTTCTACGTCACTATATTTTAGTAATTAAGCGTCTGAAAGCAACGCAAAATTACATAATTAATAAATCATTAAAACTTTTGTTTACCAAAGAAAATTGTCTCGTCAAAGCGGGCCGCATTGAAAAGACCTCATTATTAACCACTACAGTTCTAATTAGCTGGTGGCGAGAAAAAAAATTCAAAGCCGTCGGCTGTCACCTCTAGCCGTCGCAAAGCCCGGGCGGGAGTAAATAAAGCGACGGTCGACAAAGACGTCCGTCTGCGCGCGACATCTGAGCGACGTGTGTCGCTCCCTAAACCCCCCTTTTCACCCCCCACCACCCCTCCTCAACCCCCCTCACCCCGGTCCGTCCCGATAATGATGTTAACTCACCGTTTGAGACTGGACCTCTCTCTTTGTTGCGTTTTTTCGAAACTCTGTTTAGGTTTTCGCGCTTTATGTTAAGGTCTGCACTTTGAATATTAAGATCGTTTGTTTTGTTTTCATTGACTTCTGTTTTGAGCAAATATTTAAACCATTGTTCTATTTCACTTTTAAAGTACAGTTTGAAAGACTTATATGTGATGCTATCCCCGTTTGAAGTAATCCTAACATATTTCACTGCGACCGTTCTAAAATGGCACTAACACCCGCCAGTTGCCATGAAAATCCCATAACACAAGCAGACTGCACAAAGTTACTGCAAATAAATTTCATCAGCGCACGAATCCCAGTCGTACGGACCGACTTGTTCAGTAAATTGTCTTCAAGAGCTGACCATTCCCCCTGTTCACCTAGAGGGGGGTGGTGGGGAGTTTTCCAAAGGAGGCCAGTGGCGTTCCCCCCGTTCGTCTTGCTTATGACTGACGTCTGGACAGCTTGAGTGATTGAGAGTGACTCGAGACTTAATGCGGCGAGGCAAGATATGACTCGCTACGTGCGAAATGTTATAACTGCGCGCCGACTCTGTTTCATACGCTACTCTATGCAAAACTATTTAAGGTATTTTCTTGAGCTATCTTTTATTGATGTTGAGTAGTTGTTTGCTTGTGTTATTATTATAAATTAAATACGATGCAGGTTTTTAATACGAGGTGTGTATGCAATTAGCGATCAAGTTCCGCAGTTGACGGTTGACGGATTGTGTGCGTACATCCGGTGATTTTGTTGAGCAATTTTCTGTTATTATGTGTACGTCATAATGTATTTTGGATGACGAGCGTACGTTGTAATCAACATTGAAGGGGATGAAATGTGTATGGTGTAACAATGTTTCCTTATACGAGCCTATTTGCATTTTGTTATGGTCCATTCCAGTAAAATTTTTAGGCTAAGAAATTATTCTCGTTCATTATTAGCTCTTGACCCCACCGAGGGGTATGAGTCTTTGCTACGTTTTATCCGGTAGGGTTTGTGGACTTAATACAGACATGACGCCTCACAGATAAGAGCAAATAACAGCCTTAGCCACTATGCCACTAAAGATCTTATACAATGATACTTATAATTATGAGTAGTTAATGAATAAGTCCGGTGAAGCTTGATTCGTCGTACCTACTTTTTCGACACAACCATTAGGTCAATAAAAAAAGAGTAGGTACCTAGTTAGTAAATTTCAATACCTATAAAAAAATGAACATAAAGTGGTTTCACAGGATGCTTCAGGAACAGCCTTCGTGGTACAGTGGTCAAAAGCTCGCCTGACGTTACGGAGGTTCCGGGTTCGAATCCCGGTGGGAAATTTGTCGAACAATATCACTTTGTGAGACTTTCCCCAATTTGGTTAGGACATTGCAGACTGAATCACCAGATTTTCCGAAAAGAAATATGATTCCGTGCTTCGGAAAGATATAGTCGTTACATGAGCCATGTCAGAAGCCTTAGGCGGTCCAATAATTCTGACACCAAGGTTTGTGAGGTAGGTTAACCTGGATACCCACACGAAAAGCAAGCAACAGGACACTTTTCTCAAAAATAGTTTATTTTGTGGCCATTCAAAATTTTTCACGTCTCGTAAATCATGCACCAATTTTTACACGCTTGTGTTGCTTTTTATTTGTATGTGAAATTTGTTATAAAAATAATAATTTGCAATAAGAGCCCCTCGCAAAGGCGGTGTCCAGGGCAGGCTGATGGACGGACGGACAGACAGACAGGCAATCTCTCTAGCGTCAGCCGTCACTCCCCGCCTGGCCAGTTTTGAGAGGGATTTGCCCCTTCTCCTTTACATCACAATGTAATTTCAAATGTTATTTTGCTTTTCTGTGAAATATGAAATAACGAGAACTATTTGTAGACAAATAAAAGCTAACATTTTCTTTTTGTCCTACACATTAAACGCTACATTGTCTAACGATTACTACTGATCTCATTGTTGATACTATTATAACTCAAATATTATTAGGCTGGTCACATTTGAATGTAATTCGTACATACATGCATAGAATCATTATAATATGTTCAATTAGATCTACTGACCTGACAGATAATAACATTACTGCTGAATAAAATACGTTATCATCATAAGATCGGTGTACGTTATTTTAGTTCGTACCGAATCATAAGTCAGACATTTTGCTAAACGTGGATTTAGTTTAGTTTGAGCTCCCTGTGAGTTTACCAAAAGTCTGCTGAAAAGATCGTGTCTTTATATTGTTTGACTATCATCATTTCAGCCATAAGACGTCTACTACTACACATAAGCCTCCCCCAAAGATTTCCACTAAGACCAATTCTCTACAACCTAAGGAACTCAGTTCTACAAAAAAGGCTTTAAAAACCTACGTTTGATACTGGCCACGTAAAAATCCACCGATATCCTTCGTGAAGGTGGGTAGGTATTTTAATTAAATTTTAATCCGGTGCAACAAATCGAATGGACTCATATTGATTGACTGCACTCGACGCGATTATATCGCCCGGTGCTACGTGACTACTCCAGTTCTGTCGCTCTTAGTGTGACTGTCATGGTTGAAAACTTGAAAGTTCAACATCTATGTAAAAGTTTTATGTTCAAATCCCAGCAGGATCAGCCTTTTTTTAAATTACTTATTTTTACAATATAAAGGAATTAATCAAATGTTAAATACCCAACTTCATCTATTTTAAAAGTTAATTCTGGCTATTATAACCGATGTAACCAGACTCGATTTAGGTCTTTAGTAGGTAGTTAATTAATACAAACAACATTGCAAATCAAGTAAAAATGTAATCACATTTAATATTTTTCTTTGTTGAAATATCTATTAGGTATCTTCATATTTATTCAAAGTTAAAATTATCAAGTTTTTTCTTACCATTTATATAGATAGAGTGACGAAACCAATGTTATAGACGTATGCTATACAATCGTACAATTAAAATATGCTATATGTCAATTAATGCTAAAACGTGTCAATCAATGTCCACCGTCGGATGAACAGCCCGACAGATTTATTTATATTATTATATCGACGTTATATTAATAATCAATCATGCCACTAACAATCCATTATTAATTAAAAATAAATGATCGGGTCTCATTTCGGACCATAATTACCATTGATACGAATGATGTATGACCACACGACGCTGACTTTACCAAGGCTTACCTCAAATAAAGAATGCAATATTGAGTAAAAAAATATATTATTGTTAAATAGTGTGTTTATTAAGATATATACTTGTCAAGCTTAAATAATCTATATAATAAAACTGTACTAGATCAAATGGCTGTACATAGAAAAAAAATGATGAAATCCGAGTCAGGAGGATGTAAGATGTGAAATAGAAAAACTGTTGCACCGATTTGAATGAAATTTTGCATGGTGGTTCTTTACATCCCTGGTCAACATCTTAGATACTTTTAATCCCGGAAAATTAAAGAGTTCCCGTGGGATAGTTAAAAATTACTACGGAAAAGTTGGAAAACAACGCGGACGTAGCCGCGGGCAGAGAGCTAGTAAATTAATAATATGATAAAAAAGAACTACGAGAAAACGATACATTATTATGATAATTATTAAATTATAATTTATTGTACTTAAATCGAAATATGAGCTGTTAACGAAATCGAAAAATAATGAGCTCGCGCAGGGACTCGAATTTGTATCTTTTTGGATTCCAGAGTCAACATACTGTCGCAGTTACTAAATTGTGCCACGGAATCATGGTCCAGGAATCATCACTACATAGTATAAAATAAAGTCGCTTTCTCCGTCCCTATGTCCCTATGTCCCTTTGTACGCTTAAATCTTTAAAACTACGCAACGGATTTTGATGCGGTTTTTTTTAATAGATAGAGTGATTCAAGAGGAAGGTTTATATGTATAATACATGCATAATATACTGAAGGATAACCCACAATAACCATTTTCCCGTGCGGAGCCGGGGCGGGTCGCTAGTACGTTATAAAGCAAGGATGAAAAAGTAATAGACTAAACAATACTAGTTTAACTATAAAACTAATTTATTCAAATAGGAGTGCTTGCTGATTTCAAACGATCCCTCATGATATTTTACTTCGCCGAATCACTACATAGTATAAAATAAAGTCGCTTTCTCTGTCCCTATGTCCCTCCCTATGTCCCTCCTTTGTACGCTTAAATCTTTAAAACTACGCAACGGATTTTGATGCGGTTTTTTTTAATAGATAGAGTGATTCAAGAGGAAGGTTTATATGTATAATACATGCATAATATACTGAAGGATAACCCACAATAACCATTTTCCCGTGCGGAGCCGGGGCGGGTCGCTAGTATCGAATAAACGTAGAAAACCATTCTTTGAGCGTCGGTGGCCAAGTGGCTATGGACTGGGCTCCGGTCGCAGAAATCCTTACCTCATAAGATTACATTTTAGACGCACAATGTAGTGAAAGATAATGTTGAGTAGGGGTATTTATATTGTTTTGTTCCGTAAACCTGGCAGAACAATGTTTATTTTTCAGCTGAAAACCCTAAATTTTGCTCAAATTTACATCATAAGACTACTAGGGCCGTTGACTTCCATTCGGAGGATCACGGGTTCAAGCCTCGGCACTTACCAATGTGTTTTCGATTTGCGAATTCATATGTACGGTTATTCGACGCTCCTACGGTAAAGGAAAACATAGTGAGGAAACCTGCACATACCTGAGAAGTCATTCAAGGCTTGTGTGTGAAGTTGACCAACCTGCACTGGGCCAGCGTGGTCGACTAAGGCCTATTCACTCCGCGTTATCAGTTTTTCCCGTGAGAATGAGGCAATTTCTCGCGGTGAAAGGTAGCCTATGTTACTTAGGGTGAATGTAGCTTTCTAATGGTGAAAGAATTTTTGAAATCGGTTCAGTAGTTTGAGTTTATTCATTACAAACATACACACACACAAAAATACAAGTCTTTCCTCTTTATAATATTTGTATGATATGATTACCACTACGGATACACTTACAGTTTCACATTATGAAATGTGTATATTACTTAATATTTTATTAATAAAATTTAATTTAATGCATTGATAGACCGTTATTCGTCAACTCGGTATTTAAACAGCTATCATATTCACTGGTTACATTTTATAGAACGATGCCAAAAACTCGTCGTCATTTGTTCGGTATGTGTGAACCCTGACTCCGATTCGTGCCAAAACCCTAGACTAGAACAATCCGGCAGTGCTAAAATTTTATTCGACCAACACGTGGGCCACATCCTGCATAATGCAGGCGCAAGCTAACTAAAAAGAAAGATAAGTGCATATTTATACTATCTGAACGCGATATTTCGCAGCGACCGTCAGTGTAAAGTGTTCGATTACAATTTAATGTCATGATGGCGGGTGCTGGTTCGAAATTTAAAATCTCAACCAGTTCACGCGTGCATAGAAAAACAAGCTGTCGTGCAGTGCAGTAAGACTGAGAATCGGGTTATTTGGAAAGGATATTATGTCAGTTGAAAGTAGTGTCGATACCACGAGGAGGTCGTTCCATAGGCGCGCAGCCTAGGAGTAGTCACTAGAATGTGACAGGAGCAGTGCACTTATTTTTATTTTTTCAATAGTAAGCAGACCTAACATGCTACAAACCTATCACTTTATTACCCATCCGTATTAGAATGGGTAAAGTAGCGTTTATAGCATCTATGCAGTTAAGTGGTTTTCGTTTTATAGCTATTGCAAAGCTCTGAGGAAGGTAATTAAAGGTACCGGTTCCGAAATATTTTAATACGCCTATATAACTTCATCAAATTCATATATCATAAAAATATATCCGTTTTATTATGGTACTTACTACTTACTTATAATATGTACTTAAAACCTTGTTAAAGATCTAGGCAACAATCAAAATGACGTAACCGTCATTATGTCACAATCAACAAACAAAAGGCACGATACGCCTCAATCGATAGAATATTAAAATTACAGGTCTAAAAGACAATAAATATTGAAAAACATCGACATTATGACATAGATTTATGTCCCGAGCTGCACTGTGTACCACTATTATATGATGTAAATTAGCATAAAATAAATTGTAAACTATAAATTTATGGCATGATAGGTGCCATTGTGTGACTTATTGATATTGGAAAACACGTCTCTGATTCACAATCGATCTTTAATGGAAACTGACCGATCTGTGAGAAAAGATGACACAGCCGCCATAAATAATAAACTTGGACTTTTCTAACGATTCAAAATTGACTTTATTTGTCATTTGACTGACTCAGACATATGAAAACACAGATTTTATGCTAAAACGGGTTACAAGACATCATTATTATGGCAATAAATCTGGCCTAGAGATATTTTTCGCCTCAGTCATATATTAGTGACACGAAATTAGGCATTTCAAATGGTTCGTGTCTTCCGCCGCCGCTAACTAATGGCGAACATAACGCAAATGACAAGTGGCGCCTTTGCTATTCTTTTGATTAAGTTAGTCAAAGTAGTGCTGGCATTTATAAATACGTCACCAAGATGTTATTGTTAACATATTCTTACTTTTTTGTATTCAGATAATATTGATTTATTTTTTCAATCTCTCCATTAGGTTTATCTCTCCATTTTTGAAGCCCAATTAATCGCGTATTTGTGTTTTTTTGTGTTCAATCCCATTGTTTTTAATTCCCGAATTGGAAAGCACATTAGTTCTTATTACTAATGCACAGTATATAAATATACAATACCCATAAAAAGCATTGGGGTAGCCGAGAACGACATGCGGCTGATATCATTAACGTCATTTTCTGAAGAAATCTAAAGAAATATTTTAGATTTTAAACCTGTCTTCATTCAGTAATTGAGCCAAAAGTCAAAGATCATTGGCACCGCGCCAAGAATGTAAAATGTCAATTTGTTAGTTACGATTATTTATTACATCATAGCTTTTGACTGCGTAAATCGATTTATTCAGCATATTAATAAGATAAATGCGTAAACATATGTATGCAGCTTTGATTTGTATCATGAAATCAGTGCAGAATAGAATTCTGAGGAAAGTATGGCGTTGCAGCTTGTTTCTGGCATAATTCCAGACAGTAAAATATTCATCTCGATCTTATTGACAACTTGAAACCGACAGGCGTCAAAATTAACGGCAAATAAGCATATATTTTGAATTTGGATCAATGGATACGCAATAAGTAATGAGTGGTAATGATTCGTATACCTATACTACATAAAATTGCTATTGAACTCACAAACTTTTTTTTTAATTGACCTATGCTTGTGTCGAAAAAATACGACGAATGAAGCATCACCGGACTTAGTCACACACTCATTAAATTTAAAAATTCTGTCTCAAAAGTAAATTACTTGATACAGCTTTTTAAGTATGTTCAAGAAAACTTAATAGTGCAAGTTTTTTATAATTATAGGATAAAATGATGGAGCATAGAATTAAATAAGAAATCATGAGATATTTTTAAAACAAATGCTAACTTAATAATAGAGATCGTCAAAAAAGTGCCCTTATTTTTAGCTATTTGTTCTAATATTTGAGTTATTAATGCTGGCCTGCAGCATCTACCTAATGAAAAAGTGACAGGTGTAAACCAAAGCTCTCAGATCTAATCTGTATAATGTCTGCTGCTAAATTCAAGAGTAATTATAGAATAATCATCAACAAATCTGTCCAGAATGAAGTTGTAAGCCCTGTCAATATTGTATCTAGTTCATAGCCCATTTCTAACGTCTGCTGCTAGTAGTGTTTATGCTCTGTTCAAGATCTAAATCCTTTGAAATTTCGCTTTAGGTTGACATGGTTGATGGTTTTAAACAAATCGTGTCGGTGTTGTTCGATACGCGAGTTGAGACGACGACTGTGGATTAAGACGTATTTTTTCTTGAAAATTTTATGTGGTCCTAAAAGCATTTGACTTATTGATGCAACATTACAATTAAATATAAATAGCGAAGCAAATAAATAGTACCTACTCGTATGATGATTGATGATAGAAAATAGAGAGACAATAATTAATCATTGTGGAGATCTTTCGTGGAGACCTTTGACCAGCTATGGACATCTTTCGGTTGAGATGATGATGATGATGATGAATTATAATAGGAGGAACTATTAGGACTGAGGCAATAATGATTTTTTTAAATATTTATCAAATGAGAACTCAAGATAGAAAATATGTCTGCAAATCCAGCCGTCTTCCTTGCAAAACTTCATTCCTCACCGCAAGATTATTGTTTCTACCCGCGATTACATTTGTTGTAAGCGCCATGTTTACAGAGCCGGTGATTGACCGCGCGTTTCGCGGATTTACCTGCGCCGGCGCATGTGCATGCGCGTACATCAGCGCGGTTGTAACTCAAAGACGCTGATTCTAAAGGCAGCTCAAGTTGAAAATATTTGTGTATTTTTTTAAGTATGGGTATGGTTAAGATTAAGACCGGGGTATTGACCGTTGCTTATTATACTTATGAAAATAAACCTGAAAGTACCTATAAAAATATATTATTGATAATGGAACTAAGTTATTCTTTTTGTAGAGCTGCTAGTCGGTGGACATAAATAAAATTCAAATAAATTGACAAATATACGATCAATGCAATTTCTTCCGAATTTTCAAAATTAGTGAGATTTATAATAGGTTTTGTAGTAAATTACGTTATAATTAAAAAATAAGTTAAAGAAATTATGGCATATATGCCAACTTTTATCAAAAAAAGACCAAATGATAGACGCTATGAAATAGCTGTAGGAACAAATAAGTATGTAAACCAGTTTGCGAATTGGCAAGCAATGCACCTGTTCAGTTTCGCTCACGCCGAATGTTCCTGAATTATTTGTGATGAAGGATAATTCGGGGTAAAGAAAACAATAAAATGCATTATTGCAGCCCCGAACACGATTGAAGCATTTCGGAAAAATACGATTTTAGAATCGTCTTCTTTTTTTGGACCTGAGTGTTTGCTATTGACATTTTCAGGTTTACCTAGCTTGAAAGTTTAATTGAGACATTTATTAAGCCTCCATCTCAAATATGTAAAAAAAATTTAAAAAAAATTCAAACTTCTTATGTCGCCGCCGCCTAATTTACAATCAACGTCAAATATTCAAATATAGAATACAACGACGGTTTACATTTAGGTGAGGGACAAAGTAAATTGTCCACATAAGTACTCATAATTTGAAGGAATTGATAACTTCTCTGAGTTTATGCAAAAGTGCAAAACGAGTCACTAAGTAGGTCACCACTCTATCACATTGGACTAAATGTTACGTATCTTTAATTACAAATAAGCAAACAGTTTTAAAATACTAGTAAACAAAACCATTTGAGCGAATTGGCCAAATGGCCAATGGTAAAATGGCGTATATTTTTTTTTACTTTTCCGACGAATATTATCGTATTCATGAGTCATGACAGAACTTCATAAAACATTTATTATGTACAAATGGCTTAAATGTGTAGGGTATTTACAAACCCAACGCTTCATAAAAAAATAATAAGAAAAATATTTCAAACATATTAAACTAAAATAAGTCGTTCGAGTAATAAATATTAAAAACTTGTATTTTTTTCTATAACCGATCTTATCTTTGATCTTAAATTGATCTTGTTTAGTTTAGTTAGTTTAGTTTTATTTATCACATACTACAAGATTGCACACGTTTTTACAATACTATAAAAAAGGACATCCGTAGTATGATCGTCGATACGAGTATGTATAAAAACCAAAAATATATAGGTATGTATATTAAAGAAATTCATATGTCAAGGAAATAATAAAAAATGTTATATGTCAAAAAATAAAAATAAAAATAATTAGTATTACCATAATGGTAAATTAACTCATGTCAAATGCTAAAAAATGATCATAATACTTATGTCCAGATAATATATAATAGTAAAAGAAAATAATTTAATAAATTCACAATAAAAAATGTCCAAGTAGAATAAAAATAACTTAATAATTGCTTACAATTTTTTACATAAATCTTTGTACTCGTTTACTGAGTACAAAGGATTTTCCAACAAGAGGTTTTTCAGTCGGCGGCCAAATGTTTCGTCAGTCGGTTCATTTTTAAAGTCAGTGGGTAGTTCCTCATAGAACGCGGGGCCGATAACGCGCGGGTTTTTGTTTAGTAGCGCCAACCGGTGTGGCACTGCTCTCAAGCGTCCTGTCTGGCGGGTTATTCTGCCGGGTATTTGCATTCGCTCGAAGCTATTTAAATTACGACGCGTGAACATTAAGACTTCATATAAATATTGCGAATAGTGCGACATAATATTGTACATTTTAAAAAGTTCTCTGCAAGATTGCCTTGGTTTTACCCCTGCCATGGTGCGTAGTGCTCGTTTTTGTGTTTTGAACACCCTGTCGGAGTCAGTCGAGTTTCCCCATAACATGATTCCGTACGAAAGAATGGAATGGAAATACGCATGGTAAACCTGTAATAGTGCCTTAATCGACATCAGGGGTTTGAGTTTCCTGAGTGCGAACACAGCACTACCAAGCCTTTCGCAGAGTGATTTTGTATGTTTCTTCCAATTTAAGTGTTCATCGATGTAAAACCCAAGAAATTTAATATCATCACAAACTGGTAATTGACACCGGACAGGTGGCGAGGTTAGTGACTGACAAGAGAATAAGATAATACTTGACTTTGTGACATTCAAAATAAGTCCGTTTGCCGTGAACCACTTCTGCAGCTGGTCGCAGGTACGAGATAACTTGCTCTCGAGTTGCTCGTACGTCTTTGCTTTTACAACTACAGTAGTGTCGTCGGCAAACAGAACCACTTCTCCTTCGGTAATAGAAGAAGGTAAGTCATTTATAAATGCCAAAAATAGAGTATTTCCCAAGGCTGAACCCTGAGGGATACCGATTTCCACGTTACCCTTCCTTGACCTACATCGTATTGCATCGTATTGTTGTATTTCAAATTCATGTTTTGACACAAGAAATTAATAATTGTAACAAATAGTTATTTAAAATTACATTCAAATTTAAACATACTTATCGTTTAGTTCGGAGATGAACGTTCAGATATTGTGTCAATGTAAACAACGACATTCTTGACTAGAAATTTTTGATTTACGACATTTTTCTATAAACCCGTAACGATCTCATTCTTGAGTCGCTATTACATTTGAATAAATAAATGGAGTGTTTGGCCAGAGGTGACGAGGTTGGCGTAGGTAGACGGAACGGAAATTCTTGATATTAATCTTACTTAATTGTTATAAGTAGTTATTTTCTGTATGCATTGTCCGATTAATGAACAATACTTACACTACTAAGAAAAACTCTATGATATTATTGTACTTTTACGCTTTCTCCTTTTTCATCAACTTATCTAGCACACTGAGAATTTTCATCTCGATCTGTTTAGACATACACGTATTGGCGTGTTAGGCGCGAACGTGTTAAAGTTAAAATTATTTAATTTATTTAGTTCTGGATGCCAAATTTTATACTTAATTTTTTACCTAAATCATAAACGATTTTATTTCCAGAAGTCGAGTTAGCATAACTCTCTATATCATGATTATTTTTAGCAATTTGTAAGCTGTCAAAATAGGATTTCAAAATATGATTTCTTGCCTCGGAAATTCTTGAATTTTCAAAATACAACCGCCCATAATTTAAAATAATATAACTGTCATCACCATTTTTTTATAGTTGAAGCAACGACAGCGCCTATCTATTATCGGGTATTGTAGTCTTTCTTAATGCTATTATAATTTTGAATTGCTAGTTTTAAAAATTGTACTGAGAAATAGAACAAATGTTTCGGTGACAAAAGCTCCTTGACATGGACGTAGTAATAAAGTTACACTCTGGGTTGACCCAGAATTTCTTAATTTTCTGACTTATCACTTTGTTTCTGATTATAATTTGAGAAAAAAGCTATTTTTTTTTATAAATTTTGTCAAATTAGAAATTTAGTAAAACGTTGAACCGTTGAACGTGATTATTATAGTCTGTGAATAAAATTAAAGTCATCCGTAGACAAAAAAGTTGCATACATTTTTCCTTTTTCTCCCTTCTACGAAAACTTTCGCGAATAAAACAAAATAATCTTGTGAGTGAGTTATCCCTGCAACAAATGGATTGGATGTGACAATGATGGACTACAGGATGTGATGATGATGATCCCCGCTTTAAATTTATTGATAATTGACGTAATACAAAGCTTTACTGGACCCAGATTACTTCATATTACCCAGGGATATAATTTTTTTTTAATTAACCTACACTTATGACTCGAAAAGGTACGACCAATCAAGCTTATCATCCAAGGAAGCGCAAAGTGTCTACACTTCATCTTGGCCAAAAATGATTTTGTATGTTCATCTGTCTGTTTGTTCTTTTCTACAGACAGAGATTCTCATAGAATTTCATGAGCAATTTTTTTAGTTTTTTTTTTAATGTTAACTGTATAATTACAGCTTACAAAGCCACTAGTTTTATAAATGACAGACCAGTAATATCACAAAGAGACATCATTTCACACTTCTTCTGTAACGGTTCATGTACACTGGCGTGGATTTATTGCACGCGCGTTTGTCCACCCACTGGCGGCTCGTAAAATATTAAAAGTAACGCGTTATTTTTCTTGCTTTATGACAGCATCACGTTTGATTTTATGATCGTAAATAATTGTTATTATGTTGATGTCTCCGTGACCTGACGCCTACAAGCTTTCACACTGATGTTTGATTGGGCAGCGTTTTTTGGAGATGGATTAGCAGTAAATTGTGTCAGTTACATAATAATAACTGGATATTTATTTGTGATCTGCACTATAATATAAAAATAGACAAACTGCTAAAGTACCGCGTCGCTATAATAAAATAAATGGAACCGATTCTTCACAATGAAAATACTGACACACAGTGAGAAACGATACGTGAGGAGCGCGCGTTTTTAGTGTGTAGTGTAAAAGGCGTGACCTGACTTTTGGTCACATCCTAGTAGGGTCACTGGTTCGAATTCTTGTGTTTACGACTTTTACTGTTTGTAGAGAATTTTTTAAATTTCTCTACTTCGTCGTATGGTTATAGTAGCACATAAAAATGTAGTAAAAATATGAAATCGGATATGAGCGTTTGAGGTGGTTCCGCTTATTTGATTATTAGGTTTATACAAAGTTACTAAGATTTGAATTTTTACAAAATATGTAAATATAAAAAAATATATTAAATTTGTTTTTTTACTTTATATGGGTTTGATAGTTTTTTTTTGTATTTGTAAATTACAAAAAATGGAGTGTGGAGTTTCTTCTTTAAAAAACTTGATACGTTAAAAATATAGTTCGAATACAATATTATTTTACCCACTTACAAATATTTCCAAAGTCCTAACGCTTCAGTAAACTCCAGAGAGACTGACTGGCAACATCCCATCTCCGCGTGACCCCAAGGGATTGACGCGTTTAAGAGCAGTTATTTCGGTCCAGCCGTGATGAACGGACGAAATTCAGATTCCTCCGCTAAAAGGGCTCTTCGATACTTAAATTAGGGAATAATAAATCCTTCAACGAAGTTTTAAAGTTTTTAAATAGGATAGTTTAGTTATTCAGTTTGAAGAACGTTTCAAAAACACGGATGTTCTTTCTACATGTTTCGGTTTTTGTTTTATGGTTTCGAAGTTATAGAATTGACTTCCATCTAAGTTTACTTTTGACTCCATGGTAGCATGCTTAATTCTTAAAAAAAAAACATCTGAAATAAGTTGCGCAGAAAACCTTAGATATAATATAATAACATTTGAAAACATCACATTTATTTTATGAATGGACATTAATTTAAGAAATATGATGATCTTTCTGACCGATTTCAGACATGGCGACCTATAAAACAAAAAAAACTTTAAAGTAAATAAATGATAATAAAGGCTGAAGACAACAAACCTTCTGCTAAACTAAAAAAAATAGATCATTAAGTCAACATGTACCTGGCCGCACACGCAGGTAGCCGCCATTTAAATTCGTATTTAGAACATGAAAAGTCAATTAGTATTGGTCCGTAGGGAGGGCGCCATCTTTTAATTGCGCGAGACAGATGCGCGAACGCAAATGGATTAGGATGTGGGTGTTCGTTCGTGGGGTTCAGGTTACTTGCGCTCTCGTAAGCTACTTTAAAAAATAAAAAGACTTAAGAGTTAGCAACATGAGCCTAACTTGTCTTCTGTGTAAATCTTAAGTTAAGTTTTAGTAAAACTTTGGTAAGAAAGCGTCGATGGCCACTTCCATTCGGCAGTTAGCGGATTCAAGTCTTGGCATGTATTGATGTGTTTTCGATTTTCGAATTCAATATGTACGTTTATTCGACGCTTTGACGGTAAAGGAAAATATCGTGAGGAAATTAACACAAACCTGCGAAGTAATTCGAAGGTTGTGTGTGAAGTTGCCCAACCACCGTGGTGGACCAGCCCCTCGGTGGAGACATAATAATATATTTAATATATTTCACAAAGCTTATAAACTAAGCTCTCTACCAAGAATTTCAGATTCAAAATTTTCAGAAAAATAATTTTACTTCAGACACATATATATTTAACCTCATTCGTTTCTTATTCATTATTTTTATACAAAGTTGCAATGTTGACGGATAAATAAAATGCGTGTTTTATCTACCCACATGCATTAAGTCGACGCTCGTCAGAATGCGATAAAAATAATCGCACGCGCAGCGCATGTTCAAACGCAGATGCGTTGACTGACGGCTTGCTACATTTTTTGTCATTAATTGGGAAGTTCAAACATAAGATACCTACTCAAATGTATTTATGAGAAACTTTTATTTTTTTAAAACGCATAGCAAATAATGCGCGTGCGACAGTGACTTATTTGCTTTCTTTGGCCTTTCTTCTCGTATGTGTAAAAGTGCGTATTCAATTTCTGAATATGTATACTTTATTTATAACTAGCTTTCCGCCCCGCGGCTTCGCCCGCGTTAAACATTTTCCCCGTGGGAATGAGGTTTTTTTTTTAATTTCTCTCCGTAAGAACCATCCTTGGACTTCAACGAACATTTCATAAAAAAAAATCAGCCAAATCGGTCAAGCCGTTTTCATGTTATGTCGTGACAACGGAAAACGGGTTTCATTTTTATATATATAGATTATGTATGTACGGTAAATGAACCTCTTCTTTCACCTCCCTTTTAACTGCACTAGTAGTACCAACTAATCCCGAACTGGGCCAGCTTGGTCGACTTGGGCCAAATTGGATCAAAATGTTTAAGGTCACATACAAAATTAATCTTTATCTACACTCATGTCGTAAATCCTTCATTTACTTATCAGAAACGCTAAGAAAATGATATACCTTTCGATGGAGCCGTGACTAAGGATCCATACAAATTTCATTTCGTTATCGCAAAGTTGTAACAAAATGAAGTTTTTTTTTTTTATTATTTTTACGCAGATGCTTGCTATTTGAGCACACTAGCGTGTTTCGGAACGCAACCTTGGCGGCGCGCATGCGCGGTGCGATATTACTGCAAATTTATTTTCGCGCCATTAACGTTTGTCTAATAATTGTACCATACAAAATGTCAATAATTATTACAATAAACAATGATTACTTTATTTTGTCTTTAATTTAAATTTGTTGTATGAGTGTAGATAAACTATTGTATGCAACTGTACATATTTAGTATTTAACACTCGTGTTAAATACCCCTCATTATGCAACAGTTGCATAAATAGCTATTTTATACTATTTAAAAAACAAGAAAATTTCGGGGTCTCAAAAAATAACATAAGTTTAATTAGCATACTTACATAACATAAAAATATAGTCACGCTTTTTCTTTAATATAAGAGATAAGCAGAGGCCATTAGGGTTGACAAAAGTTTTTAATATATTTTTCTGAATAACGTGAAATGGAAGCTACTTATATAGCCATGTCAACTTGTTCTATCATTTATCACCATAAAAATTCACATTATGTATAATTAAAATAGCATTTATAAATTTTGCCACGAAAGCCAATCCATAACTTTAAAATTAATTTTGTATTCGTGTTTGGTCGACTGTCTAGTCCAATTTATTACCACGCAGGATGTTTTCATATACATTTTAACGGGTAATTTTAGTAAAGTTGTTGATCACTACCTCATTACAGAAACAGGTGTTTTGTAATTTATGCTTTAACTATGTATAGAGCAAGAAAATAACGCAAATTACAACCTTTATGGTCGAGTGGTTAAATATTTGCCTCACGTTACGGAGGTTCCGGGTTCGAATTCCGGTGAGACTCTCGTCGAATAAATATCACTTTAAGGGACCATCCTCAGTTTAATCAGGACATTACTACAGAGAACGGTCTGAATACGACCGACGATCTGGTGAGGGTCGCAGGAAGCCGCTGGATGCGGGCAGCACAAGACCGATCGTCGTGAAGATCTTTGGGGGAGGCCTTTGTCCAGCAGTGGACGCTTACAGATTGAAATTATAACGTAATGCCGTTTGTCCCGGCTGCATACCTAGTCATTATAAGAGCTATGTCAGAAGTCTTAGGTGGGTCAAAAATTCTGACACCAAAGTGTGAGGAAGGTTAACTTCAAAACCTACATGATAAACAAGCAAGCGGTTCGTTGCATAGATTTTCAGTGGTCGAGGTGCGCTTGCGACCTCGGACTGTCCCGTCAGCTCCCGACGCATTTCAATGCCTCCCCTCCCCTTGTAGGGGGGGCTAAAGAAGACGTATCTCGGCACCACAATCCATTGTCCATTGTTTTTGCCTCTGTTATTTATGACGGACGACATTCGCCCTCTCCTTTTCTAATTTAAACAAATCCAGTGTTCCCATCTCACTCGCCCAAGGCTTCCGTCCGGTAAAGCCACCTCTAATAAATAACGTTTGAAAAGATTATTTATTAGATTAGTCATTGTGAAGCACTGCCGTGCAGTATTGCTCTGAAGGACATTTAGTGGACGGACTTGGCATTTTTTTTGTTTCTGATTGATTTGTGTGATGGTAATCCGATCTGTTTGTCTTTTTCGGTTGGGATGCTCGATTTTTGGTTTTAAATTTTATTCGTTGGGAGTGGTTGAGTTATTGGTTTTGCTTTTTAATACATTGTTAATTTCATTTTTGTATGCTTTAAAATGTAAAAACAAAATAATATTATGTTTTTATTTATATGAAATTCGCTTTGTAGATTTCAAATCCATTTCAGTTTGAATAATTCTAAGCCCTATACATATAAGGTCTATAAAATATAAGGTCTATAAAATATTAAATGATCATCATTATAAAGACGTGCGGTCCATGTTAATATGCATGACCATTAATTAACTTACACGAAACTTTTAATTAAAAAAAGGACTTTCCGTAAGAAAGAGACAGCGAGAGCGACGCCGACGAGTTCAAAATCCCCGACGTCTCGAGACCCATAAATAAATTTGGGACAAAACCGCCCCCGTCCCTCCCCCGGATAAGTGTCTAAAATTTTCACAATCCGGCAATAAAAAGATAATTTATTAGAATAGCTCTTATTGTTTTCATTATTTATGTGTATGGAGTAATGTAATCTAGCTGGCCCTAAATAAATAATTTCTCTTTAATGTCGACTTTCGTAATCTCCTGAGCGGTCGCCCGTTTTGTATCGCATAATGGCCACCCCGAGGTATTTTTAGGTCTAAATAAATATGATTTGTTGTTGCGCTTCTGACAGAATTTAATTTCGCCGGAGGAGGTACGGATGTCGCAAATCTGTAAATTATTTTAATGAGTCCAAATCGCGCTATCGACGATATTATGGCGATTCAGTTGGAGGCTGTTTTGCTATACTGAAATATTGTTATTTTATCTATTTTGGGGCTACTTATCAAATAATTATTTCTTACATTTTCATAAGTATGAAAAAAGTTTTATTAAGTAAGTACTAACTGGTCCAAAAAACTACTCTACCGACGAAGCCATTCGTGTAGCTGGTTTCCGAGCCGAGAATATCTGGATTTGCTGTCGACTCAAAGAAAATGAGAAAACTAATTTACGTACTCATGATAACTGATATTTTAACAAACACGTCTTAAATAAACACAAAAAGGCTCCAAACAAAACCACGCAAAAAATCTACTTACCCCGACCCACAAGAAAGCAAAAAAACAAAAAACAAAATGGCGTGTACACATCACATGCAGATTCCCGTCTGAACTTCAGTGGCCATTTCAGAAAATTAGTGGACGTGAGTACCCCCCTTGCTACTGCGAGGGGTGGGGAGGGGCGACGGGGTATGATTTACGCCATCTGAGTATTATGTTTTGAGTTTAATAAACAGTGTTTGTCAGACATTGCGACGCCATGCGCCAGTTTGAAATGGGTATGTCCAGTTTCATTTGAAAAGAGAATTCCGAATTGTGGTCTCAAGACTGTTTTTTTTTTTCTAGATTAATACACAGTTTCAAAGCCAGTACTCTGCAAGCTAAGAAAGAAGCTTTATAAAGAATAGGACAAAGAATTTGTAAGTCCAAACTCAAAGAGATAATTGGCAGCGTCCAGTAGTAAAAAGAAGCACTCAGTTTTTTTTTTCAGAATGGTTGTACAATATACATAATTGGAAGACTTTTGGAAGACAAGCTTAAGTAAAAAAATTCCCATTTTGTGATTAGAGAAAATTATAATTATGTTTCCTATTTTTGTGAGGTAGGTTAACCGGAAAACCCACATGACAAGCAAGCAAGCAAGCAAGCAAGCAATTATTTCATAATGACGATTAAAATTTCTGTATATCACATAATATAATTTAGAAACATGCATTACAAAAATCTAATTTAACGACCAAACATATATTACATATTTTTAAATTTTGAATATTAATAAGATTCAGGTATAATTTTCTTAAACATAAAACGATCAGTCAGAATCCTCGCTTTAACCTGCCCAATGATCGCCGCGACTCAGCAACATTTGCGGGCACCAAACGGGCCATAGTTCCGTCCTGCCCCGTATAGTTTGCCTCCCAGCTTTTAATTATAATACTTTATAGCCCTATAAATCACCCCGCACGTCCCTTGGCACCGCCTCCCACCCCCTCGGCCCCCCTCGCTCGCCTTTGAAGGATATCAGTTCAATTCTCGCCTGCCGTAATAATTTATAAAGAAATTATTCCCTTTTTCTGCACGGATGGAGGCCCCTAAGAATGCCACCGTGATCTGTGTGTGAGAGCAGGTGACGATAATATTCAATCTGACTGATAGGTAATTGGATGCGGATCATTTTGGAATCGATTTTGTGATTGGTAGATTGAATTCATTCCATTTTCAATTTTCCAGTTGCTTGAGTGCTTTAGTTTTGTGGATGGTAATTTTTCTTGTTGGTGTTTAAGTGAGCGAAAAGCCGCGGCTACCCCGATCAATCTTTCGTCAATGCGACTGTTGGAACGGTGGAAAGCAGCCATAACTCAGTGTTAAGTTGGCGTTAAGCAAAAAACAGTAAATCCCACCGACCCGCCAGACTGACTTATGACGCTTCTACGATTGTTGCACTTTTCGTCAAAGACTAAACAAAAAGTAGACTTTTCCCAAAAATTTACCAATGTTTCAACCATAAAGGTAGGTTAAATAAAATGCCCAATACTATTATCTTACTTGGAACACGTTTTATATTTACGGTTCTAAAACAAAAGTTATTTAACTTTCGTTTGTCTATGTATATCTATACTAAGTAAACTTGGGTTGGTACGGTACAAGTAAGGTTGCCTGGTAGAAATACCTACTCAGCAATAAGGCCGCCTAGATATACACTATCTATTCTTTTTGCGAATTTTACTGTACCTACTATTTTTTCGAAGAGTATTTATCAAAAATAAAAACAAAACTTAAAGATTAATATTGACGACCAAAGCCATTCAATGTTCTGTTTCTATTTTTAAATATATAGGTATATCTTTAAAATATTTAAAAGCAAGTTTAAACTTACTTCTTTACAAAATGTCACATCTCACATACCTAGTAACCTAATCTTTGACCGGTCGCACTAAGGCCGTGAAACTTGTACGTGAATGATTTAGAACGTAGACGTACGTACTACGTGCCAGCAGTTACGTGTTTAACGTTTCCATTTAGTAAGATAAGTATAAGCAAGCTTATTAGAATGTATTTGTATTGAAAGAAATAAATCTTGTATTGAAAAGCTTGCGTGGTCTAAGAAAGCTCATCCATCTTAAGGCTTTGATAAATATAACGGTGGCGAAAAATTTTACGAGTCTGTACGATTTGGTACGAGCATTATTGGTTGATAGAGCGTCGGTGGCCAAGTGGCTAGGGCCGTTGACTTCCAATCAGAAATTCACAGGTTCGAACCTCGGCACGTACCAATGTGTTTTCGATTTTCGAATTCATGTGTCCGTTTATTCGACGCTCTTACGGTGAAGGAAAACATCGCGAGGACCTGAACACACCTGCGAAGTAATTCAAGGGTTGTGTGTGAAGTTGAGCACTGGGCCAGCGTGGTCGACTAAGGCCTATTCACCTTGATTTCAGGGTAGGCTCGAGCCCCTCGGTTGGGATGTATAAACTGTCAATGAATGATGATTATTGGTTGAACTGAATACGGATGGTATACTGTTAGAAAGCCTTCTCGGTCCACTTCTGAAGAAAATTTTTCTTTAAGGTTCTCAACATTGGGTACTGCACACGACCCTCACCAGATCTTCAGTCCACTTCGGGAGAACTTGACCACCCTGAGCGTTCCTATGCGTGGTTTTGCCACTTGAGAACTTTTACCCCAGTGCTCTTCGTATATTTTTATATGGACTTAAAATTACACTAATGATAATTACCTTAACTTTCAATTCGTAGCCGAAGTATTGTAGTATTGCGTAGTAAAAGCCGCATTATAAAGATTATCTTACCTGTAACAATAAAAGGTCTTGTTTAAGTAAAACAATGAATAAATCCTTATTGGTTAGTGTTTGCGTGTCTGACAGCCCAACTAGCACACAAGCGCTATAAGAAGCGGTACAGTAGCCGGATAGAGGATTTCAGTTACGGCATGGGCTTCTTAGTAAGAAATATAGTAGATCTATAAGCTACTAAAGATCTCTTGTAGCGCGAAATAGGCCACAAATTATACACTATAAGTTCTGCAATAGATCTAAAGTGGCCGCTAATGTGAGTTAGAATGGCGCTACAAAAGCTGCTTGAAGGCGCTGCAATGTACCCCAAGCGTTCAAAGGTTCTTGTGCAGCGCTTTTGTGCCACCTTCAGCCTATTTCGGAGCTCGTGTATTTTCGAATTAACATTCATCGCTTTAAAGTAGGTTTATTGTTGATTTACTATTTTATTTTTTAATAAATTATGGATGTGAATGCGTGCGTGCTGTGTGCAGTGAAAGGAATATAACTAATATGGAGGATTATTAGTAAGGTAAGTAATATGGTGTTGTATTTCTTTATGTGCATGTAATTGCAGTGCGATTACCAGTTTGTTGTCAATGTATATATGAATTATTGTCAAAATTTTCACGCGCCCCCCGAATGTTACGTTTTTAATGCAAAAAAAATATCGATAACTATGTGAGGAATTATGTTTCAACATAAATAGTCGTTTTTAGCTTACAAAAAGTTTCATTTGGGTTTTACGTACAGAAATGAGGCTTAATTTACATTTAAAGTTACGAGTTTGTGTCTTCAAAATATGGTAATAACCTTAAAAACATCCTTTTTGAAAACAGTATAATGGCGGCTCGATAAAAGCAGCTTCCAGTGTTGATTACATCTATTTTATCTGCTTGAACCTTACAAAGGCTCTAGTATTTGCTGCTGTAGATGTTTAGGTTTCACGGTTGTGCTACTAGTGCGCTATCCAACTGTCGTGCATGTACATCAGCGTTTTACAGTTACTATTTAGAGCCCAAGATGGTTTAATGCTATTTGACATTATGCAGTAAAAATAATCCTTAGGGATCCGTCATTAAGTTTGGCAGTTTTATTTTCCTTTTATTCAATACCTACCTAACTAGATTCAGTAATATGGACAATTTCAAGTGCATAGGCACCTATCTACTTTTATTTTTAATTTAGTATAAATAATATTTGACCTGAGATTATTATTGTATAATAACGGTGTAAAACTATCAGTAGTGTGACTTACTGGTATTCCAATTTATGTTTCTAATTATCATACTTTATGTTTTTCAGCTTCTGCCCGTGACAAATACCTACTTCTGAACCAGAGCTAAACCAGGAATCATTATCTCAAGAAACCTTCAAGAAACATACTTCGTAGTTCAGAATAATGAAAATGAAAATAATGTTCAGATTGAAAGAGCATTTTTAAAAATTTTAGGTTCTGTAAGAGGGAATGGTCAATGTTAGCCTATTTTCTTAAAATTGTAAAAAAAATACATATTTG
Source organism: Teleiodes luculella (assembly GCA_948473455.1). NCBI lineage: Eukaryota > Metazoa > Arthropoda > Insecta > Lepidoptera > Gelechiidae > Teleiodes > Teleiodes luculella. The sequence continues at coordinate 801,771 of OX419586.1, read as the reverse complement.
AGATCCTTACAACAAGCCCTTTCATTTAATATGTCACATATATTAGTAAAAATATGTTATTTATTTATAGTATGGTATAGTTAGTGAAACTTTTTGTTCTCAAAGTCTAATTTAGTAGGTACCCAAAATGTGGCCTCCATATTTCAAACTCATTATTCAATGTCACAAGTACATCTTTTGGTCACGGATTTGCGTAAATGCACCAAATTTGAGCTCTTTAGTCCAGTTGTTTCGGCTGATGATGATGATGAAGAACTTCGCGTTTGTACGGAACCCTCTCCAGGCGAGTGCAACTCGCTCTTGACCGGTATCTTATTAATATAAACAGCTGAAATACGACTTTAAGTTATATCACAGCGCTATTAACGTTTATTTTCCGTCATAGGCTGAATAAAATAAAATGTTTAATTTATTATACAGCTATGCGTTACATTTTTAGCACACCAGTTGCTAATATGGCGCTGTTAGCTCTAGTATGAAGTCATGTCCCTTCCCTGTAAATGTACAGTTACAAGAACTCTAGTGAACACCATTCAAATACTATAGGTGCTATAACACTGTTTTAAAAATCCTACGGCTGTATAAAATCTTTCATATGATTTCTTAGACAGCTATTAACCGTATAGTTTCTATATAATTCTCATATATAGCGCTAAAGACGCTATTTCAAAGTTACACAACTCTGCTATAGATATAGTGTTACAACATAATTAATAAAATATGTTAAAGAGCGTAAGGCTTTACGAAAACCCTCTATATGGACTTGAGTGCTATAGAGGCAAGTTAAAACCCTTTACAAACTGCCTTGCCTACTAAAGTACTCTTTTACATCTGAGAGTGGTATAAAAAACTCCATTAACTCCATTTTATGTCCTATAGCGGTTTAGTGAAGCTAGTATTTGTTTTTGTATTACCATAAGACATTTTTTTGCCACTAAACATGTCCTGTAACACCTAGCTGTTAAAGGGTATGAAAGTATGCTACTGTTCAACTTTAGGAAAATTGTACAGCAATTTAACAGCTGCTATACCACACTCAGGCTGTATAAGGCCTGTTTAAGCTGCTTGTGTGCTAGTTGGGAGAGGTTTGATGTTTTGCGTGCCTTCAACAACTTCACCGGTGTTGTCTCCGACTTATTGATGATGACATGACACATCAAAAACAGCCAATTTATCGCATTTACCTTCGGTTTTCAGTATTCTGTACAAGTATACCTACGTGTCTTTACACGCTCATAAACATTTCTTGTGCTAACAATGTTCCTGTCAAATGATAGGAAAGAATCGTTTTAGTTACTGAATAAACTAAACAAAAAAACATAATACTAATTAAACTTCATTCTCATGATAAGCAACAAATGTCATTAAAAACTAGTAAAAGAAATTAATTAATAAAAAAAAAACATAAATACAATTTCATTGGTACACGATCTCTCACATAAGCATGATCCTTTTGTTTTTCCAACAATTTTCTATAATAACTAGTCATCATACTATTTGGGTATAACTATTTTATCCAAATATAATAATTTCTTGAAAATGTTATAAATATATATACGTACACAATATATTAAAAAGTCGAATTACTACTATCATAAACTTACCGCATCAGCCAAGCCATACCTTATATTACGCAATAGTAGACACGTTCCGTCAATCACAATCATATCAAGCAGTTTTGGCCCGCGAGTTGGCAAGCTCGGCGCAGTGTGCGTGCAAATATGACATGTTTATGCATAGCGCCCCTCTTCCACGGAGGAAGCTTCGAGGGAAATTAGTGCTCATTTTGTCTGATGTTTATGTGCGCTGGAGCACTGTGCGGTTCAAAAATATGGTAATGCCAGCGGTTTCGTCTCGAATCGTATCGATTTTGGAACTTTCTGGCTGCTTGGATTACTTTGTTGTAGTTTATGTTATTTAAAAGTGGGTCGGCGTAATTGAAGTTTTTCTAGTGAGTTGCGCAGTTCGGAGTTGGTTGCGTTTCCGGGATTTTGTGGTTTGTTGCAGTTTTTGTGTTCCAGCGACGAACGTGTGACTGAACGCTTTAGAATGTTTTGTGATTGGGAAGTGTAAGGTAGGGTTTGGAAGGTACTCTTAGTAATATTTTGACAAAAAAAATCTTTTAGATGACAACTTTATGTACGCCATTTAGGGATATTTATCAGCTAGTCAAAGCAAATAAAAAATAGCTTCTTTTTATGAAATGTCAAAACAATATTTTAAATAAAAAATTTACAGATTTTTCAAGTACCTACTAATTTATACAACATAAATTATAATACTTATTAAATCCATGGGAAAGTAAACGGAATTCAAACTTATGACGTCATATTTACCAATGTGCATTGATGTATGAATTTGACTTTGATTAGCAACAAAAATGTAAATTAGTTCAAAATTATGATTTACTGGAATAAATAAAGGAATTATTTTCTGCACAGTGTAAGATAATTTATTATTAAGGTAGTCAAAATCCTACTATGATATTGAACTCTATGTCAATAAAGATTAATTTGTTTTTAATATCTAGGAGATATTGCGTTCGAAACTTGTCCACACAAACATTCTAAAGAATAGGTATAGCATCTTTTTCTTGAACGTTTATCGTTTATATGAATGAATACATTGATTTTGTAACAAAAGGGTATACAATATGTAGCAAATTGATCTGAAAAATGTTCAAATCCCAACATTCCCAAAAATATAGGTCAGACTGCACATAATTAAAACGCAACATCCTCCATATCTCACGGCTGAAAATGTCACACAGTGAAAAACTTGAAACCCTCGCGGAAGACATAAACTCTGTATGATATACAGCCAGTAGCACCAGTGTGGCAGCCACAGACGAAAAAAGACGGCCAGGGTGACGTCTCATCGTGATTTATACAGTAAACACATAAATCTGACTTCTATCTGTCAGACGACGCCGGGGGCTGGGCACACGAGCGTGAAATCAGCCGCAGAGTGAACGACGACAAATGCTTGAAGTGTTTTTAAATTATGTATGATTTGGTAGAACTCAGGTTACCTAAAATTTATATTTTTTTGTACTTGTTACTACTAGCTCAAAACTTTGACTGTTTTACGATAATTAGATGTGATTTCTTTTTCATTGTACAGTAGTTCCCAAACTGTAACGCATAAAACTGCATATTTTAAGATCCAATAGGCATAGTATTTATCATGTTGATGTATATAAAATGTCCAAAAGTCAAAATAAATAATTTCGTTTCTCATTCATCAGTAAGTAATCCATTAAAATCCGCGCGATCTTACAAGTTAATGAGTATTTTAGTGTTTTATTACTAAATTGTTTGTTTTTTCTTGAAATAGCACATAAATATAAAATTTATTTTCATTTTAATTATATTTTGTATATTATGTACTTTTATACAATACTTCTTAAATTAGAATTTACCCATGATCTAAGAAAACAAGGTCTTACACTCCGACCACGTGACTTGACATTTGACACCACGTGATTTATTATATTCTCGAGTAGCAATAACGGGCTTAGAATCACTTTGCGGTTCGATTTTTGAATTTTATTCTTATGGCCTATATAGACACAAGCCCTTCGGCAAGGACATATAAAGACTGTTGACGATATATTTCAAAGATCATTATAATTCATTTCAACTCAATAGTCATCCCCACTGGACTAAAGTATACCCAGAATTAGGGTAAACAAACATATGACCTTTTAATCTTGATTCGTTGATGGGATAAAAAACGACGCTTTTTGTTGTGCTAACACAGTTTAAAAGTCGCTCGTCTAATACTTCCTTGTAACTGTAGCTCCTCCCTTGCTATACGTAACAAGTCTGGCGAAAATATAGCAATGTGTCACGATTAGCTATACTAACAAGGATATTTATGATATTTATGACAGCCGATAGCATAATGGAGGAGACTGAGGGGCGAAGGGCCTTTTCAGAAGTTCGTATGGAGAATGGGGAACAGTCATTATTTAGGCAAAGATGTTTGGGTAATTTGCAATTTCATGGCAATCAATGAGGTTGCTTGCATGTACTTACGTATATATACGTACGTATCTATTGCAACATAAAACAAGGATAAATCTTACCTATATCGTAATTTGTAACTACGGTTGTCAAACTTACAACGTGTGGGTTATATAAGTACTACCAAAGATTTCGTTTGGTTCATAAATCGTTTTGAAAATCGTATTGTTTTTTACAGACACCTAATACATAAATATATTATTTCGGATAATCAAGAAATATTGAGCTCCAAGCTCTAACAAGCCAAATTTTTTTTTTGCAAATACAAGTAGGTAGATTAGCCTCGTATGAATAGCATATTTTTGTGAAAACTCATATTTTTCACTGTCTCTTCAACGAATACAATTATTTCAAACACATTGTTGTGGATAAATCAAAAGAGAGATAAAAACGACCACATCCTATTAAAAACAGTAGTTTCAAATAAATTCTAAAACATACAGGCAGAATCTGTTTTGCAAATAGAAGTGATTATAGTGGTACCATTCGATGTTGGGAGGTATTGCTGAATATAGGACAATATCATGTGATCCATAATAAGAGTCTTCTATGATTCGAATACTGACTTTTTATGGACTAGCTGTTTGCCCGCGGCTACGCCCGCGTTGTTTTCCGACTTTTCCGTACTGATTTTTAACTATCCCACGGGAACTTTACTTTTCCGGGATTAAAAGTATCCAACATTGACCAGGGATATCAAATTGGTCCAATAGTTTCGGAGATTAGCCCGTACAAACAGACAGAGAAACAAAAAAAAATTGTCTGGATCTATTCTATTTCACTTCTTACATCCTCCTGACTCGAAATTCGTCTTTTTTTTCTATGTACAGACATTTGGCCTCTACTGTTTTATTATATAGAAATGGGTGTCGTGATGGTAGAAGAAACTTATAAATAAAAGCGTGAAAGCGTAACAAACAGACAGACAGAGTTACATTCGCGTTTTTAATAGCCTATTCTGAAACCAATGTTTGTTTGGTGTGTTAACAAATAAATCCACAAGATACGCAAGCAAGTGCTATTCTGAAATTACAAATAACAACCATCTCAATATTTCATCAGAATCCCAAACAATTTAAAACAACAATTAAATTCAAACAAGAACCAGGAAAACTCAAGCTTAACATTTATCTCACACGCTTATGGCAACTGTCATATTCCTCATTCTTGACCAACGATATAACAACATCCTATGCCGCATTAAACAAGAACAAACACTTAACAATCCCAAAGAAAACAATAATAAATAGTTAGTAAATCCGCAGTTTATTACCAGATTTATATACCGGCGGCGCAGGCGCGTCTCCGTTGATCAATCATCGCACTCTTAACGAGTCGGGCAGCTGTTGTATGTGCGATTGATAGAGCTATAAACAATATTTATAGCTGCCAGAATAGTTCGAAAATAGGTTGTGATGTGTGTCGCTCAAGAGGCTTGGGTTGCTGATGCACGAAGTTATGGATGCGGCAATTACGTTGATGACGTAAATTGATATTATACATGTTACAAAGAAATAAAGTAGATTTTTCGATTACAAAAGATTTAAAATATTTCAAGATTTTACATTTTAAATCTATTTTCCTGGTATTTCTAAACAATTATAATGTATTTGTTTTCAACGTTTTAAGAAAAAAAAAAAAGTATCAACTACGGGAAGAAAAACAAAAAATCAAGATGAAACTCAGCAACATTACGGTGACATTGCCCTTTGTCTAAGTATCAAAACACACTAAGCCGAATTTACTCAACCGAAGTTTGGTTGCTGAATTTACGTTCTGACGTATTCGGCTGATATGACACACCATAATACATAAGCACTGAACTGAACTAATAAACACCCCAATTAATCATCAAAGTCTCAATAAGGAACGATTGAACTGAAACAAGAATGATATAGGTCAAGTGAAAAAGGAAAAGTTCCAGCCCTAAAGCAAATTCATATCCATCAAAAAACCGCATCCAAAGTTTCTTACATGTACGACCGACTGAAGGATGACCCGGTACTATGACGAGCGATAATGTCCCGAGCAGAGAACAGATGCGCCCACGCACGGGACAGTTAAACGCGCGTTATTGTCATCAAACTGTTATTTACTGTACACGCGGTCCACTGTAATACATCCCTATAATAATAAATACTGACAATAGGAAGCTCGGAATAGGAAACTAAATTTAGAAGAGAATTCTTTTGATTCAGACTGAATTAAATGTTTTGTTGTATATAACTTTTTTTCTATAATTCGATAACAGTCAATATTTAACTCCCTACCGATGAGCTATACTCGACCACGCCCAGTGCGGGTTGGTCAACTTCACACACAACCTTTGATTTTCTTTGCAGGGCAGGTTTCTTCACGATGTTTTCCTTCATACCGTAAGAGCATTGGTATGTGGCGAGGCTTACACCAGCGTCACACAGTGAAAAAGCAACAGCCCTAGCCACTGGGCCACCAACGCTTTGTTTTATATCTTTGAAGTTACATTCTGACCAAAAAGAGACTGTAGTGTCGTCACATTTTCACGATTTATTCGTTGGAAAGGAACGACATTACAGTGTTGCTACTTTTTAATTTCTGCTCTTTTTGGTCAGACGGTATCAGTTTTACTAACCCCCGACGAAAAAGAGGGGTGTTATATGTTTGACGTGTGTGTCTGTCTGTGGCATCGTGGCTCCTAAACGGATGCGCCGATTTTGATCTAGTTTTTTTTGTTTGCACGGTGTTACAATCGAGAGTGTTTTTAGCAATGTATGATCCAAGAAAACATCTTCAGCCATTTGAAGATTTTATCAGCTCTTTTCTAGTTGCTGAAAAGATGTAGTAACGGTATTGTGGCGAGATTTTTTTTAGTTTTATTAATGTTATTTTATTTTTCGACATAAACAAAACTGTTTTGCAATTTTGTGTTCTCACGATACAACTATCAATAAACTATGAAAACCACCCTGCTTTGCTTGTAGGAAAAGAGTTCCGAACACGATAACTACTCGTAACTCAGACAGAAGCATGGCACTATGCTATAAACATAAACCTCCGAACCCTCTTTCAATTTATTACTCATTCCATCATCCGCGCAGGCGGAAAAATGATACGATTCGAAGAAACTTCTATTAAAATTTCAGAAAAAATTTATTACAAAATTAAAAAATATTTTCTCACCCAGGTAGCGAAAATAAAGCGAAAATATACCTTTCTTTACTTTTTACTATAATTTTACTATTACTATTTATTGAACAGAAATCTTTAATTTTCTTTAAATCTACTAGGGCATAAGCTTAGGCAGTAGTTAGCATTGCTCCAATTATTATAAATATGCATTTGTAGGTCAGCAGGTGTTATGCAAGGGGTACGGGGAGGGGACGTCAATCGATCAAGGAGTGCAGGGAGACTTTCCGTGCTCAATAACATGCAATTCAGGTGTCTAAGCTAGCTAGTTTTGAGCTTAAAATATGATAGGTAGTAATAGTTTTCTTTTTAGTTCAAAATTCAAAGCCAAAAGTTAAAAACCTTTGCTGTTTGCTTTGCTTTTTTGCTTTGTTTTCCTTTGTTTTTTTTTCCTTTGCTAAATCACAACAACAACGTGTAAATAATTTAAAGGGGATATATTCTTTTTAAGGTTCGAGGAGGTTATTTTCTTCTGAATGGTTTGTTTTAAATCGAGCATCTTTTTCTCTTTACGTGAATGCTTACAACTTTATTTTCTTAATGAAAATGGCATGTATTTTTTTTATCTAGTGCTTAAATAATCAAAATATAGAAACCGTGATAAAAACACATCATCATCAATATAGATATTTCCTCGCGCGGCTTTTCAACCTCTGGATATTTCAGATTTCTAGAATTTTCTTGTTTGAACATGAGATTTAACAAAAACAACAGATGAAAGGATCGAATGGTGACGAATGTAGTAGGTACTGTACAACTCAGACACAGACTTCTCTTTGACTCCTTCTTGAATTATGTCCTGGACGTGATAACGAACGGGCTAGGGGGGTGAATGGGAGCTGTTTGAGGGGGGGATATTTACGTTCGCGACTGAACGAACGCTGTTTTGATTTTTGAACATTGGCAGATAGCAATTGAATTACTTCCGTTCGTACGTGGCTTGAAGTATTTTATGGTATTAGATATTTTTTAATGTGAATTTACTTCCTATGTTGCCTAGCTATTAGTTTTAGTTTCCCATACCTATTATTAAAAATGATTGTATAAATTCAAAAGACACGAATTAATAAATGCTTTTTTAAATGCTTGTAGTCACATCACAACACGATTATTTAACAATACCCATTTATTCTTTTTTGGTGATAGTATTAAACTAGTAAAATCGTTCCAGACTCTCATAATTGTATTAAAAAGTTATCACTGTAATTTATACCCGTGAAAATTTTAGTTATTGTAGTTTATATAATAATAAAACCACAAAAATGAAAGGATTGCATGGGTTCTGCTAATTCCTTAAGGTTGGAATTTTGGAATCCAATTTTATCACGACAATAATCAAGTCCATAAAAAACAAGCAAATTGGATGGGAATGTATATTACACAATTAAATCTGAAAGGCGGTAAGATATTTTTTTAACTCAAATTTTCTCTGAAAATAAAAGACGTGTAGATGTGAAAAAATACTGACTGATAAGACAAAAACAACTCAGAAAGAACTTCAAAATCAAATATAGAACAAACAAAATAACGAGGGCATACTTTCAAAAAGCGAACGGGTTTGGGACAGGCCGCTTACAAGATGCGCCGTGACGTCATCGAGATAACGTCACAAGGGTTGAGTCGTGGAAAAAGCGGGAAAAAACGGCCTTATCAGACTGTTTTGAATTTTACGACCAACTGGCCGATTGCCCCGAAAAAGAAAAATCAGAAGAACTTTTTTTATTCTAATAATTTAAGTGGGGCAAAGGGAAATGTTTATTCAGCCTGACAGAGTACTGGCTGTAAACAGTAAGGTAAAAAGGTAGAAGCTTGTATCCTGTTAAATAAAAAAGCTGAAAACATTTTTACGATAGCAATTCTTACAAATCTTGATAAGTTTATTGTACAAAAAGTAGAAAAAAAAGTTTTAATACGGGTAAGTAGGTAGTCACATTTTTAATATTTATTTTTATTATTTTGTTGACATCAGATATAATACAGTAGATAGATTATTTTAGAAATTTTGTTCCAAATAATTTAGGATATGTTATGTCTTAAAAATCACATTTTTTAAAACAGTACATAAACAAAAAAGGCACAGGTAAGTACTATCAAATAAAAACCATGCCATTACACGTCCTTATTCACACTATTGTAAAGATATATATGTGTACAGTGCAGAGTATACAAGTACAGGGTGTAAGCGACGACTTAACGAAAACTGAAAGAGAGAGCATTTGCTTAGATAATGGATATAATCAACTTCCCAAAGAAACATTTTCCGGAAACGAAATAAATTTTAGACTTCTCTATACAAACTATGTATTTGTATAGGACGTTCTTTGGGGAAATAGGTCAAAACTATTGACTGAGGATATATACCTTGAGTATTTGCCCAAATTTTTTACACTTTGTATTTTGTACCCCTTTTTATCTCATTTAAATAAGTAGGTCAGATCGACCCGAGCCGTCAGAGCTGGACGTATAAAACGTCAAAGTTGTGGAAGTAGTTAAATCCTTTCCGGGTTTCACCGTTACTATTGGGAGATCAGCCGACAGCCGGCCGCTCCGACCATCACTATCACTTATGTCAACCAATCACAACTCGAAGCCAGCGGGAAGATGAGAAAAACTTTGCAATCTTGAATCGTGATGCGTATTTTTGGGTTCGTGTTTGTAAAGAGAGACTGTACAGAAATTAAAGATTGTGAAAGAATCTGTTAGAATGGGTATCAAATTAAAAAAAAGGCATCATTAAAAAAACTATGTACAACATTAAACTACCGAAATATTAAACGTCGAACGACTGTTACATAATCTCGTGGTAATTATAACTAGGTACTCGTATTAACACAGTAAAATAATATTTGATTTTAAAATCCGACCATGTTATACGTAAAAAAATTGAAACGAATTTGAAAACCTTCCTCCATTTTAAAGATGGTTGTATGGTAGAAATTTTATTAAATAAAATCAAGGTCATAAAATTATTAAGCCGTTTAACACTTGATATGGCTTGTGTAACACATTGAGTTGGGTTTTACGTACTGCAATGATTCCGATTGCAATGTCCTAACAAAACTGGGAAAGGCCTACAAAGTATATATATTGTTCGACAAATACCCCACCGGGATTCGAACTTGAAACCTACGCAATGTGAGGCAAACGTTTTACCACTCGGCTACGGAGGCTGCTCCTATTCAATTATTTATTGCAATCTTTAAGCTATTTCCAAATTTCCGAATAAGCTATTTCCAAAGAGCGTCGGTGGCCAAGTGGCTAGGCCCGTTGACTTCCGTTCCGAAGTTCGATGGTTCAAACCTCGGCACGTACCAATGTGTTTTCGATTTTCGAATTCATATGTACGTTTATTCGACGCTCTTACGGTGAAGGAAAACATCGTGAGGAAACCTGCACACACCTGCCAAGAAATTCAAAGGTTGTGTGTGAAGTTGACCAACCCGCACTGGGCCAGCGTGGTCGACTAAGGCCTATTCACCCTGGTATCAGGGTAGGCTCGAGCCCCTCGGTGGGGACATATATGAGCTGTTAACGAAATAAACGATTTAAAAAATCTCGGACCCGACTTGCTAGTTCCAAATCCCCACAGTATTTTCGTAGCTGGTTAAGTCCCAGAAAGGATTTAAGTTAACTAGTTGCAAAGTTTGACGCGGGGTGAGAGCCGTTCCGTGTCTGTGACTGTTACACTTGATTTTTTTTAAGGACCTATTTCAACAATTATGTTGGTTATTCTTTTTAGATTTATTTAAGACGAAAAATATGGTTTTAATTATTTATGGTCAAATTGTAACAAATAAATTCCAACAAATAAATTCAAAGTAGTGACCATGAATTTGAACCAAACAGTAACCTTCCTAATTTTAATTTTATAAAAATTTAACACGACTTTCAGATTCAGTCATTTTATTTCATATTTTTTTAAAACACAATTAAAACATGTATGTTTACACGAACTTGACTACTGTATCTAAAATAATGTTGAAACAAATTTACCCAAAGAGGAAATACGACACATCCATCTAAAATCGATAAAACCTAGTCACCTAAGGACACTAAAAGTCAAAAACGAGTAAAAACCGAAGACAAAGGCGCGAGTCGACAGTTCGAGTCCCGTCTCTGTCCCTCGAATTAAAAGTGCAGGTGGGGATGTCCAGCATTGATCTGCCAGTGACGCGTTGGATGGAGACATCACCCCCCGACCCCCCACGTCTAGAGAAGGGGGTCTCGCCCCCCCCCAAGTGGACGTGTGGACGTGCTTAGCGATGTTCGAATTGTTAATACGGGTTGTTGCGTTGTGTTTTATTTTATATGGAAAGGGTTTTTATTAAATGGTAGAAATTTTAATGTTATAGAATTTGGTGAAGATTGGACGCTTAATAAGAACATCTTCGTATATTATGAGCTACTAACAACGTGCTAAGATTTTTTAAATAGAATTTACTAATATCTGGCACAATGTTACATATTTTGAAAATGTTAGACATGAAAATATTGTTTATTCCGGGCACTAGCTAACACATTTGTGATACTTAAAGTAGCTGACGCAAAAAAAATCGTACAAATATATAAGTTCAAAATTATTTAATAGAAAAATAGTGAAATATAAATTAATTGCCCACTAGCACTAAAAGGCTCCATCCACAACACACGACTTGTCAAACAATGAATCGTAATGAGGCACAGAAAACGAGTATCAGCCGAGCGCATACCCACGTCGCATACCCTCAAATTAGTCGTCGGGAGCTGCCGTCGCCTCTTCCGGCCTCTTAGGGCTGCGCCTGCGACGGCAAAGTTGAGGAGGAAATCCCTGATGGACCTCGACACTTCGACAGATTGTTCAGGACAGAAGACAGACAGGGACCAAGCAAGGAAACAATGAGAGATAAGATTGAAAGGGTATTTAATCGGCTTATTTTTTAAAAAGGAATTTTAAGTGTGATAAAGTACTTATAAATCGCAATGGTGGTCGAGTAAGAACTATTTAATTGGATTCAGGGTAACATAATAAGTTGTTTACTTCAAAAAATCAGCATTAAAATTTACAGGATGTAGGTAAACTACTTTGAGACATTTTTCCGTTAATTGTAATTGAAAAAACAGTACCCGGATTTAGCGACTACTAATCTAGTATGACGATGATTAAAATTTTAACTAAAGTTCACTGATTTTAGCTTAAAACAGAGACCCTTAAAAAAATCGGTGTTCGACGTTACAACGACGGAACTAACCTTTTGTTTGTCGGAGATAATACAACGTGACAGTCTATAGAGTATTGAGATGTCACCTTCCTTCACACACAGGCTAGTCCTTTGAACAAAGCCTTGTTCAAACAGTGACCGCTTGGCTTTCGTCGGCAGAAATATTCTTGAGACTTACTTAATTATGAAAAAAACTATTCATCAAATTATTTTCAATATTATCGTTCAATCTTTAGATTATTGAAAGAAATTGCGATATAGATCAGTCGTTGTCTTAGTATTTTTAAACCTACTATGTATTTTATTATGATAGTGTCAAAAAGTACGTTTAATTTTAAAAAGTCGTTTGTCTGTGAGTGGCTTACGTTATGAGGCGACCAAAAGTAAGGCAGTAGAATTCACGTGTGTAACCAAACTTTTATCATAAACCGTCTGATACGCATGTATAAGAGTTTATAGCAACATTTATCTTTTAAACGAGTTAGTATAGTGCAAAAACAAAGTGATCATTACCAAGCACAAAGACTCAAAAACATTTAAGCAGACAAAAGCTTATTTTCGCCAACCCTATCAGACCGGACCTTGGCTGTCTTGCAACGTTTGACTGAACGAAATCACTCAAAGTTTTAATGCCGCTTCCGCTGAGACGGGACGGGACGGGACGGGGGCGGGGGGTGTCTCGCCTCGACGAGCATCGTGCTAGTGTGGGTGCAGCCTTATGTGGAAAAGATTTAAAAACTTATGGGGTGCAGTTGTTTACTATTGTTTTAAGATACTGACAGTTTCTTGACCTGTGTGTGTATTGGGCAAACAAAGGTATATGAAAATATTGGTATTTGGACTATTCCCTTAAAATTTTTGCTAGTCGACTTATCAGTTTTTGTTGAAATTTATTCTTAAACGGCTAAATATGGCAAATGAAGATCCTATACTTTTAACACGAAACTACTTTTTACTGGAAAATCAAATCAATTTCGTGAAGAAACATGAAAAACGCAATAACACTTAAGTAAACGAAAAACAGCCAGTTTAAAAAAGACAGAAATCTGCTGAAGTCCGGCGAAGCAGACTTTATATTTATTTCCAAATAACGCAGTGTTTCAACTAAAACAAAACGGAATTAAATCAGAAGTACTGTCTGTAAACGTCATTTTATAAAACATCAAACCGCTGAACACGCAATGCGCCCGAGCAAACTTTGACAGACGTTTTAATTAGCAGACTCACTCGCTACAGATTTGAAACGAAAAATTAATTGAAACCATTCAATTTCTAACCACGTCTGGTGACAGATTCTATCTGTTAATACCCAATTATGTCCCCACCCGACGGCCTGCCCACCCCGCGAGGGAATGAGGGAGACCAGTGGACAGTCCATCAGAGGTAGCGTAATAAAGAGAAAGGGGCGAATTCCTTCAGAGCCTTCAAAGTTCTTTATAACAAACGAGATATTTTTTGTTAAAAATGCTATGAAAAAATGAAGACGGTTTTAATTTTTAATTTGTTAATGAAAGATGAGTTGAGTGAGGTACTGAAGATGTGAAAAAATTAGATTTAATTTAATAACGCGATGAATATTATTAACTGTCGTTACTTTAAAGTTTTAAACCTGGTTGATGCGGATTCGAATCCCGCCCATCGATTTAAATATTTTTAAACATTAAATTTCTAACACACGGTTTGTTTACAATCCAGACGGCAGTGTTGCCAACCAAAAAAAAAAGTGTAATGTGCAATAGTGTATGGTTTGTAAAAACGTGATTCTTCCTTTAGATTTAATTTGGGCAATGTGTGCCATCTCTTGGGCCACTGAAGAACGTGACATAGTAGATAGATAGAGAACCGGCCTTGGTTTTCAAAGCTTATTACACTTCAGAAATTAGTGTTCCCAGGGAGCCTATAATTAATAAATATTTTCTGAATTCAGATTTTTTAAATTTTAGTCCAATGCTGAATGCTGAATGTCCAAAACCCAGGAAAAGCACTCTTAGCAACTTGTTACAAGATATGCTTTTGACCTCAAAAACTAGAGCGAAATGTCTGTCTTTTTTAGACTAACCAATATGAATAAAAAAATATATCCCTCCGGCCACATTGACAACTGTGTTAATTGAGTTTGAGGAAAGGTAGGTACTCGTCAGAATAATATCTTTATTAAAATAAGTATAATTTACTTGTTTTTTGTTATGAATAATATAAAATCGTGGTGTGTAAAGGCCCTCAGAGTGACGCGGAGGACAGACGGTGTCCACAGAGGGAGGTATCTCAAAGGAGACGGGAAGGGAGTTAAATACAAAAAGTGTCGCTTTTTCCACGTATGGACAAGTTTAGAGACTTACCTACTGGTCTCTCTAAGGGAATAAGTTGTGGGTTTTTATAATAGTGTTAAGGATTTAGTTAGTGGAATATAATACTTTATAATGTGAGTGACTTTTCTAGTAATGATAATAAAAGCACATATTCATAAAAAGTGAATAGGTAAATTATCTTGTAAAGGCAGGTCGTTTTTTTTTTTTTACTTTGAGTTCGTTTGTGCATTTTTGAGAAATAAACAATTTTTATTAAATCATTTTGTGTTCATTGGGTTCAATGTAGTGGATATTACCCTTGTCAGATTAAATAATAATATCATAAAACATATAAAACCGATAAAAAAAAGTGAATACTGACCGTCACGCCGTCGTCTTCTCTAGATTTAAAAAAATAACTTACCTGAAACGAAAAATAAAGTATTATTATATAGATGTATTTAATTAGCAATAGCAATATTAAATCGATATTTAGTTTTTTCAGTACAACCATGTAATTTATTTATTCAAACAATACCTACATAAATAAATAACAAAACTAATTCAAAACCTTAAAGAGCCAATTACGAAGTGTAACAAATTACAATTGCTGGTAGCTATCTGCCTTATTGTTATCTCTTATATATAAAATTCTCGTGTCACAGTGTTCGATTCCATACTCCTCCGAAACGGCTAGACCGATTCTCATGAAATTTTGTGAGCGTATTCAGTAGGTCTGAGAATCGGCCAACATCTATTTTTCATCCCCAAAAAAAAAAAACAAATAAAAAAAAACAACGCGGGCGTAGCCGTGGGCGGACAGCTAGTAGGTATATATAATATTAACATGAATTAATTTTATATCCATTTTTCATTAGGTACATGTATTTATACATAAATCAACATGCAAGGGAAATCATGTGAAGATATAATAATATAGGTGCATTTTATGAACTGTTACGGCGACTTAGTTCAGGTGTTAAAACTGATCTAAAACGGATCCGATCTTGTCCCTCTTAAAGTCACTGCCACCTAAACTGAGTCGCAATAAGGATTAATAATGGGTTAATATAATACGTATTATTATGCGCCCATCTAAAAAGCTGTAAAAAATACGCACTAAAATTGCTCCATTCGTAGACAGTGTCGTAGCGAATCGTAGGCATTCTGCTACGATGCCTACGCCGTAGCAAAGTACGCAGAGAATAGAGATTTAACAATTTTCACCTTTACCCTTCAAGTCCGGTGAAGCTTGGTCGTACCTTTTCGACACAAGCATAGGTCGATTAAAAAAAAACTCTACCCTCTACATCAATAGTTAAATATTTGTACCACACTTGTGAAAATGAGTTATACAAATGAGTTAATGAATTATGAGTTAAATGAGTTGATTTGTGATTGAGTTGAACTAAATCGTGGAGAAAATCCGTAAAATTGTGTGTAAGCGAGTTATAACAACATTTTAAAAAGATAATATCCATATACCTACCTACAAATAAATTTTAAAAAAAATTGCATTAAAATAGAATTTCGGTGATACACAACTATTATGAATAAATACGGGATGATTACCGTGAAAACGTGTAAAGCATATTTCAGTGCTACATTTTGTATAATTTAATTACGTACATATTTTAAATCTATGCTTTAGTAACATAATTTAACACACTTTTTCAGTGGTCAACTAAGGCCTATTCACCCTGATCTCAGGGTAGGCTCGAACCCCTCGGTGGGGACATGTATGAGCTGTTACTGAATAACTTAAAAGACATTCCGCCACACTTTGTCGTAAATATACGACATACTTATTTGAAATTATACCTTCCAAAGAAAATGTCCTGTCAAAGATACAACGGGACTCGGTACTTCAGGGTCGGGAGTTCATCAGAATTCTTATAGACTCGACTGGATTTAATATCGGTCGCGCCGCGTTCGTTGAAAGATAGCGGGTGGACCAGGGGCGATCGGTAATGTGGCGTGGGTAGAGGCTGCTTCGTACCTATGAATATTATTGTATTTTAAATTGCTGTGATTCTTTTGTTTTTTGTTCTTTTTTACGCTCTAAATTTATTTTTATATGCAGCCAGTAAGTTTTAAGTCCTTTTACGTACACGCGAGGCATGTTTAATGTTTATCTATGGAAATACTGACGATAATAATTATATTACAATGAAACTAAAAAAATATTTTCCAATTTATTTTTCTTTTTCTTATTTGTAAGGATAGATGCATATTTTTTTTTTTTAAATATAGTTATGTGTATTAAATATTGCTATCTCTCCTGACCTGCTCCACTGCTCAACTAAATTGCTCAACTCCATTAGGTACAAAAATTTGTCATTGACACAAATAAATAAATAAAACAATCACTGTTATTTTATTTGAGTTTTAATTAAGTCGTCGTCGTTAACGTCATATAAGTAAGTAAGTATTAAGTATTCAGAGTAATTTTACTTAGTTAATATAAATCAACCAGTCAAAACTAATTGACAAAATTATAATTTGTAAGCAAAAGGAAACTGTTCCTATGTATAAGATCCAACAAAGCAAAATATCACGTTACCAAAACTAAAAAAAAAGTGATCAAGTAAACTTGAACCGAAACGGTCAATATAAAAATAAAAGTCCTAATACACTCACATTTATTTTATTCTTTCGTCACCTCACCTCCACTCGACCCTTCGAACCTCGATGGAATTTTATTTCAGTAAGTGCGAACTTTTTATTGAGCTCAGTTCAGTTAGTAGAGGGTCC
Source organism: Teleiodes luculella (assembly GCA_948473455.1). Taxonomy (NCBI): domain Eukaryota; kingdom Metazoa; phylum Arthropoda; class Insecta; order Lepidoptera; family Gelechiidae; genus Teleiodes; species Teleiodes luculella. The sequence goes on along the minus strand of OX419586.1, from coordinate 784,338 downwards.
ATTGCTCGTATTTATGTTTTATTTAACGTCCTTGGATTTGCATCTCCAGTGGATACGGTCCTTACGATTTTATGTCTGTGTAATTTTATTTAAGTGGAATGTGTGGATTACGTTAATAAAGTCACGTTACTTGAAAAAATAAATAGATATAATTTAAACTCTTAGCTTGTATCAAATAACTTTTAAATAGAATGAACTCGAATATTTAAAATGCGGTGAATAAGAATTTGCAATAAACTACATTAGTTATATTATCTAGTATGTTGCAGAAAACGCAAATAAATTTCATATTCAATTCATAAAAGTTTCTCAATTATAATTTAATAAGAATTTAATTATTTGTAATATATTATCTTAAAACTATTATGTTTTGAAACGTCCGATATTTTGATGCAGTTTGCATGCATGCATCATGATCACCAAATAAAAAATAAAAAAATAACAAAAATATTGCCCTAAAATCCTTGTAGCTAGCAGCCCACAAAAAAAATAGAAGAACGTAACTATTTTTAAATTAGGACTCAGAGTTGACAATCGAATAAAAAAAATAAACAAACAGTATTGTATCCACGTCAGGCCGTACAAGACAGACGCGGCAACAGGCAATATTGTGACCCGGCCGCAATCTCGTATCAACCGACCAAATAGCAAGGATACTTATGTAAATCGGACACGACCACGCTTATTGTATATCTAATTTGATTTCTTTTGCAATACCATGATGGGGTAAAACGAATATTGGGCCGATAGAGGTGGGGTGAGATGGTGATGATATTTGGTCGGACTGACTTCCATTTTGTCGAACTACAAATTTTAATAAAGTTTTGGGGTTTATTTAAATCTCATATAATGTGAAATCATGTATGTATTAGGTAAAATGCGACAGAAATGCATTTTCAATATAATTAGAGAAAATAAAGCAGAAACATCATAAATAGCAAGAAATTGAAATGTAACGACGGCGGCTCAATAATTGTGAAATCAGCAAAACAATATTTATCAGATTTTTATTTAAAAACATACATACTTTAAAAAAGTAAACATAATTAAATTTTAAAAAATCTTCTTATCCCATTTGACAAATTGTCCCAATATGCATTTTAAGTTCATCATTACAAAAAATATTTGGTAATTTTCTTTTACAAAAACAAATTCTGAACCACCAGCTCTATCCAACTCCACATGTGGCCAGGTATGATTGTTATTCGTGGCTGTTACATCCCCGCACTACAGTACCTGCTTCTAATAACGGGACGGAAATGTCCACGGCAGCAGTTTTGGGGTTAAGAGATCACTGATAGGGGTAGTTCGGCCCTGGCTTTTTAAAATATTTATGTGTGAGGGAGAAGAGAGGTCGCGTTTGTACTGTAATCCAATTTTGGGTTATGTCTTTGGGAACTTACTTATTTTTCGGCGGAAGGGTCAAATGCTTTTTTTATTTTTATAAGGTTTAATTATATTCTGCGTTTGGGTTTGCTGGAATCAGGGTTTTGGAAATATACGTAAAGGTGTTTTTGTTATTATGTCTGAATAATACGCTTACCCTTGTAAACTACCGCTTAAATATACTGCTTACTTATCTTTTTTTGTGTACAACAAAGATTCTATATAAAAAAATGACTCTAAATTACTGCATACTCGTAGAATGGCCACGCAGAATTTTCGTTTCGGATAATTGATGAATTTTACATTTTTGCTCACTCACAAGACATTTTTATTGAATGTTTTCAACTTTCTTTTTAACACTATATCAGCTGATTCGCAATATAAAACCAAATAATCACACGGCAGTCAACACCAAATACTCGTATCACTTTAAAAATAACGAAAATGCCGAATAAACTGCCAAGTTATTTTTTGAGAAGTTTGTCGCGAAACTAGTTTAGCAAACTTCATAAATGAGACATTCAATGTGTTAATTAGGTATTAAAGCGCAGACCAAACTTTAGGAATGTGATTTTTATGTTAGGCAAAGCAATTTTATCAATATTTAGTAGGACGTTTGACCAGAGGTGATTTTTAATTTTTACATATTTGACTTTCGCGAAAAGGTCAAAACACTACTAATAATACTCGCCCACCTGAAACCATTGTTGGTATAGAGGCGGTGGTCTTCATACTTCTTCATAGAAATCCGAAGGTTGCGTGGTGAAATAGTTTGTTCTTCCTAATTCAGGAAAAGTTCAAGCTCCTCTATAGTAGGAACATTATAAGTTGATAACCAACTAAACAAGGTTAAAAAGACCATTACTTTCTAGTTTTCTTTGGTGCAAAAAGCTACCAATCACGTATTTTTTTATCGGAACTTACGACTTAAATTAAAAGTCAAAACCTCGTAACTCACAAGTCCACGTCGCGAAACACGACACAAACTCCGCAGTACAACTTCAAATAACTTTTATAGTTCAACTTCTGTAGCAGAAGTAATTAGACTTGTGACGTCATCCGCTGTGACCGTCACGTCATTGTGCAAGTGACTGCGGATTTTTAGCGCAGTTGCCATAGAGTTACAGTTATATATGCGAAATCTCGGTCTTATTACAATAAGTTTAGGTAATACGCGTTGAGAGTATGTATTTTTCTGTGAAGATCATGCAATACTTTTTTTAACGTGTATTTAACTTGGTAACACTGTCTATACTATACCTATGGCAGTTATTATGAGAGATAGAATGACGCGACACAGATGATTATAATACAATACTTCAAAAATTCATTTTTTTCTACTTTTCTACTGTAATATTTACTACTCTACAAATTAGTTGTTTTAGGCGAATGAATAATAAATATGAATCATAAAAATATGCGTGAATTACAAATTAATTTTAAATATGCAAAATCTGCCGTTACCTGTTTTACCTATTGGAAACAATTTTTAGCACAAAACTTCACAAAAACATTTGAGCCTATAAAACTTTTCAGTAGCAACGAACTCTTTCGACAGCTGCCGAACATCGGCGAACATTCGCGAACAAATCACGACACTTGTAACTGCGACGTCAACTTAATTAAAACAGTGAAAAGTTGCAGACTTAAAAGCCAGTATAGTGGAGTATATGGCAGAAGCGGTAGCGAATCTTTACATCGTCAAACACTGAGTAGGTTAGTGTGACTTGTGATTTACTACTTTAATTAATAATTTATTTATAATTTTTAACTTTAGCTAAGAAATTATAATTGAAGTCACTACCACAACAATTCATAATTTGAATAAAGGAAAAAATGTTTTTTTTCCACAGAAATGAGTAATGCCTAGGTATTCTAATTTGTTTTCCTTGATGCTATTTACTGCCCTGACAAATTTTATTACAATCTACCTAGGACAAAAAACTTAAGAGGTAGAGAGACAAATATTTCCTCACTGTTACGTACTATTCTAAACGGTTCTTAATAGGTAGGTACATAATAGTTTTCAATAAGCATATTTAAATGCGAGAGCCTCAAATATATAAAAAGCTTTAAGCTCTCAACTTACTCCGCACGGCCAACCCCGTCCCTCGCTGTCGAACCAAAAGAAACAGTTACGAAATATGGAAAACTAATCATTTATTAACCCCTTTCATTTTGCTGCATTGCCGCCATGTTGCCGCATTGGCTCTGCTAATTGAACCAACTTCGCGAACGTCACAACTATTGACGGCGACTTTCCAAACTTGAATGTTGCACGTTGGCGTTATATTTAAGTTTTTTTTTTTCAAACGTCATACAAAATCATAAGGTTTATGAAACACATATATACAGTTCGCGTAAAAAATTAGTGACCTCTTTTTAGGGTTCCGTAGCCAAATGGCAAAAAACGGAACCCTTATAGATTCGTCATGTCTGTCTGTCTGTCTGTCTGTCTGTCTGTCCGTCCGTCCGTCCGTCCGTATGTCACAGCCACTTTATTCCGAAACTATAATACCTATACTGTTGAAACTTGGTAAGTAGATGTATTTTGTGAACCGCATTAATATTTTCACAAAAAATTATAAAAAAAACAATAAATTTTGGGGGGTCCCCATACTTAGAACTGAAACTCAAAAAAAATTTTTTCATCAAACCCATACGTGTGGGGTATCTATGGATAGGTCTTCAAAAATGATATTAAGGTTTCTAATATCATTTTTTTCTAAACTGAATAGTTTGCGCGAGAGATACTTCCAAAGTGGTAAAATGTGTGTCCCCCCCCCTCTAACTTCTAAAATAAGGGAACGATAAAACTAAAAAAAATATATGATGTACATTACCATGCAAACTACCAACGAAAATTGGTTTGAACGGGATCTAGTAAGTATTTTTTTTTTAATACGTCATATATCGTAAACCGCAATTACCCTTTCACTATTACTAAAACATCGATCAAAGTTACAACGAACTACAAGAACTTTTATATTATGTTACTTGCTGATTCGGAACCCTTCATGTGCGAGTCCGACTCGCACTTGGCCGCTTTTTTTCATATACCTTGTTGCATATTATTTCGCAGGGAAATTAAGAAACTAGGGATTTTACGAAAATGATTTTTCAATTTCATTAAATTAAGTCACGAAAATGTTGAAAGATTTTGTGATAATCATAAGAATTTCGTGAAATAATAATTTAATAATTTCCCTGCTACGTATACAATTACACAAAATAAATAAAAAACAGCACTTGCGGAAAGTTCAAAACAGTTGGAGGATTTAGTTACCGACATGGAAAACACCTTCCGAGACTTTGGATTAAAAATCAATATTAATAAAACCAAAACTTTAATAACATCTAAAATTACACTTAAACATGAACCAATAGCATTAAATTCAAACCCAATAGAGCAAGTGAAACAGTTCAGATATTTAGGTAGTTTGATTACCAATGACTCGAGATGTACACCTGATATAGTTACCAGAATAGCAATGGCAAAGAAAGCTTTTAACGGCAAAAAACACCTCTTTAAAGCCAGAATCTCGAGGAAGATCCGTAAACGTCTCATCAAGGTGTATATCTGGAGCATTGCGCTGTACGGAAGTGAAACGTGGATAATGACACAACGTAACAGGGAAAGATTGCAGGCCTTTGAGATGTGGTGTTGGCGAAGAATGGAGAAAATCAGCTGGACGGAAAGGAAAAGCAACGAAGATGTCTTACAACTGGTGAATGAGAAAAGGACTATTCTGGGGATCATTGCAGATAGAAGAGGGAAGATGCTGGGTCACTTGATACGACACGACGACTTTGTCAGAAACATCATTGAAGGAAAGATAGAAGGGAAAAGGAAGAGAGGACGACCTAGAAGGACATATATGGACCAAATTAAGGAAGGAATAGATGTCGTGTCGTATCAGGAGATCAAAAAGAGGACGGAAGACAGAACAGAGTGGCGTAGACTCCACCGACAAGAGCGAGGCTCTTAAATATGAAGAAGAAGAAATAAAAAACATTGGAGCGGCAATAGTCTACGCACATTTTGTAAACATTTGCTTGTATTTATCTATAACTTATATGAAAATAGTTTGTTAAATACTCCTCCTCAGTCATGGGCAAGTGAAACTGAATATGCGTACGGTGATTTTGTTCATGCTCAATGGATATAAAAAAACGTGTAAAGTCCAAATTGATCAGCTAGCTTGACTTGCTCTTAACTTTACTCACGTTTACTTTTGAATGTTAGGTTGTCTTTGAATGAGAAAAACAAAGAATTTGTAAAGTAGATGCAAGGTTCTTGGTACTTCAGAAAAGATCCCTACTTTCCTACTAATATTATAAATGCGAAAGTAACTTTGTCTGTCTGTCTGTTTGTAACGCGCGAAAGTAGGTAACTCTTTCTGTCTGTCTGTCTGTTTGTTACGATTTCACGCCAAATCCACTGACCCAATTTTGATGAAAATTGGTACAGAGATAGAATAGATTTTAAAAAATATCTAGAGAAGACAGTTTTTAATATCGAAAGTTATCGAAATGAATTTCCGTCATATGTCATTCGTCCATTATTTTCAAATGACGACCTTTTTACCCAGGCCCACTTCTGTAGACTACCCACTCCGAATTGCACATGTCTAGTTATCACGTTGAACACTAACGAGACCTGAATGAAACCCTTTCCTTCGCCGGCATTATCCCTTACAACTTTAATTCAAAAAGTTTTGCTAATACGACGAGACCTGTACGATGTTTTCTGTTTGTTCGTCTGTCGCAGGCATAATAAGCCTTTTCATAGCTGTCCTTTTAATTATTGTAAAGTTTTAGTTTAGCAGTAATAGTAAAAGTCTCACATAAATTGTGAACCCCGTTAAGGGTATTGCCAAAACTGGTCAATTCTTAAATGAAATGTCACAACCGTAATTTATTAAAATGTAATTTAGTTTGAGCAAAGCTCAGACTCGCCTAATTCGTTACCGTATTTTTTAAAACCTGTGATAAATCAGACAAGTGCGTTTTGGAGTGGAGGCCACGTTTGGGCAGAAGAAGTGTGGGCAGACCACCAGCCAGATGGTCAGACGACCTGAGAAGCCACGCAAGCAGTCTGTGGCCGATTAAAATGAAGGATCGCGCCGCATGAGGTGCTCAGTAGGCCTACTATGTAAGTAGCGGCAGGCTCGAGAAGCTATCAAACGCGACATATTGACAGAATTACTATGGCTCTAATGTCACTGTCACTATGTTGCGTTTGACAGCTTCTCGAGCCTGTCGCTACTTACATATTAGGCCTACTGGAGAGGCATATGCCCAACGGTGGGCGAAATAATGCTGCTGAAGAAGAAAAAGAGTGATAAATCAATATAAAAAGTATGTTAAAAAAGTTTTTTTTACTACTCGATATTTTTCTAGATCTGAAGACTTCGAGTCCAATATAAACGCAATCCAACACGGTAGTCTTTAAAACATCCTCGTCTAAAGAATATAAACGTATTATTTTTCCGCTAAGTTAACCAGAGAATCTCCTAACGCTCCTTTCACAGTCACCCGAACAGGTGCATTCACGTACTACACTCGATGAAAACGTGTAAAAAACTGCAAAACCAGCGTATGCCGCCGCCCAATGAGCTCTAATCAATACACGAAGGTGGCGAAAAATAACGAGTCTTGTATTACTGATGTCCGTGTGTTACTGTGCGCACTCGGCTGCACTGGTACGGTTGGCAGAGAAATGCACGCACACATTGAACAATTAATGAGAAAAACAATTTTGTTTAAAAAATTGTGTTTTGATTTTACTGCGTGACGTTTAACGTCCAGAAAGATAACATTTGTTATAACATGTCACGTGCTTCATATACTAACTTAATATTATATCCTGATACTGCATCTTAGATTATTGGATACAAAATAGTTTTAAAACGATACAACAAGGAGTCATTACATTTATTACAATTTAGAGTTCAAAATTTTATACACTTATTTTTTTATTTTTTTTAGTCTTGTCATGAGTCAATTCAATGACTTGAAATATAAACCAATGAGCCTTACACTAACCCGTCACATTATTGATAATAGCCAAATTAACGAATTGATTAACCATGTCTCTATGTGCCAACGGTCCCCACATGCACCATGCAGCCCGTAATCGACGGCCGGCCGGGGACGTATTGGGCCGTCGCTGAGACGCCGCCAGCTCTCTGTGTTTTTAAAGCTTTCTTCTACCCCCCGATGGGGGCACGACCCCCCACCCACCCCCCCAACAATCGATGGACGCCGTCACGTTAGTGCAGCGCCCGATCAAGTGCATACGCGAGGACTTCTTTGATGTGTCTTTGTGAGAGGAGCGGTCAGGCCGGAAAGGGGTTATTTTTTCTTTTTTTTGCGGAACGTTTGAATTTTTTCGTTCGTTTTTGTGCCAGTGATGGTTTATTTAGTACATGGAAATCGTACCATAAAAGGGGTCTTCACTTGCATCAAATCGGGCAGTTCTGATTTTTTTATATGTTGTATGTAATGAGGTGGTAATGACAAATATAATTTTTCCACCTCGAAAGCCTTCCGGAACATTGTAAAATTCATGAAAAGCCATAAAATTTTTGATCATTTTTCAGTTTTTGCCATTTTTTACCACCAAGGACCTGTTTTACGGTAGAAGTCACTATGAATTCTTTTAAAGTAGACTAAATTTTCAACAAAATGAGAATAGTTGGGTCGCGATAAGCTGAATAGTTTCAAAGATACAGCTGTTCAAATGTTTGCAAAATTTCTTAAATAATACAATTTAGAGTTTAGGGTGTCTGTCAAAAATATTTTTCTACTAAAGGTGTGCTTTTTATTAAAAACTTATAATAAAACTCCTGTGACAACCTCAACTTCAACCTCCACATGCAAAGATAAGATAATTTCCCGTGGTAAAAGTTAGCCTGTGTTCTTCCGCATGGTCTATTCCATCTTTGTGCCAACTACGCCCGCTTTAACAATTTTTCCCGTGGGAATGAGAAATTTTCCCGCGGTAAATCGTATCCTATGTTCTTTCCCAAGGTCAATTCTATCTTTATGCAAAGTTTCACCAAAATCGGTTCAGTAGTTTCGGAGCCTATTCAATTTATTAGGTATATTTTAGGATTTTTTTTTACATCTTGGGTTACATTATTGAAGTTTTAGTAAGGATCCCTAATTTTTTTTAACATAAAATAAAGCCTATGTTACTCAGGGATTATGCAGCTTCTCAACAGTGATAGAATTTTTGAAATTGGTTCAGTAGTTTAGGAGCCTATTCAATTTATTAGGTATATTTTAGGATTTTTTTTTACATCTTGGGTTACATTATTGAAGTTTTAGTAAGGATCCCTAATTTTTTTTAACATAAAATAAAGCCTATGTTACTCAGGGATCATGCAGCTTCCCAACAGTGATAGAATGTTTGAAATTGGTTCAGTAGTTTCGGAGCCTATTCAATTTATTAGGTATATTTTAGGATTTTTTTTACACCTAGGGTTACACTATTGAAGTTTTACTAAGGATCCCAAATTTTTTAAAATAAATAAAATATAGCCTATCTTACCCAGAGATCTTGTAGCTACTCAACAGTGAAAGAATTTTTGAAATCGGTTCAGTAGTTTCGGAGCCTATTCGATGCAAACAAACAATCGAACCTTTCCTCTTTATAATATTAGTATAGATAATGCTTATTTCATAAGTCGTATTTCATGTTGTTTAGTCACCTCAGCAACTTTGAACAGATGTAGCTAGGGAACTATTAGATCTTAATTGATTTATGCCGTGAAATAGGTCAATAATTGACACATTGACAAGATCTTGTAAAAACTCGCAAAAATTTTTTTTTTTGAAATTTTGCAAACATTTGAACTGCTGTATCCTTGAAACTATTCAGCTTATCGAGACCCAACTATTCTCATTTTGTTGCAAATTTAGTCTACTTTAAAAGAATTCATAGTGACTTCTACCGTAAAACAGGTCCTTGGTGGTAAAAAATGGCAAAAACTGAAAAAAATTTATGGCTTTTCATGAATTTTACAATGTTCCGGAAGGCTTTCGAGGTGGAAAAATTATATTTGTCATTACCACCTCATTACCTACAACATATAAAAAAATCAGAACTACCCCATTTGATGCAAACCAAAATGTACCAATTCCATGGACTAATTAGTTGGATTGGAAATTACTTACACTTCTGTAAATTTTATAGATTTATTGTCTTGAGAGATTGATTGACATTTCATAACATTTTATTTAAGTTGTTAATGCTAAGGAGCATTACCAACTAAAATAAATAAAACTTAAATTGATAATTTTTAATCTCTTTTAATTTTTTTTGTTCTAAATTCGAAATTTTCAATCACAACTGAATTTTACACCTAAAGATCAAACCAAAACACTTCATATAGGAAGTTATAGCCGAGCTCTAACACATTTGAATAGTAAAAAAATTAAAGTGCACCACACCAAAATGACGTCACCAAAGTGAACATAGAATGTTTGTAGCACGCGAATATCTTGCAGTTGTAGTTGTAGCCTGTAGTTGTAGGGGCGGCTGACGTGACAACTTGTCAGAGGCATGCCGCATGCAAGTTGCATTTCAAGTTATTTCACGTCACTCCCATGGACGGAGTTGCATTCTGTCGGAAAGTGTATCTTGGCTATTTGGAGTTTTGACGAGAAAGTATAATATGGTTAAGTCACTTTGTTTTGAAATATAAAAGTGTAGTAATCAAGTAAATTAGCATCATATATATTATTAAACATTACGAAACAGTCGCATCGTTATTCGAATTGAAAATTTTGCGCTCATGAATATTAAAATGTTTCAAAAAGTTAGTAAATTCCTGTTACCTAATCCAATTGTTTTCCATTTTTGTCTCTTATGTTATAAACAAGACCGGGACAAGTGGTGTGTTCTTGTTTCGAAAGCCAAGATTCATTTTGCATCTCTGAGCCAGCGGAATACGTAGTAGTTTAGTAGTAGTATGAAAATTCGACACCAAATATACTTCATCACAAAGTAAATATTTCAATACAGAACAACAAAACAAAAAAAAAAGGGTAAGGGAATAAATTATTGTTTATTCCCTTATCAAGACGATAGAGACATCTAAATCACAATAATATTGCATTAGTAAAATGGTCATGAAAGTTAACACAGTTTAAACAGGTACGTCTTTATATCGCAAAAAACTTAACATTTATCTCTACAATCACACCCCAAAGCTCTTCAAAACATGAAAGCATGATAACGAGGCGACATAGCTCACAATAATAAATAGACCATCGAGATACGAATCGTATTTTTCTTCAGCGAAACAAATGAAAACCGTCAGCCCCCTTCGGACAGAAGTGACTATATCTATCACGGCTCATTATTCCCCGTGATTACATCTACGTTGTCTACGTGCCGTATCCACTAATCACACGTAACGTGACGTAACTGCCACCCATCCGTCAAAGTCGGCCGTGCATAACTCACAAACAGTGACGTGCCAAATTAATGCTATCACCGCCGACACAGCTAAATTCAGCAGCACAGAGGTGACTTTCCATTGAGAGAGACGAAAGAAAAACATTGTCGAAAACACCCTACCAGTTACAAATGAACTCGGTCGTAGAATTGTTCGGTTGGGGTGTAGGTCTTCGATGTTTGGACATGTCGAACGTATGTCACGGTACATTATCTGAGCCTCTTAATTGAAGATAATAAGGGAGGACATGTGTCTTTGTCGTGTTTTTATGGGGAGGAGAGAGGGTGGTGTGTTTTTTTCTTGATGTTAAAACTATTAATACATGTCGCTCAATTTCCTTTACGTGTGGTTTTGGATTTTTTATTTAAACTTAATTAAGTGTTTGGTTGATAATAAAAATTGCTTCTTATTTTCCTGCCCTAGACTGCGCTTTTGCATGTCAGCCAAATAACTTTTTGACTAAAAATTTTAAGAAAATATTGATTAAAGCAAAAGCTTCTCGGTCGTGTCTAGACGAGAACAGTCTCCAGTAAAGACAACAGTTTATAAGCCAAGTTATAACTAAGAAGTTTATAAATCGACAATGTTCTGAGATCGCCTTGCCTGCCCACCTGCATTCGTGGAGCAATATCAATCCATCTGCTGCGACGTCGGGGGCGGGGGGTGGACTGGGGGAGTCCAAAGGGGGGTTAGGTGACCGGGAGACGGGTCCGGTGAAGTTGACGGCACGTCTTTGAGGGGTATTTAATTTTGTGCAAATGACATGACGTGGCCCGGACAGGTCTTTCGGTGACATTTGAAATTTGTTGTACAAATATTGTTTGGGGATTTGTTAAGGGGAGTTTAAAATTCACTGTTATGCTGACTGATGACATTTTAAACTTTCGTTCCCGGTTTTGTTTTTGGATAATGTATTTCATTAATTTAATGTTTTATGAGGAATGTTCTATCCGTGTTTAAGCTATTTTAGTAAAAAATCCATTTACACTTCATGTAGGTAAATAAATACGAAACGCGACAACTTCGTCACAAATAGATCGTTTGCAGCGAAAAGCTCACCCAACCTAAATAAAACTAAACACGACCGTCTACATTTTTTAAAACTCACATTTCTGCAAAAGAGGCCACGACTTCTATCCTTCCCAGTCCATAACCCCCTTATTATCCGCGGGGTGGGGGTCAATATGCCCCCACGGGGGGTGTCACGTCACTGTCTCACGATCGCCGTCACGGGTGCCCGTCTCGTTTGCGTCCATCGCATACTTTCTGCTGAAGGGTTGAGAAAATTGCAGGCTGGCCTTGCAGTTTCTTAGTTCATTTAGTTTGATACTGTTGGGAAATGCTTGATATACCTACGACGTGCATTGAATAATTTCTAGGAAATAGAGCCTTATTAACATCATCGAAATTAAAATTATTTGTTACAAATTTGTTAGTATGTATGATTGTTACCCTTACCTATAAAGTTTTCATCAACAACGATAATAGTATACATTCAAAAAAATAATTGAATAAGTATACTTTAGACACACAGTATATGACAATAAGTAAATGATAGGACTAAAAAGTTGTTTTACAAAAAGAGTTTTGACAAGAAAGTCAATATATCCTGAAGCAAGCCCTGGCACACGTCGCTTCACCCGTCCAATACCTACTACCCTCAACTTCGCAAGACAAACAGACAAGTCGTTATTTTTTATTTTCCCGTATGCAATCGCTCCGTCTTACGTCTGCCCGCTGCAGCAATATCAATCCATCTGGTGGGGGGTTTTGGGGGGCAAATGCAGCGTGAGGGGGGCGCGAGGTCGGGGGGTCGTCACGTCACTGTCTTAAATGACTGTCACGGGTGCACTCAGGCGCCAGCCACTCGCCTGAAGAACGGACGGACGGCTTTACAATGCCCGCTTTGATATTACGTCGTTATTTGTTATTGTAGTGCTGCACAAGTTTGTCTTGAAATGGTGATTTGGTTCGGGAGGGGGTTGGGTTGAGTGATGTGTCATTTGCATACGGGAAGTTTGATGTTTTGAGTAATTTTGCCAAGGCGCGAATGAAATAACGTTTTAAAAATATTTTTGTCAGATATTTCACCATTACTTGCCTTGAAATACTTTTATTAAATACATAATTTTCTCTGTCAAAGCATTCTTATTTATCTAAACAACAGCGCAAACAGAAACATTGTCACTACCGTCACCTTTTTTATCTACGTTTTCTGCACTCGATAAGACTTCAAAAGGATCTCATTGCAAACTTGTTATCTTAACAAAGAGAGATATTTAAACTATACAGCACGAAGTTGCAAGTTAAAACAGTGGCATGGCGTGGCATGGCATGGCATGGCCGTGCTCGCGGCATTATCAACTTGCATCGAGATGACGCGCGCATCGCAGTCGCTGTCGCTGCCACGTCGCTAAGTTTACTCGCCTGCACTGGAAATTTCAACCGAGACTTGCTCAAAGTCTGTCCAAGTCATAAAAGGATAGTTTTGGGCAGGCTTTGATTGAAATCTAGTTTACTTTGGAGTGCTTACAGCGACTTATTTCCGTGAGCAAACATCTAATCGGAGATATACATCTCATATAAATTGTCAATCTCTACACTGTAATAACGAAATTACAAGCGTTAACAATGTTTTCATTGCTTTGGTTGCAATTAAATCAAGAACCTGTTATCTTGTCACGTAAATTTTCGAAATAATGTATACGCTATAAAACTGTTTAATTTCCCTATTTTATTATTTAATTTTACTACTAGCCGTTTGTTTTGAAATAGAAAATCGAATGTTAAAAACACTTGAACATCGCAGTGCATCTGAATTTTTTTTTCTTTTATTCTGTTCAACTCAAATCGAAGTTTCATATAAAACTAAATAATTATATTATCAAGAAAATAATGTCTGTGCTCAGTCTTGCTTGTCATCATAACATGACTGAACTGAATGATATAACTATTTCTAATTCTATAAGCAAATTATAGTTTCAGTAGCTGAGTTACATTCACTACAGACTTTATAAACTGTTGTGTTTTATTTCTGAAACCGGCCCTGGCCCCGGCTTTAGGTTACAATAATTTAATATTATTTGAAGTGAAATAAGGATAGTTATTTTATTTATTTTTTTGAATGGAAAGAATTATGGAAATAAACGAATAAACCCGCTGCCGCTTCTCCCTTGATTCCAGTCCCGAGTCAGTCTTGTCACGTCACTTGCTCGAACCGTCCCGACTGATGACAACCTACGACTGAATTGTTCCGCGCTAGTTCTGACAGCCCTCCTCGTCTTAGTTTATTTTGGTGAGACGTTATTGATTGTCACAGCCATCGACAGACATTTATGTCACGTCCACTCGGGGTGAAGTTGTTTATTGGGTAATTAGAGATCCAGACGAGTTGGTTACGGTAGTGCGATTGCTAGAGAATCGTTTTGTTTTTGTCTACGAAAGCTAATATAAATGAAGCTTTGACAAGTTTAATTACTCCTTAATTAACTCTTAAATTAATCATAGAGCTCATGCTAATTTAGATAGAATTCAATCGCAGCACTATTGTATAGTTTCGTTGGATAAGAATGAGAAATACCCATCTCATGTCCAAAAATCAATATACTTTGTAGCTGTAGTTGACCTTTACAGAAATGTGGAAAATAACTAATTGACTGGGAAAAAAATACAAATGTTAAAGGTTGCACAACACGCGTAACGTCAAGTTCAATTGTTTTTTCTTACTCCACTATTCGTTGAATGAGTTATTTCGCTGTATGACGTCAGCACTGGAAACGAGGACGTAATAAATATGACGTCACACCGTCATTTTCGTGGTGATTAATCAAATTATGCGCGAGGCCGTGACGTCATGCCATCGCTCTCGCAGATGACACTTATCCGTCAATTTGACATTTGCCAGTCACTTCCGTGGACGTTTTCAAGCTCGTAATTTCCCAGGATATTATTTGCGTTAAATTGAATGCATTTGTTTTGAATTCTTTAAAAAAGTTTTTAAATATTTAACGGTATATTAATTTATATTAGTAATAAAAAAGTTTCTTATGTTGAATTACTATTCAACTACTACTGACAGGTACGAGTATCAGATGATGTCATTGTTTGATTATGATAAAAAAACATAACCCTTCCTTTGCAGTCGGGTAAAAAATACAAGAATTTTACTATGATATTTTCTTCTGATCTTTCAAAAAATAAGATCTAGAATAATTTAAAACCATATCAGCTCAATTCAAAGCATTGCTATTAATTTGTATACCTTAAATTGACCAGTACCTATTGATTATATAACATTACGAATAGAAAATAGTGATAACTTTTTCGAAAAAGTTAAACAGATATTACCTAAATATAAAAAGGCAAGTACGATACGAAAATATACACATAATTTAAATTAAAACCTAAGTTTACTTTTCCCACAACACAGTTCGCATGTAAGGTTAAAGACGTGTAACTAGCCAGCACAGCGCCCTAACACTACTTCGAGTCTAATCACAAAGTAACAAAACGCTCTTTCGACCGTTGCTTTTCCTTTTTCTTTTTTTTTCTCGAGTTTCTACAAATCAAGACTTGTTCTACTCTTCCCGGCTTGCTGTTTGCTAGTTTTTTTCTTTTTTTTGGCTTGTGCAAGGTGCCGTGTGCCCACATTAATTCCTTTTGTCTCTTACTGTGCATTTTTTACGAGAAAGGACTCGTTTCGTCGCTATGTTGGGCTTTGTGGAGTTATTACGAGGGTAGTTGTATGTGTAATAAGCTGGGGTTTTTTTTTAGTACTGAATAGTTTTGTGCTTTTCAGGTGCATTTAGGAAATTCTGCGACGACTTAGTGCTTCGTAACATAGGTGATGTGTGTGAATGTTTACATATGAAGCAAAAGAACGCTAGTTCGAATCCTTACGAATACTATTTATTTGTATGTATACCTACCCCTATCTTTCTGTGTTTATAACAATGAGTTTGCGTAACAAACAAAGTTATTTTGCATGTATTACATATAAAATTAAAATAGTTCCGATATTTAAGATTCATAGTGAGATAGAAACTTTTATTATACCACCTATAATATAAGCCATATTTACTCTAAGTTTCATCAACACACCAAGTGCATATTAAGCCGGTTCCATAATGGAATTGTTAGCGCATTATATTTTTAGGGTCCGCGCACACGGGATCAGATCGCGACTGCAATCGCTGAGCTGACGCGAGCAGACTTCCTCAGCTCCGATTAGGGTGATGCCACACGAACAACGAATGAGCGATATGACAAAAAAATTGGGTAGGTATATATACAATTTTATTTTTTGTTATCTCAATTAGTTATTTTATTAATTGGGTACCTAATAAATTGAAAACTTAATTTGGTTAAGGCGGCACCTGGAAAATTTTAGTGTTCTTTGACTCGTCAGTACTCGTAATCTATAAGAGTAAGTTAGTTAATTTTTAGATATACATTATTTGATCATATTATCTCAAGACTCTATTCACTGAAAACACGTTTGCTGAAAATTTTATCGATAGAACATTAAGCCAAAGTTGCACCTTCTATTATCTTTTTTCGCTTTGTATAGGTAAACGGCAATGAATTGGATGCTGAAACGTGGTCATAAGTATGGGTTTCAACTTTATTAATGTCTCATATCGAAACATTTTTATTATGTGCATTACTTTTTGTATAAATGGACACCAAAGAATTTGGCACTTACGCTGTTTAGTTCTAGCGCGCAACAGCATACCTTTCTCTGTTATACACGTACGGCACTGCTTAGCGTCATCACTTTCCCGCACTGATCAGTCGTCCGCTTACCTTTGCCGACGACGGACCTGCGCTAGGCGATCGCAAATTGCACCGGCGAAATCGAAAATAATTTATTACTAAGATGGGAAACAAACGCCGTCCAAAAAATAAAAAAAAGGCAGATTTGGCAAGAAAACGGAGACTTATGCTTGAAATAAGAAAAAAAACTAAGTACATGCTTTTTTTAAATTAACATGGTCATCTGCATAATATTGCACCACTGAAGGGTTAACTTTCTCTATATAGACCTTGAACTTTCCTGAGACATGCGCAAAACAGTACGTTATAATGCCATATCACATTACTCATTACTTTCGAAAAGGTGATATCACCCCGTACCATTACACATCACCCAAAACATTACCCGAAATGTTCTATGAAAATCACTTTGTTTATAAGGCAGAGTATTACGATGTGCGTGTTCAGTTTCAATGGCTAGACGGCTCTTGACTGTAGGTAATGAGTCTCGAACCCGCACTTACATACGAACCACTATGCCACTGACGACGCTCCATCTAATCGATACGTTTGAATAATGTAATTGCGTGAAATAAAATAAACTACAACGAAATAATATACAATACAATACGTAAAGACACGCTCTTTTCCCTAACGGGGTGAGCAGAGTTTTAGTAATCATAGGGAGCCCTAACTAATATAAAATTCGATTCCATACTCCTCCGAAACGGCTGGACCGATTCTCATGAAATTTTGTGAGCGTATTCAGTAGGTCTGAGAATCGGAAAACATCTATTTCTCATACAAGTCAAAGTCAAAGTCCAAAGTCCAAAGTCCAAAGTCCAAAGTCCAAAGTCCAAAGTCCAAAGTCCAAAGTCCAAAGTCCAAAGTCCAAAGTCCAAAGTCCAAAGTCCAAAGTCCAAAGTCCAAAGTCCAAAGTCCAAAGTCCAAAGTCCAAAGTCCAAAGTCCAAAGTCAAAGTCAAAGTCCAAAGTCAAAGTCCAAAGTCAAAGTCAAAGTCAAAGTCAAAGTCAAAGTCAAAGTCAAAGTCAAAGTCAAAGTCAAAGTCAAAGTCAAAGTCAAAGTCAAAGTCAAAGTCAAAGTCAAAGTCAAAGTCAAAGTCAAAGTCAAAGTCAAAGTCAAAGTCAAAGTCAAAGTCAAAGTCAAAGTCAAAGTCAAAGTCAAAGTCAAAGTCAAAGTCAAAGTCAAAGTCAAAGTCAAAGTCAAAGTCAAAGTCAAAGTCAAAGTCAAAGTCAAAGTCAAAGTCAAAGTCAAAGTCAGTGTCAGTGTCAGTGTCAGTGTCAGTGTCAGTGCCAGTGCCAGTGCCAGTGCCAGTGCCAGTGCCAGTGCCAGTGCCAGTGCCAGTGCCAGTGCCAGTGCCAGTGCCAGTGCCAGTGCCAGTGCCAGTGCCAGTGTCAGTGTCAGTGTCAGTGTCAGTGTCAGTGTCAGTGTCAGTGTCAGTGTCAGTGTCAGTGTCAATGTCAAAGTAAAAGTCAATGTCGAAAGTCGAAAGTCGAAAGTCGAAAGTCAAAGTCAAAGTCACAACAACAACAACAAAAATAAACTCAATAGAAATAAACTCAAAATAAAAAGATATACAATCAAATAAAATCTATATTATAATAAAACTGTAGAGGTCAAATGTTTGTAATAGAAAAAATAATTTTGATTCGTATAAGGGTAAATGGAAAGGAATAAACAAATATAGCAGTTTATCGTACTATCTCTTTATTAGGATACACAGTATACAGTATTTACTAAGACAAATACTACAATTATAGTATAAATTCTAGCTCTGCTCTGTTCCAACAAAGCGTGGCTAAGTTAAGCGCGCGGTATTTTAAACTGACGGACCCGGCGGCTCCCCGAGCCCCGCGGGGGGTGCGCCCCGCGTCGCACGTCTAGACCACGCCTCCAATGCGCTTTTATTTTTTCGAGGTGCGGCCTTAATATAACTACATATATGATACAGCTTTTAGTTCTATTCTCATTTATAGGCAAGTTTTACAAATGCAGAAGTCTAGATGTTTATTTAATGTTTGCGGTTTAGACATAGGATATTTTTTATGGATCTGAACCTATTTAATTTAAAAATTATATTACTCAAGGTGAATGTAGCTTTATAATGGTGAAAGAATTATTGAAATCGGCACAGTAGTTTTGAGTTTATTCATTACAAACATACACCTACCTCTGTCTAGTCCATATCCTACATATTTTATTATTATTATTTATTATACACAAACACACACACACACACACACACACACACTAATACAAATGTTTCCTCTTAAAAATATTAGTATTTAAGAATAAAAAAAAATTAACATTACACATTCATGTAAATAATTTAATTGTCTTTATCATTTCCTGATGAGAAAATTTAAGAACGGACGTCTCCGGCTTGTATCTCTGTTCATAGTTTAAATTCTAAAGTTTTCACGTAGATAAGGCCAGTTCCTTATCTACGTTTTCCTTGTATTCTTTAAGTCAACAACCCGCAGGTAGACTTGTATTTCTTACTGCCCCTCCCCTCACCCCTCGCAGCTCATGCTTACAAACTGTCGCATTACGACCATCCCTTGCACAACAAACCAACCTTAACATTCACCACGCACTCCAAAACCATCCCTGCCACCTACGAAATAAAAACTACACCCACCGCAAACACAACTTTGCGCACCACGAGTTAGTTTGTCAAAGAGTATGGGATTTTCAACTTTATTCAGAGGGTAGAAAGGAGTGTTGGACATGTACGGGGGAAAATAGTTGGAGCTAATGACATAAGGAAATAAACGTTGGATTCTTCGGGAATTATTTAGTTTTGTAGATGGAGTTGCTGATTTTGTTTTACACAGGATTTCCCAGATAAGGGGAGATTTAATACGGTTGAAACGCGAGGTCGGGCCATCAGACGGAAGAGGTCAACGTGATAGTTTTCTTTTGGTTAAGCGAATATAATTAACCGACGTCAAAATTTGGGTTAGGTAAGTACTCCCCGTGTTTCCCAGGCTTACGTGTCTCCGAGGCTAGAACCTCGAAGAGTAAACCCAAAATTTAAATTGTAAGTAAACTTATTTGACTATTGGAAGTGAATCCTAAGCGACTTTACAAGTTTCAAAGTCTGTCGCAGGAATAAAGAGACCCGGAATCACAGGAAAACGTTCTTTTTACCCCAAAAATTTGACAATGATAACCTCTAGATGGTCAACAATAACATTAGAATAGCAGAGTTATCAATAACTTAAAATAATCATAATTAAATAAATCATAATCACATCAGTTATTTGTATTTAAAACAAACATAATAAAAATCAGGTCAACAGGCTAATGAAACAATCCACCCAATAACAATAAATAACAATAAAAACGAAAATACACAAAGAACAATGCCTACTATTTCCATCAACAAAGTAAACCCAAACATTTGCTAAGAATTGTTGGTAATTTGACAAGTAAACTAGACGTCAACGACCCAAAACGAAACCTACCTAGCATCGGCACACAATGGAACATAAACTCCTAAAACGACCAAAGAATAAAAGTGCAGAACAGAAATGACGTCCTATTTTACCTACACGCGCGACTCGATTTCTTCCCTTAATTCTATTCCATTCGGTAAGACCGGGCTCCGACTTACTATTAACCGTTTCCTTTATGGCGGCTCTCACTCAGCCCGATTGGTCGCTCGAATGTAGAAAATTGTCTATAATAATTTATTTGAAACAGAGTATTGTACAGTTTTCTTTGTAATTTGATACACATTTATTTAAAGTCGAGATGTCTACTCTAATTTTAAATTAAAAAAATCAAACTGATCGTACTTTCAAATAGTTGTTGTGACATTATTGCAATACAAACACATTAGGCTGTTACCAAAAACAAAACAAAAAAGAATTTCAATGATTACAAAATTTTGTAGTCAGATAAACAATAGCATCTGAGAGAGCGCCGTAAATTAGGAAGTGGCTGTAACGTCTAAGTCGGTTCTGCCTGTCGCGCGCTCTATGGGCTATTCCCGTCGTTATGGCAGTTTTCACTCAGCGCGATTGGGCCGGCCGCTGAGTGCAGAATTGACCTGCACCTATTGTGGTAGTGCAGTGCCTTGTTCGCTATTACACTGTTTTGTTTGTGAGCGAGATTAAGGTAAAGAACGGTATTGCAAGTATCGAAACTATTGGAATTGGAAAAGGTTTTTGTGCTTACATTTAAAGATTATATTTTGATAATGGAACGTTTTTTATTATTGTTCGAGCTCGAGCTCTGCAACACTTTATGAATTGATTAACCAAACTTTAGAAGCAATAATGACAGATACATAGGTTTTGACCGACGAAAAACGGAAGAGATTCTCAATTCGACGCGTATTTTTTTTATTTACGAGTATGACCACGCAGAACTTTTTAAAGAAAATTCCGATTTGAATAATTTATTTTTATAGAATTTTTATATTCCGAATTTGGGTGGGACACTATGAAATAGGAAAAAAACAACGCGAAAGGTAAGAACACAGGGGATGACTAAATGTAGATTTCCCTTAGGAACTTGTACTGTTCCGCTGTAAAAGGTAGCGCATATTCTTTCCCAAGGTGTATTCTACCTCAATACCAAGTTTCATCAAAATCTGTTCAGTGGTTTTAAGATTTTTAGCGGAGGTTTTTTTTAAATTCTAATTAGTCTTTATATTACGAGTATTATTCTGTTTCAGTATCTAGGTAGCATTAGGGACTACTATTTGGTATTCTATAGTAGCATAATGTTAATGCACGTCTTGTGTTTGATTGATCTGCAAAATTGCCAAAAAGGGTTTGAATTTTACCAATATATTCAAAGTCTTTATGTTTAGATATTATAAAGGCTTATTTAGGCTGGGGCAACATCGTGCGGCTTGCGGCATGATGCATAATTTTCGGTATGTGAAATCTTGTGCTATGCTACAAATTGCGGCATTTGCAGCATGCTGCAGCATATTTTGCGATGAGGTAACATCGTGACAAAATATTTTTTTAACATTTGAATGTAAAATTTGTTTATTAATTATTTGGAATGACGCAAGCCGCACAATGTGTAAATAAGCCTTATATCGATGCTTTAATTTTCTAAGTTTTATAGTCAGTAACGTATTTACAGTACGGGTTGGCTGGAAGAGATCTCTACTTAGAGATAAGCTCGCCCTTGTAAACTACCAGTTAAATGTACTGCTCTGTTATATTTGTGTGTGCACAATAAATAATCTAGTAGTATTTAATGGTGTGGTAATTTTCCCAAATCTCAGACTAAACTTAAATATAAGGAGGTTTCAATATAAGGCGATATATTTTTCGTCCACATGTAAGCCGATAAAGAGGAATCAGTTTTAATATCTACTAGTTTATTCTATGCGGTCACCCATCCTACATCTACATACATTAGCGGTTCGACATGGACGTCGACCTACTACGCTATTAAGATATCAATCAATGGTAGAGAGCATTTATTGTGGTAGAAAATGGTGGATGGTAATAAAATTAGCATGGGAATGGTCACGCTCTGCTCCCATGGAAGATCATGGCGGCTTCGGAGTGGGCGGTGGTGCAGAACATGAGGGACGAGCGGTAAAATAAAGCGACCATGTATTGGGAAACAAATCATAAGTAAAACTTTATTTTTTATTCAGAAACAGATGTTAAAAAAAATATTTATTCCTTGATTGGTATCGCAATACAATTAATAAAGAAAATTACGGAATTTGTCAAATTAGTTCATTGTACAAAAGTTATGTAATATTATAGTCACGTCAAGTGATGAGTACTTATATTTTACCATAACCTTACTTCTTGATAGTCTTATTAATCACTTAGTGACTTGATAAAGCCTTTTTTAATAGTATTAAAAATTTCAGTAGTATTTAACCCTTTATAAGGCAAAACTTTTAAGCTTTACAAAATGCATTAGTTTTTTACTTTATGTTGCAGGTATAAGGTTAAAATTAAGGTGGCAATATAGTAGCCACTGCCTTTTAAAGGACATAATGTATTACTTACTTTATACAAAACAAAGTTCCCAAAAGCATAGTCAATAAAGCGTTTAATTAAAAAGTTATGCCCTAACCCTATTATACACGGTACCTGGCAAAGAAAACAAAGCATTTTAAACCGCAAAAGCTTACAACTTAAACCACCAACCACAAACTCATTTGTGCAGCACAGTTGACCCTTAACGCGAACGCATACAGTTTAAATTGCACTGAGGTGACATTAAGAAACTTTAACCGTCCTAGGCTACCGACTGTATACAGGGTGGGCGCAAAACGAGCAATCTACAGGATGGTTCCACTCGTTATTGTTATAGACTTTACTCTTAATGACTATGGCTAAATAGTGGGATCATGTTTGTAATGTGACAATTACACAGATGACATTACGACTAAGCATTGGAGGCGTTTAATGTTTCAAACTAGTTAAATCTATGTTAGGATGTAAGATACACAAAATGGTAAGTATTTAAAATATTCAATACACAAAAATAAACACACAGGCACAACTAAATTGTAAGCATTCCAAAGATTTTATTTACTAAAATCGATAAAGAAATTTATCAACCTAGGTTAATTAAGTCAACGGCGGCAGCGGGTTATATTCAACTTACTTCATGCTACTTTGGATGAATGTGCAGAGAGAGATTTGTTTTATATAACTATTTTATTTAATTCAAATTATAGGAATAAAATATTAGGGGTGGCGGCCGTTGGGGCAAGAAGGTTCTGCGCCGGAAGACCTGGTGCCTCACGGGAAACCGCTGGATGCGGGCAGCGTGGGACTGATCGTCGTAGAGATGTTTAGGGCAGGCCTCTATTCAGCAGTGGATATCTTTCGGCTAAAATAATGATGGGGATAGAACATTCAGGAATTTCAAACCATAATTTGTTCCACAAGAAAGCAGTTCCACATTCAAACATTTTCCCAAGGGAAAATTAAAATGTACCGTTTGCAAACAGAACTGCTACAAAGAATACTAGTCGTACTATCAAAACAATAAATAATAGAACGGCCGAGACAACACAAAGGATATGATCTAAACTGAAATGTGAAATACGGCGGATCTATCGATCTATCGATCGCGACGCCAGCGCACGCGCGTCAAACGAGGATCAAGATTGCACTCGCCGTTCCTGAGTTACGCTCAAGACGGACGGAGCCGCGGGGCGTACACTAGCTAAATTTAAGACATTCGATTCTATAAGCTTCCTTTAGATGCTTGCAGTAAAATATATAATTTATTGTTGTTGTACAGCATTGTCAGTATTCAACGAACATGAAATCCATAAATTGACTACTTTTCACTGTTTTCTTATTGATAAAAAAACAAAACAATGTAACTTCATTTAAACATTTTTGTTTTTGTTTTTTTTTTTTTTTTTTCTTATTGTGTAACACAATTATCTTTATAGTCATTAAACTGATTTTAAGTATCCTCAGATCAAACAGAGGAGGCTATACCATGAAAATCTTTTTAGCCATGATACGCGGGTATATTTTCCGTAGTAAAATAAACTTTTTTTGTCAATTAAGATATTAAAATATAAAAAAATCAAATGTTGATTAAATTCAATTTTATGGTTTTAGATGAAAATTTTCAACAGTATTGCAGGTTTAAGAAATTGATCTGTCTGTGTTATTATTACGGTGTACTCGTATAATAGATAATTAATATAAATTGTAAGTATTTCTCTCTCTTTCCGTTCATCGCGTGATCTCACTCAGGCACACGCTTGTAAATCAACAGTTGATAAGCTCATTAATTGCAACCTCTACTAAGATTTTGTATATAGGATCTTAATTTCTACAAATAAATAATGAGATTCTATAACAAAACTTTTACATAATTATGTTTTTTTCCTTTAGGTTAAAGCAGATCTAAATAATATGTCTCTAAATCTGATCGGCAGCGGCGCTAAGACCCACTTTGGGTCGCTGAGCTACTCTAATAAGAAAGTGAATCTGATAGATTTTACCGAGGACATGAACTACATTTTCCATTTAGAAAAATAACTTAGGTGTAAGCGTAAACTGTAATTTAGGCGGTTAATTGAAAATATCTAAAATTCTGACAATCTGCGTGTCTGACATTTTGCGTAGGTATCTGACATAATGCATGTAATTCTAACGAAGAATATAACTTATTTGTCAAATTAACAAAATGAATCTCCTGTATTTTAGACAGCATGTATTGACAATCAAGCCAGACTACCTATTTGTATGAAATAATTTTATAATACTTAATAATAGTAATATTTTTTTAAAGATTTATATTCCTACCATGATCACATTTTTCTATTTACAATAAAGACTTTTGCTACCTCAAATTAAAACAACACTAAACTTCGTTATACATTTCGATATTCAGCTGAGACCCTATATAACCATTTGAGAAGTAGAAAAATATCCCCCGCCCACAAAACCATTATCTTATGATTTATATTTGAATATCCATCGGTTCTAAATTACTAAAATATCATTCGTGTAATGCATGGGGCATGTCCGCAGACTAAAATAATTTATAGAAGGTGTGACCCCTGCGCCATCGGACATGGCTCCACGGTGATTGAGTCTGTTCTGAATAATTTTTGTTTTTATTCTGTGGTGATTTAGAATAATTGTGTAGTAATGTGTAGGTATTTAATAATTTCTCGTGTCCATTTTTTTAAATTAAGAAACATATGCCCAGTTTATTGCTTTTTTAACAGATGTAGCCTGTTAGCGTATACTATTTATAGATCGGAGCGAAAAATAGCCCAGGAGGTGCGGGTTCAAGTCCCTGCCCAAGCTCAAAGATCTTAGTTTTTCGCTTCGATCTATAAACATATGCGTGTTCATTTGTGTTGTTTGATATTTATACCGCAATTTCGAATATTATCATAATTAGTCATAAATTATATTTTAACGTAGATGTTCTGAGTTTAAGGTAGACATATTGTGTGTTAAATGTATAATATTAAAACACGACATAGTGTAGCTGGTTCAGTAGGCTTACTACATAAGAAGCGACAGGTTTGAGAAGCTGTCAAACGCGACATAAATTGACAGAACTGCTATGGCTCTAATGTCACTATGTCGCGTTTGACAGCTTCTCGAGCTTGTCGCTTTTTACGTAGTAAGCCTACTGGTAATCATGTAACTGACCGTACTAGTTATGATGACTGAAAAGTCTAATTAATTAAAATATCTACATACTCGTAATGTCCAAAACAAGCTTTTGCCCTTTATTTGCCTGTACCTAAAGTATGTTGATTGTTTACATTGAAAATCTACTAGGTACTTTATTTAATAAATATCATATTATATTAAATTACAAATTATATTAAATTATTATGAGAAAGTCTTCCTATAAGTCAATATGAACATCGCCTCTTTAAAGTTTATGAGTTTATACTTCATTAGTGTAAGACGAGAGAAAGCCTTGGTTTGAGTGAGCAAAGCTTATTAATATACTTTTTAAAACCTTCACGGTTGTTTTCATAGCTGTTAAGATTTAAAACGGGATATTTACCGTGGTAATATAACTTCATTAAACTTTATTTGACGTCAAAAAATTATTTGTAAAATCTTACTTCGAATATTTATATTATTATTTGATTTGGCTATACAAGCTCTTCCATACCATAATAACAAACACAAAATCCCCACCAAATTCTAAATACAAATCACTTGTTATCGAGGGCTCCAATTTGAAACACACGAAAAAGAATGAGACAACACTAGTATTTTAATTATCTAATCGTCTTAGCAATCGTGAAGGCGTAATGAGGCCGGAGCGTCCCACATAAATCTGTCGCGTTGAGGTGCGCGGGCGCTGTAACGCAGGCATCTTGAACTTGATCTTATTGCTGGCATATTGTCACTCGGAATCTTCAGATTCTCGTAGGTCACTTAAATAAATCCATTTTTGAACCCGCATCAACCACATTCGTAGTCCAGGACAATAAATATAATTCTCGGAACTAAGCGAGATTTAATTATAGTTCAATGGCATTTTCAGAAACTGTATAAAGTGTATTTGAGAAAGAGTATAAAAAACTACATTGTCATGATATATTTTAAAGTTTTCGCCCATTTATATCACTTGTTTTAGAAGATTGTTTAAACTTCATGTAATTCGGAAAATTGATTTAATATACTTATCTCTAGAAGCCACGAGTGTAAGGCAAACCTTAGTAAATTCAAAGTAAATTCAAATCTCAAACTATGTACCTATTTACTCGTACATTTATTACTGACAATAAATATAGAAAATCATGAAAATAAGTCAGCCTAGTTTTCTACTGGAATAATATTGGTACTCATCTAGAAATACAACATCGATTAGAGCCTAACGTCTCATTAGTGAAAGAGATAACTAGACTATCTGTCTCGTTTTTCTTAGAGGTTTATATCCAAAGATTAGCTCCTATTGGACGATATAAGTCACTTTCATGGGGAAAGCGGGAACCTTGTTAGAGATTATTAGAACCGTAAGTTAAAGCGGTGGTCGTGAAATAGTTATATACTTGCTGCATTTGGACCGAATAGTCTCGATTCAAAATCCATCACGAAGCGTTCTAAAAGACTATCTCATGTGATTATTTTGCATTTTTAACAATTATTACAGAGAAAGTTGAGTCTGACCTGGCACTCGTAGAATACTCATAGCTGAAAATCTCACACTATGAGCTAAACCTATTCATAAATCTAGAGTTTTTGAATGAATACCATAAAGAAAATTCGCAAGAAAAACTAACGCTTCAATAATTTTATTAAATAACGCAATTAATTTTATTGATCATATTTATATACTTCTTCACGATGTTTTTCCGTATCAACGCGCTAGGCCTAGGTCCGAGGCTCCCTCGAGCGGCCCCTAGACGCGTTGATACATGGCTTTTTTGGTGTAGAGTCTTCCGCTCCCCCGCAAGTTCGGTGAAGCTTAATTGGTCGTACTTTTTCGACAAGCATAGGTCAATCAAAAAAAAACGTCATAAGTATTTGTATTACTTACGTGCGAAGCCGCAAGCGCAGTGCTAAGTAATATGACAGAAATATAAAGTTAATTTATAACACTCTCAACAAGGACTCTGAATGCTCTAGTTCAAATTGCAAAACATATCGGTGTGTCGCTAGGAATATTAACATTTCTAAGCTCCGAACAGAATAAGGCTTTATTACTGCAATGGCGACTTCACTATCTATTTAACATATTCATGGAACTGCACATGTAAAATATGAGTGCAATCCGTCATTGTGCGCTGATAAACACGGCCCTAGAAACTGAGATCGGTCGAGACGCACGCAATCGTAAATCTGGCCAGTGACGCGTCAGCCGCACAAATCATTCAAACTCGCATCAGAACTGATCGTAAATAAGTCTACAATTCACATTAATCATTGGAAGTTCAGAATAAGAATCGCCGCAGGCGCACGCCATTGGTCCGCGCTAAACGAACAATTATTCAAATGCGCCGCGCCTATTGGCTGATGCTGCGTCCGTTTTTTAGCGTTGACAGCGTGATGGATTCGACCCTTCGACGCCAGCGCAGGTTCGGCCGTCATTGTGCCATTGCGTCGATGCGTAATCAATCCATGTCAGTGCGCAGTAAATGCTCTTTATATACCATTGCCAATGATACAAGAAATACAAATAAATGGTATGAATAGCTATGTTAATGCAGATTTTTTTTTCTAGCTTGCGTTGAATCAATGAAAGTCACACCATGGCCTAAGGTTGAGTAAAGACGAAGAGAGAGTAAGGTTGGTTTCAATCCCTTGTTAGTTACCAATAATTTTAGAAAATGACATCAGTCTGTTTTCTTTACTTTTTTATTTTAAAAACCATTACCTTAAGTTCAATTCGTTGGTTTATCCCTATCGATATGATTTTTTGTTTTTGACAGTTGTAACCCGTAAAAAGGACAACAGTAAATTTAACAGAAATTAATGCTTAATACAGCAGAATAAGTTTTAGCGCGCACGATTTACCAAAACACCCGGAAATGGATCGCAGCGGCCTGCGTATGCAGGCGCGGGATAATGGCCGCGCTGCGATTGGCTCGCGGCTCGCGGCGCCCGCGCAACTGTGCGGTTGCATCTGTCATGTCACTACGCACCTAGCTAGCCTTTTTTATGTATACCTTTACGACCACTTTTACGACCTCAAACGCCGCCCTTCGCAGAGCGTTGAAAATATTTAGACTCCAGACGCCATAACTTTTTATGGTTGAACTATACGATAATAGTTTAATGGACGTATGTTAAATGATCGGTAATGATGGCTGGTGGCTTTATCAATCCAGTTTTAACTGCATTTAACTGCTTTTAACTAGCTCGGCGGCTTTGATGTCGCGGGATAGGGCTTTTATTGACAGTGAGAGTATCGGAATTCTGTTATTCGGTTCGTCACGTTTAAATACACAAACCTATTAAATTCAAATTCATGAGAACTTATTCTTCACGGTTGCTTGCCTTCATTAGCGCTTACCTGAAACAAATGAAATATTTTTTATAGAAATTTGAATATTAAAAAATGTAAGAGCGCAGACAAAATTAAAGTAAGTCACATTGTTAACAAAAATAATTACATTATTCTAATTATACTATTTACTTTTAGCTGAGAAGCGTACAGTTTCTACAGAAAACAAAAAGTTTAGTCCTAACGCCATTGTATACAATATATCTAACACAAATTTAATAACTTTTCGTAATAATACTGTCGGACGATGATATTATAAAGACTAGAAGAGAGACATTTTCATTTCACCGCAAGAAAACAGAAGCAAAACCTTCTCCTACCACCACCGTTGAGTTTTAAATAACATAATTTAAACACATTAAGAATGAGATACTACAAGAACATTATCCGCTTTCCACTCCGGGTGCAGTTGTCAGCCGGCGTTTAGCTGCGTGCGGCCGTCAGAAGCAACGACTCGGTTGCGTTTTCCGGCGAAATGAGATTTTTGGAGATACACTGTTATTCTTACAGAGCGGGTCGAGTCTTCTCAAACTAACATGTGTTGGTGAATAAATTACGTTAAATATTTATACAGTTTATTTTGTTTTCTTAATAATGTATTTATTTTTTTAAAGTCTAATAGAATTTCATTGAAATCCGTCGATTACATAATTATTTTTTAAACAGAAAGAAATATTCAAGCCTACTTTATAATGTTACTTTATCTGTTTAAACTAGTCTGAATTCCACTTCCTTTAAAATTGACCCAACCTTTAACAATATTTAGCTGTTTGACCTTAATATTACCGACATGTCATTAATATTCTAGTTCAAATATTCGCTAGCGGACCACTTACAAAACCCTTGAGTCAAAAACATCGAAACTATACGTAGATATCGAACGAATTGGCATCGTCATAAAAATTTGAATAACTAATTAATTACTAAGAAGCCCACACACATATTTTCAACATTTTATTTATACATGGTGAAAGATTGAAATGGCGACTACCAGTATTTATAATACAATAAAAGTTACCACCAAACCATTAAAATAGAGATTAAAATGCGCTTTTACGAGGCGTAAAAATGACATAAAGTTTTCGTATTATGTATCGGTTTCATTCGAAAACAAGTGTGGGCGGAGTTTTGATAATTTGACTAGTTTTATTGTTAAACCTATCGTGTTCTGATTATTATATAAGATAAAGTTAGTTTAGACAGTTTTTTTTTTTATCTCATTCTGAAATCATCACTTTGTGTCAGTAATTTAACGCGTTCATTTCTAAAAAATATGTATTATAAAGTTATTGTTTTATTTCCAATTTTCAGGATAATAGTTTGATATGGTATCATCAATAAGTGGAGTTTTCATCTATCCGTTCTTCTCCACCTGACGAACGCCCCTTCTAAATGGCAAACCGGACAGTCTGTCCCTTGGTATTAATTAACTTTGAATTCGAAAACATATTTTGTAAAATCTTACTTCAAATAAATAACCTATTAAATAGGTAATTTTGCTAAGAATTTGTCATATCCTGTAAAAATCATCCAACTCCAGCAACATCTTTTTTTTTCATTTGCAAATATCATTAATTTATAGAAAACAGCATATAAAAATCTACATGTGGGTACTATTTTTACCCCTTTGTATAGGTATCTCTCTCATATTCATTAAAAATGTCTCTTACACGGGTAATTTTAAAATAGGTGATCCATTATCCATTCGTGGATGGAATATTTTCGTCAATAATTAAAATAGGCGTTCTAACTTCTAACTGCAGCTCGCTCTTGGTCATTCAAGTCAACTTGTCCGGTTATTTCCGGTAATTGTGGTTCCATTCTGCTATAACGTGCTTTACAACGCTACTCTTGGATACTCACTTGTTAAGCGTTACTACAAGTTCTCACATCTATCCAACTTTAAATTGATTTCGACTTTAACTCGTGAAAAATAAAGGCTGTCACACACCAAAAGGTGTCGCAGACGGCATTGCGTTGCATCTGCGTGCGACACGATCTGTAATCTATTAACCTGAAATACGAAGTTCACACTGAAAGTATCGCAGACGCAATGCAGCACGTTTGCGTGTATCAGACGCACGGCAGTCTGCGTGCGTCTGCGAAACTGTGTGAACGGCCTTCTGTTGTGCGGTGCTGCAGACGCAACGCGTCATGCTGCAGACGTATCCGGTGTGAGGCAGCCTTAAAACTGTTGTTCTTGATTATATTGTTTTAATATTCAAATAAATAATGTAATTTCTAATTCTGATTTTTTTTCAGAACTTTCTACGAGAGGAACCATTTATTTTGAGCCTTTAATGCTGAGCAGCAGCGCTACTGTTAAAACTAAGAACACATACAACTAACAAAAAGAACTAAGTGGAGTCCTGTGGAGTTAGATATCATTGAAGTTTTGGCAAGCGAAGATCTAAAAATTTATTTCATATGAAATTTAAACAAGTAATATGAAATTTGTCAGTTTTATGTTTGTTCTGCTTATAAGCTAAACAGCTAAGGATTTTGAATTTAGTATATATAAGTTGATTGTAAACGTAAAACACTTATTTTCGTGAGAACAATTTTGTCGTAGTCAAACAAATGCTAAGTGATTTTAAAATTATTCATCTAATTGCTTATTACACAGTTTAATTGAACGCTTGAAGTTCTCACCAATGCAACTCGATCCAATTTCACAGCTCCAATAGAACCAATAGTAGGTGTTATTGTCAAGAGCTTCGGTTATGCTCCGACTAAGATGAACACACATTAGCTCTCAGCCAGACCGGCCATTACGTATTGACGCCGACGACAAAAATACTTCGACACACTCGTCTAGGCTAACTCTAGACTAACCCTAGGTCTAGGTCTAAACCTAGATGGAGGCTAGACAGGCGAAACTTTGTTTATTAGACACAAACACTGAGTGAAAGATCTAAATAAAGTTATTTGTGTTTATGCATTTCTATTTATTTTGTTGTTTTATTCGACAAATTATGATTTTGAGCTAATTTTGTAGACAATTACCTGTGACTGTAATCCGAGAGGCGCGGCTTCAAGTCCCAAAACTACGATATATTTTTTAATTTTTTCATATTATTTAAGTAGGTACATTTAAACCACTGTGTAAACTGTGTTATAAATTATAAGAAAGAAAGTTGATACTGGGCCTTTCTTACCGTGCATTGCCTTCCGAAGCACAATAATATTACAGTAAAGATATTATCATCTTTTTTTGTAATAATATGTGAGAAATAGGCGTTTAATACATTCTATTAAAAATCACTTACGTAATTCAGACTAAAAGTTTGACGGTTCGACAAAAGTATCCACACTGAGTCAATTTTAATAAATGTTCTCTTTAACTCCACACTACCCTTAAATGAACGAATAAGTAAAAATAAGTTCCGATCCGCTTGACAAATGCACCGCATACCGTTCCCGATAGATACAGTCACGGAGAAAAGCTAAAGTTGTGGCTAAAGGTCGGCGCGATCGATCGTACGAATGTCGCTATTAATCGACGGTTGATCCCGCGGCTGCGCGCGCGCACCGAGCGGTATAAATCAACGCTAATTGCGACTATTTATATTTATCAACTCGTCTGCGCCGGGTAAGCGGTTTGCGACTCAACTGTACAATACAATGCAAAGTCACATCAAAGTGTTATAGTACTGAAAATTGTTTTCAGAACGGTTTGATTTTCTTTTGAAAATTACCTTCAGCGTGATAATCATCAACAATAATATTAATATACTAGCGACCCGCCCCGGCTCCGCACGGGAAAATGGTTATTGTGGGTTATCCTTAAGCATATTATGCATGTATTATACATATAAACCTTCCTCTTGAATCACTCTATCTATTAAAAAAAACCGCATCAAAATCCGTTGCGTAGTTTTAAAGATTTAAGCGTACAAAGGGAGGGACATAGGGACATAGGGACAGAAAAAGCTACTTTGTTTTATACTATGTAGTGAAGTAACGTAATTGATATCACTGTCTCTCAAACTAAGTGTGACTATGTATAATAGAATATCTTGGGAGTCAATGTACCAATGTTTTTTTTTTTGTTCGGGAGATAGAGAGATTTTGTATAAAAATCGCATTGGTAAGTGACAAGTTTTACAATCAAGCCGCCACAAGAAAAAATGTGATTTCCGTATCATTACTAGACCAAAGCTCTCTAAACATCAGCTACGAGCTTTTAGCCCACTGGAGCACTTTTCTTGCCGACTGTACATCAGAGTCCATTTTTGAAGTTCTCGATGACACATCATTTGTAGGGTTAAAAGGGATTAATTTTGTGACGTTCCCGTATTTCATTGGACACGAAATTGGCGTGCCCTGATCGAGACAAATGTTGCCAACTTTATTTTAATTTTAACTTATTACGAATTTTGTTTCACTAATTGCTTATTCGACGACAGATGGCGTGAGTTACTTTGAGTAATAAGGTGTAGTTTGCTTTTAAAAGTGGTTGTTTATCATTCAAATAGTTTATGGTATGGATTGCTTTTACGATTTAAAATGTTCTATTTTTTAGCATACGAGGTTTCTTCCGTTGAAATCCGTGGTTGAAATTATTATAATTATGTATACGTAAGCACTTACTAGTTAGGATAAAGAGCAAATATGTGTATGTAATGTAATTAATTCAATTAAATAAAGAGTGACGGACGTGTCTTTCATTTCCTAAGTATTCTACAGTTGTTTCTCTTAGAGTCGCATTTTTGCGCTGCATTTGGATTTAATATTTTAAAGAATAGAAGAGTATTTTGAAGGCATTTAATGTAAAACGAAGTAAAATTTTAGTACATACAATTATGAATAACAGTTACTAAAGTTATTTTCTTCAATAAGAAATTAGCGCGTGGGTTCCTGTTCAAAATTACTCTTAGATTCCAAATAATTTTCAAACGAAACGGTTCCTTCTTAACATAAATGTACAAATAATTGTTAGTACCCTCTGATATTTTAACAACCTATGCCTCCTGTCTTACTCTTGCGAAACACCTTAATGTAAACCGATAAAATTAAAATCGATTCCGTAAAAGGAAACTATAAAAAACAAGTTTACCGAAAGCTTACTATACAGCCCGACAAAGATCTAAATGACCGTGGACGTAAGCGCTGCTTGCTATACAAGAGACTGACAAAAATGACGTTTCGTATGACTTCGGCGTTAGTTCCTTTTTTGGGGCATTTCTACGGGAAGATGCGAATCAGCTACTGTATCGAAAAAAGGACCTCTAACAGCTTATTAAGTTATCGAAAAAAAACACATATATTTACAAGACTATTGGCTTGATGGAGAGCATATCTGAAAAATCGGGACGTTTTAAACGGCGCCAAAAAAAAATTTCAAAGTTCAAAAACGGGCAGAATTTGGCTTAAAATGGCGTGTCCGATTTCCAGAATTGACTCTTTATTGCTTCATAACTTTTTAAATAATAACTAGTTCATTATGATTCCAATGTTCACATACCATGAGATAAACAACAAAGCCGTATAAGTAATAATATATATTGTAAACCATTGGAGTTTGACACAATAACACATTTAAATTTTGTCCGAAGCTTCTGCCTCAATCCCGTGCCAAATAGTTTTATTTACTTATATCATTAACTTCGCGAAGTACGAATGGCACTAGCTGGTTCCCGCAATCTACTAGATGAGCCCGAGCGACTGAGCAGTTTGAACTTGAGGATAGATGCATTGAGGAGCATTTTTCGAGGGTTCAAAACTCTTCCGAGAATTTGGGTTCGGGTAATTTCTGAAAACTGTGGACGGAATTCATTTTGTTTGTGAAGTCTTATATTAAATTTGAGCTAAATCTATTAAATATTTAAGTGATATCTACCAGTACGTTTTGAAAAAAATACTTTAATTTGTAACATTTACAAGTTATTTGATGAAATGTGGTTTTTCCTCAATTTCGTGGATCTCAATTACCTGTAAAATGGTGCACGGAATTCAGAAATCTTCCACTGAATTCAGAATTTTTCAATAATGTTATGAATTGTTGTGTATTATTGTGGTCCCGTAGCCTAGTCAGTAGTGCACCTGCCTTCCAACCTAAAGGTCGCGGGTTCGAACCCAGCCCAGGGTAAACATATGTGTGGTCAGCACTTGTGTTTGCCTTGTATCTGGAAGTTTGTATAATGTTTCATCATCATCATAATTAGGCGCGCCATTTGGCCCAATCTTCGGCTGTACGCATCCACCTGCTGCCAGCCACTTTCTGCAGATTGTCACTCCATTTAGCTGAGGTGCGTCCTACATTTCGTTTTCCTAGACGTGATCTTCACTGCAGAAGCCGGTTACTTCAGCGATTATCGTTTCTGCGATAAACCTGACCAGCCCACTGCCACTTCAGTTTGCTTATTCAAGTGGCTATGCCGGTTACATTGATTCTCCGACGGATTTCTTTGTTCCGGATTTTATCCATTAGAGAGACTCCGAGCTTATTTTTCTTCATAGCTCGCTGAGCAACTTTAAATTTGTGGACTAGTCCCACACTCAGTGTCCACGTTTTAGCACCACCACAGGTAGGACGCACCTGGGCTGTTACTCTGTAATTCGATATACGAAGCAACGACAGTCGAATTGGCTTCGTTTCGGATTTTGCTTACTCTGAACCACTTTCGAACGATCTTCGAATTTTCGAAACGAAGTTCGTGGTTTGACAGCCCGTGATTCGCAAGACGCTACCGCGAAACCTCGACTGGCAGTTTAAGCATCGGAGTTTGACATTATTTTGATCGGAATATAACCTCAAATTATACGACACCAACTGAGCTATCGTTTGTGTTTCGTTTTCAGTTCGCAAATGGTTCGGAGCTTAAATTATAATAAAATGAGTAGATATCTATTTATTAAAAAAGCTCTATTATATACATAAAGGCTGAATTAGAGCCTAGAGAGCTGTCCGAAAGGGAATAATTTAATTAAAAGCATAATTAAAACAGGCTTTTCCTGTTGCAACAATGCAAATGAAGTACCTACTTATCGCTTTGAGCGATTTCATCCGCGCAACATTTAGGCGAGATTGTGGGAAAGAAAAGGCATTAATAAAAACAATTTGAAGAACATACATTTATTATCAAATTAATGTACCTACAAATTACAAATTACTAAAAAGTTCAAGGATTTACTTTTATCCTCTGGATATATACACAACTCAAATGAAATCTCCATTATCAGTTTTTTGCTGTGTTCTGTGGAGAAGAACTGAAATAAATTCAAGTACTGCACTTTAAATGTAACTCCAAAACAGCTGCAGCAACTGCGTCTGTCTTTTTTTCTTCTAAGTCTCACAATCTCTGCTTTTTTCCCCTTTCCTTTTGATAGGTTTTTTCTTATGTCCTCTTGAATCCTTCTCTTGTAATCTATGGATAAATAAGTATGTATTATATTATATTCATTATGTTTCAATTTTCATTTTCAACCTGTGTGTGTAATGTGTGTTGTTGTCCTATGGTACCCCAGTACCACATTTTCAACCTACGGATAGATAAATACTTAAGTATTCAATTATATTTTGAACTTTAAAATAAATCTAAAAATAAAAATGTTACCTTTTGTCACTGCTTATTTTGTATTCACAACCAACCACCCATCCCGTTTAATAAGGTGATCTCAAGTGGTCAGACTACAATTGCTTGCCCAGGCCTTCCCTTCCATGTTCCGTAGAAGGCGACCACAGGCCAAGTCTTCATGCTCCTGCATGAAATCCATCAAGATTTCTTATTCAGTAGTAGCTAGCAGAGATATTCTACGACAAATAAATAAACCTCTTTTACTGTTTACATATTATGAAATAGATAGTGACTAAATTATTATTAAAGATTTATACATACTTACTTTCAAATAACATAGCTAACCGTTTTATTAAACTATAATTTTATAATAAATAATTCAATTCAATTTCGTAAATAAAAACAAAGTGCTCTGACAGAACAGCTGCTTTTTTTTTTCATTTAGACAAAGTATATTTCAACATACTGCCACTAAGAAATAATTATTCAAAAAATAACTATAAAAAGATGTTTTGGTTTGTTCAAAATAAAGAAAAGGTGATGTAATTACATTAATTCAAGTTATTTGTTATTTATTTCATATATTTCTTATTAAATTGTAAATTTTATGAAAAACCGATATTTGTGAAACATAATTGTAGAAGGGCATCACTAATTTCTTTAATTCGTTCGTTCAAATCATTCACGATATCAATCCGTCGGTGTCAATGGATTCGAAGAACGGCCGTCGCTTTTCCGAAACGTTTCGCGGTAGTTAATGCCATCGATGATCGGACGAATTGCGTGAACGGATCGAACATCGGTGACGTTTTTCCCGGTTGACCTCCAGGTCAAAGACTTTCGTCTTTAGGCTCTGCGGTATGGGCACCGAGAAAACGTGACGCAACCTCCGGAAGGCAGCTTTCCGGATTCAATAATCCTCCTATCGGCTTCTTATCTGTTCATATTTATACGAAATGTAGGAAGCACTCAACACTATACAGAAGACACTCAGGACGTCAGCCTGTACGAGATTAGGATGGCTCTCTAACAGTTGAAAAACAAGGTACCGGGTGATGACGGATTAACTGCTGAGCTTCTGGAGGCAGTCTTAAAAGCTCTCCAGAAACTGTTTTATTCCGTCTTCCTCGAAGGAACAACGCCACAGGCATGGCTTAGAAGCGTGGTGGTCCTCTTTTAAAAAGGGTGATAAAATCCTTTTGAAGAACTACAGACCCACCCATCTCGCTTCTGAGCCATATCCAAAAATTGTTTTCGAGAGTCATCACAACTTCGACAACTTCCAGCTTCCCGAACAAGCCGGTTTCCGAAAGGGCTATAGTACCAAAGACCACATCCATATGCTGCGGCAGGTTATACAGAAGACCGAAGAGTATAACTATCCACTATGCTTAGCGTTCGTGGACTATGAGAAAGCCTTCGATTTGATTGAGACTTGGGCAGTGCTGCAGTCTCTTCAGAGGTGCCAAATTGACTACCGGTATATCGAGGTGATGAAGTGTTTGTACGAGAAAGCCACTATGTCAGTCCGACTCCAGGATCAGAACTCCAGACCAATCCAGCTGCAGCGAGGTGTGAGACAGGGAGACGCTATTTTTTTCGAAACTGTTCACCATTGTACTGAAGGATATCTTTAAGCTTCTGGACTGGAAAGGACATGGCATCAATATCAATGGCGAGCACATTACTCACCTTGACGATATCGTAGTCATGGCTGAGACCTTGGAGAACCTCGGTACAATGCTCAATGTCCTCAATAGAGTTTCCCAACAAGTGGGTCTGATGATGAACATGGAGAAAGCAAAAGTAATTTCAAACGCCCATGTAGTACCCACTCCAATAAAAGTTGGGGACTCTGTTCTCGAAGTTGTAAACCATTACATCTACCTGGGACAAACAGTCCAGTTAGGTAGATCTAACTTCGAGAACGAGGTCAATCATCGAATCCAAATCGGCTGGGCAGCATTCTGAAAGCTGTGCAATATCTTTTTGTCCCAAATCTTAAGTCTAAAATCTTTGACCAATGTGTGTTGCCAGTGAAGACTTACGGATCAGAGACGTGGTCGCTTACGATGGGCCTCATAAGAAGGCTCAGAGTCACTCAAAGAGCGATAAAGAGGGCTATGCTTGGAGTTTCCTTGCGTGATCGAATCAGGAAGGATGAGATGAGATCCGCAGGCGAACCAGAGTCACCTACATAGCCCGAAGAATCGCGAAGCTTAAGTGGCATTGGGCGGGGCACATTGCACGTAGAACTGATGGCGGTTGGGGAAAAAAGGTTCTTGAATGGCGGCCACGCGCCGGATAACGTAGCGTGGGCAGGCCCCCTACAAGGTGGACCGACAATCTGGTGAGGGTTGCGGGAAGCCTCTGGATGCGTGCAGCGCGGGACCGGGGACGCGGGGATGCGTGATCGAGTCAGAAATAGCATGCTGCGATCCAGGACTCATATAGCTGATGCCACAAAGGTCAAACGCTGCCAAACTTAAGTGGAACTGGGCCGGATACGTCTGCTGCGTGCCACAAGACCAATGAGAAAAATAAATTACGTTTTGGCACTCACCGATCAACAGACGTAGAGGTGAACGGCCGCGCAGGAGATGGCGGGATGAACTGGACAGCTTCTTGGGGGACTGGTTAGAATTCACTTAGGATAGGAAACAGTGGAAGAAAAAGAGGAAGACCTTTGCCCAGCACTGGGACAGTGTAGGCTAAGTAAGATAAGATAACATTTACAAATTTAGTCGTTCATTTTCTATATTTCCTCAGCCGTTTCTGAATTCGGTGACTAGTTTTCTGAATTCGGTGGTGTCTCAATTCGGTGACTGACTTTTAACAAAAACCACTCACAATATCTGGTGCTAAATGTCGTCATTAGACTCAAGATGGAATAAACTTCAATCTTTGTTATCAAACTATTGATGAAACCCAAATATTATTTTACCCACCGAATTGTGAAAATATAGACCCTTTTGTAGAACTGTCCTTTGGCCACATTCATTTAGATCTTTGTCGGACTGTATGTGCTAAGGAATATCAAATTGTAACGAGTCAATTTAAAAACAGTAAAATTTTTACTATGTCTCGGTAGGTGGCAACGCTATAACAGTACCCCGTTCTTTATAATAAAGATAAGGAAATTTTAAAACTTTTGCATTAAAAAAATAAAAGTTCTGGTCAAATAATTGTTGGGTAATACAAAAGCGATCGGTATTCGCTTCAGAACGCGCAAGATCACACCGTAAAAAGATACGATGATGGCGCAAAGAGTATTGAAAACACGGTAATAATTAGTTGCAATTGCAACATTGTTTACTAACCAGTTTGAAAAGCACCGGTGATAGTGCGGCCCTGCTTCAAATGATGCTACTTGAGCTGTTGCTTGAGCATGAATTAATAGTGCTTATAATGCTGTAGCACTATAAACTTGAAGGCCTTGAAATTTGATAAAAGTATGATGTTTGGCCCTACCTATTTGAACTTAACAACTTATTATTGTTATGCTGTATCATCGGGTGAGGCTATTTAATAAATAATTCAATACTGTTAAAGACATTTTGTTTAAATTAAATGC
Source organism: Teleiodes luculella (assembly GCA_948473455.1). Taxonomy (NCBI): domain Eukaryota; kingdom Metazoa; phylum Arthropoda; class Insecta; order Lepidoptera; family Gelechiidae; genus Teleiodes; species Teleiodes luculella. The sequence goes on along the minus strand of OX419586.1, from coordinate 744,155 downwards.
TCACAAAAACAAAGTACGAACTAGCCGTAGCAGACATTTTGACAGGAAGGAGGTGTTGCCAGTAAACAGAATATAAATCCTACAGAACAAATATGACAATTATGGCCTTGGAAAAGGAGATATCAATATACCCATGTTGTCAGACGGGAATTGTAATTGTTACTATTACAAAGGTGATGGCTTTTTCCTTAGATTAATAACGATATTTGTTGCTCGAATCCAACAAGTTGTGTTAGGTTACTCTAATTCTAAAGGTCTAAAATACTTGGTTTATTAAAGTTTTAACAATACAATACAATACAAATATTCTTTAACGTTTGGTAGGACAATCAATTTCGATTGATTCCGTAGCCGAAAAATAGAATATGTAACTACATAGTTCCAAAATACATTTTCAACGATTCTATAAAACACAAAAGTCGTAAAAACATCCCACGACTAAAACCGTCTTAAAAACAAAAGCTACTAAAGCCAATATTTCAAAAACCCATGATGAAACATAAACTACAGAACATAGAAGAACGCCGGTAGATATAACACTAAATCATAAAAATAAAAACAAAAAGGGCACAGAAGATATAAACTGGAAGAAATGGCTTGGAATCTATAAATCTATGTGCGGCGATCTCTGGCCATCACAAATATGTCAGGGGGAGCAATAAAACGTCGGGGCATCTCCCGCGATGGTTTATTAGTACGTACACAATGATAGAAAATGCTGGCGTGCTGTGGGACCTATTGATGGATTTTTAGGTACAGAATCGCTAAGACTCTATTTAAATATAGAGTGTAATATAATTATTTTAATATTATAAAAGAGATGGAAATAAGGTTTTTGTTTAGCATAGTAGATAATAGATATACATATAACGTAAGTAATGGATATGATTTTACTTCAATACACAAACCCTTATGCTTTGAGAGTGTTTTTTAATACAGTGATGCGCTTGCTTATGTATACAGCTTTACGTTTTATTTTTTGTCCCTAGGTTCCTGCTATGTATTAAATTTATAGCACTCAGCTTTTTTCTATATTAGTACTAATTAAATGCTAAGCAAGTAGTCAAATTTAAGTATCTAAGGGGAGAATTGCAATTTCTGACATGTTGAATTTATTTTCAGCTACAAATAATAAATTTATAATAATTATAATACGTGGTGTACAATCAGGTTATAATGATCGAAAAAATAAAACATTCGTCAGAAAAAAAAATGTACTACCTTGATCTCATTTACATAGCGTCATGAATCAATCTTTCGTCGGGACTCGCGACGAAAATAGCCACGTTTTTACGCAAGAATTTGACATTTCTGTCCATAACAATAAACTACACCACACGAAACCCAACTTTATTACAGAGCATTTGAGTACTCCATAAACGCAAACGTATATTTGTTAGATTAAAGTCGGAATATTATAATCATAACAGGTAAAGAATGTTGAGGACATTCCATAAAAAATGTTGACTTATGGCAAATTGTGTCGCTTCGCTTGGCTGGGCTTAATTCCTTTGGGCTTACGAACTTATTTATCGTATTTTACGTCTTAATAAAACATTCATTTTATTACACGCACAATGAAATGATACAGGTATATCCACATAAATTCTAATGTCTAATCTTAGTGTTTATGCAAAATTATACTTTGTTTTGTTGGTAATAATAAATTTTGAGTTGATTAAACTGATGATTAAAGATAAGAACTGAGTTAAGAGATATAATAACAACAATTTTTTAAAAAGTTTTTGAAAAAAAAGGTAAATGTAAGTATTAACAATAATCAATTTTCAAATTGAGAATAGTTGACTGTTTGACGTATCGTGCCACTGAGCCGCCCACTAGCGATTCCTAGCACTGAGTAAGAAAGTGTGGATATGGCAAAGTAAAATTAATGTACAACTATAATGATACAAATGTTTTATATGAAAAGAATAATGATAATTTCACTTTAATCACGTAAAAAATATTTAAATATATAAAGCAACCCATATTTAAGTTCGAATTCCAGAGATTGGCGACTAATATCGATAAGGAAATAGGACGAGGTAAGTATGTATAATGAATCCCAAAATTCGAGAATTTGAATCAAAAGAACCATCAAACGCCTGCGCGCACGCAACAAAATTCCACGTTACCACATCGAGAGCTGAGCACCGGTGATTTATAAGGTTATTCTCAGATGGCTACATGCTGAAAAGTGGTTTGATTTGATACATAGACGCGGCGCGACAGCTGCGTTCACGCACCTAAAAATAGCCGCGCGCCGGACGCACGATTCCGCGTTTTTCACTGTCCATGCGCGCATCAATTCCTGTCTGCATTTGTTAGTCAATGACAGATGTCTCACGCCCGTGAAAACTACAATTTTTCTGCCCACGTGTCTCTTATCATTTAGCCTATAGGCGTATTTTCGTTTGGCAGGGGTACAGAGATGTGTTGGACCCAATAGTCGTGTTGTTGTCAGAGCGATAATGACAGTCTTGTTAGAATGAACCCTTTCGGACTGTTATAGAACTGAAAAATTGGTCCTTTCATGTATTTAGAACGCCGTCGGTCTGATTCTTTGTGGAATAGATCGTCCGGAACGTTTTATTTGACACGAAACTTTTATCTCATCTCATTCAATGTAGCTCTGGTTTGTCTTACTACCGGTTCCTTTATGAAACTACTGTAAGCTACGAGTAGATCGTAAAGTTTACATATTTTTTATTGTAAAATGTAGAAAATGTAACTTTTGGGGTTTCAATAGTGTATTAACTATTTTGATAATAAGCTTTGGTGTGGCTTTGCAGTCAATTACTCGTAGATCAAAATGCAGATCACACTAAACATAGGTACTTGCATTAATAATTATTTTAGGAAGTATTGAATGCAGTTCCACAGAATAAACCCGGTAGATTGAAGCGTCCACGACCTTATTATCCTATTAGCTACGAAGTAATTATTACGATCCTCTTTACTGTATAATTCACCCTACTTTAATAGATAGGTGTCGGAATGACTGTATTTGTATTTTGAACTTAAATGAAACCTTTCAGCACGCACTAACTCACGCGCAATCACAACAAAACCACAAAGCGTCGGAAATAACGCGTCGAAACATGGCGACGAAATGTCATGTCATAACGAAAATGGCGCACGCGTATAATTCGCGCGCTAATCGCGTGATATATCAGTTTGCGCGTCTTAATTGCGCGCTTGCGCACCTATGACGGCCGGCACTTTGCGCGTGATCCACTGCCCAGATACCGGGAACCAGCGATTGATTTATCGATCTAGGTGTGGCAAAATAGCTATTTATTAGATCGTAATAATATTTCATTATTTTCAGACATTAATAATAGTTGTAATTATAAATTTTAATGGAGCTTTCGAAGCGGTATTTAGGTGGTTAATGTATGACGTGATGGTTGTGTTCAGCAGAGAGGCGTGAACTAATACTCCGGTTCTAGATATTTATGATACAGTTGATCGTATAAAACACTACCCATATATATTTGGTGTACTATAATAATACATGTCTCACTGTTACCCGAAGAAAAAGCCTATGTACAATTTTATGATTTACATGAGTCGGACAATCTATTATAATTATGTCATCAAAGAATGTGTTACTTTGTCTAAAATTATTCTACAATTTTGAGTAAAATGTTCAGTGCTCGTCTGTGAATTTGTCAACAACTGAAATCCCCAACCTATCTGGCCAGCGTAGTCCTGGTAACATCTCTGGAAGATTTGATCTGGTCTGGACTCTAACAGACAGGTTTTCTTCAAAACCATTTAAAGCTTATATGTATGTCAGAGGTCGCTATACTCTGGTCATATAACAAACAGTAACTAGTGCCAAAAGCTCAGTCTAACGCGCCAAAGACCACAATGATAATATGACAATTTGAGAAATGTACTCAGCGGTGCATGCCGAACGATATGACAATTGAGTAATGCCACTGATATGCACAAGAAGTATAATGTTACATTCGCAGAAGATCTTAGGTGGTCGTCGAGAATTAAACACAAATTGAAATTAATTATAAAAGAAGTTATTTTTGTAGATTACTAAGAAGAATGAATAGCTAATAGTTGCAGCATCTAAAACAACAATAAAATTATGATAAAATTTTCAGATGTTTTCAAATCTGCTTTCGAACCATGGCCAAAAGAATATCTAAATTTTTGCTTTTAGGCATTTACAGTAAAGTTTATTGATTGATAAATAATGAACCAGTTACATTTTTTTATTACAACTGCATTTAAATTTTTTTTAAATTACAGGACAGTTAAAGTCATAATAAAGATAAAATAAATACAAATATAACATAAAAGGATCAGCCGATCAAAGCATTTCTTCCGCACGATCAGCCAATAAAACATACCCCCTCCATCCCAAACTCGTAAACTTCATACATGGCACAAAAAACACATCAACAATGCGTCGAGTCAATCGTAAAATAGATAAATAGCCATTGGCTCTCTCAAAAAATATCTAATTTAGTTTTATGTTCCTCCCTCACTACCTGTCTGGACCGTCATAGATTCCAATGTCACGCCGACCAATTTATAGCTTACTATATCATCCGAACTTACGTCGGAGCATAATAAGTTTCTTCAGCGCTAAGTTGAATTTATTGTTTATAGACACCGTCAAAATGATGCCGTCCGTCCCATCTTTACCCAGAATTTTTCAAAAGGCAATCAGCGATAATTCAAAAGCTGAGACAGGAATAGATTCCGACAATCCTGATTCAGGGGATATAAGTACGATAAATTTAAAATATTACGATAGGGCATTAAGATTTGAATAAACATGTCTTGAGGAGGCGGTGTTAGTCTGTCTGGTGTGACATACGGCATCTGACGACGTTATTGTGGCTCAGGCCTCTTCATTCGCTCGTGTGGGAGGAATGAGGGGCCCAATGCGACTTAATGAGCTTTGATTTGCGTTCGTCTGATGGGAAATGTGGAGATGGCAGATAATGGAATGTAAAGTAATGGAGACTGAAAAGGGAAATTGGAATTAAGCCTTTGTGCAAATAGACGGATTATCTACTGGAGGATTACACATTATTATCAAAAATGCTATTATGAAAGGAAAAAAATATTATTCACTAAATGTTTGATGATATGCAATGTATTTGGAACTTATGTCCATAATTAGAGGTGAACCAATGCAGCTAATCATGTAGAAGTCGTACAAGATAACATAACAACACAAAACCCAAAGACGATTCATTTGTGTAACCAACAACAGTCAAAACGTGAATCTCCAACCCACATAGACATAGACATAATTTATTTGACAAAACACAATACAACACAACAAAAAAGAAAAAGAAAAACAATGGTTATTATGAAATACAATAATAAATAATAAAACGATAATAATAATAATATTACGATTAAGATTACGGCAAGACCTCGATTTATAGGGAGAGTAATTATAGTTTAACAGGTGACTGTTTTGTATTACATCTAATATCAAAACGTAATATTTCAAATCATGAAGCTGCTGAAATTTCGATGGCTAAATCTAAGCTGTTCCACTCGAATGCGTTTAGTTATTCAACCGAATCTGAAGGTCAGGCCCAGTTCCCAGAACGACGCACGCGCACGCGAATATATCTTCGTCGGAACAAAGCGCATCTCGTGCTTTACCACGGAGATTTATGCGCAGATACCATTCAGGTCGCTCTGGTGAGCCTTACAGTAGGGATGTAGGGGTGAGCCGCATTTTGATGATACATAGTGAGGGCCTAAATTGTAACAGTTTTTCAGGTATATACCTAAAAATATCGATGAACGTTTGTTGATCAACAAAGGACTAATGGTTTTAGGTAAGTACTTAAATTTTTGCAACTTTCGACTGGTGGTCAATCAGAGAGTTTGCAAGAGCCGCTTCGCTTTGAAGCGGCTCTTCCAAACTCTCTGTGGTCGGTCATGCCCATCTCAAAAGCTGCAACAATGAAGTATCTGTGATGGTTTCAATCAATTGAGTTTTTTTTCCGTAGGATTGAGGTATTGTCACGTATTATTCCAAGGTAGAAAGTAGGCGATGTTGTTTTTCTATAACATTTTTTTTTAATTTACACATCATTGCACTACTAAAGTCTTATTCGTATCTATTCAAATCCATTAGACCAGCTGATAGAAAAGCAGATAGATATAGCCACAATTTCACGTAATTAGTTTGAAATTTAAACATAAGGACTCGACTCTGTCTCATCATGGCCATCATGAATATCTCTTTTCTTGGTATACCACATGTTACAAGAAATATTAGCTCCAATATAACAGTCAATACCGGCCGAATGTAACAAAAGCAAACCCGCGACTCGCGACCACAAATCGCATACGGCGACGACAGGTAGCACACGCATTGTTTCCTAGAAACGCTATCAACTCGATTGATATACGATCAGCCTTACGTACACTCCAGCCGTTTTAACCTCTGAATATCTAATAGGGTCCGATTTAGAATAATTTATAGGGGAGGACGGAGACAAAAACAGAACGTTATGGACCCCAGTCAGAGTCTGCCGGTCGCCGACTAGTCTGGAGTTTCGCAACATTCTTTTGCAGCCAGCTCGTTGTGCCGTTTATACGTCGGTTTATGCTGTATGTCGGTGACATATCTTCAAGTTAACGAGCGATCGACAGTATAACTGGTGGAAAATTATACATTTTCTGCTTTATTACCATGGATGTACGCATAGGTAGGTACTAGAGCTTTATGCTCCTTCGAAGGTCCGGAAAAGCTTGATTCATACGTCTACTTTGTGATAGAAGAGTAGGTACTATTTATATGGTTACTTACTATCTAGTTTGGGGTCAGATGGCCGTGTGAGGTGTCCCGACATATTTATATTTATTACTTAAATATCTATAATATAAAAATGAATCGCAAAATGTGTTGGTAAGCGCATAACTCAGCAACGCCTGGACCAATTTGAACTATTCTTTTTTTTAATGTTCGTTGAATTCCAAGGATGGTTTTTACAAAGAGAAATTTAAAAAAAATCTCATTCACACGGGAAAAATGTTTAACGCGGGCGGAGCCGCGGGGCGGAAAGCTAGTATTAATATAGATTTATTAGAAGATAACGAAGTAAACTTTTCCACAATCTTACCGTGACAGATGCAGCGTACTTACAAACCGCCAAAGACTAAGCAGGCCCATTAGACCCGACAAACCATACTTGGAACGGGCGCGGTAACAGAGCTCATTTTACACAAAATCATAATAGGCACGGAAACAACACGATTGAGGGTAGTCATTAATTATGGGTAACAAGCCGGGGAAAGGCGGCAAGCGAAGGAGATTTATCCATACGATCGAAGCATCGGACGAGGACTATGTAACGAAGGTGCTCTTGAATAACGATGTATCTTCAAAATGTAAAATTCTGAGGAGACCAAGCAAGTCGAAACAGTACGAAAAAGTGACAGGTCTGCAAAATCTTCATCAAAATAAGCATATTTGAAGCGTTAAAATTTATACAAAGTTTTAAATTGCGTATAGGAAATTATATCCAGATATATTTTTGAAATGAAATGAATTTCAATTTTAGTAAAGTGTTGAACAGTTTTTGTTGTATGTCAATGTGAAAAAATGCTCTCAAGTAAAATGGCAAATATATTTTTTTAATTTTATATTATTTTAAGCTACCAAAGATACTAAAATATAAGATAACTGGTTACGTCGCGTCACCATAGTATGGGACTCGTTATTTAGATCGGGCGCGCGACGATAGATGGCGCGACGCGCGTATCTGATGCACGACCTGCGCCGGCGCACCAAACGGCACACTATCGACTGAATTACGGACCGATTCAGAGAATCATATTAGACGATTTATTATTATCAATTTGTGGCCGCATATCGATCTATAGTAGTAAGGTACCTATTAGAGGTAAAACAGAATACAATGACTTTATAGTAACAAGAGAAAAAAACGTATTTATAAGTAAGTAATTCAATAAAATGGTCGTAGCTTTTGTCTATCTGTAAACTTCATATGAGTGCAATTATTTTAAAAATTCTAAATTTTAGCTCTGATTATTTAGTTTTTTTTTCTGAAGAAACATATTTTTAACTAACTATTTAGTTTAAATTACTATTTTGTTCGCCTTACAAAGTAAACCTACATTAAGATTATTATTTGAGACTAATAATCATAGGATAGGGAATACATAGTTTATTCACTAAACTTTAGTTTCAATAATTCTTCATTAAAGTTACCAGTCAAATTAGTTCAAAACCTCGTTTTCGTAACTAATGGCGTTCAACGGATTTCAATAGAACAACAGGAATTATATCTCTAAGCTACACAAATAAACCTAACTTGTATGGCCCTGATTCTAACAGTGATGTCCAGCAGAATCAGCAAGCCTAGGTACGTTATATTTCTTTTAAATTCATTAATAAAATGATAAAAAATATAATTTACAGAATCGTTCATACAATTTTCGTATAACATTAAAATGTTGTAACTGCATTATAGAAATTTAAAATAAAAAGACTAATTTTTTTTTCTACGTCTACACTACATTTGCCGCGTTCATAATATTCAAATTAAATTCGAAAATAAAATAAAAATCTTTTTAACAGGAGAAAATTACGGATGTTCTTTGGGTTAATATTGCCGTACGAATTGCAACCAATTGAACCACAAATTAGCCCTTAATTAATCACAATAGTAGGTGAATTCTTGCCAACGTACCTACGCTCACTTTCTTACTTTACCTTAACCGGAAAATCATGGTTCTATATTTAATTAAAACCCCTAATGAATTCCATCTCTGGTATCTCGAGCCTGCTCTAATTAAGGAACACGCAGACGTTACAACTCGGCGACAACGCGCAATGTCGATGTGGGGCCGCGTCGCTCCGTGTGTGTTACCCTTTATTTTTTATTTTTCAGTTTATGCGTAGGATTTTTAAGCAACCGACTCATTTACGGGAAATGTTTTGGTTTCAATCGATGTTGTATTAATTACATCAGTTTTAAATCGGTATAATACTCCCTTGAGCGATTTTGGCCATGGCGACTACTTAAACTCCGATTTTTGCGATCATGTGCTTGTATGTGACTAGATAATAATGACATCGATTAAGAAAGCATTCATTTGACAGACGCCCTATCAAGGTAAATATGACAAGAGTCGTCACGACTGAAATCGACTAAGAGTTAATAAATAACTCAGACAACTCAAACTGACTCTACATATTTAGTGATTCTCGATGAAAATTTGTGACAATTCCGTTGACTTCTTTTATTATGAGCTTTATATATGTTTGTTTGTGTATCAATATTTAATGGTCTTTGGTATAAATAGAGCCCATTCAAATCACAGTACAGATTAACATAATTCTGAAACTATTTTTGAATGCCATCGACTAATCTGAAATAATAGGTACTTGGTAGTAAAAATAATATTTCAACCCAGTTCAATGCACGTTCGACCAAAATAGTAAATGAAAATAGCATGGAACAGTAAAGTTATGACGAAAGCTTCAGTGTCCAAATAGGACATACACACCTTGTCATTATATCAAAATGCTAATCTCAAATGAAAGGTAAATACCATAGGCACAGTGCAGTGCAATGTTGCACTTTATGTTAATACCGTCCACAGCAGGTTGTTTTATGGGAAAACCAGAGATAGATAGTAACCGTTCGCTTCCAGATCTATTGAGTGAGGCAATAACTTATTGGTCCGCCATTTATGTTAATAGCTGAAATGCTTTTGATATTCATAGTTTTAATCACAAAATATGCAGCGTTGGGATTTATATTAGAATTTATGGCCGCTCTAAGTTTAAAATTCCGTCATGTTCATTTTGTCTTTACAAAATATTGAAAAGTAGAGTAAACAAATTTCATCTACTATAAAAAGTGCTGTTCACTGTTCAATTAAATACCATTTACAATTTACAGTGTTCAGTTCATAGGGTATAAACGTAATGCACTAATGACACGACTAGCAATTTTATCAGTACAGATAATGCTAGAAATTTAAATCCTTTTTATAAAGTTATACAGGACGACGGCTAAAGGAATTAGGTTCCATTTTGTGAGTGATTAGAGCTTTGATGTTTACATAAATCTCTCTAAAGTCGGCATAATCTCAACTTCACTATTGGTCTCAACAAAACTTGTGCAACAATAAATCTAAAACGCCATATAAATAAATTCCACCTAGGTCCAGTTGGATCGTAGAAGCTCCTACTGACATGATTGATAACGCGGATGATAGATACCTCGTCTGATGCGCTCCCGACTGCACTAAATTGCATCGCTCGCGAACTTACCTGTGAAGAAACGAAATATTGCTTAGTAAATAACAGCATGTAAGATATTAATATAAAATGTACAGAAAAATGACATAGAACAATTATACGTATAATATTGACATAATATTTTCGCATTGTGATTTCCGAATTAAAATAATTAAACTGGTCCATAAATTATTGACTTTTCAGAGAGAATATTACTATTTACTATTTACTTATAAACAGTTTAATAAGTAGAATCGAAAGCAGAATGATTTGGGTAATGATCGGAAAGAATAAGCTTTCCGTTTTCGTCTATGTTGACTTGTTTTGTCATAGCTTCTTTTTTATTTGTTTAATAACAAGTATATTCCCATGCCTCTTCTATTTTTTTACTATAATAATTTTCGTGAGTTTTCGCTTCAAGAGCTTTGTACATAAACATACAACTAACGAAATCTTTCATTTCTTTTGTTTTTCTCCTACAAAATGTCATCGTTACTATCAGCTATTTAATCTGAGGTAAGACTATGTAACTGTAAAAACAACAAAAGTAAATGAAACGGCAATCTAATGCTTTTGAAAGAAACGTCCACCACATCATTTCACATTTCCATAACAGAAAAAGTACCAATTTTTTTATTTTCTATAATGGTTTGGATTAGATCGCGTCATCGTACGTCACTCTCGTTACGTCAAAGTGACAGCGCCTCATCTCCCTTCATGACGTTGAGACGACGACGACGATCTGATTGAAGCGTCATGCATTACGTCACAATCGTTTACGTTACTTACATCCAAGTTGCTTCAGGAAAAGGAATTGGATCAGCAGTCGTGAGGCTTGAAAGTTTATTCAGTTATTTTGGAAAGGACTATGTTTTTTTCAAAATGAAATAAATATTTTCTTGTTTAGTACGTGAAGGATGTTGTTTTTATTGAGTGTGTTATAGTATAATATATTAAAGTTAAATTTAAACTTATTTTTAAGATTTTTCTAATTAGTTTAGATAATTCATTTTAAATCTGATATTTAAAAAGTAACTTCCGCTAAAATGTAAACAACAAGTGGTTGTAAGGCGAGAGGCCGGGGTTTTTCTATAAAAGGCCGGTCTTGCCGCCATTTTGGGTTTGTTATAGTATAATATATTAAAGTTAAAATTTAAAACCTATTTTTAAGAATTTTCTAATTAGTTTAGCTAATTCATTTTAAATCTGATATTTAAAAAGTAACTTCCGGTTGTAAGGCGAGAGGCCGGGGGTTTTCTATAAAAGGCCGGTCTTGCCGCCATTTTGGGTTCAGTTGCTTGAGAGACTTGGTCGAGGGAGATACTCTGCCTCTCCTCAGAAGTTTGGTGTACTTAAGATAAGTATATTTAAGTGTATTGGTTTAAAGTATTTTTGGGTTATTGATTTATGCCTAATTTACTGTTGATTTGTTACGGTATTTTTGCAATGTATTCTAGAGGTTATATTTTATCTCTCTGTGTAAAGATTGGGTATATGGGGTATTTATAATAATGTTATGTTGTTACACTGGTGTGGAAATACATTGCTTTTGTTTTATTTTGCTGTTTATTATTAAAGAACGTTGATTTGACTTTAAAGAATTTTCATTAATGCTCCTTATTTTGACAAATAGAATTCAAATAACAGATTCAATAAATAAATAATAAATATTTAATATAAAGTAATAATATAAAATATATCTTTTTACAAGTGCATAATCAAAGCTTCTTTCTGAAAGTATTTAAAGTTCAAAAATCAAGGTTACTTGAAATGAATTTCATCCAATACATATGACACACAAAACGAATTCACCTACACACTAGATAAAACCCTGAACAACAAAACTCCACCAACTAAATTACTTATAACCTTACCTACCTATACGTATCTACATAATAATATAATACAACAGAGCATGGAGAAGACCCGTCTATATTACCCTTCTTGATTAGCATGGGAATGTGTCGGCAGCCACCGTTTCTGTTCTCTACTGCTCTTTTATACATATTCAGCTATGTATAGGTATACTAAACATATTCATAGTGAGTAGTCTCAGAAAGACGTATTATAAAAACTGTTCCAAAATTGAACAGTTCTAAGAAATAGTTTACGTAGTTTTAAAACTCTTACAACATCAGTCGTGTACTATCCTCTCCTAAATCCGAAACAGTTTCACAATAGGCTAGTAACTCTAACTGCGCTACATAAAGAGACTTTTCCTCGGCTTTATCTTTCTCACTTCGTGTGTAACAGGCGGCGTAGTATGCAGTATTTTGGAGGCAGTTTAGTGGCCAGTTAGCGGGGCTCGCTCTACGCGTCGGTATATCACGACATGGCGCGAAAATTACAGGCCGACAGACTTGCACACTTCGCCAGTAAACTTTGTAACTGTAGATAATATTTTTTTTAATATTACAAAAGTAAAAATATTCAGAATCTCACACTTCACTAGTTAAAATATTTTTGCAAAGTCATTCGTGTACATTAAATAAAGAGCGTTCCCCAACGAACCTTGGAGTACTCGCACTAAAATTATTAATGGAGTTACATATTTAAAAATAATGTTATTTCAAATTATTTAATATGCACAACAGCCAAATTAATTAGCAAAAACATATTAAATTGTATTTTATAAATATTGTCTACATTTACTGGCTCAGCAACTTTTTCAAGCTTCATTTTAGGAGCATTTGCCCTGATGGCTCGAGGGTATACTACTCGGCAGCACAACAACCTCCGGCATGATTTGTGCGATCCGGCGTCAGTCGCGCGATGCCGATGTAATCTCTCACTAGACGAGGAACAAGATTACTACCTACTTGCAGCCAGTAAGGAACCTTACTTATTCGTTATTAATTTATTGTGAGTTCTAGAACACTCCGTGTGGAAATAGAAAAATCATAAGCTTTTTTAAAATCGATACTTTTTAAAAGTAATTGAAAAAATACAGTACAATACAAAAAAAATTTAATTAACAAGATTTATTTTAATGTTAATAAACAAGATTTAATTTTCAATATCCTACTATAACGGATTGATGATTACCAATTGTTGGAAGAAAATGCTTTTAGAAATCAGATCAGATTGGTATGTTATTTCTACTACCTTAGAAATCTAGAAAAACAGTGCTTAATTTAACTCAAAACACACCAGCAAGCAACCATACATATAATAGCTTATTAACAAATCGTCTAATGATACTCGTACCAAGTTACTCGTCTCCTACATAATAGAAAGCTGTAACTTAACCTACCGCGGTAGTTCCACCATCTCATTGCATTTTGAATCACTTTTGCCTCATCTTCCAGCGTTCCCGTTTGAACTTCAAACTCGCATAAAGACTGGGAATAGTTGCAATTTTATTCCAGAGATTCTGCGCCCTTCGTGCATGTGGGATGAAACTTGGAAACTAGAGCCTGGTGATCGGAGCTAACTTGGAAATTGTGCCATCTTTAACTGAAGTTGTCATATGGAGTGGTTCAGAATTCCAAGGAGAGCAGGTATCAAATCAAAGTCTTCGAAATACTATTCATATTTTGTCAAGAATCGTGTCTTACCTATTGGAACATATTTTTTACCAAATCAGTCAAATGCTTAGATCAATACAACGACATAGATGCCGATATCAAAAACCATTGTGCTGAAGATTTTACAAATGATTTCTCGTGTGTTTTCATAATTACTTAGGGACACATAACAGCAAAAGGAGAACCAAATTCTACGCATATGTCTTGAAATTTGATAGACCTACCTCAACTTAAAAATTAACTTTGTAATGTGATCGAGTACGAAAACCCTTTGAACCATCAATACTGTTGGATTAAAACCGGTTTTTAAATTGGACGAACCACTCAATTACTCATATCTTGTGCGAAATGGCTTATTACTCACGCCGACGGCTAATCTTGCGACTGAGAAAGCGACCAATCGCAACGGATAATCGCAAGTGTGTGGGCAGACGCGGCTCATTTGTTAGAATAGAGAAATTTGTGAGAAATGCAAGTCTTCGAATTGTAACACCCCACCCCTCAAACAACTTAAAACCGTTCTACTAAACACTTAACCTACCTAAACCTAATGTTAAAACGAAGATTGAAATCTTACTTTAATATGGCCAGTGAACGTCTAGAGGAAAGACTCTACAATATGATCCGCATACGAGTAACCCCGAATCTTTTAGTGAGAATTTTGTTAGACCTAGCTAATAGATATCCCTGTTTTAACCGCAATGACTTATAAGCTTCCCGGAGATGAATAAAATATATAAAATTTGGTAAGTATAAAGGTAAAGAATATAAAGTTAATATGTAGGAAAGTAAATACTAATTAGAAAGAGATATTAAGTATCTAAATTAAAACTGTATTGAATAGAGAAAGGATATATGATGAATTTACTTGATTATGATTACTTTCTAGGATTATGAAATTAAATATCTAATTATAGAAATATCTAGTTGATTTATTTATGGGACAAGCAAGAAAATAGGAACTCTGTATTTGATAGTTAAATGGAAATTATTAATCATACCCGGAGTCCGGAGTTTAAGGAAGAAGAGTCTGGAAGGCTGCTCTCTCCGCTTTACTGCTAAACCAACATCAGTCATCATCTCCAATATACTTGTTCAATTTTGATTCCTGTAAATTTATTAGAAGATGACTTTTGAGTCTCCACAGACATACCGAAGCTGTGGAAACAATAAATATAAAGGATTATAAAATATTATTTTTACGAACTGTGACTTTGGGAGCTCCCCAATCAGATAATCCTGCAAGATAACATAGGTATATATATTTATTTTATAAAGATCATAGAAAGTAATAAGTGGAAGAATTTTGGGAGAAATATACATATATAGATAGAACAAATACATGAACGTACTTTTTGATAGGAAGGTAGGTATGGCAGAGGATGCCCAAAAATCAACAAGCATTACACTGAATAAAATTCAGAGTAATACTTAACTTTCTGATGACCATGTAGTCTGCATGCAGCTTCCGACGCCGTTGCTCCAGACTTCTGCTGACGCTCAAACCAACTCATTTTCTTGAAATTCCTAGTTTTTAATAACCTAAAAATTCTCTTCTCTTGGAAAAAGACTCGATGACTGATGCAACGCTTTTGCAGAAATCAAAATGGTCGACCTCGAATTCCTTTGTATTTTATTGCTTGCCCACCAAATAATATGAACATAATACATAATAATTAGAAAATTAATAATAAAATTACATAAAATAAATTAAATAATTCCGGCATGATTTTATAACATTTTTATCTAATTAAATGTTTATTTACTATTAAATATAACTATAATTGACGAAAATTTCTTCCTGTTCAAAACTAGAATACGGAAGTGAATATTTGTATGACAATAACGCCAACTATCGTCAAATTGTAGAAGCTCTGCTCTAACTAGTGGAAGATAACTACTCCCTGCTAATATCCGACTTTTATTTAGAAAATTGAATGTATTACTTTGATTCTATAATTCATATTTTAATTATATTATAAAGACTGAATAACAGAGTTAATTTGTTAGATAATTCTTTAAGGATCAATCCTTTAAATGCTTAGATTTATACAATGCCCTGAATGATTCCTATTTACCATCCTGCCAAACTCCATGTACTTGATCTGGTAAGAAGATTAGTTTGTTTTTGCTTTTAGCACAAACTGAATGATTATTTAATCTGAAAGTAGGTAGAAGTTCCAATCCGCATGGTATGGATGCTTACTACAGGAGTGCTATTGCTTTTCCTCAGTCAGACTATAATATCATAAAGTATTATATACTTTTGAAAATAAATTATTATGAACTATTATTTACTTATGTAAATTAAGCACACAGAAGCCCGTTCAATCAGGTAGATCAACAATCATTTGGTCTTATTATTCTCAAAGATCAATACATTAAAATTGATTATTTACTTTTGTATTTATAAGTCTCAAGATATAATCTAGACAGAATCTCTTTATATAAATAATATAAATATCTTCATA
The DNA here is from genome assembly GCA_948473455.1 of Teleiodes luculella. Classification (NCBI taxonomy): domain Eukaryota; kingdom Metazoa; phylum Arthropoda; class Insecta; order Lepidoptera; family Gelechiidae; genus Teleiodes; species Teleiodes luculella. Next base: position 727,881 of record OX419586.1, on the reverse strand, counting down.
AAGACTTTCAACTAATAAGCATGTAATTAATTTATAACGTAATTTTTATAAAACATTTGTGAAATCTGTACGGGACCCAGGTTGGTACCGTTACAGTCAACCCCCAAAATTTGCGCAGAGATTAAAGTGTTAAACGGAGCTAATTTTCCCCCATTACATAGATTCATTTCACAAATTATATACTATATAAAAATTTACTATAAATTAATGAACTAAAATTTATTAACATCTAACCCAAATATATTATGTAATTTTTTTGGTGTAGTGTGTATTTATACCAAAAGACAAATAAATGCTAAGTGGAGGCAATATTATGAACCACTGACAAAGATCATAACATAAAAATCAAGACCGCAGAGAATCCTAATTCTTGCCCTACAAGGGATCCGGGTTGTGAGTCCGTCAGCTCTAGCTGCTATATGTCGCCAAACGCACCAAGCAAATCAATTTTTCATTTACTGTGAGTTCCGCAACATATCCCCTCGAAAAACTAAGAAACCCCCACATGGGCTCCAAGATAATTATCCCATGATCAAATATCTAAGTTTACAACTTGCGACAACATCAGAATTCATTAGTTTTTCGGAGCATGTATAGTTGCCGAATTTATTTCTGTGTCAGCTTCTTGTGGAGTGTACAGTTATTTATAAGAGGTATAAAACACTCCTTCCAGACATCAGAGTAAATAAAATACTCAATGTCTAATAGTTAACCTAACACCAAGGATCCTATAAATAACATGCTTGTGTAACCACTGACGTCGACTGGTTATGTGTTGTGTAATATGGGTAAAAGCCAATAAATTAGATCGTTGATCGATTAACTATTGCCATGTTTCAACCCATCAGATAAAGCTAGTCTACAAACCAAATTCTATTAGTAAAGTTCATGATTAGTGGATGAAGAAGAAGAAGAAGAAGAAGAAGAAAAAGAAGAAAACTAGCTTTTCAAACCTTTCAACCTCGCACTAATTTACCTTCCCCTTTTTCACTTTCTCGCGATTGCTCCAAAGCATTAGCATCTCTCAACGAATATTGAAATACAATTATATTTACAATTAATTTCAAAACTGATAACATAATTAGAGAACATTAGTCCGCTCAACACTTGTGAGAATATTTAACTATTTTAATTCATCCCAAATAATTCAAGTAAACAAACTTCGCTCCCCTTTCGAAAGAAACTGAATGTCAGACAGATTTCAACAGATCAAATGACGATTGTATTGTTACAAAAATATTTCCATGAATTCAAATTACTATTATTACTAGTTTAAAACTTTATTTTTTAATGTTTCAAAATTACCGCTTCACTTTAACAGGTGTATTTTGCAGTTTCACTATCACCACAGAATAAAAATATAATGCACTATTCGCACTCACAGAATAGATATTATGTACTTTACGAAGATATCCATTATCAAATGTAAACGTAACAAAATTATTACCTACTTGCTATTTCTTTCTAAGTCAAAAATCAAATTAAAACTCTTCTAGATTTCCAAATTCAATAAGTTTGAATTAGAGCTAACTCGAAAAGCGTCTACATTTATATTGTAATATCAAAACAAATCATTCGAATTTCTATGTTAAAGATTATATAAATCAGTTAATATTTAAATTTTCAAAAGCTAAAACATTCAACCCCCATTTTATTAATTCTTTAAATAGTTCTCAACGTGTATCTAGTACTTTTAATATTTTATCTACTCAAATAAAACCACAATAAAAATCTAGCCTATAACCATCACACAGTTCAGACGAATCGATAGACACCTCATTCTTTAAAAACCGTCCAGCCGTCTGGATAATTCGAGAGTATAAGGAATACCACACACTTACATACATACAAAGATATACAGATTCGCGTAAAAAAACTTGACCCTTCCTTTGCAGTCAGATAAAAATAATTGAATTCAAATTGTAAGAACATTATTCATTATTTATTAATCAACCCTCCGTTATGATGACTCAAAAATGTTAAAGTTTGTTTCATCCAAACCTATTTATTTGTTTTTATTACATGTATCTATATGTATATTTGGTTTTATTATTATCTAGCTGCTCGTCCCCGTTGGTTTTCGACTTTCCTACTCTAAGGTCTATTCTATCTCCATACCAAATTTCATCAAAATCAGTTCAGCCGTTCCGGCGTGAAAGCGTAACAATCTGACAGTGTTCCTATGATAATATTGTAAATGCGAGAGCGACTAGGAATTTTAATCAAAAGTTAGCTTCTTCAGAATGTCCTTTTTCCGAATCTCGAATACTAATATTTACCCAAACCTCTATATATATAAAATATGCGTTCATCATTGACAGTTCATTTACATCCCCACCGAGGAAGTCAAGAACCTTTCCCGAAATCAGAGCGTATAGAACCTAGTCCAGTGCGAGTTGATCAACCTCACTCACAAATACACAACAATACAATACAATTCAAATATTCTTTACAACCCCTGAATTACCCTGCAGGCTCGCGCAATTTTTTCCACAATGTCTTCCCTCACCGTAAAAGCGTCTAACAAACATACATACTTATAAATTCGAAAATCGAAAACACGTTAGTTGAAACGTTCCGAACACAAATACAAATACAAATAATTTTTCCCGAAGTTCGAACCCGCGATCCTCCGAACGAGAGCCAACGGTCCCCAACCACTAGACCACCGACGCTTCGTCTGTTTTTTTTCCGTTTCATATTATTAAAATGAATTGATTGTTTCCTTAAAATTATATTTTATTTCACCTAGATTATTGTCCCTTTATTTATTTATAACTTTGTACTTAATTTTTATTATTATGAATTTCCGTAATTGCATAAAAACATTCACTACTAATGTTACATACATAGAAAGTTTGATGAAGAACCCCGTCTAAATGAGATGGAAAATGAATACCTGTCATTAAAGAGCAATTTAATTTCTTATTATAATTCTACAACCCCCCATCTCTTAATTTAGTAAACCGCAGTACGATCCGCAGTCTAACTCACTTCTCAATACTTTATCCTATATCAACAACCCGTAAAAGTCTCCATGATCGAGTAGTCAAATATTCGTCTCACTCTATAAAGTTTCGAGTTCGAATCCCGCGAACAAAATCAAATAACACTATGCGAAACCTTTTCCCGTATGGCCAAGACTCCGCAGGCCTAATCATCCGAACGTCCGAAAAGAAAGTTGACTCCGTGCTTCGGAAAGCACGTTACGCCGCTGGTATGGTGGCCGGGACCAGTCCCTGGCAGCTCAATGATTCCGACACCCAGACCCGCGAAGCTAGTCAACCTCGAACCTCACAAGCTAAGTAGTAGTAAAAGAATAACCAGTAATTATTTTTTTATTCTAAATATCAACCCCCATTAATTTAAATTCCTGAATAAAAGAAACTTAACACGTACCCTATAACAAAATTCTCACTTTCCATTTCACGAACAGCAAATTGTGACCGTACAGTCACTTTTCTTATAACTAATCCGACTATTTTATTTTAATTTTAATAATTTTACTGCGTTTCCTAATTATTCGCGTTAATTATTTTTATTTTTATTTACTTTTGTAAACAATAAAGTTTTTGGTAAATAATTTTATTAAAATCATGTTCAGGCTGTATGACTCAGTACTTTTTGCCTTTCCTTTCCCTCCCTTTAGAAAAATGAATGAAAGCAAAAAAAAAGTAATTTGTTTATTTTGTTCTCATTAAATAGATTTGATACCTACAAAGAAAATCCACAATTTCGCCACATATAAGAAGGTGAGTTTATTTAAATAATAAATATAAGTTCAGAAATCAGAACTACGTTTTCTAAGAAAACGCTTGTCCAAAGATTCAATAACCTAGAAAAGTTTACATTGGAAAACTGCTATGAACCGACATAGAAGTTTCAAGTAAAACCTTCTGTTTCTCTTGTTTTAGATATAAACTGTGACTTTCAGATAATCCCCATCGCTTTTAAAATGCTACTAGTTAAGTATTAATCTTCTTTTAACCCTATTTTTTTTCAGATAAAATCAATGCAATGAAACCAAATAATACTATAAAAGAATGTCCAGAACCGGCGGTCAACCAAGCCTAAAGGACCCCCACAAACATGGCTTTCCTTCAAGAAGATTAAACTATTATGTGAATTAAGAAAATAAGTGCCAATAGAACAAATTGTGCTTTAAAGTGCTAATAAATTTTATTGTGAAAATTGTACATAACATACCTACTCATCTGTGAAAGTGAATGTCACTGTTTGTTATTTACATTGCTATTAATATTTTCTTCTGTGAAAGTTATATTAATTAAAACTGGTAAGTAAGCAGTGTTTAGTTTCATTTACTTCTGCTTTTAGAAACTGAAAGTAAGCTAAAAAGCTAAATCATTTGCAACAAATTAAATTTCAAAGTAAACTAATTAAAATCTTTCTATGTACTCAAAAGTGATTCCATGTAAATTAAATGAAAGTTTCATAATAGACAGATTAAATTCAAATACCTCAGAATAAAAATATTGTCAATAAGTCAGAAAGAGAAACAGAATTGATATTGAACTAATAAGATTCTAATAAGTAAACAGACAAGATGATCCTGGTCTACGGCCTCACCAAATTGTAACAAGCCGTAGTCCTGGATAGACCTAACTAGGAAAATAAATGTGGTGAACGACACCCAATAAACTGTTATCCTGGTCACGGCACCAAATTGTAACACCCCACCCCTCAAACAACTTAAAACCGTTCTACTAAACACTTAACCTACCTAAACCTAATGTTAAAACGAAGATTGAAATCTTACTTTAATATGGCCAGTGAACGTCTAGAGGAAAGACTCTACAATATGATCCGCATACGAGTAACCCCGAATCTTTTAGTGAGAATTTTGTTAGACCTAGCTAATAGATATCCCTGTTTTAACCGCAATGACTTATAAGCTTCCCGGAGATGAATAAAATATATAAAATTTGGTAAGTATAAAGGTAAAGAATATAAAGTTAATATGTAGGAAAGTAAATACTAATTAGAAAGAGATATTAAGTATCTAAATTAAAACTGTATTGAATAGAGAAAGGATATATGATGAATTTACTTGATTATGATTACTTTCTAGGATTATGAAATTAAATATCTAATTATAGAAATATCTAGTTGATTTATTTATGGGACAAGCAAGAAAATAGGAACTCTGTATTTGATAGTTAAATGGAAATTATTAATCATACCCGGAGTCCGGAGTTTAAGGAAGAAGAGTCTGGAAGGCTGCTCTCTCCGCTTTACTGCTAAACCAACATCAGTCATCATCTCCAATATACTTGTTCAATTTTGATTCCTGTAAATTTATTAGAAGATGACTTTTGAGTCTCCACAGACATACCGAAGCTGTGGAAACAATAAATATAAAGGATTATAAAATATTATTTTTACGAACTGTGACTTTGGGAGCTCCCCAATCAGATAATCCTGCAAGATAACATAGGTATATATATTTATTTTATAAAGATCATAGAAAGTAATAAGTGGAAGAATTTTGGGAGAAATATACATATATAGATAGAACAAATACATGAACGTACTTTTTGATAGGAAGGTAGGTATGGCAGAGGATGCCCAAAAATCAACAAGCATTACACTGAATAAAATTCAGAGTAATACTTAACTTTCTGATGACCATGTAGTCTGCATGCAGCTTCCGACGCCGTTGCTCCAGACTTCTGCTGACGCTCAAACCAACTCATTTTCTTGAAATTCCTAGTTTTTAATAACCTAAAAATTCTCTTCTCTTGGAAAAAGACTCGATGACTGATGCAACGCTTTTGCAGAAATCAAAATGGTCGACCTCGAATTCCTTTGTATTTTATTGCTTGCCCACCAAATAATATGAACATAATACATAATAATTAGAAAATTAATAATAAAATTACATAAAATAAATTAAATAATTCCGGCATGATTTTATAACATTTTTATCTAATTAAATGTTTATTTACTATTAAATATAACTATAATTGACGAAAATTTCTTCCTGTTCAAAACTAGAATACGGAAGTGAATATTTGTATGACAATAACGCCAACTATCGTCAAATTGTAGAAGCTCTGCTCTAACTAGTGGAAGATAACTACTCCCTGCTAATATCCGACTTTTATTTAGAAAATTGAATGTATTACTTTGATTCTATAATTCATATTTTAATTATATTATAAAGACTGAATAACAGAGTTAATTTGTTAGATAATTCTTTAAGGATCAATCCTTTAAATGCTTAGATTTATACAATGCCCTGAATGATTCCTATTTACCATCCTGCCAAACTCCATGTACTTGATCTGGTAAGAAGATTAGTTTGTTTTTGCTTTTAGCACAAACTGAATGATTATTTAATCTGAAAGTAGGTAGAAGTTCCAATCCGCATGGTATGGATGCTTACTACAGGAGTGCTATTGCTTTTCCTCAGTCAGACTATAATATCATAAAGTATTATATACTTTTGAAAATAAATTATTATGAACTATTATTTACTTATGTAAATTAAGCACACAGAAGCCCGTTCAATCAGGTAGATCAACAATCATTTGGTCTTATTATTCTCAAAGATCAATACATTAAAATTGATTATTTACTTTTGTATTTATAAGTCTCAAGATATAATCTAGACAGAATCTCTTTATATAAATAATATAAATATCTTCATAAAGACTTTCAACTAATAAGCATGTAATTAATTTATAACGTAATTTTTATAAAACATTTGTGAAATCTGTACGGGACCCAGGTTGGTACCGTTACAGAATGTTTATCTGCGACTGAGGGTGCAATCGATTGCGATAGATAATCGCCAGTGTGTAGGACGGCTAATCTCAACGGCCTTTGAAAACAGAACTTGGTAAAACGTTATAATTTTGTAACTGTCGTAGCTTAAGCATAATATTACTACATCTGGGCGACCGAACACTTGGTGAATTCTATTATTTTGTTGCTATAATGTGAATTGCGTACTTTCTTTACGTTTATTTGAAAAGTGTAAAATTAGAAATGGTGTTTCGTAACCGTTAATTGCTATTGTTTCATGCATGAAATTATATCGAAAGGAATTACTTCAGTAAAAAGTCTCAGCTAGATCGATGCTGGAGGAGGCATTAAGTCCAGAATCAGCATTTTTTGAGAAATGATGATGGTTCGGAAAACCCGACGCAAAAAAGCTCCTTTAAAATGATAAAATTCAGGAAACGTTAACAATGAGACAGAAACGTAAGCACAAATATTTAAATCCTCGACGGAAACTTCATTAAAAGTATTGCTGCATCCACACGACCCCAGACACCTTAAATAAAAACAGGACGAGAGCGACCCCAGAAAATACATTAACAGAATCAAATTAAAAGGCCCCGGCTGACCCGAGTTACCCCTTCCGAAAGATAAGACCAACTAGATACAACGCTGAAACTTCTTCTCGAAGGCCTTATAAACCTCGCGACTGCGTCCCCTGGCGGTCATCACATGAAATCACTGCAAGACTTGCATAGCTGTGCGCCAGACAAGGACACGTTTATGTCAAAAGTTGTTGGAGCAAACGAGAGGGGAGTAGAGACGTTTTGCAGTCGTCATAATTTCGCTCGGCAGACTAATAATAAAGATAAACTCGGGGGAGGGGGTTAATACACTACAGCAGCGTTTGCTTTAAGCAGTTTTTGCGCTAACGTCGAGGTTCGAGTTAAAGAATTCTTAAAAGTTGATGAAGTTGTTGAAAATTTAATGTTTGAAATCATTTAGAAACTTCAGTTGCAGAATAAAAAAACTAAGAATTAATTGAATAACTAATTGTAGTTACAGTTTAAAATCGGAATATAATATACCAGATAGCAGGATTTTATAATGATAGAACCTAGCTCTGTTATTAAAATAGAAATTTAATAAATTAGAGGACAAAAAATAAACGACCATGATTAAAGGCCGAAATTTTAAGGAATTTGGAATAAGCATAATATTGGGGTTAATTGTCGGATGGTAAGCTGAATGGGTACGTAATGAAGCCTGTACACTGGCCTTAACACCGGACATGTGATTTGTGGTCGCAGACGCGGCGACCTCTGTCGGTGACGTGCCAATTGTCTCCGTCTTGACGATTGGTGTATAAAACAAGCTTGCAGCGGAAACAACTCCATAGTTCTGACACCATTCAAGCATTAGGAAGCTCAGTAATTCTGCCATGAGGTCCGTTGAAAAATGTAGACAACATTCTCAGCACGACACTGTTAATAAATAAACGTGAGCGATTATGGAGTAATTTCTAACGTGGTATTATTAATCAGTACAATACAATACGCTTAATATTAATCATATCTGTCCTACCTATAACACTTTTCACCAATGGCCAATATGTATAGTTAATGTATGATTTTGGAAATTATTGACTTAAGGAACCTTAATAATGAGTACGTGAAAATGTAGAGAAAAGACTATTTAAATCAAAAGAAATTTACTTGCAATTTTCATTAACCCATATTACACCTATATCTTCATCGCCATCATTTAATCCAAACTTACTTTTCTTTTCTGTAATTTTATATAGTTTAAAATTGCCTGCAGTAATCAAATAAAAGTCTATTTCAAAATATTTTAAATTTGCAAAGATTCCTGTCACGAATTTAATCGCTCTAAATTAACAAGAATAATAAAACAGTCAAGATTTGTAATTATGATAAACTATGTCGATCGCTCACCGCTCATGCCTCGCCCAAGAGATCCGTCTGTCAGCCGCAGTGGGGTGTGTGAACGTTCCTTGATACCATAAAGCCTTACCATGTCATATTACTATACACAATTTGTACATTATAATGCATTGGTACACCGTCTGCTTCTATTGGACAAAGAGATAGATAGATTGTTTGTTCAGAAGTAGCTACCCATAAAAGAGAACCATAAAATAAATATGTTACAAGACAAATTGATTAACATATTTCCAGCCCCTATTTAGGTTTATGATAGATCTTAGTCATACAGCTCTCCTGCTCTCCTAAGTTAGATGATTTCATAATGAACCTTAAAATTACCTCACTTTCTTCACGATGTATTTCTTTACATAATTATTACTCGCACTTCATATCAATTATCGACTAACAAAGTAATAAAAATTCTTTTCACACAATTTGTACCTCAGGTATAAGATACTCGTAAATTAATTATTTTTTTACTTAAAATACTATGCAAAATTACCAACGATTTTCGCTGTATAATAGACTAGAGCTTTCTAAAAAAAAGTCCGCAGGTACGCACTAAGATAAAAAAGCAGAATGCATAAAATCCGCATAAAATCCGCTTCAGAAGCTTTTGTATCCTAACTTTATTAGTTGTCAACAACATATGACATGTTATCAACGTCAAAACAAAGCAATCACATGCAGTGTACAGTTTTATGGACAGCGGATGTAAAAACTCCTCTATAAGCGACGCGCGTGTTGTCTAGTCAATAGAGTGTTTGCAGAGCTGGATTCTCTCTATAAAAAATATTAAATTCGTTCTAAAAAAGAAGGGGATGAGAAAAAGTAAAGATAGAAAGAACAAAAGTCTAGCTAGCTTTGCTTAAACCAAAATTTTGATTGCCTTTTGTGATTGCGAAAAGAATAGAGGACACCATTGATGAGTTGATTGTGACTGCACGGTACAAGTAGATCAATAAAACCTGGAATCAGCGTATAGAGCTTCAGGTTACTAGGAAATAAGATCAACCCTAAGCGTTGGTCCTCGGCCGTGTTGGAACATCACTTCAAAACCTACGCCAAAATAATTTGGAAAGTTTCGATTATCCACAAAGTACGGTCAGATCTGTGCCATGCACAGAACTCGGAGCGACGTACGTCTAGTTCTAAATAACTGGAAATACTACGCTTCAGAACTTCAGCGATCCAATCAAAGTTCATTCAGTGACGCAGTGTGCTGGAGACAAAAGCGACGCCCGCGCGAGTTTTTATATCCGCTGTCAGTGCGCCGGCTCTGGCTCTGCGGGACACACAGGACATAAATAAAACAGGGTAACATTAGTATTTTATTATGTCCTGTGCACCAGTAACTGGCACCATTGACTGGGCTTTACAATTATATTATATACCTACATTAAAAGTTGGTCTAAAAAATCCTGTATGATAAACCTCATAAAAGAGTTATAGCACGATGTGGTGCTGACATAGAATTGTACCACACAATTTCCTTTCGACTTTCTATGATACTTCCTACAAAATGCAATCCTGTTCATTCCCATTTTCATAGATTCTATATTATTTAAAAGCTAGGTACCGTAGTAATACCACAGTACCAGCAGAAATAATGGCTTTGTTTTGACTTTAGAATTAAATACATCGTGCTCATCTAGTGTCATAATAAATACAATTGATTTGGACAACTCGTCTATTTTATCTGCTTGCAGTTAACCGCAGGTTAAATTAAATACCAGGCGCATCTCGATTCTCTTCCTTATTCAAAAAAACTTAGGAACGGTGAAAAGTCCAATGAGTTCGGATTGACCTACCTCTTGCAGACTTTTAAAAGATTGTCCATCTAGTAACCGTAGAGAACCGCAAATGGCCGTCAATTGAATATCACGACAATGATAATACCGACGATGATAGTGACAATAAACTTGACAATAAAATAAAAGTAGTCGCATCGGCCCGCTATCGGTGTCCGCCAATTACCGGTGACGTTGCATTATGACGTCGTTGATGACGTCACGGCCGTGTCGGGCTTATCGCTCACATGCAGTCGGACATGTCATTCGCCGTGTACGGGCTTTTGATGACCGGGGGCTGTTTATGTAGGCGGACGGATTTATTTATTGACTTGTTTTCCGCCTCGCGCTCATGGTAATATTTTTCCAATGGTAATAAAATATTTTCCCGTGGTAAATTTCCCTTTGCCTATGTGATGCCATCTACTTAACGCCGAAAATTTATACATGAGCCATTAAAGCATAACAAAAAGAATAAATTTTGAATTTTAAAACATTAGTAACAAAATCAAGTCCTTTTAACTGACCCGCGGGAAATATTTTCGCTCTTTTTATTTTTATTTGTGTCACTAATATCAATATCTACCTATTTATTTACCTATCATGTATATTCTTTAGATTACTTATTAAAATAATATCAAAATTAAAATATTTTTTGTTAGTCTTCCTTTATTGTCGTCAATTTTTTCGTCAATCCATAAAACTAAAAGTCTATTAAAACTTTCTTCCCTTCTAAGGCTGCTTGCAGGTGCAACATGCATGTTCGGTTTATCAATCAATCATAAACAAATTAAGTAAACATGAAAATGCATACAAAAATAATGAGATCTCTCGTTACGAACTCAAGTTTTATGTATGTATTTAAATAAAGTAACAAATTACGACCTACTCACACATAAACTAGCGTGAACATGTTACCTGTCATATCCAACACATTTGTTCCCATGGTCACTCGATCCACATGAATAAAATCCCCATAGAATACCCATAACTTTGTCATCAGTTGAAAAATCATTAAATATGAAATTTTACGAGAATGGCTATATAATTTAAGACCATTTAACTTACTGTCATAATACGCAGTCACATTTTGAAACGTAAAATATGATATAAATTGTTTGGTCAAGAGAAATCGAAGAAACGGTTTAATCGGACTTTAAACGTCAGTTTTATGCCAGAATGGACCAGAAGTAAATTCTTCTAAAATAAAACCAGCATAATTAATTATTTAGATGAATAAAACAACCAAGAAAAGGGGACCTAGTATAGAACCTAGCTGTAGTATAACCTTCTTTTCTTTCAATAATTTCAGGATACTGCAAATGTCGCGGAATTTTAAGATGAATTATACGTATCTTTTGAGTCATTCAATACTCCTAAAGGATAATAAGGATGTAGAGGCTGTTAAGATTTACAAAACATTAAAGATAACATTGATCACAATCCATAGGAAGCTTTTCTAAAGTCAACAATAGGTACCAATTTGTAGGAAAATTAATTCCTACGCTAAATCTTTGGCATTATCTTCGATGTGCAGTTATCCACACATTACAAAAGCATGAATAGTTAATGATATGCATCATAACAAAGTTGTGGAGGCGTTTGTCATACGATAGTTGGGCGATTGTGTGAATATAAAACAGTAGGAAGACTGTTGATACGATTTGACCACTGCCCACGCGCAGGTCATAGGGAAATGAAGAAATTCCATCAAAAGTATCAAAAGTCCACTGGTTTGTAAAACAAGGCTCTGTTTTTATGGTATTTTTATAACCAATCGGCGATAAGAAAGAGATTTCGTTGACTACTAAAGCAATAAAGTTTTGTTGGGCTAATACTTACATAATGTTTAAGATGTCGTAAAATATGGTGTAATGTGGAAGACAATGCTTACCTGAAACAAATAAAGAAACACGTTACTAATTTATAACAGAAAAACCAAATTAAATCCCGAGAATAAAGTTTTTTTATTTTTCTTAACAACATGAATGATTATTTCAGCGAATAGTTTTGCTATGCAAAGTGTGAAATTTTGTAAAATAGGCCGGAAGTCGGAACTTTTTGAGTAAAAATCCTACACAACCCTTTAAAACCTTTCACTTGCACAAAAAAGAAGGATCGAACGTTAAGAGTCTTAAAGCACACAATGATCAAAACCGAACTAAACCAAAGCGAGCATCAGAAACACTCATCCTCAACCCTTGCCCTAATCACCGCTAATTCGGGAAAAATCCCGTCGATTCAATCGAGACAAGAACCTTTCAAAGGTGGAACTCAGACGTGTTAAAGCCTTACACTCGCCTTTAATTAAAAACTGGGAGACAGGAGGGGGCCGGAAGCGACGCGGCGGCCATTTCACTGGGGTGTCCACTTCCGCCGTAACGTATGGACGGAGCTACTTCATTTCAGACTGACGAAGGGGAAAAAGAAAATCCAGGTGGCGTGTCTCGGAACATAGGTGGGAGTGGAGTCACCTTATTTTGTTTGGATAAAAACGGAAGGGTTTATGAATATTTATGTGTTATGAATTCTCTGACAAAAATATACTTATATAAGGTAAAGACGCAAAAGAAAATAATAGTGCTATAGAATAAAATGCACGCGAATCAGGTTGTGTGACTTTGTGTCAAAACATCAAGCAATGTATTTATACACATTTGAAAATACCGAGTAATAACTTAAACTTATTAATCCATACAATACTTATACACTCATAGGTGGGATCCGAACCCGAGATCCTGTCACAGAAAGCCGATCAAATGCAGATCAATGCCTAGGCTCAGAAGTCAACAGTTAACGGCTTCTGTGTCAAATTATCAACTTTCCGTGAGTTCCGTTAACGGTGTTTTAAAAGCGTTTCGGATAAATTCATTAGACATGGATTAACATTATTTTATTAACATAATTATCTTGAAGTATAATCGTAAATTTTTAAGACCTCGTCCGTTTAAAATATGTTATTTATCATCACAACCGACAGGCCTCATTAGGTCCGGTAGTCTATAAATATTTGGCTAAAAATTTGAATTCATAATCAAATTTTATTTGATATTTCTGATATATTAAATCAGCGACCTTGTATCGCTAATATGAATACAGAACTATAAAATTAAATTAGGAGAAAGTAGGCGTCATAAATAAATTTAATATTTAACAGTCAGTTTAACTCGGAGGAGGACCACCCTCTTCGTCAAAATATTAGTCAAATTTTTAATGGTGAACCTATGAAATACAATTTGTAACTTCTGTATAGTGGTTACGGGATACATTTCTATCTACTTTGCTGCAAAATATTTAAAATAATATGACAATTATCGGTTTAAATTTTACTATGGTATTTTCTAAGCCATAATATAATATATTGGTAATAAAAAAACTTTTCATTTTGACTTTCGTTAATGTTAATGAAATTTGTTTACAATCCGGAGATAAAGGATTCGAACGGTTAACGAATAGTTGCCTGTTTTCATCATGATTTCAGTGAATGTTGTTTTTGTTCCAAAAAAATATTGAGAAAAAATATTTTAACAGCGACTCCACTCCTTTCCCGATCATCAAATCAGGCGAGCACTCACAATTGGAGCAGACGTTTAATTGGCTGCATAACTTATAGGTTAATTCGAACTTGCCCACTCCACAACTCAGAACAAAAAACCTCCATTTATAATCGAATGCTGCTTAATTATGCCACTCTTTTGTCACCGGCTAAAGGGACAGGTTAACGGAAGTGATCGGAAAAGGGAACATTTAAGTGATTAAAGAGTGTTCAAATTGTTTCAATGACTGCAGTGCTACCTCTGTGAATAATTGAAACTGTCGTGATGAAAATAGTTTTAATCTTACCTTTTTACAACGTTTAAATTCCGGAAATGAAAATACCTACCTTTGATTCAAATGCTTATCAGCAGTGTAGTCTTAAGAGAAATAATAATATCTGTACATACTTTTGCTTCAGAAAAAGTTATTAATAAACATTTTAGCTAAATGTCTTTACAAATTAATCTTAAACCTGTTTGTAGCAACTTTTGTTTCATTATTTTCCTATCTATCAGTATCCTACATTCATAATAAAATACGTAGTAAAAAATCAGAATAAGCAGAAGATCAGAACAACGAAAAAATCTTCCCTTTATCAGAAGACCGCTAAAAGCTCGCATTTCAAACACCCATTCACTTACCATTACATTCGGCCAGCTTTACTAAATACCCATTAAAAACTCGTGAACCTCTTAAATAAACACCGTTTCCTCATTTGAACAATAGCAGGTATAGTTACTACACATGGTTGTAAACTCGGAACTCGGAACGGCCGAGTAAATCGCTGGTGCACTGACCCGGAACGTTCTTCAGCAACGAGTAAGTATTAGGTGCAAGATTTACAAGGAATTAACAGTGTGGCGATAAAGTATTTCCTTTTTGACTTTTGTTAGTTTTATGTCACTTTTAAGTTCAGCGAGTCCACAGTCGTCTAAGATACGAGACTTAAAATTGAATTGTTTCTTATTTTTGATATTTTGCCGCAACATAGGAACCCACAAAATTTGCAGACAAAAAAATAATGGAATGTGAGGACTTTATGATAAATTTACAATCCCAAATGTGGGGGCTATTCGACAAAAGTTGGATGTACCTAAGTATTTAGGCAGAAATCATGATGTTTCTGTAATTCTTTTACAAAGATAGGGCTAAAATCATGAATCTGAAAACATAAATTAAAAACACGAATAATGTTTATAAAAAAGAAATTGTCAGAAATTACCTTACTTAAAAAGACGGGCTACGAAACCTGTCTTAAAATACATCGCCACGTGATTGTATACAGTTAAATAACATAACATACAGCACTCAAACAAATACAAAATAATCCTACGCACCTGTTATCAAACTGCCAGCGCTCGCGCAGGTCAAAGCCCTCACTAAACAAAGCATTACCTAGTTACGGCTAAACCCACCGTCTTGATATTATCGCGGCAAACAGTTAATTGTTTGACCAGCACTCAACTGCAGCTATGGCTGATTAGGCATACAATATGTTGCAAATAAACTCGTGATTGTGTCTGTAAGTGGTTCTGTGTTTGCCGGTGAACAACCTAACAACTGACTTATTGAAGGAATTGGTAAGTTTGCATGAACTGATTTTGAATACTATTCTGAATCAAATGTTACAGAATACGATGTAGTAGTCTTTATGGTTGATAATTCAAAATATTTGAATCCAAATCCACGTATAGAAAATCTAAAGGATGATAAAGATTTGTTCTTGCACAAATAATATTATGGGAGGAAGTCCATCTTACAACTATTCATCTAAGTAATCGTTTGAACCAAAGAACCCGACACGTCTTTTAAAAACTAGAAGATACAATGTTTGTTTCCAGTGGGTTGTTTCTGAATACAGTAACTAAGTTACATTACAATTACAAGATTACAGATAACCAACTCAATGACCAATAAATCTTTACAAGCAGACCGTTTTGTTCACGAGGCGAAAAATACTTTCTAAGTGTTAATGGGTCAGTCAACAATTTCAAATGAAGTAGAAGATAAAGCAGTTACAAGTTTTGAATACTTTATGTTCTATCAAAAATCCATTGGTCCTCTAATAAATGAGAGATCCAAAGTCAATGTGCGATCAAAAATCTCTTCTAAAATGAGTCTCCGATTATTTACTAACCTTATTTTTAATCTGAATGAAATACTGTCTACTTCAACAGCTAGATACTTCTTTATAAACTAAACATGCTTTCAAAAGCATCACAAAGTACATTTTTTACTCCTGGTGTAATAATTTATAATCCTTCACACTAGAAGCGTGATGGGTGTAAAATGGGAGCCATGACAAAAGACGCGCGGAGCCTGCGCTTGCGTCATGGATCACGTCATTGCAGGGCCATGCCAGCCTGCCATTTGTTACTGCTGAGATATATGCTGGATATTAGTTCTGTTTTCCGCGTTAACCGTTATTCCCGTGGGAATGAGGTATTTTCCCGCGGTAAAAAAAAGCCTATGTATTATTCTAATGTATAAGCTAAATTACTGTAAAGTTTTATTAAAACCCATTCAGTAGTTTTTGCCTGAAAGAGTAACGAACATACAAACATCCATACTGACTGACAAACTTCCGCATTTAGAATATTAGTAGGAGAAATAATCTTTACTGCACTATAAGTTTTAATGCCCTATAAACTTTAGAAACAATGAAAAACACTGATTCAGCTTCCGCCTACAACTTCCCGACCCGCGATGGCTATCACACCGGATAATAAAACGAACACATTCTAAAATCCATATTAACCGAATCCGAATCAATCAAAAGACAATAAAAACCCACGTGACGATTAATTTGCTTAAACTCGTAAATATGGTGAATTTATGAATGCGATGCGGCAAAAAGATATATTATGGGTTAGGGATGGGTTTGAAAAAATTGAGTAAAGGACAAAGAATAAAAAAGTACCCTAAGTAAAAAAATAATTCAACGCTTTGTGATTTGTTAATTATTATTTATTTATTTTTATTCTTATCCGGCCTTTATTAGATGTTGATAATCTACTATTATCATTTCGTGCGTAGGTGCTACTTAACAAATATCGCAGAATATGGAGAATTTTCAGCTTTAAAAAGTGCATTCATATGCGCTCAAAATGCGTAGGTTTGCTGTCCACTAAAAATATTAGGGTAGTAATTAAACGAGTGACTGTAAATTATAGTTTTGAGTGTCAAAATTAATTAATTTGGGTTATAGAATTACTAAGTGAGCGACTGACTGCGAGCGACGAGAAATCAACAGAACAGCAACTTACAAACATTAATTTGAGTTACTTAAAATACAAAATGAGCAGCTTCATAATATTTGAGCGACCTAATATTTGTTTGAGTGTCAACGTTACGTCCTGCATTTGTTTCAATATTTGGCAAATGTATTTTTTATACTGAGCGTCATTTTATCTTAAATGAAGTGTTTCAAATACAAAAACAACTTTGAAAAAATTAAAACTCCGGCGGTCCCCGGCCGCTGCCGCGGCACGCTCGCTCGGCTCCCTCCGCTCTGTTATTAACATCAGTCTAACCTAACCTAACCAACCGATTTGATTCTGGGTAGATTTGTATTTTTTAGCGGGGGGCTGTACCCCCCGTCCCCCCGCTTAGTTTAACGCCCTGACTACTATTATCAAAGCCAGTGACCTTCCTGTTGCCAGTTGCCCTCTCTGTATTTCCAGTCGCTCACTTGGTAATGTAGTCGCTCACTTAGTAATTTAGTCGCTCACTTAGTAATTTAGTCGCTCACGTGGTAATTTTAATATCTGAAATGGATTATTCACTATGCACTTTTTGTAAGCTCGTTCTGGATTTTATTATTAGTCAATATTCGTCGTTAGTTTAGTTAATTTTTCGCTCACTCAAATTCATGCCGCTCAAGTTATTAAAACAGTATGTCAACATCAGTCGCAAAGTTGTTTTTTTATTCGCTCGTTTTATAATCCCCCAAAATATTATAATTCATCCATAAGTTCGAATTACACTTTGGTGTGACATATGCCCTAAATGATGTGCAAGATAAACGAGTCAAGCCTGTTTTTAAGACATAATCTTTGTTTTCTTATGCGAGACGTTTTATGAGATTTATACTAATTTGAGACCACTTATTTATGTTATATTGTTACTTCTTTTACAATAAGTATGTAGACATAATCTTTGTGGTGGTTAAGTACTGAAAACAATATATTTGATGATAGGTATTAAAATAAATCATGTTTGTAGATCAACTCTATCGGTTACACAAATTGTTGCAAGTGCTTTTTTGTGATTTGTCAAGTAAATTATGTCTTTATGTGTATGAAACAAAATAATTTGGGACTATTTATTTTATGGGGACCAAGAAAAAATATATCTTAAATCAATATGTATGGGTATATAAATAATGATAGCCATTTTATGGCCAAAACACAATATTCATTGATTTAAAGGATTAATTTGTCAACACGACTATAGCATTTGATTAAGTTTCATACAAAGCTGAAATCCCAATCAGTAAGAAGAGTCTACATTTTCCAATCAAGCCTAATTACAGCATAGCCTTTTAAAACTGAGAGATGAAACTCAATAAGCTACCGGACGCCATCTATCGGTTATGAGCGGTAATTCACTAACACTGTTAGACCGGGAGGTAATTGCATTCGATACCTCCCCCTAATAAGGAGGGGGGTTTCTCAGAAGCCCAGAGGGTGGACACTCAATACGTGCGCTGCAGATCTGATGCTGCGTTGTTCTGACTGCAAATAAAAGTCAGATTGACCTCGTTCCGTCTTCGTTGCCTATCTACTTATAATTGACAATACTGCTTTACGATTGACTGACTATGGGGAGTTCAAAGTTGAATTGCGGTTTCTCCAAGGCTGTTATTTCTAAGCAATCTATATTTATTTCTGCACGCTTAGCAGATTTTTTATTATAAATTATGAATCTCATTTCAAACAGTATGAAAAAATAAATCAAATGGAAGGGGCTATTTAAATAAAGGGTACATAAATTGAGTGACATATAAATTATCTTACAGTTTTCTTATTAAAAAATGTATGTCCATCTCTGAAATTTGTTAAAATATAATTTCAAATGGACTCTATCGGACTCATCTGCATTGAGTAATACCAGTGCATTTCTTACATAATCTTCATCATTTGTCTAAGTCTAAAGTAAGAAATTAGTCTGATAAAGGTACTGAGGGCAGTATTATGTCCATAGTTAGAGTAGAAGATGGGCGAAATTAATATCAATTGACAGAGTAAACTCGAAACGTCTCGGTCATAAAATGTTTATACATTTTCCGGTTTGTGAACTGCAAAAATAATGTTTAAATGTTTAATGTTCATGTTGTGTGTTTGTTTATGTTTTACTATTTTATTCATCCTTTGCAAAAACATACGACAATCTTTAGACGTACAACAGTCTCCTCTTCGATTACTGTCTTGTCTGAAATCGTTAATAACGAACAAGGAAGGTACTACATATTAAATTTTAGTAAAATAAATGAAATTTTTTCATTGCTTCTTTGTTTCATGCTACCAAAGAAACGCAGCAGGTTCGAATACCGTACGAAATTTTAATTTTTTGCTCCATTTCAAAAGTTTAAATAATGTCTTTCAAAATGTAAAAAAATCTGTTCGTGATAAACTTCTCCAGTGTTTATTTGTTTGGCGATTTGATTCTATTGTGCATTAGTAGCGCCATCTATATTCAGCCCCCACTAATGCAGACCATTGTGCCAAGCAATAATAACTCAAAGGAACCATCATTCTATCCCGAACAATCTGTAGACATCCGCGACCGTATAAATTGAAATATACGACTTGTCACCTACCCTCACTTAGCGTAACTTTATCGCAGAAAAACTGGCGCGTTTGCGCCGGCGCTGTGTAGGCGTAACGCATAAACATAGCGTCATCCCTTTTCTTCTTTACAAATGATGCATTAAGCTGATCTCGCTCGCACTTTGTAAATGATGAGAGGTTGTTTATTATCTTTCATGGTGCATTATCTGTTAAAGCTTTTCACTGCTGAATCTAGCTTTCTATGCATTGTATTGAGAGGCCTACGCGTGAAGTTTGAATCAAGGTGCAGTGGTACAGGACGAGATTTAGGATAACGAGCAATTTTGTTAGGATATTATATCGTTTCAATCATAATATGTATTTTACAGCCATTTTACAATGAATAATCTTGTTTCTTAGCCGTATTGCCAGCTTTAAATAAAATTGAATAAGACTCAATTTCCTGTGTGCGTCATAAAAAATAACAAAAGGTTAAAACTCTATCACACCCGCCGCGGCTCGTTAGGTCCTGGGCGAGCCAGCAAGTGCGATCAGGTAAAGAAGGTGCTAAAGGAGCTCGGCCGATGGAACTGCTTTTGATGCAAACTAAGTTTTCACAGAACTTTCACTGATTTAATAACATATTGTTACAGGGCTAGTCTTTTATAAAAATACAAATTTAACATAGTTCATGGCCTATCTGAGAAAAAATTAAGAGAAAAATGGATAAAATGACACATGAATGACGAATGAATTCCAAATTGAATATTCGTATTTAGACGAAAATGAAATGGTAAATGCGATGAGAATGAGGTGGCATGCAAGGCACCTCGTTACAACTCAAGGAATGAGCAGCAGCGTTCACCTGTGTAACGATAACGACCGAATGACCGAACGAACAAGCCAAGGATAAGAATTATAGTTCTCGTACATCTCCTGAAAAAGATAGAGTCCAAGTCCAGCAGTGGACTTGTTCTGTTTCAAATAGTTATGATGCTTAATTTTCTTTTCAGTTATAACGCACTGTCTTTTTTTTTCTTATATTACCTATACTATTATTTTTTTCTTAGCTAAAACATGAATGAATCAGATTCGATTTCTGTGCGTTTCTTCAGACCTAAATAACAGTCTTAAAACTATATATTTAGGTCGGTTATTAAACATTTCGAATTTAAATTTTCGTTCAAGTCAGATGTCACTAAATCCCTAGTTTAGCTTTCTGTCGAGTAGGTAATTCGTTTTTTTTTATGAAGCCTATGCAACTAGCTCAATCTACGAACAGGCACTTAATTAAAGTACTAAGTTCAGATTGATCACACCGATTTAAAGTGCAACCCACACACAATCATTTTATGTGCTTGTTGGTGCACTTGATACTAACTTAGATCATGCCACTACGGAAGCCGTAGCCTCACAATAAGCTGCAATAACTTAGGCCGCAGCTTATTATTTTCATATGGAATAGGCTTGGTGTATCTCTTCAAGTGAATGCTGGTCTATTAAACATTGTAGCTTGATAAGCTTTTCAAAAGGTACAATGATTGTATGGGTGTACACGCGTCTGAGTGTTGGTGAAATAGTTAAGGTGACAATGATTTAAGAAATGAAAGTTTTTAATAAAGGATACATAAAATATTTATCTGGTAACCGTTATAATCGAATCTATAGAAATGATTTTACAAGGGCGTTTAGTTTCCCAGGATGTCTATCTTTTGCTTAATTTTTTTTTAAAGTAAAATAACAACTACACAATATACCTACTCTTGACTTTTTATGTTCAATCTGTTTTTAAATCTATGTCTAAGAATGTGTAATTTATTATTACGTAATAACAATAATTCTTCTGACATGTCGGTGTGCACTTTATGTAATACAATAAACGTTTCTATAAATTCATTATATCTATTTTCAACTATTACTAAAGTAGGTATCTATCTACGTTGGTAGACTAAAATTAGCCGCTAAAATTGATCCAAGATTTCGATGATTCGCTGGTAACGGTTAGACACGACAACTGAGCGCATCACATCGCGTCTTATCGCTACATCGTCGCGACGTCGCGCGATCTGAGATAGTGTCGCGCGACAAAAGCGCTGTAGTCCGAGAGCTGTCGGATCCGTGTGATGATTTATTTGAAAACTGTTACTTCTAATCTTCAGTCTGATTTAAAGTTCACATTGTGGTTTTATACGCCATTGTTTTTTTTTATCAAGGATGTGGGATAAGTAGATGTGTAAATACGGAAAAGTGTAAAAAAAAACTATGATTTATCACTTTTAGGGATAACATCTGTAATGAAGTCCTGTTATAATCCTATAAAATAACCTGTGTTTATGTATTGAACTATGAAAAGAACAACAAAATTTTACCAGACTGTACAGTACAGCATAAATTGAACCTCTGCTAAAATTAACCTCTAGTCTAGTTAATCAAACTCTACTTCATTTTCACTTGAAAAAGGAATGCACACAAACAAACTCTTCGCAATAATTTCAACAAAGCAAATCAACAGCTCAACAAAGCTACTCAAACATTTCAAAACCATTCCGAATTCAAACTCCTGTTCGCCGATTAAAAATAATTAAAAAACCAATCAGGCCCGTTGAAGTTAATTTCCGCATGAAGGCTCCTGGACTAAGCTTCAATAGTCCGAAGACAATGGTTCTTTATCCAAAATTCGGCTCAGGTACAGTCAAAAGCATGCTCCAGACATTATAACACCCTTATTATTATCGTGGTACGGTTGGGATTGCAAGGGTCGTGAAGTTTTAACTACAGACAAAAGCACGGCTTGAGTAACACCCGTATTATAGTGGCGGTAAGGTTGAAATCGAGCAGTTTTAAGCTTTTGATAGCAATCAAGGGATTTAGCGGTAGTCTATTGTTAGTTCGTTTTTGGGATTGATTGCGGTGATGAAAGTGCTAAAATTATCTATCTGTCTATTATATCAATGTGTGTTTTTGTTACAAAAAATGTAAAAGTTATTCGAGTAAAAATATCGAAATTACATGTGACATAAAGTTTAATCTTAAGAACAAAACTGACTTTCAATTGAATAAAAAAGATGAAATTATCAATCATACATGCTCAGTTTCGTACGCACTTAAACAGTGTTTTTTAAATTGCATCTTGCAATTATGCACCCTTGACCTGCGCAAGAGTGGCCCATAAGACCGATAACCCGTGCTAATTGAAAACTACAAGATTACATCCCCAACTTACACCGGTAAATCTCCGGTAATCGGTTACCGGTTTATCGGTAATTACCGATAAGACGCACCTTTGCCGTGTCTCAGTAACGATACTGTGTAGAGTAATAAGTGATTATAATAAGGTCTTGGATACAATAAGTTTTGTTATAACAAGTTATAATCGAGTAGATAGGTATAGAAAGTAGGTAAGAAAATATTACGATTTAGTATTATTTTTTGTTTCAATAACCAAGAATTTTATGTTCTACAGATTGAGAATAATAATTCTTTACTATATGATTTCCAAAGATGTTTCATACAAAGTCTCTAAATACTTATAAATGACAAAAATATTCACACAAATGGGGCAAATCTTTGGAAAAAACTTGACAGAAATATCAAACTGCAGTAGGTAACCAGGGATAGTTTTGAAAAGTGTATTTGTCCTCAACGGGATACATACTCAAAATACCACATTAGCAAGCCCAATGGTTGCCTGGAAGAAATCGCTTAAAGCGATAAGGTCGTCACTTGCCTTCTCCTTTTTGTATTGTACTGTACCACTTTTCTTGTCTTTTGCAACAAAGTATATTGTTTTGATTCGATTCATCATTAGACCCCAGCAAATCATACTGATATTTTAAAAAGGAATGTTTTGTATTTTTGTGTGTGTGTATGTTTGTAATGATTAAACCCGATTAAACTCAAAAACTACTGTGCCGATTTCAAAAATTATTTCACTATTAGAAAGCTACGTTCACCTTGAGTAACTATTTGGGTACCTTTTACCGCGGGAAAATGCCTCATTCCAACGGGAAAAACTGTTAACGCGGGCGGAGCCGCGGCGAAAAGCTAGTGTAATATAAAAACAATGTTGCTCCCACTACACCGCAATCTAAGCCGCCTCCTAATAATAGTATAAGTTTCCTGCGCGCACGCACAGACGACGCACCCTGAGCCCGGCCATAAATTGCGCGCGAAATTGTCTATAATCACCCCGCAGTCGATTTCATTACTAGGCCTGCGCCGCCTGTACTTATTAGGGAGTCCTAGACCTTCCTATTGGTGTGGTGTAGAGAGGTTAGGATGATGACTGAGAATGGTTACTCCAGAGCAAAAGACCGTAGGGAAAATTCTGACAATAAATAATAAAATAACACAAATAAAATAAATAACCATCACCTTTCTAAAACCCTTCAAGAGACTATGAGGTGCTATGAGCCTGATTCCAATTGTGAAGCCGCGTGACAACAAACGCGGGAAAGGGCGGGCTGCGGTATGATATCCGAGATGCAGCCAGTAACACAGATTGCGCCTGCTTTCTATAGGACAGGTAGCATATAAACTCCGATATCATCCTGCATGCTCGCGCTAACCGCATCTGTAGGTAGTGTAGCCTACACTACCTACAGATGCGGTTAGGTAGGCGACAGTATGCGCGGCCTTTACAATGGAAATCAGAAAAAACTAAAAGTCACTCCAAGAGTTTTAGAAAGGCGATGTTAGAAATTTCCCTATACTGCTTTCCGTATTTTATTTATAGATCCGTAGGCTAAGTTCCTAACTACGTCATCTACTGCATCCTGGATCGGCAACAACTCTAACTAAAATTCTTAGAGTATAAATAGAAAAACTCAAATTCTTTAGCTATCGCGTAAAGGAGTTGAACCCAAACTGTTAAAAAACAATGCTACAAATACAGTAGCCAGCACATGCGGCTGGACATGTTGACCTTAAAAGCGCCCGTATTCCGAAGCGGTAGAAATATTTTTTTACTTGCGCTCAGTTAGTTGTTCTGAACATTTTTTTTCTTATTCTCCTTTGTTTTTTAAAAATTTTGACATATGTATTTTATAATTGATTAATTTTTTTAATAATTTAAAAATGACTAATAATGTATGAAGATTTTGTAATATCTGTAAGAATTTGTATGTTTTATTTTTTTTGTTGTAAATTGCTGTGCCCGCCCGGGTCCATATGTGGCTTAATTTTTTCTGTAACATCTTTTATTACCATGTGGATTGCAATAAATATCTTATCTTATCTTATCATTTTCTCGATGTCTTACATCAGACAGTAGAGCATCTAATAAAAAAAATCTCTGGATAAAAAGTCATAGTTTTTCCAAAATGCACCCTATGATTTGCCAATCTTTGCCATAAACGCTAAGACGCAACAAGTACCTCTATTCCACAGGTACCCCCTTTGATCTTATTACCCCTCCCTCCCCCCAGGGTAGACTTGGTAATAGGCAACGACAAGCCAGATTGATTGGTTTAGCGAGTATAAGCCGGCGACGACGGGATGGTAAGACGTCGACGGTAAGTTTTGCACGACGGGTTTGAGCTATATTACCTGTGATAAAAGTTAGCTATGTTAATTAGGTTCTTACTTCTTACCCCATCGTAAAATTCTTAAAAAATATCAAATTAAGCGTATGATTTTGATATGTAATGAAGCAAAGAAATTCAATGTCTGAATGCAATAAGAACAAGGAGAAAAGAAAAGAAGAATTGGAAGAAGGAAGTAATGTTGTGGTAGTGGTGTGGAGGAAGTGGTATTATCCGACTATATTCTTTCGGAAGAAAGCGTCGCTCTATGTAACGTAAGTCCTTCATAAGTAGTTTTTCTAATCTGATTTTGCAGTCTAATACAAAATCAGTCGGACTTGGAATTGTGGCAGCACCTGCCAGTTTGACCTAAGAATCCATTACGATTTTCATAAACTCATAATATCCTAGTCTAAATTCTAAACAGGTGATCGAGGCCTAGGCGCGGCGATCGATAGATCATTGCAGTCTAAATGTCACGCGTCGTCGATACAAACAGTACCGCGCCGACCGACGCAAGCGCCGATCGTGATAGTTCATTGATAGCAGAGTGCGGTGTGAGTGTGAACTTTTAACAGTGATACAGAATTTATTTGATGCTTTTGTAGAGTCGATTTGCACTGAGTATACACTGGTCATAATTTTGATAATAGCATATACCTAATATACTTTATTGCACATAAAAAAAAACAAAAATTTGTTACAAAGATATCTCTTCCAGCTAACCTATACGCTCGACAAGAAAAAGTAGCATCTTACTTGGATATCGTAAGAAAAAGCACACAAATATGTTTTTTTTTTTTTTTTTTGGCAAGGTTTGTTAGAAAAGCTAAACGAATTAGTATAAAAAGTAAGTAATCAGGCAAAAAATAATATTTAAGTTTCTTTTTACTACTGGAAAATCTTTAAATCTGATATAAAAATTCTGAAATAACGTGAACGTATGATTAGATAATAAGATGTCACGTCATCACGTGGTACAATTGCACCCACAAAATTTTCATAGTAAAATCGCAAATAACTTGAGCAAGCGAGGGGGTGAGGAGTGAGCGCGAAGGGAAATCAAGTTCAAGTTATTTGCTTATTCTAAAATATTAAGTTTAGCTGTAATTAATATTTTATCGATATAATACATAAATTGCTCTCACAATCGCTTTAGGATTAACCTGTAAAGATTGTGAAATTGTGTAAAAAACATTTATAGATATTGGTATTATTTGGTCTTATTTAAATAAATTTCAATAAAACAATAATAATATTATTTACAAGATATGACCAAGTAACACCCACAGGAGTTAGTGATGTGCTAACGAGGATCAATTTTACGGTGGTGTCTGTTCAGTATGATGGTATAAAATAAACCTATGCCCCATCGGTACCTACATCTTAGGTAACTTAACCCTAAGGTGTTATTACGTTACAAGTCCTATGTCTTAAGTGTAAAAATAACTACACTGATAGAATCTGTTTGAGAAACGTAATGAATGATGCAAGATGTATCACGTTTCTGGCATTCAATACAACTGAAAATAGTTGATTTTAAAATTTTAACTTAAAGGACACTTATAAATGTGAAGAAATCTCACACACGACCTTCCGACCCCAAAGCAGAGCCTATTTACGAGTAGGTACATACATAATATACTCTGCCTGTTTGTTACGTTTTCACATCAAAAACATTAAACCGACTATGATGGAACTTAGCACAGATATAGAATATACCTCACGCAAGGAAATAAGCTACCTTTTACCACGGGAAAATACCTCATTCCCACGGGAAAAAACTGTTAATTCGGGTCAAGCCGCAGAACGGAACGCTAGTAGAGACAAGAGTCATAATAGTTCTTTGTAAGCCCTTTGATGTCATAATGTCTCCATTCAGTCAAATCTTGTCTCCGCATGATATCATTTCAAAAGCATCATAGGTTGTCAATATGAATGACGGGGAAGTACCTACAAAACCGCAGCGCCTCGCGATCTACCGTCTTATTACACGTAAACACTAGTGAAGGCACCCGCCGTCGCTCGCCTCTGTTATTGATAGAATTTATCAGCGATCGAGTTTGATGACTGGTATAAGACATGAAGCACAGCGTTTCAAACAGCGATATCAATAAGCGTAACAGAAGAGAGACAAAACACTTACGATGACGAAATTGGTTAGAAATAAAATCAATGTGCACATAAATATACACTAAGAGCTAGCGACCAAATCCTTTATGTGGCTTCAGCTGTATTGAAACTTCGTTGGCTACTTCCCTGAACATCCTTTTCCTATAATCTTCGTGCTGGCAGGCAACAAAAAATTAATAAAAATAAATAAATAAATTGATTCATGTTTAGAATTAGTTTCATCACTTAATAAATTCAGAAGGAACATTAAGTAGATAACTGTAAAAATTACTAATAATACTTACTTCGTTTCTCTAAAATCTTATACTTTTCTAAAGCTTTAAAATTTGTTCACGTAAGTACATTCTTATATCCTTTTCCAATAAAAATCCAATAACTCCAAGATTGTCACCCGCCTGCGCTTATGTTTTTAACTGAATATCGCCTGTTTCTCAAGACTTACATGTTGTCGAACTAGTCAAAGGCTGTTACAGTCATAGAGCCAGCACAAACTTGGATGCTCGCTCGAGGTGTGACTTGTGGCTTCAGCATGCTATGTTTAATTTTAGGCGTTAACTTGTGTTAACATGTTAGCAGTTTGTTGACAAACAAGTGGACGTTTGGAAAAAACTGGTCAGGTGTTTGACTATGGTAATTTTTTTAGGACATGCCCAGAAAGATTATATTTCACTAGTTTTCCGCCCCGCGGAAACAGGTTTTCCCGTGGGAAAGAAGTAATTTTACTGCTGTAAAAAGTAGCCTATGTGTTACTTCATACTAATATTATAAAGAGGAAAGATTTGTATTTTTGTGTGTGTGTGTGTGTGTTTGTAATGAATAAACTCAAAAACTACTGAACCGATTTCAAAAATTATTTCACCATTAGAAAGCTACATTCACTCTGAGCAACATAGGCTATCTTTTACCGAGGGGAAATGCCTCATTTCCTCGGGAAAAACTATTAACGCGGGCGGAGCCGCGGCGGAAAGCTAGTAAGCTATATTATTGTAAAGTTTCGTTAAAATCCGTCCAGTAGTTTCAGAGATTAGCGTGTACAAACAGACAGACAGACAGATACGAGTACACTCCCTTTGTCACCTGCAATCAGTTTTTTGAAAAACAAATCTACAGACACGCCGATTAGATAGACAGAAGAAGAAGAAGATAGATTATTTCAGAAACTATAAGTAAAAAAATATAGAGCGTGGCCAGGGCCGTTGACTAGCACATACGGCCAACCGCATGTGCTAGACATTCGCACTATGAAATTTGCCTCTACCACTAGGTATGGAATACGGGCGCTCTAAAGGTCAACATGCCCAGCCTTATGTGCTGGCTACTGTACGTGCATTTTAAAAACATGTATTATTTTATCCAAACCGCTTCCGCTATATACTGGAAAGACAAACTTTTCTCACCATCTATTAACATATAAAAACCGTTAAGGAATTAATTAACACTATTCTGCTAATCTGTCACGAAAATAACTTTTAAGGTACAATTCCGTGCATAGCGATCGCTCAATTAAATTAGAACCTTGCGTTGACAGATTTAAAGCTTAAATTGAATGAGTTTAGTAGTAGTAGTCATAGTTAAGAAAATCTTTTATAAAACTCAATTAAGAACTGATAAATAAGTACATATTATAAACATTATCATGGACATAAGTTAAGTCTCCCACGCATCGTTTTGTTGCTGATTTAGTGTTTTTATTTGACACACAGATTTATTTTAAGGAACGGATTTAAAATGTTATCATTTTATCATCTTAAGCAAACCTATTTCTGTTACTTTTAAAAGCTTTGGATTTTTTTTAAATATCTGAAAATTAAGCTTAATGTTTTAGAACAAATAATCGTCACAACAATCTTTTTTTATTGCTTTTAAGATAACCCACTCTATCGAAAGCGTCCTTAAAGGACGTCACAGGTTTTTTCAAAAATGTTTGGTAAGGACTATAACTTTTCTGCCTCTATAGTAAAAATCACATAATATAATGGTGCTGAGCTAAATACACATAAAATATGAGAAGATTACAGGAGCGATATTTTAGCGCTCTCAGCGCCATCAATCTGGGGCACTTAAAATGGTGCTTCAGGTTGTACATTAGTGTCTGTTTCGGTCCCCGTAATCAATTCTAATGACAATCGATGGTCCACTGAATCGAGTCACACTGACATATTTATTGCGCTATTTTAAAACCGTTAGCCGTGTGGTTCCCGACTTAGAATTGGTCCAACTCAACTCTTCTTATGTGTGACGTACAAAACGACTCATAAACTCATAAGTATACCCGGGGAATGAGCAGTAGCATTCCTGTGTAACCAATCACAACTTCCTACGACAACTAAGGCTAAGGTAATATGGTAACTCCTTCATTTAAGAGATGCCATATTGTTTTAATGGACAAAATGAACTAAAAAAAAACAAATACGTTATAGATAGACATTCAAGAATAAAACATAAAGACATCAACATTTTTCATGAAACAGTTAATACAGTTATTATGTGCTATAAATTTAAATCTCTAAGCGTCTATCTTCCAACGTTTCAACAGCTTTCGATCAAATAGATGCGAAATAAAGATAACCGACTCGATATTCGCACGATTGTTTCTGTTTCTCAATCGGTAACTCACGTCACCTATAACAATATATCGATATCGAACGGTTATTGAACAGAACATCGCTATTAGAGGAAACCAGAATCGAGCTAATAGATTTAAATTTGCCATTTGAAAATGGAACATCAATTTCTTTTTTGCTGAAGATTATCGCAGGCCAGTGCTAATTCGTGAATTTTGATACTGATTTTTAAATGTAAATCAACGATAGTTCTAAACATATCTATCGCTCCTTGTAGATCTCATTATGTCGATCACATATAAAAATTTAGATGATAATGCTTTGTCAGACATAAGTCAGTCAATTTTAGGTGTTTTTAACTGTTCATTGTATATTTTTTAATAAAATTAATAATAAATTTGTAGAGCAAGAATGTGATAAATATATTCTGGTTCGGAATTCTAGTCCAAAAATAATTTTTGTATTTTCGGTTTATTGGTTTGGTCGTTTGGCATCACCCCTAAACGCCTAAACCGACTGGGATGAACTTTCCTCACAAGTGTTTAGTTAATTATTTACAGTTATTTTTTCTAGTCGAACTTATAAGCTGAATGGAAGTAACCAGCACATAATTTTAAGTATAAATTCCAAGGCTGAATCTAACATACTGTTATACGCAGCGAAGCCTACTCAAATGACAGCCAGCCATCTGAGTCACAACCATCAAATTTAATGCTCTACAGACATGCTTCATATAAATTGTATAGCTATCATAAAATATTTTATCGGATTATCAGCTCTGTGAGCAATTATTTATGGTAATTGATAATTTGATTTCTACTTTCGTAAGAATCATACAAATTAATTTCAATTTTACAATCCTCATGAACCTCAGAACTCAAAATTGTTGATTCATCAAAAGTTCCTCGAAAACACTTAATGAAGACCAACATTTTAAAAAGTTTATTCAAACCGAGGCTGGCTTCCGTCTCAGATGAATAAACACAAAGCCTTAATTCAGTGCCTGTCTATTAATGAAAAAAAAACCTTGTAATAGGTATTTAATTTGAAAGCGGAATTTACAAACCAACAGACAAACCGACAAACATAAATAACTTCGCACATATCAGGAGATTTATGAGATGTATTGTATCATTTGATAATTTCTATTACTCATACAATTAATTTCCATGGACATTGTATGTGTTATTGTTACTTGTTTGCATGTTTCAATTTTAAGTCAGTATTTTTATATTCTATTATAGTAATTTTACTGTTATATCGAACAATATATCACTTACACAAAAATCACCCTACACAATCCAAAGCTACAAAAAATCTTCATACATACACATATTATTATCACACACAAACACATATTTCCACACAAACAATCATAAAACAAAAAACTGTCTCAATTCGAGCACAAAAACAGCTAAGTTCCTTATTCCATTTTATAGAAATTTCAGTACATGAAACTTTGTCTTATCACAATCATACCAATCGCAAAATAATATCCTCCAACCAATACTCTATAACAGATGCATTTAAAACATACTCATAGTCTATTGTTGATATAACTAGCTTTTATTCATATATATTTATAAATGGCTGACACTGTCCAAACTATAAATGACATAGACTCATTCGAAGTGGCTCGTTCCTTAAAATGTGACGTAGAAGACCTAAAAAATAATATACAGGTTAGAAAAAATGACTTCACCGTTATATCACAGAACATAAGAAGTATATATTGCAATTTTGATAACTTTATGGTAACTTTGTCCACACTAACATTTGATACGGATGTTGTAATTTTAACCGAATGTAGGATTGACAAAACCAAACCTTTACCCCAGTTGCCTAATTATAGCTCTTATCATACTACAAATCAACTGAACCAAAATGATGGTGTGGTTGTATTTGTAAAGAGCGAACTAAAACATAAAGTTAGGGAAATTATACTATATCAGGCAACATGCCTCCAACTTGAAGTGTTGAATAACATAGTTTTATGTATATATCGCTCCCCATCTAATGTAAATGCAGAAAAGTTTATAGATTCTCTCGACACACATTTAGATACATTAAAAAACTACAAGAACAGTATTATAGTAGCGGGTGACATTAATATTAATATCACTACAAAATCAATCGAGCCACCACATGATTCCGTGCTTAGGGAGACTACCAAAAAAAAGTCTTTCTTTACTCTATGTTCGAAACTCGGTAGGCACATAAAGCCGTTAGTCCCGGCTTCTGTCTACAGATGTAGTTGTTACACGAGCAATGTCAGAAGCCTTAGGCGGCTCAATTCTGACCCCAGGGTCAATGAGGTTGGTCGATGACCTCACAACCTACACGAAGAAGAACGCGTTAGCATTTGCTCCATAAATTTAGCGAATTATTAGTAAGATTGTTCAGTTAATTTCTTGTCATATTATCATAATGTAAGATTCCTTAATGTTCCAAAGGATTATCTCTGAAATAAAACATTATATTCGTTATGTGCTCAATCGTAAACATGTCGAGATTATATAGTTGTAAACTACAACTAGAATTAGCCTCGATTCTGTAACATACAATGCTTTAAATTGAATTGATAAATATTAGGGACATAGGTCATTATTATTGTTGTTTTATTTCTACTTTGAAATTATTTTAACGCTTTGGAGTTATGTAAGATAAGAAATTAACAATTTCATTTAATTATGTATTTTATTATTTTATTTTATTTGGAAAACCAACAGCTATTACATTTGAAATAATAATTAACTTAAGTAATAGAAAGCCAATTACAGGTCTTCACTGATAGCACCTACTTATTTAACAGCTACTTAACTAGCGCAAATCGCAACAGATCAACACGTTCAAGTTAAAAAAAAAAAGATTTACAGGTACAGGTAGGTAGGTAGTAATAAATTTTTAATGCCTTCCTAACATTTTGTAGGCACACGAAGTCTGTCTTTATGCCTTTTAAAGAATATTTTCTAATGTTCGAGTACCTATAGTTACTCGTAAACAATATTTTCAGAATTGACCTCAATCCCGGCAACACTACGTCTCGACTGAGGAACGTAAACAAATTTTAATGCAAGTGAATGTGTCTGCAACTATGTTTGCAGCTGAAATGCCATAAATCCGTTAGTTTCTTAGATGATGATCGGTAGTTACGACTTTGATACTTCAAATAACGGGAAAAGAGCCAAAGGTTTAATGAAATAAGCATCGTTGGTGTAATCAGAAGATGAGGGTTTTGATATGTTAGGTCACAAGTTCAGTTATATAGCCAAATCAAAAGCATCGCTGGTTTAGTAGTAGTTGCTATAGACGGAGTGGCTTCTACTGTCGGCGACTTAAATCTGGAGACTCGTTTTATTTGGGTTAAAATAATTTGCCCCCTGATTCCTTGGCTTAAAATTTGGACGAGCCCTTATTATGGTTTTCACGAGAAGGTACTTAAAGGTACATGTCCCAGAAAATTTAAAAGAAAACTCATCTGAAACTACAACTTCGATCCCGTCTCGTAGCGTGAGATTATAGCAACCGACCAAGGCAAAATCAATAGACTTTATAGGCTGTTTTAGCTGTAAAAAGAGTCATTACTAAACTAATTAGCTTAAACACTGAACAACATAGTATCTTCATAAAACATTGACTTCACAAACCCGAGGCCACACAGCCAGCGGAAGTTTTATGACTAGACAACATTTTAACGCTCATTTATCGGAGAATAAAATAGTTTTACAGAATTTTTACTGCCCTACCGTCCTAAATCTGTTGTTAGTGATTAACGCCGATGCGATCCGGCTGATGGCTGATCATCTGTTTTATGGCCCCACAAGGTGATTAATATTATTATAAAATTAGTTTATCGTGTTCAGTAATACCGTTTTAGTATGGTTATTACGATAAATCAATAAAGTACTTTATTAATTAAGGCAATAAATTACCAGACATTTCCTGGTAGGTTTTTACTAAAACATCATAAAAATAAAATCGGCAATTTTAACTTCCTTTTAGTCATAATATGCCTTCATTTCTACGTGTTTATTTTTGAGTAAGTGGGTAAAATATATTGTTTTTATATTGAAGCGAATAAAAAAAAATAACGATCTTGGACAAGATTATTTTGAAACCAACGATTCTTTGTGATATACTTAGTCGATGGACAAGTTATAGGATTTAGCTCTTATTCTTAGTCTCTTATTCTTATCATTTCAAGAGCATTTTTTCAGGTATGGTCTACGTTTTCGATCCAATCGGCAAATAATGTAGTAGATGTTTGCGGCAAATAACTCCTGTTTATTTAATAATTAATTTCAATTAGCTAGTGAGCTTAATATCAACTTGCGGTTTTGTCGCCATTTAACTCCATTACCTACAAAAGCCAATTTTAAGATATTAACAAGTCTAAAGAAAGGATTAAAAAAGCAAAAAAACTTAAACAAATCTCATCAAACCAAAAAAAAAAATACTAAAATCCCAGTGGGCAACATTTTACGACACCCTATAAAACAAAATCTGAAAGCCAAGGGAAAAGTGTAACAACCTAAAGATTGGCCAAAAATATTTTCATAGCATCTTCCTGCACAGTGGTGCGGCTTTAATGAGCGCCGGCCAAATCACCTTGTAAAACTTTACGACTGATAAAATCAGTTATAAAACTCTATGCAGCCGTAAATTTGCCGACGACCACACGACCCTCTCGGTTTGTGACAATTAGTCACAGTTTATTCTGGTCACTATTTAAAAAAAAAAAAAATATGCATATTCATATGGTTAGTTCTTCAAAATTTGGTTCTCCGGTTGATCGACATGGTACTTTTTTATTTCCAATATTTATTGAATTTTTTGTCAATAAATAGTTAGTATTGCTTTTAAGTAAGTAATATTTCTTATTGGCCTCAATTTTTTTCAAACTGTTTACAAGTTATTGATGGTCAAAATTTTTGTGTCCACGGTGATCAATTTTAGGGCCACGTCGATCAATATATACTTTAATTTGGAGGTCAAAAAATGATAATAAAGGAAAAAACTAATTATTGTGTTTAATTTAAACAAAAATATATCATGTCAGTTTAGAATGATTACTTGCATCATTATGAGAGAAATGAAAAACATGTTTAGTAGTCCCATATCTCCTTTCGGGGCATTTTGAAAAAATTATGAATTGATCTGAAAATAAAATGTAATTTAGTACCTATACATTGGTTGGTCGCATATAAGTCGTTTTTTCAATTTGCCATGAAATTGAAAATAAAGAATCAGAAATAGCATTTCCTCCTCCTTAGTCGTTCACTCTTGAAGTCTTGACAGAGTGGTCGTGGTTAGCGATGTAGCATTTTTGTTGGCGAGTGAAGCTCCTGCGATACGTCTCTACTTGTCACGGTTTACGGCGTCTCGGGAATTCTGGTCTGTAGAGCTTTGTGTTGCAGCTCTAATGAGGTTGGTCCGACGCATAGGTGAGCGCCCGCACGACCTCTTCTCCACTTGTCCCTGGACGAGTCGCTCCATGGAGACTTTGTTGCGAACAACGTGGCCGAAAATAGCATTTTGTTAAATGGAACGTTTTAAATGTACCTATCTACAAAGCAATTCTGTCTTTCACTCTCACATAAAGTTACAGCACGCAAGAGCAATAATAAGCTTGATGCAAAGCACCAGAGCAATTGGAAGAACCTGGGGACAAAAACAGCGAGTATGTCACTGGATCTACGAAGCGATCATTCTCCCCAGATTGCTCTAAGGAGCCATTGCATGGTGGCACAGAACAAAGATTAGTAACAACTACAAAGGAATTAACACAAATCCAAAGGCTAACTGATCTAATGACCACGGAAGCCATAAAATCAACTCCAACCGCAGCACTGGATATGATTCTGGGACTATCCATTGGACCTGGCGGCCAAGAAGACAGCTTTAGAAAAATATCACAGAATAAAGTCATGTGGACTCTGGGTCAACAATACCAAACAATTAAACATACAGAACACATGTCAGTCAAGAGAAAGGAAAGTTGTTTTTGTCTGGCCTTGGCCAGCAACGACCTGATCAATAAACAGAGAATCTTGGGCAAAAAATTATATAGTACACATAAGACCCAGATCGTCGCGGGACCTGGAACATCATGGTAACACGATTGAGTGGTTCACTGATGGTTTAAGGAAAGAATCAACGGAGCTCTCAGGAGCAGGCATATACATAATGAAGCCCAGCCCGATCCTCAAGACAACTATAGCTCTGGAAAGACATGCGAGCATATTCCAGGCGGAGATCTTTGCCAACATGAAACGCGCCATCACCATAGAAGACACAATCGACAAGGACATTGATACCGTGCTGATCTACAGTAACGGTAACAGTCAAGTAGCGCTCAGAGCATTCGTCAAGCAAGAAACTGTTTTAGCCTTGGTCAAGGAATGCAAAAGCGAATTGAACCTACTGGCGAAAAAATTGAATGTTGCCATCGCATGGGTTCCGGGACATCAGGGCACAAGTGGAAACGAGAATGCGGATGAGCTAGCTTGGGAAGGTGCGGACAAAACCTTCATAGGCCCAGAACCATATCTACCTATCCCACACAGAATTACCAAAGGCGTGATTGACATAAAGATAAGGGAAGAAACCATCGCCAAATGGAAAACATCCACAGGCATGCGAAAATCCAAACTCTTCATTAAAGCAATGGATAAAAAGACCACAAGGCTCTTGGTGCAACAGAACAAGCGAGACGTCAGAACCATCACAGGCATAGTGACCGGACACTGTTCACTGAAGAGACACCTCTTCACAATCACAATGAAGAGGATCATGGAGCCAGGACGCTCAGAATGTGACGAAAAGGAAACTGACCTTACTGAGTGTCCAATGTTCTCGATGCCCAGATGGGAGATATTAGGCACAGACAGGATGAAAATGGATGAATTGGCAGAACTGACGTTAGGAAATATTTAAGATTCTGTAGGGCTACCGGTAGGTTTAAGGGGACTGGGGTAGCAGTAAAACCTAGGCGGTGCCATGATACTGAGTATAGGCAGAACCACTAGTCTTTGCGAACCCGGAAGAGGTTCCCTCATATGCGCGGCAGGCTTGGAGGCGAGGGCTCGGCAGAAGAACTAAGCTAATACCTCCACCCGTGACTTACTCGTCTGCGCATCCCCGGTTCCTGTGCCTGCGATTGGGGCCCAGGGAAGCTGGCCACGCGACACATTCTTGAAGGTGACGCGTGTAGATAGGAAGGGAAGCCTACTACATAGGGCTGGGAGGCATCATCAGGCTTCGATTAGGGTTGAAATAGTCATTATATTGAGAGATGATCTGATTACCCATCTGCGCTACTTGCAGACGTCCCCCATATAAATAGATAGATATATAGAAGCAATTCTTTATTTATGATTTATAATCAGCCCATTGAAAGGTGTCTTTAAATCTAAGTTAAGTCTCTAACAAATGCTGTAGACTTTCAATACATATTGATCGACGTGGGCTATTTGACCATATCAATCAACACCGTATCGATCAAAAAAAGTTACAAATTTAATGATTCTGAAAAAAGTATAAAGTTTAGACAATAGTTATTTTTATGTCAAATAATAATCTCAATTTCTCTACTATTTAGCTAATTAATGCATTTGAAAATTGAATATTGCACGAGAAAATTAAGACACATTCATCAAAATTTTTGAAAACCAAAGACACGTCGATCAAACATTTTCCTCATTATCTCCGAAACAAACCACAGCCGCACAAGTTGGTGTCCCGCAGCAGTTAGAATGCTACAGGAGACAAACCCCACGCGGGATGCATGGCTTCTAAAATGTTGCACTAGGGCTGTGAGAGTGATTTAGTGCTGTCCCACAGCGATCAACCAAAACCGGCGGACATTCATTCATTTGTTTATAAAAGTTAAACTATTTACAACTCGGTACATTATTACATACTATTATCAAGATGAATACATTCATAATTTTATTAATAAGCATTGGAGTTGATAGCGTATTTCATAAAAAAGTTACAAGCCCTTTATTTAACCAAAGTTCAATCCGGACACACCACGGCGATCAAGATTTGCAACTTTGTATTTTTTTTTAACATAGTTGTAATAATGTTATATAAACAATTCAAACTGTCCTAGATAGCTTAGGGTCCAAACTCTTAAGAAAAAAATATTTTTGTGCAAAATTCATATTTTGAAGATTAGTTCTCCAGCCCGCCACCTCAAATCTAGCGTTTGGAGAACTAACCATATACATAATTTATATTATAACTGAGGAAATTAGTACAACTGCTTGCCTATGCAACCAACAACAATTTAGATCCCAAGCAGTAACTTAGAGAACCTAAAACAACAACCATCGACCAAAGTAAGAAAGAGACATTTAGTCTAACAGTGAACTGTTGCACGTGATCGTATAATTGATTGAAATTATTGTAATAAATGTGTTTGTAGTACTATACAAATAAGAAAGTAGATTATTTTTATTATTAATTTATACGAGTATTTAGTGTAGCGTTTATTCGCATTTTATTGCACAAAAATGACAAAGAAAATATAACATTATGTATCGTCGAATCCAACTTGGATGGGCAGCGTTCGGGAAGCTGCGCAATATCTTTTCGTCCCAAATACCGCAGTGTCTTAAGTCAAAAGTCTTTGACCAATGTGTGTTGCCAGTGATGACTTACGGATCTGAGACGTGGTCGCTAACGATGGGCCTCATAAGAAAGCTCAAAGTCACCCAAAGAGCGATGGAGAGGGCTATGCTTGGAGTTTCCTTGCGTGATCGAATCAGAAATGATGAGATCCGCAGGCGAACCAGAGTCACCGACATAGCCCGAAGAATCGCTAAACTTAAGTGGCAATGGGCTGGGCACATTGCACGTAGAACCGACGGCCGTTGGGGCAGAAAGGTTCTTGAATGGCGACCGCGCGCCGGAAGACGTAGTGTGGGCAGGCCCCCCACAAGGTGGACCGACGATCTGGTGAGGGTCGCGGGAAGCCGCTGGATGCGGGCAGCGCAGGACCGATCATTGTGGAGATCCTTGGGGGAGGCCTTTGTCCAGCAGTGGACGTCTTTCGGCTGAGATGATGATGATGATGATGATGTATGTTATATTTTTTTGACTATTTTGTGTAGTCTTACAAAGAATAACTTCCAATAAATCAATCCCATCTAGTAGGAAAATAAAATTAGCAGACTAACTGCAAGTTCAACGTACTGAAATTGTTGTTTTTAGAGTAAATAAAATGACCAAAATGAACTAGGACCGAATTCCACTTATCAGCAGAGGACCGTTTAAGGGACAGGAGCTATTCAGAACTACATAAATCAGCCATCGGGCGTATTCGGGCCTATTCGGCAAGTATCGTAAAGATTAACTCCCTGTCTGTTTGTAAACACTACTTTTATGCGAAATCGACATATTTTTCATTTTTTCCCTATTTTATTGAGGGTTTTATACACTGAGCGTTGGTCCATAAAACTTAAATGGCTTTTTTTGATTGATTTATTTACAGATTTTACAGTTTTGACTTTTGACTACCGATCAATAAAATTGACATGTTTTGATCGTGCTTATACTGTGATACGAAACTTTAAAAAACTACTTACTATTTTTAACTGATATTATAGAACCTAATAAAATCTGAAAGTTTTGCTTTGGTTTTATATTTGAGTGTTTTATTACCTAAAAAAACTGTAATACCTAAAATACTATTTTTCTGAATAGACTTGAAGCAAGCTTTTAAGGACACTAATTAACTGTCTGCCTCTCTCACTATCAGGACCATAAAAAAATTCGAATCAAGACGAATCTAACGATATTTCTCAAATCATAATCTGACGATCCGTTTAAGGCTGGAGCACACCGGATGCGTATGCGTACACGTGTACGTACCACTGAGCTTAATGTATGGAACTCGACGTCTACGCGCACGTCTACGTTACGCCAGCAGCGGTGTATCCTGCCTAGTTTTGTGCCGTTCCATAGAATATTCCCACACTAGGAATGCTACTTTCCGTTTGAGGCCAATTAGGAGAGCCAGTGAGGTCTGTAGGGTCGTTAGGTACTACATCTAGCCAGCTTGAACAGCAACCACGAATATTCCCGTCAATATTCACATCAATAGTCCTGTCTGTCTCATACAGTACCATACATTACAACGCGGTGGTACGTGTGCACGGCACGTTTACGCATCCGGTGTGCTTGGAGCCTTACGACTACAGAGCAGAGCGGGCCAAAGAATTACACATACGTACAAACATAATATTATATATGTACTCGTAAATTTGAAAAACATAACCCTCCTTTTGTAATCGTAAAAAATCGACCTACAATGTCGGCAGCCCTCGGCAGCAGCTTTGAATGTGCAATATTAATAAAAAAAACTTTTGCGATACCCTTTGGTTCCCCTCCGAATCAACAAGCACTTACAGTAGCAAGATCAAAGAATGTGGTACCACTTTTACAAAATCCCAAGCGTACCAATACAACAATCAAAATTGTGTAACAATGTTGTCTTGTAAATCACTCGGTCTTTCATTGCTGCGTTTAGTGCGTATAGCTAATAAAACCTCTAAGACGGTAGTCCGAAGTCACTCGTAAAACTGCTAAACTGTTAACTTCTTTTTGAATGATGTCTAACGATACTTTGGTGTACGTTGCTGGCTCTGTTTGAGGGTAGTATCGGCATCCCGTATTGATAGCCTTTCGTGTACTGCCTGACCAAAGAAATAAAAAACCTGCTCTGGGGGCGCCACGTGTATATTTTTACTATGACAACAATCTTCCTATTAAACTTTGTTTCATTGAAATTCCGCAATATGGCTAGGTATTTTATTTCTCTCGGCCTTTACTATATTCACAAATGTACTGTTATATTCAAACAAAAATAATTTTCTTTGCTGAGCCAGTTAGTTTCCTTATGAAGAACTTAGGTAAATATGGTTCTTATGGAACCATTATTATTATTTCACTGTCATAATTAGCACCGCAACTAGAAGATTACCATAATTGAAGATAGCTTGTTAGCTAGATTGTTTTGACACATCTCATCACCATCAGCCAGAAATGAATGTCAAACTGTACCTGTCGCCCTTACCGCAACAAGAGTGCACAGAGGGCTCATTGTGAGTCGACAGTTTGTG
The DNA here is from genome assembly GCA_948473455.1 of Teleiodes luculella. Taxonomy (NCBI): domain Eukaryota; kingdom Metazoa; phylum Arthropoda; class Insecta; order Lepidoptera; family Gelechiidae; genus Teleiodes; species Teleiodes luculella. The sequence continues at coordinate 686,745 of OX419586.1, read as the reverse complement.
GCCTAACAATTGTTTTCTCACGTACATAAAATAGCAATAAAACTGTCCGACCACCAAACGGCTGTCGGCGTGAAATCCAAAGACAACACTCAAAAAAATCTGGTAAGAAAGAACCGCTGTTTCAGACAGAGTCGTTGAGCATCGTACTAATTTATTTACGATTATGAATTGCTTTTGTTGTTCAACGAGTTTTTAAGGAAAGGATTACAACTTGTTATGGTGCATAATGTATAAGTAGCTATTATTATAATAAGGGTGTACTTTCGAAGTCCAAGTACTAGAATTGTGGCGAAATTATTATTTTATTGGCTATATAATAATTGGGTTAGGTTTAATTTTTTATTTTTTATCTTCTACTAACAATATTTAAATACTGAAATTATAAAAATAACCCTTCAATTATTAACAAAAAATTATAATAACAACGAAAACACAAATTATCAACATTACTTACCAAACGAGCATAAAATAAATTCTTTAAAATCACTTTAAAATGTTCCTACATATTTAAATCAAATTAACAAATAAATAATCAAAATTATATAGGAGAAGTTTCACATTTAGATAAGAATAAAAAAATACATACGATTACTACATCGGACAGCACAGCAACAGGTATAAAAATCTCCCCTAAAAATTCCAAAATCATACTCAAAAAGTGATAAAGAAAACCTCACGGGCCCATAATATATTCACACAAATCACACGACAAAGGGAAAGAGAAAGCATGACGTCTGTAAATCAGAGCCCCAATGGCTCATAAATTACACTAAACTATGCACTTTTATGCATTTTTATTTGTATGTGATTGTGCGTGCGATACGGCCGATGCGGTTGCAGCTGGGAACCACTGTGCAATGTGCATAGCTCAGACTTTCGCCAAATTATATTTGGAGAAATTAGTTCCTAAAATTATTCTTGATCATCATAAGGCCTATATCATTTTCTTAGATGGTCTATTTGAGCCTGGATAGTGCTATTCTTGATAATATTTCTATGTGATCTAAGTAGAAATGAATAAATCCGTTAGTAAAACAAAAACCGACACAGACTAAAGTAGTAAAAGTGGCAGTAATAGGTGGTATCGCAGCGGATTTTTTATTTTTTTAGAATTTATTTATTTACTTTTTTTTCTTTTTTTCAGAACTGACGAATTCTGGGGCAAAAAGATTTTCATGCAATATATTAAGCAGGTGATGTTACTAGGTGAAATTAGCGAAAAATAACTAATATACGAAAACAATACGGGAAGACTATGAAGAACGTTAACCTGAAAATCCTTACGATAAGCAAGCATACGTCGAAAAGTGATTTGTAAAATCTTACTTCGAATAAAACATATTTCATTTCATTTCATTCTGTAAAATTTATATATGATACAATTATTTTTCACCTATATAATGTACAAAAACTCGGCCATAATCAAGAAAGGATAAGATAGGGGACATTAAAAGCATTTAAATATTATTGCAAAGACCGGCAGAGTAGAGCCACGAACACGGCGACAAATCGCAATAGAACTTACAACATTACTTACTTCAAATAAAAAGTTTGAAAACCTCATAGCCCAGAGACATGTACGCGTAGTTTGAACAATTCTTAACAATAAATTGTAGAACGCAGGAACAAACAACCGTCAAATTCCTAATATAGAGCGCTGAATCTTTGAAGTCAGTCAGTGTATAACACATAAGCACATTCAAATTTAGGTCGACTCATTACAAGAGAGTACCTACACTTCCCACTTCTGTCGACTTGCGCTTGCGCTCACCTCGCAGCAGCGTCCACACAACCCACCCCGCTTCTACCCATTACGACTGACAAAAACGCGTATAATAGCAAAAATAAAATATTATTTATCGCTTCACGGTGGCTTAGCCCCATACAAAAAGACCTATGAGTTATTACGAGTTACTACGTTTGAGTCCGCGCCGCGTTTTTTCTATGGCCGTAACTTTATATTTATTGCAATTTTTAGTTTTGAATATTCAGAACTGTCACGTCACGGTGCCGCGCCGGTTACAATTAAAAAATAACTTTTTGGGTGTGAGCGGAGGGGGGAGGATAAAGGGTTTGTAGGGAGATGTTTAATATTATACAAGTTTAGAAGAGATTTCCAAAAAAGTTTTGAATTAGAAAATGTGTGTATGATTTAGAAAGCATAGGAAGTAATATAAACTAGCTAGGTAAATAATGGAAGAGGTTAGTTATACCTATTATTATAGTATTATTGTTAGAAGAATTAACGTTAAAAATAATATGGAACTGAAAATAGTATTGAAGTTAATTAAGCAAAAACTGTACTACAGTTTCTTTGTAGGCATATTTATCTACGATTTAATTAGAATATTCGAGGAACACATTGTTATCCAAATTTTTGTTGATCGTAAACAAGTATACTAAATCGAAACCAACAGATTTACTCAAAAATCGCCAACAATACGCGATTAAACAGGATAATCGCATATCTTTTCACAACATAACACCCAATCGTGTACTACCTCCTATGCTTCGTGTTGTAGGGTAATCGATAAATTCGTTCTCTATTACATATTAGTCAAGCTAAAAACGTGTTGAAAGAATGCCGTGAAGAGACATTATAATATAACCGACACTAAACCGATTATGTAATTGTCATCGAATTGTGTGAACCGTGCAAGACATGTGTATTACTGAGAAGAACGGAACGGTGTTAATGTAAGTATTTAATGGTAAAGAATAGATAACATTGTCACTTTGCTATAGAATATTAAATTCACTCCCATTACTTTTTTGTAACTCTGTCGACGTGGTGTTTGAGCTCGATATTGTCCGTAATGGATTAATTTGCAGTGTTATGATGTTTTTTGTAAGTATTCTTTAATAGATAAATAAGTAAGAAAATATAGTTAATGAATCTACTTTTTTAAATCTATATTTTCATTATTCCTGAACAATGCATGTAGACTTACAAAACTGAAAATTGTAAGTCATCTGAATTTAAGCAGTGCCATAAGAAAATCAAGGAAAATCTATGTTGAGTAAGGCAAATGCGTAACATGCGCTTTTTCTTCAAAAGATTTTTAACAGGGGGCCTAGATCAGATCATACACAGATTTAGGATTGACGGACAGATAGTGTAATTTGCCTTGCCTGTACTTACAACCTAATCTTTTCTTATTCTGGTAGTATTTTCATTGCTCAATGTAGTGCTTGAACATCACGTCACGACACCTGTACGTGCCTGTACTGTACGTTTCCTTAACATTTTCGCGTAATCACCTTATATCTTGCTAGGCCCATTCAAGCAATACACACAATTCGTTTTCCTTTGACGCCTTCTTTTATTTATTCTGTACCTATCGACTGAGGAAGAAAATCAAACAAGGACGAATAAGTCCTCGATCGCAACTGGTTTCGAAATGAAGTTTCAATGGCGGCCGAAGGAGGCTCGATATATTGACTAGATACATGAGTATTTAGCGGTAAGGTATTAAGTGAGATATCACTTACCGTTTTCGTTAGTGTTGAGCCAGCGATATGACGGCCGCGGCTGTTGCTTGGAGCGCATCTCTACACGGCACCGACCACTGCTGCAGCCCTCATCTGCAACAAACACACACTTGTTACAACTAAATAAATAAAATAAATATGTGGAACATCTCACACACGGGTATCTGACCCCAAACTAGGCAGAGCCTGTACTATGGGTGTCAGATAGCTGATATACATACATATATAAATATACAACATCCAGACACAGGTGTTCATCACACGCTTCGTAGGCAGACGTACTACCAAATAGGCTACGAGGCCGTCAAACTACACATTATTATTGAAGAAGAAGAAGCCCCGAATTTAGGATTGGCAAAGGATTTTCGATGGACACAAATATAAACTGGTAAAATGACTAGTGCCACCGAACTTTGAGCTATTATAGAATTTGACCACGCGAGCAAAAGCGTATGTAACAGCTAGTTCACTATAAATGCAGTCATGTCACGTGCATTTCAACTTTAAAATAACTTTTATCCAAAAGCATTCAAGAGATTAAATTGTAGTTCCTTAAACTGTAAAAAAAAGAAAAGAAATAGGTATTTCAAACAAAGATTTCAAACTTTGATTATATATTTCAAAGTATCAAGATATAGGTAACCGCATTTATGAACGTAAATAAGTGAGTGCAGAAAATAAGTAAGTGATCAAAATAAAATTATAATTTCTTTGATTTTACGAACTAAACCGCTACCGATCAGTATGCGTTAGATTTTACGGACTTATTCAATTTGTTAATATCACCTACCTTTTAATGTATTTTATCGCACATGTAGTACGTTTTAATATTAAACAGGTACTTTTTACAAATAAGTTCCTTCGACCGACGACGGGACATCTAGGCGAGGTTGCACACCTGCCATGGTCGCGAACAGACTGAATTGAGCTGCGACGAAGTGACATTGTGCATTGTGGGTAGATTTAACTTTGTCTACCCTCTCTTGATATTTTGCTTGTTTACTAAAAGGAACAATTTAATCTACCTACTCTTGGTGAAAGGATGAGTCACCATTCTCACATTTCCTCGAATCAATCGAAACTTGATATCTAGAAATTCTATCAGTGTAATCCGCTGCCATAACATTTCCCATAAAATACGTCAGCTGTAGAAACCCGCTACTGATCTAGATTACTCAAGAGTTTCTTAAAACCAATGAGTAAATCTACAAGAATCCCACTCTCCCACTAAACGTTGAATAAAAATATTCTCGATAAATTAAAAAAAGTCCAACCGTCATTAATATGAGACAAGACGCGGCAAGATACCAAATACCACTCGAAGGTCCTATTAAAAAGATGAATTTTAGACTTTAGGTCTTCGACTATACGGGGTATTATTTTTGGAGCGCACGCAAATGCGTCGATTTGTTTTATAAAGAAAAATCTGAGAACTCGAACGATATGTCAGTGAATTTATGAGAGGCAGAGGACGCGCGGTGACGTGTTCCGAGTGATTCGAATAAGCTCTCGTAATAAATTCGATATCAAACAGACAATGTCGTAATGCGATACGGTGACGTGCGATGCGGTGATAGCACCCAATTTATGTGCGCCTGGGCACGATTGCTCGATCGTTTTTTGATTAATACTGTTTTGTACCACAAGATGTATGTTGGACAATAACTTTTTCATATCTATCAAATGTTGTACATCAAATTGATGGGTGGGAGCTCAAAAATGGGGGTCTTATCTCTTTGGCTGTGTAATAATTTCTGGGCAACCTTTGCCGAGTAAAAAAAAAAACAAAATACTAGACACGCCACCATGGGTCGTTCAGGCTGAATGAATGAAATAATTATAATTGAATGCACTTCAAACATTTAAGGGAAATCTAGAGTAAACCCAGATGAAATTTTTAAGGTATTTTAGGTAACTAGGTTTCACGGAAACAAATTCCAATAAAACAAGTAACTGAAACAATTTTGATTTAAATGTAAATTTTGAAATTTCATCGAAATGAATTAAGTCTTTGTTGTGACTATGTCTGGCCTAGTTATTTATTTTAATTAACACATCAATGATCTACATGCAATAAACGTTAAATAAATCTCGGGATTTAACCAATAATAAAAAATTCTTTGTCTTTAATTATATTCCTTGTGTGTGTACAATAAATATTCTAAAAATTATTAAAAATATATTTATTCCTTACTACGAGTATCTCCGTTACGTTTCTAATAGAATAAAACTTTTTATATACTTAAACTCAAAACTGTCGTAATATATTGATACACAAACCGACACCATGTCCAAAACTCACCCAATCAGCTTGCTGTTAATTTATGCCGTACATTGGTGACATCTTTATTGTTATTTCTTTAATAAAATCTGGCCTAAAACCACTGTTAACTTTAATTTACATTCCATGTTGTTTTTAATTAATGCTTCTTCAAAAGCAACACTATTACGATGCCGTGATTATAGCAGTTTAAAAAGCTGTTATAGCACTTTGGTAACTGGTGTTCTATCGCTTTTCCGCTGTTATGACGTGTTGGTTCTACAGGCGTATCAAGATTGAGATGAGAATCTTGCTTTAATTAGAGTATCTATTTATCTTACCACCCAAATGGGATGCGAGATAAATCGATATTCCTGTTTTTTATTTACCAAGGTATTTACTTAAAATAATTTAATTTTCTATTGTGAACTGAGCCTACTCCAAGACCTTGCATGATGTGTGATGATTATAACGGCGCTCTCAAGGTCAGTATGTCCTGCCGCATTTGCTGCCTACTTTATATATTTACTTACATTACACATTTATTTCACTAGATATACAACTTTTACAAACACAATTTATAAAATTACTTATTAACGCCGCGCCGGAAGGATACCAGTTCCGAAACCTCAGTTTCTTTTAAAGATGAAGGAAATGAGCATTTACTTATCCAATTACGATTTTTTTAATAAGTAACTATACTTATTTACCAAAGCAAGTAGTAGTATCAGGACTAATTTTCTCACGTCATAAAGCAAATTAATCGCGTCTGATAAACGCGGCGTTTTTTTAATCGCCATGAATTAACTCGGCCAGCTTAACGATTATGGGTCTGCCCCCGGCACATCAAAGGACTTGTAACATATTCCGCTAAGGCTGTATATAAATCAGCCAGGGTAATTGAGGACACATACAGACGGGCGTTGTGAGTGAAACTGCTAAGGATGATTCTGTCAATCTAGTAATTTGTTTATAGTTTTCACAATTTTTTTGAGATGGCTATTCGATCCATGAATTTGTGTTTCAAAATAATATATTTTTAGAAATTAATAGGGAACAAGATAAACCACTTGATACCGCACCTTTTTGTGTCTGTTTTGCTTTCATATTGAAACTGAAAGTGCAGGTGAAGTCGCAGATAAAAAATTAGCAACGACTAAGTTAAAGCCAAAAAAGTGATTTAATAGAAAACATTTCAAGGACACACTACCTTTGCTTATCCACCAGCAGGATTCAAAAGCTAAGTCAGAAACCTAGGCAGCTCAATACCGACCCAGGGTCAATAAGGTTGTAGGGTATGTTAATGTCCTACTTGATGTTGGAGGAAAAGGGAAGATCTTCCGCCGGGCATGGTGGTGAGCCCGGGGACCCGCGGTCCAACTGTACTTCGTTGGAACTTGTATTTATTAAATGTCTTGCGAAAACTTCGATAGCGCGTTTCAGGCTTCGGCTTCTGATTGGTTGCGCTTCTAATGACGTATGTGACGTAGGCATTGTTTACAACATGTGGCTGCAATCGGATGCTCTCTGCAGTGTCAGCTTATTGTAGCGCGCGCGGTATTCGCTGAGTCAGGCGCGCCGCTACATTACTCCCCCTCCAACAGGAAATGACTCCAGTCATTTTCTCGTGCCAGGATACGTTCGACGGCATGGTGATGCCGGAACCTCAGTGCAGCCTCGGATCAGCTCCGGTGTGGACCAAGTATGTCGCCTTGAGTCGCAAATGCCCGTGCTGAGAGTATGCAGTTTCTTCAAGCCGTAGGATGCGTAGTTGCTTTTGCCGCTGTCTATGAATCCATTTGATGCTTGGTAGTCGTCTGGCGTGATCCATATGTGTTCAGAAGGTCATCTTCGCGTTCTGATGTCGGTGGTCACCAATGTAGGGTATCTTAATGTCCTACTTGATGTTGGAGGAAAAGGGAAGATCTTCCGCCGGGCATGGTGGTGAGCCCGGGGACCCGCGGTCCAACTGTACTTCGTTGGAACTTGTATTTATTCAATGTCTTGCGAAAACTTCGATAGCGCGTTTCAGGCTTCGGCTTCTGATTGGTTGCGCTTCTAATGACGTATGTGACGTAGGCATTGTTTACAACATGTGGCTGCAATCGGATGCTCTCTGCAGTGTCAGCTTATTGTAGCGCGCGCGGTATTCGCTGAGTCAGGCGCGCCGCTACAAGGTCAATGACCTTAGAAATCACGTAAAAAAAAAACAGGATATAAACTGAATTGACGGAGGCCAGTGGATTGATTTGTAATACCACAGAATACCAAATAGTAGTCCCTAGTAATACTCAATAAATTTCTGGTCTTCATGAGGTTGTAAATCTGATAGCTACCACATTATATTATAATATTATGTGGGCCGCAGCTAAATAACAATAATGTTCTGAAGTAATCACTAATTTCCAAAATCGCGGGCCCGCCCCGAATCCGCCTCGGTATGTTTCCAAGCCCCAGTGTCAATAAAGAATCGTCGCCGATAACAGGCTTCAAGGGCGAGCCATAAACCCCCTTCTATACTGTTATTGGCCACTCGATTTATACTTTTTTTTTCGAACACACAATATTCACTACTACCTACGTCAACGGATAAATGTATCAAGTAGTCTACTAGGCGTTGCGTTGCTCTTTTGTTTGTGGTTTAACATAAATTTTTCGGAAATGAAAATGATAAAGATTTGATAAGTATTAATTTTTCTTGCTAGAGTTTTTTTTACTAGCTGTCATCTGCTATTATCTCGTATTATTTTTTGGAGAATGTTTTGATATTATATTAAATGTAGGTAAATTTTATACCCGTAGGAAAAAAATATCGCAATAAAAGTCTAGTTATTATAAGCCCATTAATAAAATGTACTAGTCTGTAGGTATACCTATTTCACTGTCTCAACAGATACCAAAGTTTAATTATTTCTTAAATAAACTCTCTTAAAATACTACCGACATTGGAAATGTTCCCATCATGGCCTGCACAGTGGGCAGGCAGGTGTCGTTTAGGAAAGCCATATCGACTGTCAAAAACTTGTAAAATATCGCTTCGCCGGGGCCGCTGGCGTCGCGTCCCTCACCAAGATATCGCCAAGATTTATATTAGCGTCTACAATGGGGAACGTTTTAATTCTTTTCATATGCGACAGATTTATGTTTGGCCAGATGCCGTACCACTGGGCGATAGTAACACCCTTTGAGCGTCCCGAGTAGCTATCGATAAGACGATAGTGTAGTGAGCTGTCAAAGTGAGGACCTTTTTGAGCCAGTATCTTAACTCTTTGGTATTTTGTATGTAATTTTTAATATTGTGAATGAAGGTCTGTAAAGTAAGTTGATTATTATAATTATGCCTCTAAAAATATAAGCGTAAAAAATTAACACCATATGGTTCTGGACTAGGATTTTTTCGTCTAAGTAAAAATAAATATGTGAACTATGGCAACACTACCAAGTCCTCATTTCAGCAGATGATAGTAGAACCAACAAAATTATCGAAATCTCTCACAAATAACAAGATTTTTTTTATAACGTCCAGTCGACTTATACAAGCCAATCAACAGGCGCAAATTTTTCAACAAACTCGAAGAAAAAACTCGTAAAAAAATAAAAATCTGTAGACAATAATTAAAAGTAACGACAAATAATTTATAGGACAATAAATATGTCAGTCAGCCATCGCCCTTAATACCACCAATACTCCAATACCACCGCATCGTATTAATATCACAGTAAAAATAACTGTATTGAGACTTCACAAAATCATAACTCCATCAGAAATGTGTAATCATACTTATTTGTTGAACACAATTTATTTTAAATTGTTATCAGAATTTGATACATTTTAAAATTTTGATTAATTCAATTCAAATTCTTATTGTATGGCGCTTCCTTCGTGATTGATTATTATAACAATTCGGAAAAAAATCAAACATTTCGATGGGTCATATTTATGGACATTTGCTTTGAATTCTTTCATTTAGTACTTACATAAATATGTAACATTTTGTTAATTTTAAATTTAATCCTCATTCGGTTATATATGAAGAGAGTCAAGGATCTACAAAACAGAACGTCATACATGTTAGGAGTCATAAGAAGAAGATAATAATTAAATAAAAGATTTCAATTGTATTATGTAGAAGTGGTGTGATGGTGAACGAGGTTTGGTGGATTCACCCATGTAAAAAAACCCTTGTATGTTATCCTATTGTTTCAGGTTAACATACCTCAAGTAGTATAATATTATGATATTCCACAGCCTCTTTAGATGATAAAATGTTGGTACAGTAAATATTTTTACTGATTTATTTTAACTTTTATCTTTATTCACATAAAAATGACGAACAAAGCTAAAAATGTTTGAACACTTCTAAATCAGAAGTCGCAAACATTTTCGCCACCTCGAACATTTAGTTTCGGGCTCACGTCTCTCCCTGCATCGCCGTTACGTCGCAAGACTTTGAAAGAAACGTCATAAATCTGTCAAATTTGACGCGCAAGCTAAAATATGACGGCGATATTGAGTGATTTGTGTACGGACCGCTTGACTAGCGCAAAAAATAATGGCCGGGACACGTCACGGTACACGCACTGGAACTCAAGTTTGTGATCCTTACTGAGAAATATTTTAGCTACAAACTTGGTTTACAACCTCTGAGAAATTTTTAATTTTAATTATAAATAATCTCACATACGGCCATCTGACCTGACCTGACTCTTTGCTTCGAAGGCAGGTGTACTATTAGGCCTACCAGGATCTGATGGCAATAAGGAAAAAAAGAAATTGACGCTAGCAAAGTTTCTTCGACATTTTCACCACTTTTTAAAGGAAATTTGAATAAGAATAATAAGAATAAGAATAAGAATGCATTTATTGTCATAATAAAAACATAATGATATAGCAGTAACATGACAGAAAGACCAGTACACTTATATTTAATTATAATATAATATTATGACAAAAGGAGATAGCTCAGCTTGTGTTTGCGCAGAATGAAATTCTACGAAACGCTGATTTTCAGCCATCCCCTTCTCCCTAAGTAGGAATGCGGGAGAGTGTTGCTGAGGGCTTACTTTTTACAACATCTGGTACGCGTGTGCCTGTGTGTGTGTGTGTGTGTGTGTGTGTGTGTGTGTGTGTGTGTTTGCGTGTGTGTGTGTATGAGTGAAAAAGGCTAGACATTTTATTTAATATTGTAGGGTTAAGTAAATTTGAAGCCAAACTAAAACAATTCCTCGAAATTTCAGTTGACAGATGACATTTACATGGACGAATACCCGTTTTCACTAACCTTGTCGTAGGTTTTCCCTAGTTAGCAAAAAACTAAGCTAAACAGAGCTTTTAAAAAAAATTGGTTTGCACTAACAGTTTTCACTTAGCCGTTTCGTAAATTTGGCGGTACCTAGCTAAGTAAACGAACAAACTCTATGGTTTCATTGTTTTCCAAAACACGCAAAGTAATGTAGAGTAGTACAATAGTAGACTGCAATTATAGTATAGATTTTGTTTTATTTATTTTTCGAATAAAAAGTACCGTACAACGGAACGTATTTTCAAACACCAATCAGCGTTCAGCATTATTTTCATACAAACTGACAGTGACAGCGCGCTATTGCTCCAGCTTGTAGTACCTACCGTACGAGATGAAAATAAAATTTAGATTTTTCTAAAATATTTAGAGAAAATAGAACAATATTATGATATGCTAAACCCGTAATAAAGAAACTATGGATTACTACAAGAATTGTGCTGTTCGAAAGGTAAACAATTACGCTTATTTTCGTTTTGCAAATTTATTGTCTACAAACTAGTTTTGTTGTTGGATGGATGTAAGCATGCTACTTTTCTATTAAAGTTTTGAGTATAATGTATATATGATCCAAAGAGCTACGTTTACGTTAATTTCTTATGTTACTGGAAGAAAATCTATTTGCAATCGAAGTTCCTAATCGTGTAGAAAAGCCGAAGAAATTTGTGATAGGTATTCCACTAACTAACAGTTGTTCTCAATTATTGTAAGAGCAAGGATTGTATCATGCAGGCAAAGCTGCGTCCACACAGAGCTAGTTTCAAATAATTAATGCAAAAAAATAAAGTCTAAAATGGCTAGAAAGCAATAAAAAATATATATGTCACACAAACTAATTTTATATTCTTAAACATAATGTACACTTCCCCATTATTATATTATAAATAGCACATTATTTACATGTGAAAATATGTAAGATTTTTTATATTTTGGCAGGTATGCAGCTTCACATTGAAAAACAAAAGATCACATCTCAATAATGGGATATCAATTCAAAACTTACATCCAGTGCTATTAAAAGAGGGAAGAATCTAATAATGGATACTTCCATAAGCCATAAGAAAAGGTATGATCATGAAGTCTTTGTTTTATTGATATTATATTGACTAATCGAGACGAAAAGTTGATGATTCAGGCTTTTGTAGTAATTAAGTATTGTTTATGCATTTCAGGTTAAAAATGAAGAGGCAGAACTGGTCATAAACATGCTGATTATACTAGATTATTATATACAATTTTTGGAGCTACACCAGATGGACTTATTAAAGCATATACCATGGAAGTGAAATTATATTTCAGTTTATTGTACAGCAAACCCAAATTTTGTGCAGTCAAAGAAGTAGATATTATTATGTAAGTACTTTGTTTGTACTATGTAAATAGTGCCATTTGGTAACACCATTGTATTGTATCTGTTTTAGATTTTAAAAATAAATGAAATAATATATATGACGGAAAAAGGACAGAAGACGATGGTGGGCAAAGCAAATAAATAAAGGAAACCCGCAAAGGGCAACACGCGGGAAATACGATAAGCGTGGGCGTATGCTACAACAACTTTTAGAGAACCATCGTACACTATCTTTGTCAGGACTACCCCAATTTGTCATCACTATTGAAACAGACTTTACCAACTATATCGAATTCCATCACAATTGGAACACACTATACCACCATAGACTCGATTGTTTGTTATCATGAGCGATCGGGACCTAATCAATCCCTAAAAGGGGTTTAGGTAGATCCGAGCACCATCAAAATGCCACAAGGGGAAACTGGCATGGAAAACACTGAACAATTACAAACTGGCCAACCAAGGGGCCTCCCCGCCCGGACCTTATGTAACTCGACCATATTACAGTTACTCTACCCGCGGTCATGATAACAATGTCATAGCTAACACCATACGAATATCAGAACCTAGCCAACCTTGCTAACGACACGATAATTAGATCACTTTACTCACGGTTTACAGACACCACTGGACTGTGGTACAAACAATATTCCAACAACCATTATTCCAACATATATCTCACATCGAATCACACATCACAAAACACACCGGACCAGTACGTCCACCAGAATCACACTAATTCTCAGACACACAAAGTTATCAACGCGGCTGCGGATCTACCAAGAGGCACAGAATACCAAATACAAGAGGCTCGCCCGCCTTGAGCAGCGCTATTTATGTGAGTGCACCACCCGGTCCCACTCTCGGTAGTAGGGCCTCCTGTCAAACGTTACCGCGCCAACTTCACACCGGTCAACTATATCGATTCTACCCTCTGATACTCGAGAAAGTAAAATAAAAACTGTCATCGATGTTTACAATCGATTTAAACGATCAATCTGCCTTCAATCTCCGACATATAATTAAGTTTGTTGTTTTCTTCTAAAACATTATATAAAAGTTTAACCAGGATATAAACTTTCCATTCAATATTTCATCTCATATAATATTATATTTCTTAGTATAACAGTTATAATATTTATAATATTAGTTATGTTATAATATTATAAACTAAATAAGAAATATAATATATAAAATTAAATATTGAATGGAAAGTATTTATTTATTTGTTTGTATGTTTGCATTGAATGCAAAGATAGAATAGGTAAAGGACATAGGCTACCTTTTACCGCGGGAAAATTCTTTATTCCCAATAGAAAAACTTTTTGCAAGGTCTGCCTATTGCTAAACAAATATATTTCAAACAGTTGTGCTGACACTTCGGCGGCTGATGAGCATACTGCTTCTTTCTTTGTTCATTTCATTTAACTAGCTTTTCGCCCCACGCCTTCGCCCGCGCCGGCAATTTTTCTCGTGGGAATGTGTGATCTTCCCGCAGTAAATGATAGCGTATGTGTTATTTAGATGTAGGTATAAGCTAAATGATTGTAAAGTTTCGTTAAAATCAATTCAGTAGTTTTTGCGTGAAAGAGTAATAAACACCCATACATCCTCACAAACTTTTGAGTTTCTACTATTAGTAGGATTTAAAAGAAATTAATGGGAAGTTGTGAAATGTTAAAAAATTACGAAGAAGTTAATCAAGTTGACCTTAATAAATGAAAAAATAACGATATATATGTATAAATATTACCGTAAATATACATAACCTCAATTTATTTGCAATGACAAATAATCCACAGAATAAAAAACACAACATAGGTCGTTTCGTAAGCTCTAGGCGCTGTCAAATCGGCCTCATAAAGTTATGGATAACTTAAGCAGGTTTAAGAATAACTTAATGTTAGTGAAAACGAAATTTGGACTAAAAGTTTCCTAAATACGTTAGGCATCAATTTAGGAAATTCTCAATGTTAGTGAAAACGGGCGTAAGTAACATAGATAGTGTAACTATGGTAATACGTCCATGTTATTATCAGCCTGTGACAGTTCACTGCTGGACATAGACCTCTCATAAGGTGCGCTAACAATCGCCATTACAAAATTAGTTCTAATGATTTGCGAGGATTAGAGGTACCTAGTAGTATTTTGGCCTACACACATATACATACATGTGGGACAAAACGCATATAACTTGATGGGAATGTAAGCTTGAGCTAAACTTAGTTGAGCTATAAGGGTTATAACGGCTGAAAGAACTACAGGAATCGTATCTATTTTATGCTTACTTTTTTTTAAATATGAATAGACTTTACCAATCACATGATACTTCCTCTCTCTTGGCCGTACATCATGCCACTGACATTTAATTAATTTGTCCGTTTTAAAACAAAATCTTTTAAATTCCCGTCGTCGTTGTTGTGACATGTTTAATCAACGAAATTATCGGCCGATCACTCTTATTAATCTGCACCGACGAGATATCTTAATTAAGGTTTTATTAATAAATCCATGCTGAATAAACTACGAATTTTTGACGAGAACATACATTAATGTACAGTGATTTTTATAGAGTACGACTCAACAATAATTTTGTATTAAAGGATCGCTATTGGTTGATAATTTTCTGTTTCATCCAATCAAATGTTCTAGAAATGATGTGCCGTACTTCTTATTATCCTCGTTGAAGTCCTCGTTACTTTAATAATAATCTTTAGGTATACCACGCACCAACCGCCGTTTTGGACTAACCTAAGCATATTTTTTGATAGGTACCAAATTTTTATAGTTCAGAATACAAACTCATTTAAATCTAAGATTTTTGAAAGTTAATCTATCACTATGAAGGCACAATAATATCTGTCAAGTTCTTTTAAACATCCTGCGGGTAAATAGGTTTTACGATAAATGTTGCAATATTGGGAGTAACAATATACAAGAATTTTACCTGCTACGAGTTAGCAGTTAATGCGAGCATCTACAAACTTCAGTTCTTATTTTTTTCTATATAAATATTTTACATATATACAAAATATCAACACACAGCTAAGGAAAGAGATAAAAATGCAAATATGGGGAACACAGCTTTTAAAGAAAAGTTTTCTAAGACAATAAATGCACATGGTTAAGCTATATTGAGGAAAAGAACTCCTAGTTATATTAAAGATGATTCGATTAAGAATACATAATCAACACCATCGTCCATTAATCCACTAAGTACAGATCATTTCAGCCAAAAGACGTCCACTGCTGGACAAAGGGCTCCCCAAGGATCTGTCCTGCTGTGCCCGTATCCAGCGCCTTCCCGAAACCGAATTCCTACAAGACACTGCCCCGACAACAAGCTCCGACCGCCGGGAGGTTAGGTTAGGTTTTATGTTTTGGCGAAGCAGAGTCTTGTCGGAGCATTCTTATCGGAATTCGGTTTTTGATCCCTCACCAGATCGTCATAGGACCTGCTCACGCTTCATCTTCCAGCATACAGCCGCTATTCAAACACCTATTTGCCTCAACAGCTGGAATGCAGAAGTACAACTAATTCCGCATACAAAGCTTCATCACTACATAGTATAATACTATGTAGTATAAAACAAAGTCGCTTTCTCTGTCCCTATGTCCCTATATCCCTTTGTATGCTTAAATCTTTAAAACTATGCAACGGATTTTGATGCGGATTTTTTTAATAGATAGAGTGATTCAAGAGGAAGGTTTATTGTATAATACATGCATAATTTACTTAAGGATAACACACAATAACCATTTTCCCGTGCGGAGCCGGGGCGGGTCGCTAGTATAATATAAGCTGGACCCATAAAGAAAATGAGTCGAAAAGGACGGTCAAAGTCGTGTCGTCGAACAAAAAATCCCCGATATCAATAACTGCCAATATTCAGGTAATGAGGGTCGGTAATTAAATGTCGACCGTCAAACCGTCGCCGCGTCAAATAATTCCAAAATGGCGTCGTTCATTTCACGTCACATGTGAATGTGTGGATGTTTGCGAATCGAAGTTCTGTGAATATTTTACTTGGTACTTAAATTTTTGCAGTTCTCAAGAAAAATGTAGGTACGTCGTCATCGGTGGCGTAGTAGCTATCGTTGTTGCATCCTACATTCCTTAACAAATAGACTGATTCTCAACTAGACGTTCCAATTCGGGAGGCATGGGTTCGAACCCCGGCACGTTTTTTTGGATTTTAATATTTATCTTTAGGGTAAAGAAAAACACAGTGAAAAAACCTGTACACACACATAGACCTGCAAAGCAATTAAAAGAATATTGTATGTACAGTTGACCTGACCAATCCCATGTAGGTTGTTTTGTTCTAAGTAAAGCTGATGACGATGACAACCAACTTATCAAGAAACACTTTGGACTTTATACCGCCCACTGATTAAGAACTAAAATGCAGTGTGCGTGTTCACCGTGCTCATAATAATAAAGTTACAGACATTATAGGCCGGGAGATGATGACAGAAATTTTTAGGTCATTTGTTACAGTATGGCGGTTTTACAGGGGTCTTAGTACGCAATGACAAAAAGAAAAATGATGGTCATAGCGCTGGTACTGGCGGCCCAATCACGTGGGCGTTAGTGAACTAGTCGGATAAATTACGAAAGTCAAACGATTTGTACTTACCACAAAAATTTTTGTATTTTCTGATAGCCCGTAAAAAATAACTAGACGACAGTGTCATGCCATACTTCTCCGGTGTGACTTACAGCCCGCCAAACCGACGCGAATGCGTTAATAATTTAAAAATTCAACCATTTGTACCAGGGTAAACACGACAGTAAGAAATCGAAAGGCATTTAGAAAATAAGTCATTATAAATATCAGTTATTTTGAATTTCAGGCATTTTGGGAAAAGGTGATTTTGAAATTAGTACTTAGTGGTAATACGATATTTTGGTTTTAAGTCCTTATGGACCGGAGGGAGTTTGATTACCTTCGTGCAGCCATTTACGAAAATCACCATGCCATACTTTTCGGACGGCTCCAAATGGTCGCCATACCGCCGAAAATCTGCATTTTTTTTTCGCGATTGGGCCGCCAGTTCCAACGCTATGACCATCATTTTTCTTTTTGTCATTGCGTACTAAGTTTGATCATTATCAAAGACCTCTGTAAAACCGCCATACTGTAACAAATGACCTAAAAATGTCTGTCATCATCTCCCGGCCTATTATGGAAGCGCGATTTTTCTTTTTCCGCCAACGAACTGTTCTACAGTGTGGCAGATCTGCTGCGTACCTGAATGTGTTTGTATTTCTAAACCTCAATCTTATGATCTATAGTATAATAAAATAGAGGTCAAATTGTCTGTACATAGTAAAAAAAAGATAAAATCCGAGTCAGGAGGATGTAAGTGAAATAGAACATAATCCAGATAATTTTCTGTTTGTCTGTTTGTACGGGCTAATCTCCGCATCTACTACGGAAAAGTCTAAAAACAACGCGGGCGTAGCCGAGGGCAGACAGCTAGTTATTTAATATATTTCGCACTGCACCAGCATGATCTAATCTGATAAGGCCTGTTTAACCCAATTCAGTATAGGCTCGAACCTCTTGGTACGCTTTTATAATGAGCTAAGAACGATGGCTGAAGAACGAATAATAAAATTTAATGATTTTCTTTTCAACACCAGTTTATTAATGTAAATGTAATTAAATTGGAATAAGCCATTGTATTCAATGAAAATTCTTCACTTATTTAACCCGCTATTATAAATATATTTTTCCAAATCTTCTTTCGACTTTTCAGTCTTGTGAATTGTTTCATTAAAGATCTGAAAAAACTCACCAAACCTCACAGGCTGTTGTGGTTCGTCAAACATCCTAAAGGCATTGTTTTACTTGCTGATTTATTTTTAACGGTTTTTTATTATTAAATGTCCATCGTGAACAATTCATCCTCCGCATCCAATCTTTGCATTGCCTGAAGAACATAATTCAACATTTCTTCGTCTTCCTGTTTGTCATGTCGCCACTTTAGAACAGCAAGTGTCGCGGCCAAGAATGCTCCGAGTAACACCAGAAGGTTCGTGAAAAGTTTCATGATCATTTATTTATTAATAATTATGTATTCACCAACTGATCTTTTCTACAAAACGAGTTTCAGTTATTAATCTTGTGTTTATACTGTCTTAGACAACCAAATTGCTGGACATTCAAGCTATAGACATTCAAGCTGTAGTTGGGTACTCAAGGTTACTTTTTCTTTCTTTTACAACAGCCATCACCTTGACTGTAACAGTATACGCCGATTGCAGCAGCTAAGATACACAGCAGTACAACAACTCCAACTGCAGCCTGTGTTGGATCTTCAAGCATTAAATTAGCAGACAGTCACTTCACGACATCAGATTGCCTTGTATGTATGACTTTCAAGTAATATGATCCATGGTTTGACACAAGTTGTTTCTGCCTTCGTCACTTTTTCTTCTTCTTACCAGCGTCGCCGCCTTGTTTGGTGAACCAAAAGATGCCGGCGGCCGCTGCGACCAGCGCCAGGAGTATGCCGACTCCTATGAGGATATCCGTGCCATCATCAGCCATTGTGAATTACGTTTAATTTTACTTGTCACGAACCTGGACCGTTTCTGCTCAAAACACTAGAACTGTAGTGCCTTCATCACTAACTCGAATGCTGTATTTCGTGAAATAAATGCTTTGGACTGTTTGATGCTTGAATTGAATCAGATCACAAATTCCTAGTACTATACATGTGTTCTGTTTCAAGTTAAAATCAATACTCTGCACTTCAAATTTTAAAATGAAGAACGGGCGCTATTTTTGTAGGAATCCATGATTAAAAGCGAACTTTATTTAATTTTATTCTTGCATTTTGATGTTTTTTTACAAATAATATGATTGATGGATAGAGAAAAAAATGAATAAATAATATTGTGACAGATGACAACTATCATTTATAGAAGAAAAGTAAATTATGAACAGAATGGAGTTTACAACAAGTTTATATATTTTTAAAAAGGTTATGATCATTAAGTGTTGGATGTAAAATTCAATATAATAGGGGTTTGCAGTTACTTTATTGTACACTTAATAGTTAACAAAAGCCTCTATTTAATTATCTTTATTATAGCTGCCTTGAACCTCACCAAGAGAAACATTTGAGTATATCTATGACCATACATTTGCAAGTCCGGTGAAGCTTGATACGTCGAAAACATAAGCGTAGGCAATTAAAAAAAACTTACCTTTTTTAGTAAACTTTTTTTTTGTAGAGAATTGAAAAGTATATGTCAACTACCCATGGAGGTAGGAAAAAGCCGCGCTCAACTACCTGAATGATGAAAAGTCCGAAAGTTAAAGTTGACAGCTATAACTTTGATTTCACAGTGATATTTATTTATTTATTTATTGCACAAGACAGTCTTGCCAAAGCTCTGTTTATAGTATACCTTGGGTTTATACTAAATAAAATTATTAAACGGCTCTCATATTCTATTTTTTAAAAGTTTGTATGTATAATATGATGCCTTATGTATAAATAAAAGTGAATTACCGAAAAATGGGTACCTACACGTACCTATAACTTCAAAATGGCTGCACCGAACTGGATAATTCTTATTTTGTTATGTTCGCTACTGGCAGGACAAGGTTTACGTGAACTTTTTGCAGCGGGAAAACTCCTCATTTCTACAGGAATAGAGAAAAACGACACGGGCGGCGGACAGCTAGTACGTTATAAAGTTTGGTTGATTTCATAGGAACAACTTTCAAGGCTATACATACATACATGCATATAAGTTTCAGTAGCTGTCATTGCATTTAGCGGTTGTTAGGTCACTTTGTATGTGTATGTTGCAGTCACAGGTTTAAAATAATCGCCCGTATCGATCGCACGTGTCTCAAACCAATAGCAGACAGACTGTCAACGCCGCGCCGATTCAGTAAAGGTAAATGTTTGGATGATTTTTTCAATACACTGCTTTTTGTGTATGCAAACTTGAGCTAACTCTACCTAATTCCCGACTTAGATTGGAAACAATTCTTTCTGTGGCTAACTATAACGCACCTAAGGTAGAGTCGATTGCTCGCTAAGCTGAACACTTTGAACTTTGCACCCTTATCACTCTTATGACCGTTGAAAAAGGAATAGTAGCAAGCAACGTTCGATCGTGAGCCAACCAAAATTTCAAACCTTCATCTAGGTAGATAGTGGCCGAAAGTGAGAATTATGACAAATCACACGATAAAGAAAGAGGCCTAAGTCCCTAATTTTCTGTGGGCACTAGGTGTAGCGTTTCAGTTTTAGGTTCTAGAATGAACGGGGGCAACCACTTGACATTTAAAATAGGGTAGGCCACTGATCGACAACTGTGGAAGAAAAGGCGGCTCTATTTTATTTCTATTGGCCAAGCAGTGGGGCAATAACGTCTAGACACAGGTCTAGGTAAATAAATAAATAAATAGTTTTCCTTAAAATAATAAGTAGAACAAGTTTGTTTACCTAGAGTGCAAAGGACTTGCATACATTTCCAGTACATTCTACAAGTACATCGGCATCCTAGCGCGGCAGAATCTTGTCTTATTAAGCTTGAAACGAGGCATCAGCAATTCAGCATCCATCATAATTTTGCCTCATTTTGTAATGGCCGAGTGCTACTACTATTTCACTGTAACCCTTCTTTCCTTGCTTAACTTAAGACATACATTCGCGTAACCCAACAGTAACCGTAAGTATGTTTTATAATCCTTCTACCATTCCGGTTGTTCACTTTATTTCGTCCTTTCTGCCTTATTTTAGAGTGCAGTTTAATATGATCTGAATGCAAGTTGGTGTTGGTTTCAGTATAGGTATGATACTCCGGCCAAACAAGTCGCCGGGCGGGAAAGTAGATGCACTTTATATGTTAGTGCTGACTGCTAATCTGCAGTTTCTAGTAGGAAATTAAATTTCTGAGGTCAGACAAGGTCAGGGCTAGATATCAAAGTGATTTGTGATGTCTATGGTAATTAGTTACAGCAGTTTATGATAGATCTCAACATAATGGTATCGTAAAATATACCGTCCTTTAATGTCATCATAGAATATTGGACAAAATAAAATTTAAAACAATAATTTCACTCATAACTTTACTAAGTTAGATTTTTTTTGTTTTCTAGTTTTAATCTATTAAATAAAACTGTATTACTTACTATAAATTGATATAATTTTCTCTTTCAATACAGAATGTTTTTATTTAATCATATTTTTTTTCTATTTTTTTTACATGCGCTTGCTTAAGTTATATTTTTACCGACTTCAAAAAAGGAGGTTTTTCACAATGTAAAATTATCAAGACTAAAGGCATATAATTTATGCTTGCACGATTTTCCAAAAATTGTTCAGTAATTTCTGTCTTTGGAACTACGCTTCAAAAGGCCCAAAAGATCGTTTTTACCCGTGTTACTAACAAGCCTTCATACCAGTAGTAGTAATATGGGAAATTCAAAGCCCAAACATGCCCAAACCAAGTAATAAACAAAAAGTAAAAACATATCCACTTCACTAGAAGGAAAACAAAACACTTGTTCTAACATTAGTCCCGATCCCGCGAGTGACGAGACAGACTGACAAATTGGAGGCGACGCAATGCGGGAAACTCACGCGCAGCCGGGGTGCGCCGGCGCAGGATCACTGAATGAGTTATTTACGAACACTCGAGTGATCCGGTCAGTTGTGAGTGAGATGTGTATGAGATTCATGAGGCTTAGTTTTGTACAGAAAAAAAGCTCAATTATTAATTTGCTTGAACCAAATTTTGCTGTCGTCATAAAAGATGTAAAATAATTATAGGGTCTACTATAACTTTAAGACAGGCCGATCGACGGAGTTTTAATTTAATTCAAACCAGGAGAAAAAATATAAGGCAATGTTTTTAAGTGTTTAGTTCTTAATTAATTGCTGTCTAATAAAAAATATACTTCAGAATCCCTCGCCTTAGAGATTCAAACTGAAAAACGAACGCCTGAACATTAATAAACTTTAATTCAAATATATATTACTTATTTCATTCGAAGAGTTGCCGCTGGAATCGTATTTTTTTATTTGTAGGTAAGATTAGCAAAATGGCAATTACGAAAGATTTTAAATAAAAATACTGTACAGATATGCCACGTGCAGTGGTGTCAATAAGCCCATCAATACATGCCAGCGCTGACCCCTGATTGGCGGTCCCATGAATCACAGCCCTTATTGTCAACGACGCGCGGCGACATGCGCGGACATGAATCTCAATTGGGCAAATCTACAACTGACAAGACAACGCAAGGGCACTCAACTCTATACATCTATATCCATAATGTTATAAATGCGAAAGTGTGGTTGTTTGTTTGTTCTTCTTTCACGTCGCAACAGAGCGTCGACAGCCTTCCCCCGACAAGTCCGGTAAATCGTGATACTTCGTACGTACACGGGTAAATAGGGGAATTTTCGACACAAGCGAAGGTCAATTAAAAATAAAGTCTGATGTTTGCCATAGAGATAGTTTGGTGGTGACCTCTGCTACTTTTTTCCGTGGAAAACAACTAATTTTTACAGGAAAACGTAAAAAACAGCGGAAATCTAGTATCTACTCCATAAATGTATTATTGGGTTACACATATTTATGTTTTCGAATAAACAGCATTTTAGTTCCAATTCTTAATTATCAGCAATTATTAAAGGTAAATTATCTAGTTGATGACATTAATTTTTATGGCTCTCTATAATTGGTAATACGCAGACATACCTGGTCTCGCAATGGTAGTGACCAGTGACCAGTGACCAATGACGCACGCCTACTTTGTGGCGCATTCAAACCTGCGCGTGGGCAGCAAGCGCAATGAACGTCGCCCGTTTGGCGTTTCTGTTTTTATGCGTGACTACTCTTTGACATTAAGCGCTCGCTGTCACATTACACCACAGCGTAGATGTCAGTTGATTTGGCATCTTTTATTAACCGTAAACTACTAGATATGGCAGTGTTTTACGATGCACCTAGAGTTGATAAAGGGAGCGATCGCAAGGCTCTGCTCGCCCTAACAGACGCTGATAGCCCGTGCCGTTGACACTTGACGGCCGAGTAGTGCACTTAAGCCCTCTAGAATTCCCAAGAACCCCTCCAGATTGCAATAAAAGAAAATAATCTTGGCGTAATAAACATGGAGTGATTTTATCGGAACTTAAAATACTGTAATGCGAAAAACGCCGCGGCTCAATCATAACTTAGCCGCTAATGTCAGCCGCCTGACAGTCACACCTGATTGGACGGATGTACAGACACACACACAGATAGTAAATTATACGACAATAAAAATTTTATAGCCATCGGAGGAGATAATGCAGCGGGCTGACACAAGAACATAACTTAACAGTTTATACTGGTGCGCGCGCGCAGCTCCACGCGGCAGCGCTTACTTTTATTCTATCATTTGCTTACATTATCAGGACGTCATATAATATCGGCCTCAGTTTATGTACTTTTTATTCACAAGTAATGACTACTGTTAATCGGCAATATAAAAATTTATTTAAGGGACAGACAGGAGCAATATACCTCAGCCCGGCTCTCCCCGCTCGATCTGGCTTAGGGCATATCCTCGTCATAATTTTAGGATTTTTCATTTATCAACGATTTTATTGGCGCTCATAAAACGTATGTGAAGTCTTTAAACGGAATATTTAATGAAAAACGTCTTTTATTATTTTAATCGCAAACGTATAAAATACGAACGAATAAAACTAGTTGGATTTTAATCCATTACGAAAGTTTATAGTTTAAGCACATCAGAAACTCGTAACTTTAATGATACTTTATGATATTATATGATATATTTTTGTAGGTACGACAGATAATTCGCAAAGGTTAATTGACTAATAAAACCAAATTGGGTCTAGTGCACAGAATGATCCGAAGAATATTCGTTGCCGATCGCGATGGTCCAAAATCAAGATAGAGTTCCTGAAATTCCTTGTTTTGGAAACAAGAGTTTCCGAAGAAAATCAAACCAAACCACCAAAACCAAACCAAACAAAACCAACCAAATATTTCATCAAATCGGAAACATCAGGATTTCAAACATAATCAAGAAATAGAAAATAGTGACTATATAAATTCAGCCTCAAATGTGATGTCTCAAAAAAATAACTTATTCATCGTCATCACAGCCAAAAGGTAAAATGTAAGTACTCATGTTGTGTTTTTAGTGTTTTTCACATATTGTTTTAAGACTACTATACCTGTAACGATATTCTGTCATTTCATAAACTTAATTATCTGGAAAATTTAGAAGACAATCTCTAAAGTGGCCGAAAAATTCATATCAGCTGAATATTCATCGTTAAATTAAAAATATACTTACACATAATTGGTTTACGAAATAAATGATTAACAAAACAAACTGCACCTTCGAATGCTCGCCGCCAATCGATACGCAGGCGCGAGCGACACACAAAAGGTGACAAAAAACGGAACAGAACAGAACAAAGTGGCGAACAAAAAAGTGCAAGAACAAAATATAACTCATCTGGAGCACCATTCTTGAATCGCTCGCAATTAATTTTCAATATGCACACAATAAGCGACTTAGTTCTGAGATGCTGTAAATGACCTAACCTAACAAACTGATGACTGTGCGACACCTGCAGTAAAAATTATACTAACCTAACCTAACAAACCGTTGACTGTGCGACGCGTGCAATATACATACTCGTACTATGAAGACAAAATGGAAATTAAAGAACGACAAAGACTCTTACGATATGGCGGAAAATTTATATCGCCATGGTACAATCCGGAAAACAACACAATTGAATGATAATGACGGCATTAAATCATGTTTAACAAGAATAAGAAAAAGACGTTTTACACTATAATAGCTACGTGATCTCATAAATGGCTTTACAGCTGCTCACTCAATAATAAGACTCACAGGTAGCGTAACCAATTCGAATGCTGGTAGGAATACGAGTGGTTCAAAAGTGGTTTCCGAGCGCTGGTTGCGGAGGCGTCGTTTTTCCGCGCTATCTTCATATCCGGATGACGAGCTCGGCTGGCAGGCTCGGCTGAAGGATGAAGTCCTTGTTATTGTACGACTCCGCCAGATGGCGGTGTTCGTATGCGAAAAACAACAAAACAAGTGAGAGTTTTTTTTGTTTCGATTTCTTAATGTCTGGGAGATTTTCGTCTGTTGTCGTATACTTCAAGAATTGCATTCATCTAGCTAGACTCTATACATTTTTAAGTTAAGTAGGTATTATCTAAAGAACTTAGGTATATGCTTAACTAGGGTTGGTCTGTAAGATTCACAAAAAGCTAAAACGATAATTCTATATCGCATTTCTTTTTTTGCTTAGAACTATTCTATTCACCCCTTTAAGGGCAAGAACGTGACTTTTGTAAACGGACCTATATCATCTTATAAATAGGTTATCTGTCGATATAGGTGCTCATGAAATATATGCTTTGTACATAAATACATAAATACAAACATGATACTTATCATTGTTTAATGTTTAACCAATATTTGCTACGCCGTAGCTGAAGCGTAGGCGCTACTACGAAAACCGTAGCATACACCAAACATTTTACTATTTTGTCTAATTTTTTTTAAGTTTGTTAATCCTCTAGAATTGAGCTCATTAAAACCTGATTGAGGCCAAAATCAAACCCATAAAACATAAATAGAAAAAAAAACCGTAGTTATTTAAATATTTTTTCCGATCTGAATAACTAATTTGGTTTCTCGTATGATTCCAAATTTACTATATTGCACGTATGTTACAGGTTGTTGTTTTCGTAGTAGCAACTGACTTTTGAAAATAACCCTTTATTAAATCTCATCTCGACCTTTCACCTGCAGAACTGATTAAGCATCTCCGGGTTCAATCTGAATGAAGCATCGTATCACAAAATGAGAAATTGCATTTGAAATCTGCAGTTATCTGCGATGCAGGTATTGATATGTCGCGGTCGGCAATTGCAAAATTGATAGTGATAGCAAGTGATAGTAAATGATAGTCGTGATAGCTGAGATTGTAGCCGAGGGTATGTGATTGCAGTTGCGAAAGAGTTGAACTTCGGGAAAAGGTAAATAACTAAACTGATTTAAAGGTCATACATGAAACAAAAATTGTAGTCCGATTTTAGAAAATATTTTGAGGATATAAACCTCGACACCCACTCAATAAGAAGAAGAAGAAGGATAATAAAAATAAACATGTTATTGAGAGTATTCTTGCATACAAAAAATATTATTAAAAAGTATTATTAGTAAATATTTTCTAGAAATTATAGATATTTAATGAAACAGATACTGAATTTATAATCTATTTTTGTTAAATTATTACAAATAAAAAAGAAGGATTTCGATTAGAAGATTTTCGATCTTCGTTAAAGTTGAATGAACTTATCTCATCACGATTACAATCGCCCTTGCATGCTTATTGCGTGCTTCCAAGTTAAACTTCAATGCAACTCGTGCGCAGCTCAACGTCCATCAGTCAAACGAAATCCAGTTTCAGTTGACACGCAATACTCTTACCAACTCTTGTATAAAAAGTCCTAGTTATACTGGTTGTGTTAAGGTCATCTCGTATAATACAAACGCGCCGCGTGCGTGGGCGTATCTTCATTTACATAGCCTTAAGATTGTATTAGACTTTTGTAGATTTTTTATTTTATTTTTACCCTTGAAATCTTGAACTTCACGTCACAGACATGGATCAGATAAAAAAGAGGCTCTGCCATATCGCACTAAACTAGATTTTTTTTTTCCTAGACGACTCGAGTTATTTGTGAGAGCCTTCCTTATTTCGTCAGTGCAATGCGTCCTATAAACTTTTAGAAAAAATAATGAATTCGTTGAATTAGTAATATAGAAGTCAATAGGCGGCCTAACGGGTAACAATCTTTGCTAAGCAACCTTAGAGTATGAAAAGAAAACTGCATAAAGACAAGGATGTTTTTCTGCTGTTGCGAGAAGGCGAAAGGCTCATAGCTTGAACCATGTGCCATTTTCTCCGACATTTACATACATACAGACTCTCAATGATATGTTTCATTGCAAATAGAAGGAGCCTATTACACCAAACAGAACAAACAAACGGACAGTCTATCTCCCCGACGCGAGCGCAGTCCGTCACCGCCCTCAAACGCGCCGCCTGCGCCCACGCACGATAATTTGCATAGCTTCATTAGGCAAAGGACGCACTCGATAAACGCTTATCGCTTCTCAATTGCGCTCACTTCTTTCTTTTCTTTTTGGTTTTATTTTTGTTTTTTAAATCGACATTTAATTAAGCGCGCGTGAGGTCCGACGCCTTCAGTGTAATTGCGATAGTGAGATGAACGTTTGTCCAAAGATGTTTATCGTTCAGCAGATGATCTGCTGTAATAATGGTAAGTAGTTGGTAAGCAAAATAAAGAAACATTTAATAAGTGTAGATGTTCTTTGTCTTATGTAAAATAACATAAAATGACAAATCGAATTAAAATTTATTTACAGAAAAATAATGGCAAAAATTTTAAATTATGCGCAAATGTTATTATTTTTCAGGTAACGCTTGCTATAATATTAGTTCGAAAGAAAATTTTAAACATCCTGTTCAAAATTTTATTTTACACCAATACAAAAAAATATATTATAGTGCCTAACTTTACAAAGTTCAGTTAGATGGCATAAAGTATCTGTTCAGCGGTAATAATAATAAATTTCTGAAATATATAAATCGTACCCACTTAATAGAATTTATCCTATACAAATAAAAATATAAAAATAAACATAATGCCAATAAAATCAAAGGCAAACACGTCTGCGCGCTGACATTAGCAAGTCGCGTGCACTCCGATGCAAATACGGACCACCGTGCGCAGGCGCCGCGTCAGTAGCGCGCTTTATTTATGTACGCAACAAAAAAAAACGGTAATAAAATCACTCCGGCGCAGATAGCACTGCACTGCTATTGGACGACCTGTGAATCGCCAATGAGGTTGGAAAGGAAAGGTTTGCGGACTGGTTTTCATAAAAATCTATGTAGGAGTATGTGTATGTTTTATAATGCGGTCGAAAATAGAGCGTATTTCAATTTTAGTTATTTACAATTTTCACTTCTCATAATGATTCTAATGCAAAAATTAATTAATATTTAAAAAAAAATAGCTTTTTTTGGAGATTTTTATATGTGAATTAAAAATAAAATCGTTTATGGTCTGTTCTATTCTTAATAACATGCAGTGCGTTGCAGGTCTATTTGCCGGTGGAGGTCCAAGTCAAAAACTCACAATCAATATTTCTTAAATTTTAAATGTTGTACATAGATAAGACATTTTACGATGATGTAATGAGAGTGAGTGAAGTTTTGTAATTAATACTTTTAATATTTATTTAGTAAATAATATGCAAATTATAATGGGGTGCCTTATGAGGCACCCCGCCTTATGACAACAACAACACAATGAAAATTCTAGTAGCGATTTTTACCCATTATCAGTGCACTTCCTACTGGTTTTAAAAGTTCTGATGTTTGTGCAAATAAAAATGATGATAAAACGTTAATGCAATAGATTAAAACTTCATCAGAGAGTCATCTAGCAGTCAAAGTTGAAAATTTTGCGAATAGAAAAAACAATTGTTTTAGTTTTAACAAATAGGTGAAAAGAATAGCACAAGAACGTTTGTTTTGTAACTTGTTTATGGAAATTTTGTCGAAGTGGTTCACTAAGAAATGAAACAAATAATGTTTCTTTTCTTCTCTCATGAACTCATGACTTGCACCATTGGTAAGCTTTGTTTAGTGTGGAGGTAGCAGCAAGCTGTTTTGAAGCGACACGACAGGCCTACCGTAATCCGTGCCCAGTTGTTCGCTCCCCTCTTACAAGGTCTGTTCACGTCACTACTGTCAAACATACTATTACAGTCTTGTTATGAATAGAAGAGTCCAAACATGTTTATATTAGTATACGTAAGCCAATGAATGATTGACAAGGGAAATGTTTGATAGGTGAATGATTTTACTTAGTTGATATTTTAAGGTTTTTATTATTACGCTCTAATTTAAATTTAAAGTTATATCTTTTAAAAGGTTTAATGCCTCTATCGCACTAGTTTGATGTGCATACAAAATTCACAAAATTTGACCTAATTACCTAATTAATTAGCTGGAAAGCTGTTAAACATGTTGCGTATGATCGTTTTTTAAAGTAATTCAATTTCGAATTACTCATCTCAAATGAACGAAAAACACCGCGACATTTTAGTTTTAAAGTGTGACGTAGAGTTTAGATAACTATTACCTTAAATCCTACCTTAAATATCTGGGCAAAGGCCTCTTTTCGTTCTCTCCATGAGTCTCTTTCCAGTGCCTCTCTCTACCTGAATTATCAACAATTTTAACATATTTTTAGAATTAGGTTAGGTACTACAAAGTAATTTTGTACTACTACGAAACGGAACAGACTCCAGCGAATCTAGATATACCGTCATGTCATGCACGGTGAGTCGACATTGCAACGCGCTTGTCACAATTTCCTACGCGAATGAAAACTGCAACAACTTCGCCGTTATTAGACGTCGCGCGACGTCGACGTGACGCGTCAAGACGCCGACGCGACGCGCGACACGCCGTCACTGCACTGCGATATTAGATCTGCATCCGAGGGAAAAGTTGATTTATAAATAAACGTGTTTGCATTAGTTTTAAAGTTATTTATTACTAGCTGTTTAGATGTTCCTATGTCATGTCTTGTCTATGCAATCTATCTTAATGTAGTCTCTAGTTTTGAATAAATTATTGAAAAAATGTGAGAGTTAAAAAGAAAAATATGACATCGAATACGGAGATTAAGATACATATTGAAATAATTGGTTTTAGATACTAGTAGAAGGATATTATTGCATTATTACACTTACACCCGTTACTAACCTGATTCGTGGCAAACTCGACGATTCACTTACAAAATTCACAAATAAAACTTTAAAACGTAAACAAACGGACCAGGAAACATTAACCGTTAGGATTCGCGGCCATAAATCAAACGTGATTTAACGTCACATCAAAAGGGGGTACAACGTAAAACGTACAACTACAACGAGTTTACGAGTACCGAGAAAACTGACAGACGAACGACTGTCGCGTAAATCAATTTAATCTGCAGCAGAGACAATTGGCAACACTGCCGGATCCAGAAACAACAAACCACAATTTAAAATCGGTCTTAAAGAAATACATTAGAGTCTAGAAAGGATTGAGGTCAGAAATTACATTAAGAGGTTAAGGTTGAAACACAAACGCGGAAAGCCACGCGATTCGAACCGAAATGGGAGTTTATATGCAACGCGTCACATAGAAAGCTAGTGCAATTAAAGTAACAGATCGTTTATAAACTTCCAGGTCGTTCCGTTGCCAATCTTTCTCGCTTGTGGGTCCGTAGCTCTCAAAGAGCGGAGTTGCGAACGCATGAATCAAAAAGAGACGCTCCATCGGTCCCGAGTCTGAATTAATGTCTAATACGGGACTATGGCGTGTAATTGCCATTTGACTTTTATCGCAGAGCTAATATTGCGTCGGTAAATCAAAGGTACAAATAACATTATGGTACAAATGGTACCTCAGCAGGTTTAGTTAAAGTTGAACTGGTACTCTGTCAACAGAAGATGTAGTGCGGTTTCCTTTGTTATTGTATTTGTCAATGCTGGGACTGTTTGACTTGTACTATATGGGAAAGTAAAATCGACGTCGAAGAAGTGTAGATAATTGTATGATATATTTGTCAGTTTAAGGTACAAGGATTACGGTACAATTTTTCCAATACGTGTAATGTGTATGCATTTGTTGGGAATGGAATCGTAACATAAACGTAAATTTTTAAACAATGCCCCTTGCTATGCTTCAATCTAGATTTTTATTTTATTTATTGCCTTTAAATGGTGAAGTCTGTATAAAAGGATATTTGGTCGAGATATTATATGTTTTTAATTATGTTTTTATTTAACTACACATCACCTGCAGAATAACTGTAACTGTACCTTTCATACTTATTATAATATGGACTTTCAGGGATGTTGTCTGATGATCACTCGTGTGTCTGTTTGTCTGTCTGTTACAACCAATTTCCAGTAAAACTCGGGTAATTAAATTTGTACATACAAAACCCTGTCCGCAGGCGGTAAACACGCGCTTGTCCCGTTTTTTAACCAAACGTTCACACCGTCTATAAAGGCATTTTCCATAATGACACAGTATTATCCCTAACCTAAATCTGTTTCCAAATTAATTCCGGTAACCTAGACACGCTCGCTAATTTTGTGCCCATATAAAGCGTTTGGGAATTGGAACACAGAACAAAAATAATCTGCTTGTCTGTCTGTTCATTCAATTAACCTGTATATGCCACCGCAGACGTTTTCTCTGAATTTCAATTAGTTATTGAAATCCAACTGAAATAAATGGAAGTTTTAACTTAACTAGATATTAGTTCTTTTTATATTACATTCTTCTTTTTCTTTTCATTACCACTGAGTACATTAAAAGTTTATTTACTTCTATAGGATATCATTAAAACTAATGATTATCATTTGCCATACTGCATCGTTTTATTCATATTACCTCAGAATATTGGACCGATCATTGTGGAGATCCGTGGGAGAGGCCTTTGTCCAACAGTGGACGTCTTTTGGCTGAGATGATGATGATGATTAGAGCCCGGCGGCCATTTTTCTAATTTTATGATATTAAGATGTCAAGTCAACATTCTCATCTCATTTTATTTGGTAAACTGAAAAATACAGATGTGATTCAGTTTTTAAATATAATTGATTTATTTTCGTAGACTATCACTTTTTAGGTATATTTAGAAAGTAAAAATACGTAAAAAATATAATTTTTATTATATTCTAAACAGTTAAACTTTTCACTTACCAAGTCAACCTATCATGGCCGCAGTAAAAATCAACACTCGAACATTTGAATAGCAGTACCCATCGGTCGGATAAAAAGATACCTACCTCCTTTTGTCGCCGACAACAAAGAAGCGTTAATCGTCCGATAGGTACAGGATTCGAGCCCCGGCCTTTGTCCTCCATTGTCCAACTCGCGAAAACGTAGGGAAACTCATTATTGGGGACCCACTTCAGATTTGTGATTTGAAAAGTACACACTCGCTAGTAAAAACGCCGCGTTTCTATATCTGGCTGGCCTTATCTGGCTATAAAGTTTTGACAAGATACATAATGTGTATACATGTATACACATTTCTTTCTAAACTTTATATTTTATGATATATTAAACTTCGAAAACGACTCAAACTGCATATTGTTTAAATACAAATACTTTTAATTTAAAAAAGATGCAATTTTTTTTTTATAAATCCCTGTTTAGACAGTGAAGTGGAAGAAACTACGAGCTAACTTTGTGTTTTACAACTTTTTCATAGTAAAGCCTGACCAGAGAAATAAAGAAACCTGCTCTGGGGATGCCACGTGTATATTTTTATTTTTTGCAGCAATTTCCCTTTTAAAATTAGTTCCATTGAAATTCCGCAATATGGCGAGGTTTTTTATTTCATTTTTAATATTTTTTTATTTTACTGTTAGATTATGATTCATAGATTTACCACACTGGAGTATAAAAATTATTAAATGTAATTCTGATTCATTAAGAAAATTGCGATAGAGGTGATTAATTCTGTTTTGAAATAGTTATCAACTAATAAAAAATACTAAACCGCTTATGACAGTTCAACATCTTAGCAAATTTACGAGGCGCCATATTGATATTTTTAAATCCGGCAGCGCAGGTCAAGTGAAAGACAGGTCAATATATATTTATACAATAAATTATTGAATTCTGATTATTTTAATGTCATTATCCATTAATTATCATAACAGGTAAAATAATTAGTGCCTATTTGTAAAACTCGTCACTTCGTTTGACGATAATTTGCATAGCAAAATGTGAATAAAACCTAAGGTCATACATAAGTTAGGACATTTAAAGTTTGATGATCTTATTTAAATGATAATTATGGTATTTTGATGCTTTTAAAACAATTTGAATGATGAAATAAAATGTATGAATAATAATAATGTACAGTAATATAATAATATACATAGACGTGCCACTAAAATTGTTGTGATTTGTAAAAGTTTTGCTACAAAATATGAAAATTAAAAAGTAGTGTATGCTTTTATTTTTTAATATACATGGAAATTATTTCCATTATTATTATCCCGTTATCTTTAGAATCCGGAAAACGTGGATATTCAAGTCTCTAAGGCATGTGGAGCCAAGGGGAGATGCTAAAACAAAAGATATTTTAAAATAAATATACATTTCTCTAGTACAATTCATCTTAGCTTATTGTATTTCTGTGTGGGGTGGAGCGGCCAAAAGTTGATTCTTAAAGGTAGAGCGAGCACAAATAAACCTTAAAACTATGTATTTTTAAAATAGAAGATACCCTACTGACGAGATTTACCACCTGAGTTACTTTTTGTCTGACAGAAAATTGTATGTCAATAACATAGTACTAAGGAAACATAAAAAAATACCTTTATCTACACTCATGTCGTAAATCCTTCATTTACTTATCAGAAACGCTAAGCAAATGATATACCTTTCGATGGAGCCGTGACTAAGGATCCATACAAATTTCATTTCGTTATCGCAAAGTTGTAACAAAAATAAGTTTTTTTTTTTTTTTTACGCAGATGCTTGCTATTTGAGCACACTAGCGTGTTTCGGAACGCAACCTTGGCGGCGCGCATGCGCGGTGCGATATTACTGCAAATTTATTTTCGCGCCATTAACGTTTGTATTTTTCCTTTTGCAGTTTGTATAATATGTAATTCGTTGTATGAAATTTGTTGTATGAGTGTAGATAAACTATTGTATGCAACTGTACATAATTAGTATTTAACACTCGTGTATACTTTTATGAAACTCGCTGCGCTCGTTTCATAAACCACACTCGTGTTAAATACCCCTCATTATGCAACAGTTGCATAAATAGCTATTTGTAACTAAAACTGTCGTGAAGAGAAGAAAGGATCTAGTAGTAAATATTGTCCTAAACAAAACTGTATTTGTGATCTAAGGTCTTATACAATACGATTGATAAATAATTAAGTATTTACAATAAGATTTCCTACGATTAAAAAAAACTGTACTACAATTATTGAGACAATACTCCAGTCCTAAAAAATATATAAAATAGGTAATAATAATAAAGAAGCAACACAAATTAAAAATGAATACATTAGTAAATAAAATTAATATGAAACATGATCGACACAAATCAATATAAATGCACAATACATCCATACATACACACACACACAAGCCTATACACATCTATAAAATTATTTTGCTATATAATATTATACATACGTACACCCAGCACATATAAATGTAAATGTAAATGGTATGCTTATTATCAACATACTATTATTTTTGTTAGCTTTGCAAAATAATGTTTTTGCCTTAATTTTGTTATTTTTCTTTAGCATATTAGTATCTTTGTCATAACAATAATTGTTCTTAAACACTTTGTCTTGTGAAAGCGACGTGATTTAGGAAGAGCAGGGTCTCTTAACAGGTTTTGCTTAGGACAGAGAGGTGGGAGTCGCTTCGGCTCCCACATCTCTGGCTTAGGAGGCCCTGACCACTGCATTTGTAAAACATTATATTAAGAAATAAAGATTTTTCTTTAATAAATCAGCCATTCAAATATTTTTTTTAAAGTTAATTAAAACTTCAGAAGACCTGAAAAGAACATTTTGATTTTAATCTTTTTAATGTCTTTATGTCAAGAAAATTATTGTAAAATCACTTAATATTTTTATTTAATAAGCCGATGTTAAACAATAATATTGTTATACTCGTATTATAAGTACAAGGTACAACGATTAAACCGCGCATTTTTATGAAAAATCTGCGGCGCGTTTTGTCACCCAGTGTGCTCTGCACCATGATTGGTTTCCGCCGCCCCTTTTCCCTCCAACTCGCGATGATCGGATAATGAGCTGCGAATCTTTGGCGGATCACTTCGTTTCTTCATTGTTTGCTTACTGTCAATCGCGTCCCTGTTTCGATAAACTTAATTTCTATTTAAATACGCAATTACGAGTACCAAACAATATATCCTACCGCCATATTCATAAGTCACTAGCTTTCCGCTGCCGGCTCCGCCCGTGTTAATTTTTCCCGTGGGAATGAGGCATTTTCCCTCGGTATAAGGTAGCCTATGTTACTCAGGGTGAATGTAGCTTTACAATGGTGAAAAATTTTTTGAAATCGTTTCAGTACTTTTGAGTTCATTCAAAACAAACATACACACACACACACACACACACACACAAAATACAAATCTTTACTTTTTGTAATATTAGTATGACTAGCTTTCCGACCTGAGATTTATTTTTTCCAATGGGAATACGGTCTATCAAATTTATTTTTACCTACAAAGACAATAGACTAGTAAAAAGATCAAGAATTAACACGATTTATTTAATGTCCACGTCCTCCAAAACCATCACTATCATTGACAGCTATTTACACAACCGCAGAACAAACTCAAACACTCAAATAATGGAAACGAGCAATGACTCTGGCCAGCCAATCAGCGGCACAGATCAAAAACGAAAGTTCGTTGACCTAAAGAAAAAAACTATTGTAATTGGTGGAGCCATTTTCCTTTTTAGTTTGAATGGCGTCGTGAACTTGCTGTGGGTGCAGATAAAGAGATTGATGCCAATGATGAAAGGAAATATGTAACTAACTAACTATATATTTTAGAGATTTTGATTATAGTTCATTAAAGTTGTTAGTTTTTGGAGAAAGGCCTTTGCCCAGTATTGGAGATATGTCGGCTGAAATGATGATGATTATGGGTAACTAAACCGTGTGGTTTCCGGGAAAAATAGGACCAACCCAATTTTATACCCATATGTGTCGTAAAAGGTAACTAAAAGGAACATCCAGGAAATGAGCAGCAGCGTTTACCTGTAAAATCTAGAACAACTGCGAATACCAACTGCTAATCGTGGAGATTATGCCAACACCTCCTAAGTCCATAGTCCTCATATCAGGATGTAGTATGTTTCAGAAGAATTAAAATTATGAATGTTTATCAAAGCGCAGATATATATAGCATTTCTTTCTTTCCTCGAAATGGTATTATGTGGCAATGGAAAAAAAACATCCAAACCAGTTTTTTAATTTAAATTTAATTTATATTTGGCCCTAAATTTAACCTCTTTATGTATTAATGATGCGATTTCTTTTTCAATCTCTCTATCAAAGTTATTTAGGTAATTATTTCCTATGAGGAAGTCATTATGTCAATATCATCTAAAAACTGGTACACCAACCACAGTTATAAAACATATTTATCATGTAATCGAAAAAAATAAGATTCAGGAAGGAACTAAGTAATTTGATGTCTTTTTTTCGTAAGCATTGCTTAAATCTAATGGTGAAAGAAAACGATACTTTGAAACATATTTATGCATATTCCCTATTTAGGATATTACTCAAGAAACTAGATCATATTTAGCAACTGGTTGTATATTAGCCATGGTCTAAGAAAACAAGGTCTAACCGTTAGACCACCACGTGACTGACACAAACCCACGTCATCTTGCTCTGTTCGTCCTTGTCGAATGCGTGTTATTAGACAAGGATAAACAGCGCAAAATGACGTAGGCATGACTTTGTTAATGGCTAGATTTTGTTTTCCACCATTTCATTCCATATCATTTGTTTTAGACCATGATATTAGCAAAACTTACAATACAAACTAGCCGAATCTCATCAAACCTCATGGCATGGAAACAATATCATGTATTTTCTTTGTCCAAATCACAATGTCATCGACACACCTAAGTAACCTCAATCTCAATCAAGCACCCGAAGATCAAACTCCGCTGACGATTATTCACAATCGCCGGCAATCAGTCGCAATGGCACGGTGCGCATGTCAGCGTGCGCCCGCGCATGTGTCGTCGCGCGTCGCGTCGTCGATCACAATCAACGTCTCGTTATTAGGGCGACAGACTACATCAAGTGTGGGTTATTAATATTTTGCATACCAGCGATGAAAGGTCTTTATTGGTGTGATAGATGCAACGGCCAGTGGTATTCTTGGAGTGTGACGGACAACTTGAGCTCGGAGTGAAATTAGAATGGATCTAGAGATTGTATGCCAACGACTAGCTGCGCAGGATTTTATTATAGGATTCTAGATAAGATTTGTTACGTATATATAAGGCTTTTGCACAATAATATAAAAGCTTTAGCGTATATGTCATAGATTTTTAACAAATTGATTCTTTCTAAGGATAGAAAACGTTTGTTTTATAGCTTACACACTTTTATCTTCATTATATATTTATTATAAAAAAAATATATACAACTTAATAAACCTTCCTCAAAGAAACGTACGTATCTTAGAGTATGAATAGAAAAAAGGTACGTATATAGAAAACTGAAATATGAACCCAGCAGTATATAGGTACTAGATTAGACAAATTTAAAATCTTCGATGGTCATCATTCCGCAATCTGACTCACAGCATCAACTCGCTGTTACCCGTGCACTACTCATGTCACATGTCTCGTCACAATGAGTGGGAATTAGTCTAGTTCTCGGAACGCTATTCCCAGATAATGCACCTAAGATGTCTCTCGCGACCGCGCCGGCCACTGCGCCCGCGCAACGACAGACAGACAGACGAGCCGACACGCTGGATGACAACGTGGACGTAAAACGGAGGAGTTACTTGGCTTCCTTGTTACTGTAACTGTATCTGGCTATCCAGATTAGGCGAAATTTCAGAATCAGAATCAGAATCAGAATCAGAAAATTTTTATTCGTTTTTTTATCTGTACCTACTAATTCAACAGCTTCAAAAAATGCTTGATTCAAATTTTCGCCTACGCGATTAATAACCCTAATCTGTTTATGTTTTCGATTAGCATTAAATAAAAGTACTTTTCAGGGCGTGTTTTCATACATATACCTATACAAAACCAAATCACTTTTATAACTTATCATTAAAAACGAGTCAAAACTTACATTGTTCTTCTCTATTCCATAATTGTCACAGCATTTGGGTCTGAAACAAAAAAAGAGATATTAAATTCACGAATTATTAAGAAAATAAATATATTTAAAGTCGAGAAATTTAATTCATGTCTAGGAAAAACAAAGTCCGTTAGTTCGTGTTTATCAAAAACGTGTCAAAAAATTGCGTTTTCCACAAAAAGCAGCTAAAATCCACAGAATTATCTACCATCACCACACAAAAGAAGCAAGTCTGGGAAAGCTTCTATTCCCACAGCTAAGTGCGGCTACAGCAGTGCATCAATCGCAGGACATGTCGAAGGCGTGTCTGCGTCGAGCGTGACTGATGGCGATAGATACGGAACACGCAATGTACGAGTAAATCTCCGCCGTCTAACTCTAGTCGTAAACACGACTGACTTGGAGGAAACCGTGATAGAGGGCTAGGCAAAACCAGCTTTTGGTTAGATTTTGTTGCCAGCTGCACCTGTATATTACTCATAAGTATAACTCTACTTAATGTGATAAAAAGAAATGATTTAAAAATTAAACAATGCGTTCATTGAACTAAGTCACGAAAGTGCGTATTACTTTGTTTTGTTTTCAAATACTATTTATTCACCAAACTGCCTCTTTTCTCTCTTCTCTCTAAATTTTAGTATGTTTTCCCTTCTTGGAAAAGTTGAAAATTACTCTAATGCAGTGTGATAATTATCTGTAAATTTTCTTTAATTTACTTACAACCCGTATTAAAGATAAACAGAATGTATTACCAACGAAGAAAAACAACTAAGGTAAGTTTGTATTTATTTACAACGAGAGTATAACGAACTTCATCGAAATTTTATTCATTTTTGACGAACTCAAAGCTCGAGATAAACTCGTGATTTATGAACTTTTAACTGCTGGCAAACCCTTTATTAACCTATTCCCAAAAAGTCGGGAGTTTGTTCTTGCATAATTTACGAGGTAACGGCGAATATAAATATTTCCAATATGCAATAACTCATGCGCCGACGGGAACAAGTGACTAATTAAAGTAAGTCGACCGGGAGACATGTGGATTTAATTATTTTTCACAACGATGTTGCCAGCCGCTCGTAAAAGAGCCATAAACCGGCGGATCAATTTACTGCGCCCTTTGATGCGCGCGCGCATGAATTTTGCTAGATCGAGTATACCACGGTAAGTGCTGCGTTTTGTTAATAATCTTAGGTACTAAAAAGGAATGCTCTTTACTACTAAACAGTCCACTGTGAAAATAGGACAAGACAGGACATGCGTTTTTCAAATAAAACTCTATAATACCCACTATTACCCACGCTAGTTAGGTTAGGTTTCTGTTGTTGGTTATACAAGTGAATGCTACCACCCATTCGAGACCCGGACTATCTCTTCCTGTAGGTGTCGTAAAACACCTGTATACAGGTATATAATATACAGTGTATATGTTAACGGAAATGTATGAAATCCGTCATTGTATACAATTCCTAGGAAATGTATACAATGCCTAAATTCGCCCGGAAATGTATGAAATAAATTATATTAGACACATTTCCTAGGAAATGTATATGTTACAGGAAATGTATGAAATCCAGGAATTGT
Source organism: Teleiodes luculella (assembly GCA_948473455.1). Lineage (NCBI taxonomy): Eukaryota > Metazoa > Arthropoda > Insecta > Lepidoptera > Gelechiidae > Teleiodes > Teleiodes luculella. The sequence goes on along the minus strand of OX419586.1, from coordinate 646,682 downwards.
ATACAATTCCTAGGAAATGTATACAATTCCGGAGCTCGTTAGTAAATGTATGAAATAATGTTTCAAAAATTATTTAATTCACACATATCCTAGGAAATGTATGAACTTCCTAGGAATTGTATAAAATTCCGAACTTGTACTAGGAAATGTATAAAACTAACGCTTTCTGTGAATAAAATTGACAAAGGTCCCTATTAAGCTGAGAATAATTGTTAAACTGATAATTAGAATGTTTTCCCAGGGCTCTCGTTGTAGTAATGCAACAATCATACGGTAAAATATAATATCTTTGTAAGGCTTTTTCTTAAATAAACTTTAGCTGATTAAAGCTATTTATTATTTTTTACAGCGTATCTAGAACAAAAACTATAAAATAAATCTTGTAAAGTTCAAACTTTAATTGGATAAATAAGTAAACAGTCTATCGTTTAAGTAAATAATACGCCACAATGTAAAAGCAATAGCCTTTTTTTAACTATGTAAATAAAGCCACCCAGGTTACATAAATATAAAATATTTATTAGGGCTTTCTAAAATTTAACTATTTATTCTTATTTATAGCTGGTAAATAGGCACTGAATGTTTGCGCAAGCGATCGCCTGATCTATTGACGCAATACCTCAGGTGGGACACTCCAAAGAACCAACGTGGTTCTAATTTTTATAACAGACAACCACCAGACGTAAATGAAAATCAAAGAAAAATAGTCTTTATGCTTCATCCAACACCACGCAACATCATCCAGCGAAGTTTGGAGGGGCCTATGTGAAGTAGTGAGTGAAGGGATATCGGGCGGCGAACTTATTTTGGTGCGGGGAGGTATATATCATTTCTGTATGAGTAGTACTATCATATACTTCTGTTGTAATAGCCTCCCCTCGCTCCGCTTTCCCAGCTTACTCATTGACATCTTGAATGTATTACATTTCCGATTGCCATTTAGGAAATGTATACATTTCCTAGGAAATGTGTCTAATATCATTTATTTCATACATTTCCGGGCGACTTTAGGCATTGTATACATTTCCTAGGAATTGTATACAATGACGGATTTCATACATTTCCGTTAACATATACATTTCCTAAATGGCAATCGGAAATGTAATACATTCAAGATGTTAATGGGTAAGCGGGGAAAGCGGAGCGAGGGGAGGCTGCTACAACAGAAGTATCTAATAGTACTACTCGTACAGAACGGATATTTACCTTCCCGCACCAAAATAAGTTCCCCGCCTGATATCCCTCCACTCACTGCATCCCGTAGGCGCCGCCAAACTCCGCCGGATGGTGTTGCGTGGTATTCGATGAAGAATAAAGACTATTTTTCTTTGATTTTCATTTACGTCTGGTGGTTGGCTGTTAGTTTACGTCTGGTCCTTTGGAGTGTTCCACCTGTGGTATTGCGTCAACCGATCAGGCGAACGCTTGCGCAAACATTCAGTGCCTATATACCAGCCATAAATAAGAATAAATAGTTAAATTTTAGCAAGGCCTAATAATTTTATATTTATGCTATCTGGGTGGCTTTATTTACATTGTTAAAAAAAGGCTTTTGCTTTTACACTGTAGCGTATTATTTACTTAAACGATAGACTGTTTACTCATTAAATTAAAGTTTGAGCTATACAAGCTTTGTTTATAGTTTATAAATAGCTGATTTTTAAAGTTTAATTAACAAAAAGCCTTACAAAGATACATATTATATTTTACCGTATGATTTTAAATCAAAAGTTAAAAAACAGCTGTTGGATTGTTAATTTATTACTGTGTGAAACTATTATTGCTGGTCGTGTGTGTGGATTGTTTTATTAGTAGGTGATAACAACTGTGTGCTTTGTAAGGTTGGGTGCACGCTAAGCCGAACACTTTGGACTTTGTATAGTTCTTATGCCTATAAATTAAGGGACATACCGCGATACGAGTGTAAGGCTTATCCTGCACTTGACTTGAATTTTTAAATAATGCTATGGATGGAAGCTCAATCTTATTTTTCCCGCCAACAAACTGTTGCACATTTTGGCAAGTCTGATGTATAATTCTGTTTGTACTTTTCCCAAATAAAAATTTTTTTTTTTTGTTGCATTACGCCTTGGAAAAACATTCTAATTGTCAGTTTAACAATCATTCTCAGTTTAACAGCGAGCATTGTTTAATTTATTCACAGAAAGCATTAGTTTCATACATTTCCTAGTACAAGTTCGGAATTTTATACAATTCCTAGGAAATTCATACATTTCCTAGGATATGTGTGAAATAAATAATCTTTGAAATATTATTTCATACATTTCCTAACGAGCTCCGGAATTGTATACATTTCCTAGGAATTGTATACAATTCCTGGATTTCATACATTTCCTGTAACATATACATGACATGACCCAAGGAATGGGCAGTAGCCTACGCAATAACCACAGCACATACACCGATAAAAACTGCCATCCCCATCCCATTTCCTCCTTACCTGATTGAAGGCTACGAATAATCCTACTAATATATATTATAAACGCGAAAGTTTGTAAGTATGGATGTATGTTTGCTCATTCACACAAAAACTACTGGATTGGACTATACTGCATTTTAATGAAACTTTACAATAATATATCTTATACATCAGAATAACACATAGGCTACTTTTTACAGCGGGAAAATACGTCATTCCCACGGGAAATTCTGTTAGCGCGGGCGGAGCAGAGGGGCGGAAATCTGGTGATATAATTATAAGTTACGAGTAACATTGAATGTGACATTCCACTCTTCAATTATTTAAAATAAAAGTATTTTTTTAAATATTGTCATTTGTTTCGATATAAGATTAACACGTCTTTTAAAACCAAATTGTTGATGGCGGCAATAATTTCAACTCCCTTGTATGGGCTATTACCGTTATGCAATCCAATGCTTGTGCGATTCCTGAAGGCGTAAATCATGCACATGTAAATACGCAATTGTGCCAATTCTGGCAGCTTTTAAGCTTTTTAGCTTAGTTTTTAAGCTTTTGGAGATCGATTAAAATTCAACACACATCAAAACTAAATTGTACTGTCGAAGATGCTCCCCTCAACATTAGGTTTGCAAAATATAGAACAATATTTCGCTCAAAAGACATTCACTTAATGAGCAACAAAAGTCTCTTTCGAAGATCCTCAAAACAATTTTGCTGCTGTCTTCGCATCTGTGTATGATTTTTATACAAAAATGGACAAACGTGAACATGGATACGTTTGTGGCTTATTTTTAACCCCCGACGATAAAGAGGGGTGTTCTAAGTTTGACGTGTGTGTGTGTATGTCTGTCTGTCTGTCTGTCTGTGGCATCGCAGCTCCTAAATGGATGCGCCTATTTTTATCTAGTTTTTTTTTGTTCGCAAGGTGTCACAATCGAGAGTGTTCTTAGCTATGATACAAGAAAACATCTTCAGCCATTTGAAGATTATCAGCTCTTTTCTAGTTGTTGAAAGGATCAAGTAACGGTTTTGTGTCGGGGGTTATTAAATTTTTAAATTTAGTGTTATTTAGCATATTTTAAATCAGCTAAACAAAAGTTGAATTTATGTTCAGTCTATTTAATTTAAAAAAAAAAAAAAAAAAATTTATTGTTGCCAGAATCGCGACCACCGCAGCATACATTACTGAAGATAGACTTGTCTTCGCCGATCCCGCCCGCTGCGCGCGCCGGTGCGCGGGCGCCGCAGAATGCGAAGAAAGCTCCGAGTATTTAGATGATAATGAACTTTATAATAAAGACGTTTTTCCTAACATATCGTATCATTAATGTCCACAATAGAGATAAAGTCCACTACGTTATGATCAAAATCTTTTAAAATAATGTTTGGCGATAAGAACGGAATGTCCAGGTTAAGGTTTTGTCTCTAAGGTGTCTCTAATATTAATAGAATATTAAGTATCACAAGTTCACAACAAAGGCGATTTCTTATTCTTAGTTAATATGCCAGCCAACAGTTGTGTGTTAATTTGTTGAGAAAATGTAACTTTTCTAAAATCTTTACTACACCAGTAATTAAAAATATAATTATATAAACAAAAGGCAACAAGGCTACACCTAACTATAAAATTAAGTTACAAAAAATTTTAGATTTTCGCGGCTGTTAAGAAAAATACCCGCGAAAATGTGCGTTAGTAAAATTAAGCTGTTGATAAAATCGATCGTAAACTTATGTGAAAAAATAGACCAATAAAAATTAGGCAATAACAAGATACTTTTTAAACATATTTTTTGAAATAATTAAAGCAAAACCAGTGAGGCTTCTAAAATAGCCGGTACGACAGGCCCGTGTTTGAGTGGTTAATTTCATACCTCATGTTACGGAGGTTCCTATCACTTTGTGATACTTTCCCCAGTTTGGTTAGGACATTGCAGGCTGAATCATCTGATTGTCCGAAAAGAAAGATAATTCCGTGCTTCGGAAGGCACGTAAAGCCGTTAGTCTCGAGTACCATCTACGGATGTAGTCGTTACATGAGCCATGTCAGAAGCCATAGGTGGCTTATGATTCTGGCACCAGGGGGTTTGTGAGGTGGGTTAATCTCGAAACCCACACGCTAAGCAAGCAATAGCCGCTGCTCTATAAATATACTGGTATTTATTAAATCCATTTATTAAATTCAAATTTCTTTCAGAATTTGTCATAAACACAATGAAACAACAAAATTAATTCTAAAATCGTAAACTTATCAAACAGAACGTAAATTCTAAATTTGAAAAGCACCGTTCCGTTTCGTTCTATTTAATTAAACCGCTAAAGTCGTGAAACGAGCGAGAGACGGCCACAAAAGATAGATTTGTTGTGTCTATCGATTACGATAGAGATTTCTTCTGTTAACAATGAGTTTTCGTATCAAATCACACAATTAGAAGTGATCGGTTGTATGGATGGCGGTTGCTTTGTCGGCTCTCTTGTCATTGGTGCTGGTTTGTTCCGCTTGGGGCTCGTTACTCGTCTTCACTTCACATTTAGATCATTTTACGACTTATACAATTTGAAGTAGGTAATAATTTACTAAGATTTTTAGGGGTCTGTAAAACACAAAAACAACTTAACCGATGCTTAAAATGGTTCTCGAGGTAAGTTGAACAGTATAGGTAATGAAATATGTGGGAACCAAGGACTAAAAAATATAAGACGAGAGCCAGCCTTGATTTGAGCAAACTATTTTAATTTATGACGTTATTTAGTGTTTTTTAAACCTTTAATGAATAAATTATTTTAGTTTTTTTTTTATTAAATACCCATAGTGGCCAGCCATAGGTTGTCTATGTCTAGCAAAATTACTATTTTCAGTGAAAGAATAAAATGTTGACAACACTTTCTTTAGCTAAACTCGCGAAAAATCTGAAGAAAAGGCCGAAGTAGAGCCAACCACAAACGTTTGCCAACGCGATCCTCAGACAAGCGCTGTCGTCTCAAAGGAATTAGAATGATCGACGCAATGACTTGCTGATGTGCGCGTGCGCCGAATCAGTGCTGCCAGATTGGAGGAATTTTCACCATTTCGAATAATTTTAAGAAAGATAGGGATTTTCAAAACAACAGGGTTTTACTCTTGTTTCACGGTTGACAAGCCAGTCGGTTATGGGAGAAAATTTCAAGCCAATTTAATTGGAGAAATATGATAATTTGAAAAATAATACTATGCGCTTTAACTTTAATACCTTTACCTTTGACCGTTGAGTGTTTGTATTTAGGTTAAGGAGCAAAATTGTAAAATGAATAATAAATAGCATAATCAAATTAAAACTATGCAATGAATAATTTTAATTTTGAAAAAAATATTTATAATTTAAATTTACTTTGATTAGTTATAAATTACATTTGGATTTCAAAGTGGATTTAATCGTATTCCTTTAATAATCTCTTCGTGCTTTAGGCTCGCAGTTCTGGCAATACTAAATCGATCCCCGATCAATTGTAATATTTTTGATTAGTATACTTATTAGCGTGAGTGTCGGCCACCCATTGTTTCATCATACTGTCATAATTATTATAATAAAGAATGTTTATTTGTAAACTGATATGTTTAGATTTGCTAAAGATAATTTTGAGTAGTTTGATTGACGCGACTATTCGATTGGTCAGTTGTATGTATTGTATAGTTCATTGTTTTTCTAGACTTGTATTTTATGTTCGTTCTTTTTGTATTGTTGAGCATAACCGTTCTATAATGTTATTGTTTATTAATATTATGTATAGAAAATATCTTAATTATTATTACGAGAATAATATATGTTTTTATCAATTTGCCTAAATAGCTTATTGATAAAGTTTATTGTCTAGATAATTCAGCTCCAAGATTTTTTTTAAGAATTTTATTTTTTCCTGTACAGACTGAGAAAAACTAGACTACGAAATAGAATTTCTTTAATTTTAAAAACTAATCAACAAATTATTCGCCTAATAAACAATAACCACCCTCCACTTCTCGAGGTGAAGTACAGACGCCGCGGAATGTGCTGAGTCACTCCACGTTACGCACCCTCTTTCGATTGCGGGGTACCTACAGATGTTGCGCGGTGCATTGTGTTCGCCAATTCAATGCATTGTTGGTTTATAATGTAAGGTAATTTTTAAGGTGATTGTTATTTATATATGGAACAGTGGTTGGTGTTTATGGACGGATGGATCAGTGTGGTTATTAATACGTAGTTTTGAATATCTGTTCTTTAAGCGTACCTACTGATAGATCGAAATCTTAACTGGTTAAGTAGGTATATATTTTTCCATACAGTTAACTTTTTATTTAGTATAATTTCGATCTTTAAACCGATGCAAATAGTCATTCGCAAATAAAATATTTCTCCGGCACAAAGTTTAGATAACATTCAAATTATATAAACTTGCGATGGGCTTTTTTGCAGTCACCATCAACTTCCCATTTCCAAAAAAAAGCACACCGTTCAGATGCTTTTCAAAAGATGCAGCATCATCATCAGGGGTGATAATAACAAAAGTTTTAATTGCATAAACTTTACAACAAAGAACTACAATGAAATTAAACATAATTGTCATTGTGGAGATTGAATGACGTCCATCAAATGTTGGAATGATATTCATTCTTGCGTTGATCGACGTAACTAATTTGTAAGTGTGACTGAAAATTCCGACAGAACATTTCTTTCACCGTGTGGGTTGTGGGGTCATATTTGCCCGACTAAATAGAAAAAGAAATCTTATGAAAATTAAAAATTAAACAACTTTAAAACCATATACCTATTAATTAGTAAATACATAAACAAATATAGAACCAAAATACTTATATCGTATATTTTCCAAATATGCTTTTATTCTGTACGCCCTGCACTACTGCTCAGTCCCGTTTTAGTGAAACAGTTTTTGTCAAAATTATGTGGTCCATTGCACGCAATATTAAATACATTATTGGTACATTTTACTCGAAGTTGAGAATTTTTGAAAATCCTAGCTCTAGCTTAAGCGAATTAGTTCAAGAGCAAATCATTACAGCACGAAATAGAACTATGCCTTCACATGCTTGGTAGGCAAAGCTATTGGTTACACAGGTGAAATCCTCTAGTCTATACGAGTAACCACCTTTTCGTCACTTCGTACGACATCCAAGTAACAGTTGATGTGTCCAATTCTAAACCGGGACCAGACGGCCGTGTAGATTAATCACCCAACGACATTCAGAAAGCAGTCACTTAGGACGGTATCGTCGACAAAATGTCGGCTTTGACCGATCTGCAGCGTCACCTCTCGTCAATAGTCGTCTTGAGTGCGCAGGATCACGACGGAATAGATCAACGGGCCTTCATACATCACCCGACCTGCCTGCTGGGCTGCTCCCAACTCAACCATAAAAATTGCATGTTAATTTATTTGATATTTTTTACTTTACTTTTACCACATAAAAATAATTGCTTTTGACCCTTATATTGAAAACAACCATAAAAATTCGTAATATGAAATAAATTTAAATTAAGCAAATATAGAAGTCACTTCACTTCACTGTCCTATTTAATAACTTGAGGCTCCATGACCTTTGGTTGTGTCAATATTTGAATCTTTGATATACAAATAGCTCTCACTCGCAACGTATTCTTGAATGTTTCCATGTCTAAGATATATAATATTATCTATACCTAATTTACTAAAAAGTTTCACAATATAAACTAGAACACTAAATTACGCAATGAACAAATTGGAGTATCTATATTACAAGTAAAATATATACTTTGTTTTCATTAAAACTAAAACCGTAAAACATACTTATCTGAAAATCAATAAAATTGATTAAAATTGTAAAAAGCCTGGCTTGATCATCACAGAACATTTTGCTTTTCATCATATTATTATTTACTCACACACAACTTGTAAATGGATGATGTGGGAACACCCCATTAGGCCATTTTCCACCATCCCTTTTCTTGCAAACAACATCATTTGTTATCTGTTCAATGTTATTTTTTTCGCATTGATGAAAGCTCGGCTCGTGTTAATAAAATCGCTCTTCATCCCTTTTTGTCGATCATCGTCACTTAGCCGCCTAAAATGTAGGGTGACTATCAAGCTTTTGATTTTAAAGTATGTATTTACTGTATGTAGGTACTTGACAATACTAGACAACATAGAAAAGTTGATGAAAATTATCAATTATCACACTCCGATAAATGTCATATTTTTTTATAAATTTTTGTTTGAAACTTTCGCGTTCTGTACACAAACATCACAAATTAATATTCGTTAAACATACCTATTTGAAAATAATCATATATAAGACGTTTCAAATATGTATGTTATTAAATTATATTGTTTAATGTTTTATTACATAACTGATTTGATTAGCTAGTTAATATACTGACACGTAATATGTACTATTTAATTACAATTAAAAGGAACAACAAAAAATTTACGAACATAATTAGGTCACCTCGTTAACTTTATTAGATATATTTTTTGTGTTACCAATACATGTAGGTAAATAATCTTATTGGCTCGACTGTATTTAATAAACACAAGCGAAATATTCTTACTAACCATAATAAAAGTAATAAAACTAATAAAAAACAAGTGTCCGAATTATTAATCCGAAAAGCTTGGTCACCGTAGCGTTCAACAGGGCATCCACACTATTCGCAAGTCACTGGCTGCCGCACCAGCTGGCGCGGACGCTCGTGTGACGGGGACCTTATGCTCCTGACTCACTTCCCCAGTGTGGACGGCGCCTTATGTTTGTGATGAATCCAAATAGGTGACTTTTTCATGAAGCTTCTGTAATCTTTATTCAATTTTATTTATTACAGATGAGAGAATTATACTTTCATAGAGTTTAAAGGACATTTAAATTTGTTGACTTCCCCACCGTAGTAGGTAGGTCTGGAGCCTAATCTAAATAGGGTGAACAGACCTTGGCGACCACACGGGTTAATGATACATTTTTAAATGCTCTGTACATGTGCAGTCTTTTTCGGGTTTTTAATAATAAACGTACTGAAAAATCGAAAATTCTATAAGATATTGTTAAGTAGTGAGTATTTAATTCTGGTGACTTCCGGATCACAAACTTTTATTATTACTATATTTCTTTAAATGTGCATAATAATTAAATTATGCAACAAAATGTTACGTTATGCTAATAAATCAAAAAGTTATTCCATCCAATCAACTAACAATAAAAATATTAGATCAGATATCGATCTATATAATTAATATAAACATGATATGCATAATAAAGTAATAACTGACCATCAAATAACGACCAAAGCAGATATTAAAAATTAATCATATTTTAATGTTAGATGTATTTACATAAGCGATTATTTTAAAACGATAGTAAATAATCGATCTAATGGCCCCGATCGATATTTGATCAGTAGCGGCGCTGGCGCAAGGCTAGAGGCCAATTTTATAGCTTTCCAATAGAGGACACGGTAGCCATCTACGGTAGTATAATGAAGGAAGTTAAGCTTTTCTAGTAATTAATTATTAATTTACTAAAAATTTTATGTTTCGTGATGCAGTAGAACTGAAAAAAGTTTTTAAATGGCATATGCGATTCATTTTAAATCATAGTGGCTAGTAGATAAGATACTTGAGAAAATTCGAACAGAATAAATTCTGTAGCTCACGTTACTTTCTTATCAACATTCACTCCAACAAAACTATCTATAGTCTTGCTTAAGGTTCTGCAAAACAATTCCTATAATTTCCTCATATTTATTCAAATTGTTGATTTACTTAACTTTTGAAATACATGAACCAGATTACCTGTTTCTAAATTGAATTTGTTGACGAGACAAAGTTTACGGTCCCACGCCCTAAGTGTCTCAGCCAATCGCGTTAGAGCAATAAATACACCTGGTCATTCCGATCATGGGACATATTAAATTTTACGACGTTTTGCCTCGTCACAAGACCCGGTTGATACTTGTGTAACTGACTGACTAACCTGACACATACGATTTGAGAACGTCTTTAATATACTGATTGCCTGCCTGTAGACTAGTCGGTACGGTAGTGCAGGCATTGCGGGTTCAAAACTCGTCCTGAGCAAAAAGTCGCATCTCCACTCGCGTTTAGTTATTCCCGTGGGGATGAGGAATTTTCCCGTGGTAATAGGGAACCTAACCTATACTCCCCAAAGTCTATTTTATATTTATATCTAGTTTCTTCGAACTATATGCTATATGAACTTCGACATATACTTAGTTCAATTTGTCATCGACTCGCAAAGAAGAAGAAGATCTAGTTTCTTAAAATCGGTTCAGTAGTATCGGAGTCGGAGCCTATACAATGCAAACAAACAAATCTTACCTCTTTATAATATTTGTAAAAATAATATTTACCATCCTCCTAAGATCCCCGGCGTTACCTATAAAACTTGAAAATATATTTTAAAGTAATAAATTGAGTAGAAAATACATTCTCAAAGAAATATATTGTATTTATGTCAGCTGTTTGATAGTCATATCAGATCCGCCTAGTTCGGGAAAATACATACTGCCGTAGAATTTCAGATGCCACAACAGCTTGTCACAGTCTTCAGGGGACTTCAAAAAAAAGGTGAAACCCTAATTGCCAGCCTAATAGACGGATAGTGGATCATAGTTGCTGGAAGTTACAAAGATGAAACAGTTAATACCCTGAAATATCACCAATATTATAAGCTTCTTACAACACCCATAGGAATAGCTAATCGAGGCAATCCTAATAGGCCTAGCCTTATCGTGTCATTACACGGCTAAGACGTCAAATCAAAAGTAAGGTAACTTTTTATATAAGTATTATTTTATTTACGAATCAAAATCGTAAAGTTTGATTTAATGTGTGTTCTGCCATTTGATGTCATTGGTTGATTCTTAACCGGTAGGTACATTCAACTTTGATTTGAAATTATCATTTTGATCTTTATTGCAAGGCTACAAGATTTAAAACTTACCTTAGTTGTAGGTACTTGTTTTGATGTGACCTATTGATTAAAATTTATTCTTCAACCATGTCAAAATATCATTCAAAAGTCAAATATTTAATCAAAATCGGCAATCATTTGCAAATAAAAATTTAAACGATTGATTATAAAAAAAATACATGAATATCAGCATAAGTATTTTGAGTGAGAAGGCAAATATTATTCGCAACTTCCATGGCCTTGGAATGAAGAATAATAATATCACAGGTTAATATAAGGTTAATAATATAAACACGCGTTTGAACGAGAAGAACAAAATTTTCAAGATTCAAAGCAGCAGCAAGCATGCAATCAGTAAAAAAGTAAATTTAAATCAAATATTTAAATAACTGATTATAAAGCAGGAAATTATTAATATAAGAATCCAGTTTGTGTTTTCGTCCTACAGGAATATTGAGCCCAGGACTCAATATATTTAAATATTATTAGAAAAAAAGACAATAAAGCAAGTTTTCAAGTTTCCTTTGTAGAAAGACAACAACAATGATGACGTCACTTTCAATCATCCTTCGTTTATTTACAACAAAACGCGCACTTGAGCAAATAATCATCGCAAATAAATAGTTTTCATTAATACAAAATAAAAATGTTGTTCAAGTATTCGGTTTTACCAAATTTCTTCGTTATTATTCTTACATGCTTGCTATCTGCTTGCCTTAATTTAGGCTATGCTCGATTTCATGGAAGATACGTCCGTAAACAACTCTTAATGTCCCCACCGAAAAGCTCTAGCCTACAATAAAATCTGGGTGAATAGGTCTTAGTCGGCCACAGCTTCACACACAACCTTTGAATTTCTTCGCAGGTATGTGCAGTTTTCCTCTACCCTATGGTCAATCTACTTCTTACCTAGAAGCTAATCAAAGACATGACATGCGTAAAGGTTGTGGATTTCTGACTTAAAAAATACGAGAATTGTATCTTCAGTTTTTTATCTATGATTGAAATTGCATTAAAACCCTTGGGTAAGTGTTGCCATAATCCCCACGCTCAGCAGGCGGGTTGGGGGTTGCAGTTGTTGTTGGTCACATTGGCAAAAGCTTCGGCCTTTTATGTTGAAACAGAAGATCTAGAATTATTATAAAACCTACTCTTAGCCTGAATGGATTATTGGTCAAAATGCGTATTTGTAATTTTACGCTAAATAAATGTTTTTCAATTCAATTCAATATTGGTCAAAGTGGGTCGAGATGAAAATACCAGGTTAATCAGGTGGTCTGAGATTGACATCGAATATTGAAAATTGCTGACAGTAACACGAACTAACAGAGTTACGAGTAAGTACCTACTACGGGAATTTATTGAAATGGCAACAGTTACAAAATCATAATTTAATAATCAATTTTGTGCAGTTTGTTTTAAAAGTATATAGGGGGTGTAAAAGCAAACGATAGCGAAAAATTACATATTTATGAATATTTTTTTCATACTAATTTGTATTATGAAATGAACGGTTTTATATAGCTTGTCCTGGTTGTTTTTTAATGCCATCTACCCACAATTACTCTATATGTATTTTTTGCACTATAAAGGTCGCCTGTTAATAACCTAAAATTATTTTTATGCCTTTAATTTTTTTTGTGTATGTAAAATAATAAGTAATATTTTATATAATATTATATTTTTCGTCAGTTGGGCAAACACATAGTTTTAAGTAGATGGAAGTAGATCTAGCGCCAATGTGCTTTTGAAACAATTAAGAAATATAAACAATATAATATTGTTCCAGTTTCGAGGGCAAATGGTACGAGGTCTATTGTAAAACCTCTGCCTGGCTAAAATTCTGACAATAATAATTGAAATGGTTAATTTTAGGATTTAATTGTGTTTTGATTTTGATGGTCTATTCAATGTCAATGTAATTGGAAATCTAAATACAGAGTTATTATAACTGTATTATTGTATTGATCGATAGATCATTAGTGGTTTGGTAGAACTGGTGTAAAACTAAACTAAGTACCTACTGACTACTGTTTTTTTCTGAATATATCATACAGGTAATTTTTATTTTTTACATTCTATATCTATGGAAACAAGTTTTATTTAAACACAGACAGAAGTATAAGATGTTTCAATAAGTCGAAAGTTTATTGAAATAGATTTCAAGTGAATTGTGATATTAGTAAATATATGATCTCACTTAAAGTATGACAATAAATTTTGTGTAAAGTATTAAAATGTAAAAAAACTTAAAAATACCGGAAGATCGACTAAAACCTGGTCATAATAATTTCTGGTCTAGGTCTGTCTACATGTGTTTTTTTTTACTAGAATTTATTACAATATTTCTACGATAAAAATAACGAAGCAAAGTAACACCAATGAACTTGAACGGTGAATTCCTTAAAAGTTCATATAACATGACTTGCCGTAAGAAAATTCATGAAGTCCCCTATCAGTTAGACAATTTCCTTGAAAGCTTCCTTGAAAGCGCGAGACTTCCCGAACTCGCGTCCTGGTTAATCATTCCAAGCATAACTGCAATTTGCATGGTAAAGGTCAGACCAGCAATGCATGACAATTTACTGGAATATTGAAGAAATATTGATGGATTGATTGATAGCGTTGAGTTGACACAACAACTGTTAGTGAAGTTCACATTTAGTTACCAGGACTTGTTATTTTAATAAGAACAATAGCTTATTAGCAACTGGTAAACTAGAGAAATAAAAATTATACAAAAGGCAATAGCACGTGCGGCTGGATATAATATTGACCTTGAGAAAGCCGGTGTTCCGAAGCAGTAGAAGCGAGTTTCGCAGTGTGAGTGTCTAGCCTCATGTCTGGCTGTACTATTGTAGGTACCTACTAAAGCCCTTCCGTTAACGATTGCATTGATAAATATGCAGATATTTCTGATGATGAAATTAAAGAACTATTATGAATATGTATCTCCTCACTTTAAGGTTGCCTGGTAGAAATTGCATAATCAAAAGACAAACGCAAGTTCAAATTACATAATTGCTAGGTTTTTTGGACTAGATTTAAACCCTATTCTGTGCTTCATAGATTAACAATGCTCAGATGTTGTAGGGAAAAACCTTAATGATTTGTCAAAAGTCTCCTAATTAATATAATAACCACTGACACTCATGGTATTAGAAAACTCGTAAGTGGTAATTGTAATGTCTACACCATGTCACACTAAGTAAGTCGTGCCATGGCGTGATCACGTGACATTTACTCTAACTAAAGAGAAAAAAAATACAGGGTTTTTTTTAATCATTCATCATCATTCATTACACTACAATTTTGTTTTTTTACAACTACCACAGTATAAAACAGTCCATTAAAAACCAGGTCACCCCACAACTTTGATGGTGACCACCGTGATCTTTATTTGGAGATGTTTCTCGTTAGCTTAGCATTAATCGGTAGTCACTAAGCAAGTTTTATAAACTAACAGTTTTTTTTTACATTTATGGAGTGGTAGGTAGGTCACCCGTATTTATTATTTATTATATTTTTTATAACTGTCGTTTATTATCGAAATAAATTATACATTGTTGTAATACAGCAACATCCTGTACCTAGGTCCCTTAACCAGGTAGTAATTTAATGTTCAACGCATGCATTGCCCTTATAGGGAACCTTGCGCACACGCAATTACCGTTGCAAGAAAAATGCAACATTATTTGCATGCGTAGCTGACCTGCGACTTGAACAACTCAGCCATAGAAAACAATAATAACCCTTCTAAAACACGGAATGAACACGCCAGAGTTGAAGAGAATATTACAATGATTCATTACACACGAAATAAATACAAGAAAAAACACAACTTACAACAACACAGGTGTACTAAAGTCACTATTGCAGGGACTACTATTTGGTATTCTGTGCTATTGCAAAGGTAAAAATTCTTCCAGGCGACCCCAAATTATTTAGCTAATCACTACATAGTATAAAACAAAGTCGCTTTCTCTGTCCCTATGTCCCTATGTCCCTTTGTACGCTTAAATCTTTAAAACTACGCAACGGATTTTGATGCGGTTTTTTTTAATAGATAGAGGAATTCAAGAGGAAGGTTTATATGTATAATACATGCATAATATACTTAAGAATAACCCACAATAACCATTTTCCCGTGCGGAGCCGGGGCGGGTCGCTAGTTATAAATAAATAATTCAAAGGTATGGTTGTGTTTTAGTAACCACTGGCAGTTTGATAAGTCTGCCTGTCGCATCTCAAAATGCTCTCAAGTCGCATCAAAGTCCTATCAGCTGCGAGTACAGACATATCGATTTTATAAGTAGTGTTTTCTTCCAATTTCCTTTTCCTCCTGACTTAAATTTAATTTTGCTTTTTATTATTAGCATGTCTTCGTAATACCACGGTAAATATCCCGTTTTTAATCACAATAGTTAAATATTGATTATGATCCCGACTCAACATCTGTTTTTTTCTTCCATCATGGTTTTTATCTTTTTCACTTCACACTTTTGTTTACAGTCATGTGTTGTGATGTGACACATGTAACGAATAGAGACGAAAAACCAAGCAACAAGCAAGCAAGCAAGCTACTGAATAATTAAGAACAATTTTTTAAATACGTCAATGCAATAAATAGCCTTGTATCATTAACATTGATACTTTGTTAAATCATCCAAATACTTATCATCCAGACATAATAAAGGCCAACAAAGACTCATGACCCATTTTTTTGCTATATATCGAACCCAATTGATCTATCGATCAATGATCCAGATCGCCCAGACTTGATTGACAGACTGACAGACAGCCCGACTGATTGGATATAATTACAATGCATATTTTATTAAATAAGCAAACCTATTTAATGCGCTCATTGAGAACTCTAATTCAAAGGATAAAGATTCATAGCGAGATGAATTAAATGAAGCGATAGCTAAATCGATGATTCGTGGTGATTCCACCGTGAAGTCGGAGTCGAATCGAAATAATAAAACAATTCACAAAAGAGTCGCTTCAATTCGTTAACAGCTCATATATGTCCCCACCGAGGGGCTCGAGCCTACCCTGATACCAGGGTGAATAGGCCTTAGTCGACCACGCTGGCCCAGTGCGGGTTGGTCAACTTCACACACAACCTTTGAATTTCTTCGCAGGTGTGTGCAGGTTTCCTCACGATGTTTTCCTTCACCGTAAGAGCGTCGAATAAACGTACATATGAATTCGAAAATCGAAAACACATTGGTACGTGCCGAGGTTTGAACCCGCGAACTTCGGAATGGAAGTCAACGGGCCTAGCCACTAGGCCACCGACGCTCTTTAGTCGCTTCAATGCTGCCAAGATACAGATCAAAATGTAATTACAAACCTTTGATAAACGTCACGACAGATTTTGTCGAATGTTGCAACTTGCAGTACTCGTTATTTTGATATATTTCAAATTATGGATAAGTTTACAAGTTTGGACGGGGAGGATATTACATCTAAGATGATCCATATTATTAGACATTACATACACTTTCACACAAATTTTGTAAAAATAGTACCAGATCTGAAAGGAAAGGTATCATCATCTACAATGAAAACATTTTTTTCCCCTTATTAATGGCAACACTAGCAGAGATGGCCAGTCCTCGAATGCTATTGATTGCCGACTGATTGATGCGATGATCGAGTGACGGCTGACGTGCTCACAACTCGCGTCACGCCAATGAGTAATACAATTTATTTTGCAAACGTGCGATTTTATTTTTAAAATTATACGTTTTCAACCGTTTCAACCGTTTTGCTGAACTTATTGCAGTGTTTTTAACCTTGTTAGACCTTGAAGTCCATAGCCTAACCAAGCCTAATATTTCAACTGGACTTCAATGAATTTTGAATTGGGCTAAATTATCTGTTCTGTTGTAGGTACGAGGCGACTAATTATAACCCAATTAAAGATCGGCAGAATTCATCTGAGTAACCGATACAATCGTAATTATTGACTAGTTGCCTGTCAAAGCACAGAATATGCTCGATCTAAGGATTAAATCGATATCTATAGTTTCTATAGCTATATCTTTTGCATCAATAAATTAAAGGCTGCAATCTAAACCAGTTTTTTTTAAACACACACCAAACATTACACGCGTTCACAACAGCATCTTTACAAGTCATTAGACGTGCCCCCTCCCCCATTTCAACCCCCTCCCTCGTCCTGGGACGCCGCACCCGATTGTAATTAACCGAGGGCCATAAATTGACCGTAACTGTCATATCATATTGATTTAGTCCCGCGAGCGAGCGGGTAGGAGCCTTGTCGGAGTTGTGCTTCCAAGGGGATGGAAAAATTAAAATTGTTTGGATTGATGCTATCGGGAGCTTCTGGCGATGGATTGCTTTGCGTTGCGTGCGCACGAAATTATGTAAGCTAATTCCAAAAGTTTAAACATTTTGACACAAACAACTCGCAAACACGAACTCTCCAGAAAGACAGTGCAGATTTATTGTAGGGAAAATAGCAGTAAATGACACAGTGATGGAGGAGAATGTAGGAAGCAATTAATGTACTCAAGTTTTGAAAGGTTAGATGCGATGTGAAGTCTTCATGTGTGCGTCAAATGATCTAATTTAGCCCATCCATACGCATTCAGATGAGGTGAAGACAGCGTTATTGCTCTGAGCGCGCGAGTGAGTCTGTCAAAACAACGCTAACTAGCGAAATCGAACAACATTTGGCCAGCGAATGATAGAAAACAAACACTTACTTGCCATCTATAAACACATGATCCGATTCAACAAACATTATTGAACGAATTTACGATCCATCGAGATCAAAGGTCTTAACACAAAAATATTCATTCCAATCAAATCGCAGTGCTTATTCTTTTGAAATCAGAGGGTAAGGCGTGAATTTGAATGGGAGATGATGTTGATGAGCGCGGATAAATTGGCCGCCATGTTTTTGTTTCCCGCTAACAATGGCGCGCGATGTTACCACAGTCATGACGTTTCCTTTTTTCCCTGGGATTCTTTATGGCGCTAACTTTGATTGAACTGATTTCTTTTGTTTTTATTCCGCAACTATATTTTTGCAGATTCAATATATTTTACTCTGGCGATGGTTGATCAAAGGAACAATTTGATTAAACAACAACAACCTTGATTAAATTTACATCAAACATCACTCGTATATTATAGCCAAATTTAGTTTTCGCTGCACAAGTGATTCATATTTTAGCTAACTTTCGATTATGAATTTATTTAAGGTACCTAAGTATTTAATTATAAACCGTTTTTTACAACATCAAAAAACGTACCTACATGACCATCAAGTTTTTATCCGACACAAAATCCAAATCAAACGACTTTTAAATTGCCGTGTAATATTGAAAAATGTTTGATATAATCCGGGAATGGGTTTCAAATCAATACCATTCTGACAAAACCCAATAAATTTCTTTTAGGAAAAAAAAACTAGTTCCAAGTAACTTATATCGAAGGTTCTCAAAATTCCAAGTGATTTCACCTCTTTGTAACGCATCGTATAAATCGTGAAATGTGTCAATTAACTCAAGTTTAATGTTGTATTTATGTAAATTATCGTCTGACGGACATCTTGGGAAGACAAAAAGAAACGATCGACTTAGGTAAGGCGCAATCCCACACAGGAGACATGTCACGAACGTGACTCAGACATTGTCGTCCATTGCTAGCTTTCCTGACAGTATGTCCCTTGGTGGTTTTTCCATGTTCAGCAATGGACAGCATGTCGCCTAGATAAGTAAGTGCGGAGTTTCTTGTTGCGCCTTAGACACGACCACCACATTTAGATAAATCGTATATTCCTTCCAAATGTCAGAATGTCCGACAAAAAGTAGATCTATAATGGTTGACAGATAGAGTACTTTATGGGAAAACGTTAATTAGGTATTAGAGGATTATCTGATTAAAAAATTAGATTTACTTAATGGGTCAGTGAGTTCTTTCTAGTGGTCTTTGCTTTTAGATGGGACGGTTTGAAAGTGACATGGTAGAAGTTGGTCAATTATTTATTCTTATTATTGAAGAAAGAGGAAAAATGAGTCGTCGTCGTTTTACTTCATTTGATTTTAGTGAATAAATGGAATCCCTGCGCATAACCTGAACTGAAGTTAGATATAAGATTAGTTTTGTAGTTTGAAACAGCACGTAATGTTGGCTTTTACATTTTATGGGCGTTTTCTTATAGATTTCATAACTGCGAACGTTTTTCATCACAGAAAGAAATTTACGAAAACTCATGTAGAAGCAGAAAAATTTGTTTTACAAAATAAACTTTTTTCTATTTAATTTAAACACTGATAAAATTCTTTTTTACGTTTTCAATTTCTGTTTGTTCATACCAACTCAATTTCAGTAACGCAAAAGGAGGCGTATTTCTTTTCGAAAAAAATCGGTCAATATTCATATAGATCTCTATATTTTTGCAAAATAAAGTCACGTAATTTTAAAGTTTAATTACTAATTAGCGTGTCGATTCATTTGCATAAGTTAGCATTTTAGGAGATGTAACATAGACCTCATCAAACCTAATGCTCGCAATCGGCCGCCAGTCCTGAAGAGTTGGCAGCCAACCAAATACCTCAAGAATAATTTACATTAAATATCTGTTAATTACCAAACCAAAGTCAAATTTATTGCCATTTAACGCAAATTTAAAACAGATCAAACAACAAACACGGTGATTGACCTTATATCATTTATGTCTAATAGACTTTAAACATCCTGAATGATGGTCGAATTCCATTAAAAAATATCAAATAGGTATGCCACTTTTTGCTCTAATAGTTGCATATAGTAGTTTTTTAACAGCATTAAATTAACTCTATACTTGATTTATCATAATTTTTGATCTTAAGAAAAGATGAAAAAACTTTGACCTTTCTAGATTCTATTAGACGTCCTGCTTCTGCCCAGTCCGGTGAAGCTTGATTTGTCGTACCTTTTCGACACAAGCAGAGGTCAATTCAAAAAAAAAAAAAAAACAAAAAAAAGTCCTGCTTCTGAGTAGTGCTTCAAAAATGTGTATGAAAATCGGAGTGTATGAATAATAAATATTATAGACACTTGAGATCTGCCTGCTGAATATCAAAAATTTTTTTTGATCAAATTCTTAATATCGAAAAAAATATTGAAAGAACAAATTGACAAGCATTCATCTACTGTCTCAAAAACCAGTTCCACCAACCAACAGATCAAATAGATGGAGAATAAACATGTGAACTAGTGGGAATAAATATGGCGGATGATTTGTGGCGTTATTGACATTGGTTGCGCGGGCGCAAGCAGCCATCTTGTATTTGATAATTGCCAGTTTATGTCATTAAATCAGTCACGCATCGATGGAATATCGACGAGTGTGTGATCCTTGGCCATTTGTTCTCTCCAACAATTATAGCGTCCAGTTTTTTTTATTAAGATTTATGAGGAAATTTTCGAGTCAAAGATCTTATTCAATCGGCCTTGTAATTTGGTTATAAAGAAATTTGAATGCGAATACTTTTTGTTGAGCACATGGTCTAAGAAAACAAGGTCTAACCACTAGACCACGTGACTGACAAAAATCTACGTCATCTTGCGCTGTTCGTCCTTGTCGAATGCGTGTTAATAGACAAGGATGAACAGCGAAAAATGACGTAGGCTCGTGTCAGTCACGTGGTCTAACGGTTAGACCTTGTTTTATTGGACCATGGTTGAGCATTAGTAGTTACTCTCAATATTGCATGCGGTATAAATATGTCAACCATCTTTTACATCGTTTTAGACGCACGTATTGTAATGTTTTAATTAAATTATTAATACTTACTCGTATTTCCGTATATATTGTGTCTTTTTAATTTTAGTTCCCGTGTTTCTCCTTCTTATATTTTTAAGAGATGCACATTTTGTTTTTGTAATAAAATTATAAGAATTGTTAGTTATTTACCGCATAGAATAACTGCCGCTATATTTCAAAACGATTCAAAATGGCGTCGCGTTCGAAACTCAAATTTATCGACAACATGTGACGCGCCATCTGCTAGTCGACGACTATTTGCACCTTTTCATATTCATAATTTTATTTGTTTCTATTATTTCCGTACGTTGTGATGACGTGATGATGACACAGAAATATTTTTTGTTTTGTGGTAGAATGGTTTATTTTTATCGTGAAAAGAATTACGGTTTCTATGCATAACAAAACGAAGATACAAAATTATAAGATGTCAACTTATTAAATTACTGTTCCTCTATTAATTAATAAAGAAAGAAAAATATATTTACACATGTTTTTATAATAACAATTTTGTATTTTTTTTGTTCATGGAGGGTACATTTTTAGAATTGCAAAAAATTGGTTATGTTGAACAGAGCTTATACCATGTCGTAATAATGTCATAATGTTATACCTGTTTCAAGTTTTGAGCAAAATTTGTTTTTTTTTATTCAAAATCTTTCATTCATTTCCATACATTATTTTGATAAGTACCTATCTATCGTATGCGTATAAATGGCTATTTTTAGATTATATTTTTGTAATAGGTAAACACGCTGTTAAAGAAATATGGGGTTTCCAAATTATATTAACTCAAATATGCACACTGTTTCCTTTTCAACATGTAAATTATTTTTAGTGCAAAACAGAAAAAAAAAATTGAATTATCTAGCATAATATGTTATTGTGTTGATCCTCGCGAGTGACTTATCCTTGTCTTTTTATGAGAATAGATTTTATTAAACTGAGAAATCAGAGAGGAAGTTTTTTTTTTTCTAAAAATAAAAATAATACCTTCACTAGCTAGTAAAATTTAGCCAGTTTTGAGACTTTTGAGCAATCTCAAATGATAATAATATTAATTATCTCGAAAAATGTTGTCTTGCTTGATAATCTTTATTCAACTAATCCGATGTACTTACTAGATTGTCTAGTCCTAAATACTTACCCACTTTTATGAAATTGACTTATCTAATGGATGTTAGTGTAAGTCAATATAAAATAAAAAAGTCATCTTAAAATATCAGTTTTGCAATCATGGCTAGCCAATAATATTTTGTGGCTTATCTATTAGCCAGTTTTGTTAATTATACTTATTATCATTGCTTTATTTTTAGAATAATAGTGATGAAAACTGTTCACTTCCAAATGTAAACTCAGCTAGTAATTTGTGGTTAACGGTGCTGGTTGCAAAATTACCTAATGCTGTTTGATATAAAATAACTGTCTACATTTAAAATTGTGTTACTGTTTGTTAACCTTAATAAACTTTAAAAAAAAATACCTGTAAAGCTGCTATCTGATTTTCTTTCTTTGTGTTTTATCATCTATCTTTATTTTCATGCGCAATAAATTAAATTGGAATTAAAATTTAAATATCAATCGCCTTTTGAAAACGTCTAATGTAAAAAAATTATACAATTTTTTTTGAACAGTTCTAATTGTAAGTCGGGACGTGTAATTATTGGAACTGCAAGACTAGAGTCCCCTTGCAATGTTTATGATAGCGTCCCGCTCTACGCCCCGCCCCTCGCCCCCCTCCCGCTCCCCGCGCCGCAAGTGCACTGCTTTACAAAAATAAAGATGGCGGCAAGAACCCTTGCCCTTTTTTGAAAACTGTGTTTGGATTTTTTGTTGATTACCAAAAGAATATTTTTAGTCAACAATTAAAATATTGACTGACAGACGTTGATTTAATCTTTATTATGAATAAAAACAATAATAATTCCGGTTTACTTTAATATAATTTACAAATAAAAATACGCTATTAAGCCTATTATATCAAATCAAATTAAGTTCGATTAAAAAAATAGTAAGATTTTGTTTTTGAAACTAAAAAAAAGCTTTTGAATGCTTAATGTGCTTAACTACAGTAAATTATAGCAATAAAAAGTGTTTTTTTTTTTAATATAGTAATAAATATTTATATATTTAAAGTGCATATGAAATAGGTACCTAAATTAAAAAAGGTTTCATTAATTTATATTTTGCATTTACATATACATATTTAAAAAAATTCAAAGGACCCTGATTTCCATTTTCTTTTTTTTTTCAGGTATTACAGTATAAGGAGAGTTTGCTAAACCCAGACCTAGCGTGTATTTCAGTTCCCCACCTGTTATTTCCATGAACTTCAGCGTGACGCGACACAGTACCGTCGCGCGCCGCCGCCGCAAGCTCACTAAATTTCGCCGCACTCCCAAACTTTCCCGAGCCTACCACGCACAAACTTCCAAACGAACTAAACTATTGCAAAACGCATCAACTCCACAAAAACAAAAGATTTCATGCAGTAATAAATATTAGCAGTATCAAAATACTTGGAAGCAATTCACTAAAGCACTCCAATCCAAAGATGAGTGCACGACTAAAGCGTTTGGATAAATAACCAAGAATCTTGTTTAGTCACGTACCTAGGTGTCGTTAATTTATGCTTACCTCTCAGGAAATTGTATACGTTGACAGACTGAACACACGGTTTCACCTGTCACCACGAACACCTAAGCAAGCAATGCCACTCTGCTTCTCAGGTTATCCTTTGTTTTTCAAACTCTTATTTGTTTTCTGCATACGTGAAACGAATTCCTCAGCACATCAAACAATTCAAACACCATACGATGTCGTTGAACCTCCCAATCCATCAATAGGAAACTTAAACAAATCAACCGTATTTGAACAGATGGTTTTTGTTCTAAAATTCGAATTTCTAATGTGAACCAAGGAGTTAAGTCACTTCACTGCACGAGCACTGAGTTGAGAGCGCACTTTTTTCTTTTATTTGGCACTGGCTGTTTACGATACTGGCAGGTTGGTCGCCGGGTGTCGCGTGTCGGTGTTTACGCGGGAGCGCGCGGCCCTGCGGAGTGTTCGCGCGCCGCGGCCGGAATGACGCGAGGGCGAAGGCGGCGCCGCCAGCGCTGCGCGGACGAATACAGTACTAAACTCTCAATCAAACGTCTCTTTTTGATAAAGTGCAATAATTTTTGCAATGCAGTTGTCGTATTTTTTCTTTTTGTAGAATATTAAGATAAAACGTTGATTCATTTGACGGTGCGTAAGATTAAATGTCTTTTCATGTAATATTTATTAATGATATTTTTGCTTTGTGAGTTTTTTGACCAACCAAAGCAATTTTTTTAAAGCAAAATTTTGTTTTATATTTAACAGTCGTATTTTTATGTTTTTGTAAGTATGTTTTAAAAAAAAAAACTAATATTTAAAGTTTAATAAACAACAACATATTTTTATTGAAATATAAAATAAAAATTTTAAAAAGTCGATATAAAAAACCTAAAAATTAACCTTTTGATCGCTGCAAATCAAAACAGTGCGAAAAAAACTTGCAATGTTCTTGCCGCGCGGCGAGACGCGACGTGACCTTGCAACAGCGTGCAGCGTGCAGGCGTCCCGCTCGCGCGGGGGAGGGGCCTATGCCCGCCCGCCCCCGCCCACTCCCACCGACGACTCTCCTACCTTTTTCCCGCGTAACTCACTATCCTTGCGACCACTTCACTCTACTTTGTACCTACGTTTGTTTTGAATTTGCGACAGCCGTTTTTTAACCATAAGTCGAAGAGGTGTTTAATTATCTAGAGATAATTTTGACATTATAGTATATATATTTCTAGAGTACAATTTTGGTTGATTTGGTTTGGCAAATATAAGTAAAAGTGATTTAGAACAAATGAGTAGGTAGCTGCAGGCTGGATGCGTTATTTATTTCTAATTCGCTACTACTTTTACAAAAACACTATGATTTTGAAAAAGTGTGTCATTTTAAAATAATACCTACTGTCTTTTTTTTATATTCTCTAAGACTGTCATAATATAACCTAACTATGATTTGTTATAAAATGTTTATCACAATTTCCTAATTTACTTAAAAAAACATAAAATTAAATTATTTTTGTTCAATAATGCACAAAAATAATTAAAATCGAAATAGCACATTATGTAGTTGCACCAGTTTAAAACTGAGCAGGAGGCTCCACTTCGATTTTTGTTTGATACTCGTATGTTCATGTCAGATAAAATATAGTTATGTATTTGCAATATTTGTTTAAGAATTTAATGTTTAATTAATGTTTATTTGAGAACTTTAATGTTTAGGTACCTAGCTACTGTTAAATATTTTTAAAAACTTTAGTTTTATATTTTGCTACGCCCTAAATTAACAGGGTTCATGTAATAGTTAAGGCTTTACATGTGTGCATTTAATAAATGATTATGATTATGATTATGATTATGTGCGTAGATAATATGTATGTAAATATATATCCCACCAAAAACATACCTGTTAAAAAGGGGGCGGCCAAGTTCCTATCGGCTAATTGTTCGCCTAAAAAAGGATTGAAATCTAATCCAATGCCAAGTTTAGATGCACTTTAAATTTGATCATAATCATCGTCATCAACAGCCTGATCCACTGGTAAACATTTGCCATTCCCAAGACTCGCAACCACATTCTAAATTTGAACTTGGCAGGTTTTCGTGCGTAATACTTAATTAATTTGTATAATTAAATTTATTATTTCTTCTTTTCGAGTCGACAGCAAACTCAGCAATTTATTATTTATATAATAATTAAATTAATCTATTTATTAAACTAATTTAACCTGCCAAGTTCAAATTTAGAATGTGGTTGCGAGTCTTGGGAATGGCAAATGTTTACCAGTGGATCAGGCTGTTGATGACGATGATTATGATCGAATTTAAAGTGCATCTAAACTTGGCATTGGATTAGATTTTAATCCTTTTTTAGGCGAACAATTAGCCGATAGGAACTTGGCCGCCCCCTTTCTAACAGGTATGTTTTTGGTGGGATTTGAATACTTTTTTTGAAGAAATTGTACCTTTTTTTTCTTTTTGTGCCACGCCTTCGTCCATTGTTAACCACAGAATAAATATATTTAATCATCCCAATGGTAGTACTTATAACATCCTTGAATCATCCGGACACTCCATGCAGCAAATTTATTTTGACAACCAAGTTACTTCTTTTAGAAAAACAACTGCAAGTAGGGTTATCACGAGATTAAATTTAAAAAAAAAACTTCTATAATACTGCGTAGCGTACATAGATTTTTGTCATAAAATCTTCTTATTAAACCTTTCTAAATAATGACAAACGTCGCTACACTTGACGTAAGTGACATGACGTAAAATTTAGTGACAGCGTTGTAGCGATCGCGAATTTGTTTGCATGAAACAACTTTGGAGTAGCGGGCAATATTATTTTAAATCTCAAATTATTATTTTTAAGTTTTAGTCGTATCTTTAAGTCAAGTGTTTACGTATTAAATAGTTGATAGTTAAATTAAATGACATTCAGTACATCGGTCAAATTTATATTATAATATAAATAAAATAGCTACAGTAGGCAGCACATGCGGCTGGATATTCGCTCCACGATTTTCGCTCCTACTACTACAGGATAAAGACGCTCCCAAGGTCATTATGTCCAGCCGCATGTGCTGGCTACTGTACACGATGCATTTTAAAATTTGTCAACAATTAAGATAATATACATATCGTACTTAGCCAATCTTCATTCCTAATGTTTACAGTATTCAGAGCTCGATTGGTTGTTTTTTTTATACAAGCGCACATTATTAATCTTTCTACAACGGTCTCTTTCGATAAATTAAGAATAATAAAAATTGCACGATGTGACAAGGTTATCACGTCTTATAACAAGCGCCACAGTGTATTATTATGAATACATGACAATATATTTTATTCCCCCCCTGCCCTCTCCCCCCTCTCCTCATCGTATTCTCATTGTACCACTTGTTTAGAAATAATTTTTTTATAAATTCGATATTCAATTAAGCCAACTTTAATTAATTTCTTAATATTTTGTTAATCTACATATAACACACGACCTGTGTGCCAAATTTCATAAGGCTAGGACAATTGGAAGTGGCCTAAACATTTTGATTACCGGTCAGTGCCAAAATTAGCTATTTTCACAGGGTTATATTTCAGAATTTACTGAAGCTATATCTATGAAATTTGGCATACTGCTTTAGTACTAGTATATAATAACGTAGGTACAATTTTATCTCTGTACTTGCAATAGGCACTGAGCTACAGGGGGGTCAAAAGTGGGTCGAAACGGTTCGTGTAAATAGTGCACGGCATGCGCGCGGCTTGTTGCTGGAACTTGGCCTGCGCACTCCCGTGCGCTTAGATTTCATATGAAATATATTTTAACTTTCAAATTTGTAGCCTACATAATAAAATAAAACATGTTATAGTAAAGTTTTTGTTTGATGATTTAGTAAAGTTTTTGAAGTGTTTCGAATGAAAGTTATATTATTACCTATATCACCTTACATCGCAGTTCATTGAATTTGTTGTATTTATTCCGTCTTTTATAACAATTTCCTCTTGGTTTTAGTAATTTAAAAATCTCTCACATATTTTTTTTATTTGAATTACAAGAAACTTAAATTATAACTTGAATCAAAGAGATAAATTGTTTTTTAAGGAATAAACTAATAGTGCCTCTTCCTACCCATGATTCAGACTGCGTTCACCCCGCACCCCACACCCTCTCAACAATAAACTAGCGTTTTTATGGGGATCAGCTGTTTAGGGATGCGGAATATATTCAAATTGATCTGGCTCACTCTGTACAAGGCTGAGTGAGCTGTGACGTGAATGTGGCTCATTTTGAAATCAAAAATTGTTTTTGTCTAAAATTTTCTAAGCTAAAGCTTCATTTACGCCGAGGCAACAGCAAGCAACGGTGTCTCATTCCACATAATTGTGGCATACGGCATCTTGTTGTATGCTACAAATAGGAAATATTTGCGGCATTGACGGCATTCGGCAGCCTATGCAGAGATTCAAGTCAAATTTTGCTCAGAATTATAGAAATAAAGCAATGCTAATTAAATTGTTTTTTTAGGGAATACTAAAACTCCTTTCGAGTTTTCTTTTGCTAGAAGAAATTTTATCTAATCAACATGTTAAAAAATCTCTTCATAAGAAACAGTCGGTTATTAAAGTAACAATGAGCCGGTCTTGGTTTAAGCAAAGTTTTAGCTTCTCATATGACGTCATTAAGTGTTCTGAGAGGAGAGGTTATAATGAATAAATTAAATTTGTATTTTTTTTTAACTTTGTACAAAATTGAAACACCTAAGTATACGTAGATAATTTATTTTACTCTTTTCTGTAAAGTTTTCCCATAAGATTTTCACAACGACTAAACCTGCACTGTGCATACAATTTTGATTATGCTAGGACAATATCGCCTTTGTTAAGAATCTCCAAAACAGTAATATTCACGGAAAATTATAATTCTTTAACTATATATTCTAATTTCTTACAATAGAGCCAGGACGTTATATCCCTAGTTACACAATCCTTGCCATAACGTTACAAAAACTAGTTTGTCCAGGGATATTAATTGAAAACTCTACATTACCCGGTCCTAACCACACAGCTAAGACCACATCAATTTAATCTGTTGACCCAACAACAGTCCAGACGGATACAAACAGACAAACACAACCTATCCATCAGCCATCACTCAGCTGTCTTTCAGAAAACGTGCGCAAGCGCACCACTCTACATACCGTTTGTTTTCAACCCTCTAACTCTTGATATAATATAAATAAGGTTGGGTTTCGGATCTTGGACAGGATGACAGCGGTAAATAGATGTTGAGTATATGTAATTTCGGGTCATAAAATCGGTAATTTTCGCGGACGGGCGCGATGGATCTGTCATCACGCCGCGGCCGCTTTATGGCTACAAATTACACAGTGTGCGCGCGCACCGTTTTTCTCGCACTGCGCAGGATTCGCCAGAATCTGGCCAATTTTGAACGATAATAAGTATGCACCTTGTCAATCAATCGTAACGAAACACGAAACATCCTTGATTGTGCTCGTAAAAAGTCAATCCAAGTTTTTAAGATGCAAAAGTTATGATCATGATTTTGAAATTGGATGCAGAATTAACGATTGGTTATGAATTTGTATTTCGATGAAGACATAAAATTGAACATTAAGTCATAAACCTACTGCACAGCAAACCTTTGTTTCGTATCGACTTCAAAATCGAATCAAAACTATCAGACAGAAATACTCAGTCTTACTACTGAAAACTTTTTTAGACGGAGAAAATACCTATACTAAAACAAAACTGCAAACTTATTTTGAAAGGTAACCTTTTTTTAGCAAGCACTGAAGCCTCTTTTTTGTCTTACAGCAAATAAATGACTATCAATAAAAACGGAAAAAAGCACCAGTGTTGCTTTGCCTCGTTCTCACATAACCCCGACACGTTGTCACACGAAGTTACTCGACCACTCTTTCCTTCTCATCCACGTCCACGCTTCCTACGATAAACCCCGTTGTTCTAATAGTAGCACAGTTCAGAAGTTACCAACCAACCACCTTCCACCATGTCATAGGAAATAACGACGTCGGATGTTCACTACGAGGCGCTACGAGTGTGGAGTTTACAATATTGTTGAATTGAATCGTAAGCATACGAGTCAAATTAAGGACCTCCTCTTTTTTTTAAATCGGTTCATAAAAAAGTTAATAAATTCCGGTGGGACTGTAGTTGCCAAAACTAAACTTGAAAGCTAAAATCAATAAAAATAATAATAATAATAATAATTGAATTTATTAAATTATTATACAAATAGCTAATTACGGTTTTATACCAAAGATAACCTAAAAAATAAGTTTTTTTCATTCACTTTTTGTCATTGCGTACTAAGACCCCTGTAGAACCGCCATACTGTAACAAATGACCTAAAAATTTCTATCAACATCTCCCGGCCTAATAATAATCATACAGCTTCACCGTGAAATTTTACAGGTTGTTTAATCCGCTTCAGACCTACTCATGGAACTAAACAACTTTCCCTAAGGAATATAGTTTGATATATCTCAAAATGAAAATTCAACTTTACATATAAATTTCAGTCACATGACCGATCACTTTGTATGACAAGTTGAATTTTTTGAGATTTCAACTTCTATTCTTTAGGGAAAGTAGTTTTACTACTACTATGTTTCGGATCAACAACCCAATTTCACGGTGTATTAAAGAGAATTAGACTAAAATCTAAACTACTGCAAAGGCCTGATGACCTTAATTCAAGACATACGACTGATGAAAAGGCTTTAAAGGTGTCATTGAACGAGGACCATCTGTCCAGACAGTGTAAAATATGAACATGACCAAATACACATTTAATTACCGTGCAACCTTCCTGTGCAACAAACCTAGCACAGATAATAAATACTATGCGCGCACGCATACTATGAAGGCTTCTAATTGAGTATTTTGGTAGCAATTCTCAAAGTTTCATCCTTTTTTATCAAAGTTCACCTACATCTGAAGTATTTTTGTTTCTTTTTTTTCTTCTAAAATATTTAAATTGGAGGAGGAAGAAGGAGGCTTCAAATATATGTTTTTTATTGTAATTGGGCAAGTTTATTTTAATTAAAGCATTTTGAAGACACCGAAAATTTCAAGAAATCATAATGAAAATGCCCGTCTGCAATAGATTTCAAAATGAGACAAAATAGACGTAAAAACCACAGTTTGAGAAGACTTGTCCAGTATTATAACCCGGGTGCATGGATCTACTGTATGACGGACGATCGATGCGTCCGCGCAGGCATTCTGCCCATATAAAGGGTCCTAGAGGAACAAAACAACAGACACGTAGGTTCTTATAAAAGTACTTTCCCGGTAATAATAACCACTGTATTCTTGCAAATAAACATTTTTGATTTCTGATTTCTGATCATTTAACTGTTAAAGTTCTGTGAGATACCCGATGTACGAAATTTCCTCCTATAGGATAAGAAAAACACTACAAGTCTTGTCATTCGTAAAACTTCATGTTACTCCGGCTAGTAGTAGTCTAGTACTAGGTGGTGGTCTAGATTAAATAAATAAATATAAAATTGATGTTCGTTTAAGATATTATAAGTATCATAATATGCGTGTCGCGAGGTTCCAGCTTAGAAAAGAAATTCCCGTAGATAAAAATAAAGTGGCAGGTATAAAAATATGCTTAAAAAATACAGCTTTCATTCGAGTTAACAATCAACAATCTGAAATTTCGAACTTGCTTGCCAAACATAAAGATCCCCTGCCCACCGTGGGGTTATCTGTGTATTGTGGTGGTACAGTTGGTTTGTCCGGCCGGCCGGATTATGACAACGACTTCATTAGCAGTAAAATGATTAAAATTCAATTTAAATTACTTTTATTTATTATATTATTATCAGAGACCTATTTATTAACATCCCGTATAGCCACATATCTAACTGCATCCTCGTTAGCTGATATCTGGATAATTACAGATTACCTAGGTCTGCCTGCCATCTAATTAAACCCGCAAGTGATGGCCTATAAAAGGAGGCCGGACCGCGATTTGTCCTCATAAAACTGGTATCGTATCATTTCTAGGATTGATAATGTGGTTCGTGGTCGATAAGTTTAATAATATTCATCACAATATACGGACTTACATACATTCTGGATGCTTTATGTAATCCCTATAAATAAATGTGAAAGTAACAGACATGTTTGTCACACTTTCACGCCAAAATCTCGATTTTGATGAAAAATGGAAAGTCCTTGGGGAAGAACATAGGCTATCTTTTACTGCGAGATGAAAGGAAGAAAATACCTTATTCCTACGGAAAAAACTGTTGGCGCGAAAGAAGCCGCGGGGTGGAACTAAGAGTAAAACTTTCATTCGGTCTAAGAATTGAAGAACATTTTTCTGTATTTTGGCTAATTAGCGCAATTTTTCAACTCATGGAGTCCGTTTTGAATGGTTCTTCTTATAAAGAAACGAAATAGAAAAATTGGTTTTAAATTGTATCAGTCATGAAATAACAAAAATAAAATTATTTTAAATTCGTCAGGTCATCAGAAATCTTCACCTATTCATTCCGAGAGCATACTGCAGAGCTACATATCTGTAAAAGTGCATATCCACCTATCCACCATATGCTCTGCTCTGTGTCCACAAAGTTGTGCAGTTACCTGCGTAGGCGCGTTCATTGAGGCAATTTATGAATGGAGCAGGTTCGGTACTCGGTCGTTCACACAGCCAAATGTCAAGGTCAGTGCGCCGGCGCCCAGATTCAGTTTTTATTTATGATATTAAAAAGAAAAGTTCAAAAGATTTGACTTTTCTAGAGTTTCTCCAAGGTTTCTGCTCCACAAAACAAAATTAGAAAATCTACCAGAGGCGGTTAAATTTAGTTTGTTTTAATGTAATCATAAAATCTGTGCAACGCGAAATACATTTTTTTTAAAGATCGTCAGAAGCGTAGTAGTTAGAACCGTTGCTTACCTTTCGGAAAGCTCAGGTTCAATAGCCGACAAGAGTACCAATGTAATGAATACTCCGAATTTTTAATGTGCACAATCATAACGAGATAAGAATTCAGTTAATGTTTTGAAATTGTGTCGAAACAAGCACATAGGGGGTTAATAGGGCATAAATTATCTGTGCCAATATTATAAACAGTAAAGGTTTGTTTGTTTGTTTGTTTCCTCCGAAACTACTGAAATGATTTCCAAAATTCTTTCACATTTGAGAAGCTACATGATCCCTGATTATCAAAAGCTATATTTTATTATAAAAATAATAGGGATCCTTACTAAAATTTTAATATTGTAACCCAAGGTGTATACTAACTTAAAATATTCCTAATAAGTTGAATTGGTTCCGAAACTACTGAACCGATTTTGTTGGAACTTGGTACAGAGATAGAATAGACCTTGGGAAAAAACATAGGCTACGATTTACCACGGGAAAATTTCTCATCCTCACGGGAAAAATAGTTAAAGCGGGCGGAGTTGGCACAAAGATAGAATAGACCTTGGGAAAAAACATAGGCTACGATTGACCGCGGGAAAATTACTTATCCTACAAGGAAAACTATTAACGCGGACGAAGCCGCGGCGGGAAGCTAGTAACTTATAATAACCTACGATATCCTGATGGTCTTTTAACTAGTAATTCTGTTTGTAGTAATTATGTAAAATGATATGAGACATGTTGAGACAGCGTTAAAAGACACAAGTAATTACATAAAGTGAACAAACAGCACTTAGGCAGTTACTTATGTTGTAACTTTTTACGATCGTCCTGACATTCTTCTGTAATAGTATGTACTTACTTAATTAAAAACATCACCCTGTATTTCAAATTCATATCAAACACATTTAATCTACTAAGTAAATAATTGCGTAAAATACAGACTATTGTCATTTACTATAGAAAACAAGACATTATAAATTGTCCTCATTAGGTGTTTAAAAAACTTATAATTAATAAATGAACTTGACTTCTACAGACTTCTACTTGACTTTTCTTGTTGTTTTTACAAATTTGTAATTTACAAAGTAAGTACCATTCTAAATACAAAAACAAACCTTTTAAAAGGTTATATTTGGTCTAATTTCTAACTCGAGAACCCACAGTTATAAGATTTAAGTACTATCACTACATAGTATAAAATAAAGTCGCTTTCTCTGTCCCTATGTCCCTATGTCCCTCCCTTTGTACGCTTAAATCTTTAAAACTACGCAACGGATTGAGATGCGGTTTTTTTTTAATAGATAGAGTGATTCAAAAGGAAGGTTTATATGTATAATACATGCATAATATACTGAAGGATAACCCACAATAACCATTTTCCCGTGCGGAGCCGGGGCGGGTCGCTAGTATTTGCATAATTAACGAACACACAACCATAACCTAAAAACTTATAAATATACCAAATGATTATTACATCCGTTTTATATTACGACTCTCAAACCGAAAAGTGATCATCGTTTTTATTTTTTTCCCTTTTCAGGGTTCCGTAGGCGGTTATCACAATACACTAATTACACCTATTTCTAAAACTCTACTATTATCTAAGTCCGGTGAAGCTTGATTGGTCGCGATTTCGTCACAAAAGTTCAAAAGGGTTTAAGTTAACAGTTAGTAAGATTTTACAATACCATTTTTCGATGTCAATGTTAATAAAACCAAGGAGCAGACTCAAAAATTGCTTTCGTCTGTGGAGAAGAACGGCCAAGAAACTCCACATCATGTCGCATTAAATAACTTTACAATAATAAGCTTGAGGCGCATTTTAATAAAATAAATCCAATGTCCGTCCACCCATCTCTCCATGTACTATTTTTTACACAAGTTTCTTTCGTGGACTTATTTAGGTACCACGAACTATTATATACTATTATATTTCAAAATATGTAGAGTCAAATACTCCGCGATTTGTCATCGACTCGCAAGAAAAATATACTGCACTCACATTGTAAAGGAATGCTTCAAGTGTGAGTCTAACACGTACTTTGCCTTTTTAAAACTAGGAGAGGTTTTTATGTCCCTTAAAAACAATTTCACATAATCAATGACCATTTAATATAGATTACCTAGTATATTTCGCAGTCACTGCTACCGATATTAATTGCCGGGTTTCCATAAAAGTAAGAATAATTTAGTTTAATGAGTTCATTGGTCGCCGCGGGTAATATTGGTAATGCCGGCTTTATCTGGCAAAAACTTGCAATAAACACTCATAATTATGAGTTCTGCTTTTGTATGAAATCTGAAAACTGGAGATGTGTTACGATTTCATGTAGTTGTAATATCTGAGTTGATTTTCACAGTCTATCAAAAAGAAATACTATTGGGGTAGTTACGAAGTATTTATTACTTATTTGTAATGTTAATGTGACACGCGATTAATATACATTACTTAGTCAATTATTTGAAATATTGCAAGCCGCAATGTTTGCTGTTTACTTACTTGATTCATTGGATAAAACAAATGCTAAGAAGCAGCGTTTATGTGACCAAAATACAACAAGCCGCCCGCCTACAGATGACACCCGCCGAACAAACAACGTGGGAATTATAGCAATACCGTTCAGCAAAAGATGCTTAAATTTTTCAGTAAATTCTCTCTCTCTCTCTCTCTCTCTCTCTCTCTCTCTCTACAAGGAAATTATTATTCCCAGTATTGGGGTCTGGGGGTCGGGATGTGGGGGATATAAAATAATAATAGTAGCAGTATAGCAAAGTCAGGAAAATGTAGGGATTTAGTAAACAAAAAAATACAAATCTGTTTTACATAGCACCTCTATAGTTACCTTAATCGTATGGCCATCGCCCATACCGAGCGCCTGAGCCATTATGATCGCAATAATCGTCCGTCAATCGAAAGTGAGCTGCAGACTCGCATTCAGCCCCCTAATGGCCCCGTAGCCAGGCGCGGGCGCAGGTTTCTGCGCTCTGCGGTGGGGATATGCCCAAATCTGAATTGATCCAAAACTATCTGATCTGAATTATTAAAGTAGGTAGGTGTTGATTCAAATTTCTATAAAATTTAGCTTTTTCAGCAGTTCGTTTGGGGTATTCGTATTTTTATTTTTTTTACTAATTAACCATGCAATTTTGATACAAGGAATACAAAAAATATTTCGTTGCGGCATCGAAAACCGTTCGAAACAATTATTGTTTGTAAGTAAAATCATTGGTATGCTTTTAAAAGGGTTATGTTTGTATGATCAATCAAGCGTCTTCCGGAGGCTACTAGCTAAGCTAAGCTACGAAAGTTTTTATTCGAACACACAATATTACAGGTTAAAAAATTGCTCCAAATAGATCTTCAATTCGCTAACGAAATAGCCCAAAAACTTAATTCGGTATTGCATTCCCAAAAACGCGGAAGCCTGCAGACTATCTCATCTGCATATGGCGGTAAAGTGTAAGACAAATTTTGAGTGGTAGCCGTATACCAAATTCCACGTAGAACGGAACGCCGGAGGATGCAAACCGATAAATATATCGGGGCTGGGGGCAGTGAATAAACATGAGTCGGCCACTGGCGGACAAGGGAAGTATAACAACAGAATGGATTCGTTCCTGCGTTGGTAACGGGCCAAAACGGCTTTGAGCGACTTGTCGCGTCATAAACAGCGAATGACGATACTGACGCGCTTGCATGCGCCGATAAATTGACGAATCATGAAGCAGATATGGCCACCGGTGCTACGGTATCCAGATGAATTTTGAATTGAATCTTCTTTTATTTTTAATAATCATATTACACTGAAATTAAATACACTATAACAAAAATACTCACTTTCAATAGAATATATGCAACAGAGGAACAAAGCCGCTGCTGTTGCTTTGCAATATACAAAGCAATAAAATAATTGGAGAACTATATGAATGCATTTTTTCTCGTATTTCTCAGGAATTAAAAAACCTTACTTGTGCAAAACTGTTTACTTTACGCTCAGTGACAAAAACAAAAAATCAAAATCTAAAGGTTTCTTATTCGAAGTAAGATTTTACAAATCATTTTTCGACGAATATTTAGAGTAATTTATTTTATTATAAACTGTCTTGTTCATTCCTTTTACTTTTTTTCATATTTGTAGCTGACGCTGATATTCTTAGGTGAATACTTTAAAAATTCCAACTCAGCGGTTTCATAATACGAGTAACTGATGATATGATAGCGCAGACTAGTCCGAACTAGTACAAACTAAATATTTTCTCCAGTTTAGATAAAAGCAGCTCATGAATGTGGAATGAAGTAGAACTCACTTTACTTAAACACTGACTTCATAAATGTAATACACATTTTACAATTTGCAACATTAGGTCGTTTATTTTTGTGCTTATTCAAAAGGCGAATTAGATGATTATGCAAAACGCTTATTTGAGTATAGTTTTTCACAAATTTTTCTTTTTGTTTGGCTCCCGGTTAAGAATACGTTCGACGGATTTTTTTCTATGTCTTACGATAAGTACGAAGTGTATCACAGTAGATAAGATACATAATATGGTATTACCTCCCCCTACCCAGTGTATTAGCCTTACACCAAACTATAGATATAGTTAAGCAGGTAGGTAGGTAGGTGGTTAGGTATAGTTAAAAAAAAAACATCAACATCTTCGAATATTCTTGAATAAGTTCGTTTTTTTGTCCGGCAGTGTATTCGTTCGCAAGACAGGCCTCAGTCAATATCGGATATTGTTCTTGCAAATGAGTATTTACGTCATCGTTTATATAAGATGTGTTCGGCGGATGTGGATGTGGGCCGGCCGAGAAATTGTGGAAGACGCCTCGCCTCGTGTACCGTCTCCCTTATTCTAAATTACTCGATTCGTTTACCCTGCTCGATATATGGAGGCTATAAATTGATGAGTTGTTATTTTTTTCACATTAGATGAAATTTTTATTTCG
The DNA here is from genome assembly GCA_948473455.1 of Teleiodes luculella. NCBI lineage: Eukaryota > Metazoa > Arthropoda > Insecta > Lepidoptera > Gelechiidae > Teleiodes > Teleiodes luculella. The sequence continues at coordinate 609,036 of OX419586.1, read as the reverse complement.
AGATTTTTTTATTTATCTCGTATTTCAACTCAAATCAACTTATTTGCTCGTAGGTATTAAAATTTCAAGCAGGAAACAATATTGTGTGATTTAAACTTAGTAAAATAAAAAATTTGCTAGCACATGCGGCTGAATGACAGTCGCATTACGAAATTCGCCCCTACTGCTAGAGAATAATGGTGCTCTGAAGGCAGTTGAGCTTGCTGCCTGTAGATGCGACCGGTAAAAAGAATATTTTAACAAAGTGATCCGATAACTAAATCGCATTCAGAGCATGTTGGTTTTAAATGCATATTTCCCTCCATCATTGCCCTCACTGATGCTGGGTACCGTTCCGAATCGTATCGAAGTGTATAGAATAGGAAGCTTTTCCAACATAATATTTTGCGAACAGCTCCGTTTCTTTATTAGGAACTTGGCGAATATTTCTTATTTTTCAGATGGTGTTTTGGCTTATTTCTTATTGGATCCGTGCCGTGTACGACAGTTGGTATCTTTGTTCCGGCTTATTGACGAAGTCTGTAGCGAGTTTGAACCGTAACTTGTTCTGTAAGAGCTCTCGTATTAAAAGAAAACTGTTATTTATTTGTTTGTTTAATAATTTACGACATGTGTGTATGGATTTTTACTCAAAAAGAAGATTTCCGGGGTGAGAATCTGGAAACTTGAAAATCTCTAAGTGTAACATTTTTAAAGTCGCTATAATCGGGTATTCGAAAACTGAATTGTGTACTAAAGTTTTGAATAAGGTAACAAGTTAAATTATTTAACTTAGAAATTAACTTGTGTAAAAAACAAAAACTGCGATTTTTCCAACTCGCCTGAAAAACTTTGGGGTTATTGCATCACCTCCCGACCAATGGAAAGAATAATTTTCCAGCTGTGGAATGTATCTATGTGGAACGTATATTCAATTCATTATATTGATACAAATAATTTAGCGCACATTTCTCGAAGCGAAATCGCATCAAAATCATAACGACACTAAACCACTAACTACAAATAGAGCTGAAATGATAGACACAAACAGACAACCGGTCAGTCGTCCTCAATATCTGCAATCTATGGAGTATCAGCACAGGTATCAGCTCTCTGGGGTCAGGGAAAGCCGCCGGCCATCACTAGTGCATCAATCGGCGAAAGCCACCGGCTATTAATTACCTAGTGCAACACGGTGCAGCGTACGCATTACGATTTCATTGATGCGGCAAATTATTTCGTTCTCCAAAAAAACTTCCTACGCTGAAGAGCTTCTTGCAAGTCCTAAAATACCATCGGGTTTGCTACAAATTATAAAAGGTCCCAATTCTTAGCTTCTCCAAGGATCTGTGTTTTGGTACACGCTCAACTCGTAAGAACTTGTCTCTCTACATTAATGTGATGATACAGTGACATTCCTACTAACTAGAAATCTTTTCTGCCAGCTAGGCATATAGTACCACACCACCTATGTTTTTTTTACCCATTGTATTTTTTTTTTTTTTCATTTTTATATTTTCAAAAAGCCAATTTGTATTTTTATGATACCTCATCCAAAGTTCGTGGATCGTGGTCGCAATAGAATGCACGGCGTTGGTAGATTGATGACTTAGTCCATTACCGCGTGACGCTTCCGTAAGTTAGTACTTGTAGTACTTAAAGGCCACCTGCGCGGGCGCAGCGAAAGCATTGTGCTGCGATCGGTAGTTAAATCTTGTATTAATAATGAAGATAACGGGGCTGGGATTTCAAAGAGGAATTCACAATGATCGGTGAAGGTTGTAGCGTTGATTTAGTGACACAAAATTGTTTAGTTGAAAAAGGAGTTGTCATGTTCGTATGTTTCTTATGAATAAAAAGATAATTAAAAAAATATATAAAACCGCCTTCAACGTCCTAACCTACACTAAAAAGTCACAAATAAAATATAAATCTAGCTGAAAGCATATCAATTTAATATGGCTATTAATATTCCTTATTTACTTACATAAATTGTAACATTATATAAACATGTGTAGACATTGTTATACAATTTATCTTGGAGTCGGTGCCAGCTAATCACCATCATTTCGACCAAAAGACTTCTACTGCTAGCAGTCATCTATAGTGGGCTCAGTATCTAGTACTCTGACCGCGTTCTTTAAATTTTTTATATTCAACGATCACAGTAAGACACCTACTAGAAGAGTTTGGTCGATGCTTATTTAAGCGGCTATAAATAATAACTAATTAAATAAACAATTCAATACAAATATACGCAATAAATAATACTAAAGTTAAAAATGCTAAATAACACACTTGATTTTATTATGTTACACTCTAACTTTTGTATCGAATGGTAGAAGCTTTCAGGTTTCCCATCAAATTATGAAAAAAAAAGAACTCTACATTACTGGCACGGTTTTGAATGTATTTTTATTTGTCTGTCCCCATGCCTCTCTAGGTAGTTCGCTGCTCTCTAGGAAATAAAAGATATACATAATATATGCATGGAAAAGCAAAAAGACAAAATACTAAATGCCCAAAGAAGTAAGCAATTCCCAATATTATTGCAAGTTGCAAGTTGATCACCATTGTATATGAGAAGTTCGATAAATAAGTCCAGTAGCCATGTGATAAAATGTACGGAAATAATCGATAAATATACGTTACGCTTCATACCACATCACATCACTATTTTCAAATTCAGTAACCATTAAGTTTCTTGTTTTTTACATGCCGAATAAAGACAAATAAATGTCATACTTTATTGATATTTTGTTTTTAGTTGGGCATGTCATAACATGAATGTCTTTATCTTTTTCTAACGTACCGTATTCAAAGATGTGTGATAGAGACTGATAGAGTTAAAGACAAACACCGTCTCCCGCTTCCCCCTACCCTCCCACCCCTCTGTGCGGCCGCATTGGTTTCGATACAAAATAGGCATGATACTCCATCTGAGCGCGTAAAATTTGTCTTCCTTCATGGTTTTAGTCTTCTACTCCGCCATGAGATATAATCCAAATTTATATGAAACCATTTTGAGTACAACTTCTATCTATAAAACGAAAAATTATTGAAATCGATTGATAAGAAGCCGAGATATTGCCAAAATAATTTACCGATCGGGTATAACGGCATCGTCAATTGAGGAGTTATTTCCTCATATCTTCAAATTTAATCATCCGATCTTGTGAAATTTTTATGGGACCACCCTGCAAGTAAACCTGGTCGATTAAAAAAAGAATTTTGAAAATCGGTTCACAATTGGCGGAGATATCTTATAACAAACACAAAAAAAAAAAAAAACATACGCGTCGAATTGAGAACCTCCTCCTTTTTTGAAGTCGGTTAAAAAAACACATTTTGTAAATAGTTGATTAAATTTGTACTAAAAAAGAACTCAGCAAGCTTAGCTTTCTTTTGTTGATATATTGTCTCATGAGATAGATTAACTTAGAGCAATTTGGCTGGCAATATCTGTTGTTTGAAAAAATATGGTTCTAATTTATTTTTTGTGCGAATTGTAGAATTATTGGCAAATTATTGAATTATTGTAAATCATCACGAGATAAAAAACGAAATAAATTGGTAATTTCTTGAAAACTATGTTTGTTTTGAAAACCGCTTGGTAATAGTTACTTATCTAGGTATCTAACTGCAAGAGAAATCTCATATGCGGTACAAGATAAACTCATCATACAGTTAACCTTCTGTCCACCCCGCAAGGGATTGTGACGTGAAGATAGACGCGATAGCGTGAAGACTAGCTGGTAACTGACGGCGGGAGTGGCCCTTCACAACTGGTCCTCGGCTCCAATGTACAGGGGCCTCTAAATAATACTAAACTAGTTATCCGCCCGCGACTACGCTTGCGTTGTTTCTTGACTTTTCCGTGCACAGCTTTAAGTAGGAATGAGATATTTACCCGTGGTAAAGAGTATTATTCATTCATTCATTTAAATTGGTAACTCTACATTTTTTATACTAATATATAAGTAATATTATATGCCTATTCACCTTAGGGCCTATTCGCCCTAATTCAAGGTAGGCTCGAGCCCCTCGGTGGGGACATACCTACATGAGCTGTTAACAGATATAATATTATATAGACTCTTTTTGAGCGTCGATGGCCAAGTGGCTAAGCCCGTGACTTTCATTCAGAAGTTCGTGGGACTAAAAACATCGTGAGGAAACCTGCACACACCTGCGAAGAAATTCAAAGGTTGTGTGTGAAATTGACGAACCCGCACTGGGCCAGCGTGGTCGAGGCCTATTCACCCTAATGTCAGGGTAGGCTCGAGCCCCTCGGTGGGGACGTATATGAGCTGTTAACGACGAGACACTTTTTGAGTTGCATCCTATTCGAAGGAAAGCTTTTAAGCAAAAGCTCTCTCAGTGCATCAGTAAGCCATTGGTCAGCTTAGATAGGTGATGATGAAAATTATTATGAATACTAAACTTTTTGATGTTTTAACTTTTAAGCAGTGATATTGGACGGGTTTTTGTTTTAGGTAATATCAAATAATTAATTAGGTATTATTTTCTTTTCATTATAAGCTTAAGGTTCAAGCAGGAACACAAACAAAATAAAAATAATTTACACGCTGATGGTGGAATAGGGTGGAGTCATATAATGTAAAATGTAAAAGAAAATCTCCTATTTGGATGGAAATAAAATAAATGTAATAGAAGGCAGCATTATTTCGTTACGAGTTTAGGGCGCGTTCAGACGACGCGCGCGGCCGCCGCGCGTCCGCCGCGCGTCCAGTTGAAATTCTATGAGAGTGGCTAAGAGCGCGGCCGCCGCGCGGATTCAGCGCGCGTCGCGTGTTTTCCCAAACGCTAAAGCAGTTTGAGGTTCTATGCTAATTACATAAAGTTTATTTTCATACATTTCCACAAAACCGCGTACGCGCAGCAAACGCGCACGTCTGAACACAGCCTAAGTGTTTTGGAATAAGACTCTAAGACATTTACTTATTTTTTATTTTACTTTATTTAATCCTAGCTTTTCGCCGCGGCTCTGTCCGCGTTAACAGTTTTTCCCGTGGGAATGAGGAATTTACCCGCAGTAAAAGGTATCTTTTCTAAAGATGTTCGATCGATCCTATCTTAGTATCAAGTACCTACAAAATCAGTTCGGTAGTTTTGGAGCCTATTTAATTATTAGGAATATTAAAATTTTAGGTATTTTTTTACACCTTGGGTTACATTATTGGAGTTTTAGTAAGAATCCCTAATTTATTGACGATAAAATGTAGCCTCTGTAAATGTGTAGCCTATGATACCCGGGAATAGCCGAGCTTCCCAACAGTGCAAGAATTTTTGAAATCGGTTCAGTTGTGTCGGAGCCTATTCGATGCAATCAAATAATCTACCTTTCTTTATAATATTAGTATAGAAAAACAGAACAAGGGAGGTTTTCTTAGTTACAATTTGTTTGGAGGAAGCGGTACACCCCGTAGCTTGATCGAATCCTAGGCAGAACCTACATTTCGTAACTTTCAACCGGTCACTCTGCAAGCGAGGAATTCACGACCTGTGGGAACGAATTTAAATAATGTTACGCGACTGATTGATAAATTATTTTAAAGGGAAATAGAAACCTGTACCTATATAATAATATTTTCTAATTAATAAAGCTTCTAGGCAACAAATTATGAAACCCCGTATTTCTTGACGGCGGCGGCAGTCGAAAGGCCATACGTATGATTCCCATGTATCTCTGTCTCTGTCATGTCACTCAGTCATGTAATATAAAAAATAAAGTGATAAATAAAATACAGTACCTAGTTGCACCATTGAGTATATACCCATCGGCCACAGATCATGAAACGTATTGACCCCGCAACCCCATCGACCCAGTTCCACTTTAAACAGCAAGTTCCCGCTAAATGGTATCGGAAAACAATACCGACTTCTTCTATCCATTGAACTCGGGATTTATCCCGGGAATACAAGGCGGGAAGATTTGTTGAAGGCACTCGGTTTACAGTTGGAGTGTAGTTCAGTTTTCAAAACTAAAGCGCTTACTTGAAATTACTTTAAGTTGAGACGAAAGTGAAATTATTGACTTGTTTGATAAGATTAGTAAAGCGCCCTGTAAACGATCAAATTTGCTTGACAAATATGTTTGTCAAACCTTACGTTAACATCAAACAATAGTTAAAACGATCAAACCAAATGACAAACAAATCTGTAAGTTTCCAATAAGATTCGGGTTCCCCTTGCATGACGTGACGTCGTCTTGCCTTGATATTGTTTAACAAACACCGCCGTTCACGTTCAAACTTGTTTGTCAAACACGACATCAATCCAGATTTTCATCAAACGCGCCAAACACGTAGATTGTTTGACAAACGCGTCAAACGTAGATGCACACTATCAAATAATTTGACAAACACGTAAAATTTGACAAACAATTTGATCGTTTACAGGGCGCTTAACAGTATAAAGGAGGTATAAAGTCTTCGCTTAAAGAAGTCCCTATAACGTACACACCGAATATAAAAAAAAATGTTTTAATTTGTCTCTTTGGTATACCTCTACATCATGCTTTGACGTACGAAGCACTAGGTCGCGGGTTCGAATCCCGCCCAGGGCAAACATTCGTGTGATGAGCACTTGTGTTTGCCTTGTGTCTGGATGTTGTATATTTATATATCTTACGCTCAAAGATCGAAAACGATCAGTGAGCGGAAAAATAGCTCACAACGCGTTGTGGTCACTGTAAAACATCCACATCGCGAAATTCGTGTTATGGCTCTAATGAAAACGCGCACGACGCATTGTGGCAATCACAGAAAGACCAAATAGCGAATTTCGTGTCGTAGCTGACATGCTATTCCATCTCAACGCGTTGTGGCAATAAAGAAAAGCCATGACGCGTATGAATTCTGTGATTGCCACAACGCGTCGTGCGCGTTTTCATTAGAGCCATAACACGAATTTCGCGATGTGGATGTTTTACTGTGACCACAACTATTATCACAGTTATTTTATTATTTATGCTTGCTTGCTTATCGTGTGGGTTTCGAGGTTAACCTACCTCGCAAACCCTGGTGTCGGAATTAGGTATAGAATCGCCTTAGGCTCCCGACATGGCTCCTATAACGACCACGGATGTAGATAGTAACCGGGAGCAACGGCTTTACGTGCCTTCCGAAGCACGGAATCATCTTTCTTTTCGGACAATCAGGTGATTCAGTCTGCAATAGGGATTCGTTCTTTGAATATAGTCCTCTCTACATCAATTCAGTTCTTTATCTACTAGCTTCTTTTCTCACACTTATCGATAAACAAAGTTGCAAGAATTTGCTGTTTCTCTACCATATAATAGAAAAAATATTTTTTGTGAGAAGTCAATGGCTACGCATTATAAAAGCAATTAGTCAATTAAAATCAAAAGGTACGCAAACATTTCATAATCCACAAATAAACTTATAATTATAGAAACACAGACATATTTTTATACATTAATATAGTTTCACATTGACAACATTATCAGTAGCTCCATACAATCTCTTGCCTTACGTCACCTGTTAAGAACGCCCGTCAATTCTACCCGCATTTGATCGACAGCTAAATGAGAATAGTTCCGCGCGAGCGACACCGCTCACCTTACAGTCGCACGCGCATCCGGGCGCAACTACTATCTCACGACGACAAGAGCCTTTAAACTTATCGACACGACTTGATGTCATACGTAAAATATGTCATTATGTACCTATTGTAACTGTTTAAATATTATAAATGAGAGAGTAACTCTGTTTGTTAATCTTTTAAGTTAATCGATTTTGATAAAACTTGGCACAGAGTTAAATATGCATAGAGATAAAATAATATAAAATAAAAATATTATGTTATCTTTTATAGCCCGAAAAAAAGGGTTGCAAAAGAGGATAAAAGTCCCTCATTAGCGTAGATGAAACCATGAAACTTAGTTTTTGGGTGTTTGTTAAACAATGCATAGAGCAGATTTTTGCACAGAGATCGAGGGCTAGAGAGGATAGTTGTTTTTCCACTGTATGAAATTTATCATTACTACGGGAAAAGTCGAATAAAAAGCGCGTGTAGTCGCAGGAAGCAGCAAATTTTACAAATATTAAAAATACGTTTTGTATGGCATCGGCGTTAGTGTATATTTCAGTGTAAAATCGAAAATTATCCACGTCATTGTTTCTTATAAATAGTAAGAACAGAAAATCGTGTCGGACGTTGTAAGGGAGTCTAGATGTACTACAAACAGACGGTAATACAGACACGCTGTTATTAGTGTCGGGACAATCTCTGATGAAGACAGAAGGGGGATAATGATATACACTGAATAATGGACTGTAATGATGTAAACTTTGTAGTATAGGCCGTTGTATGTTTATTGTTTGCTTTACATAGTAATGAAGTGATTAGATTTTAGCAGTGTGTATAGCATTTCAGGATCTTTTCCTAGCTTAAAATTGGACCAGTCTAATAATACCAGTCGTCATAATAATAATAATAATAATTTTTGGGCGCGTAAAATTTTTTCTTCCCTCATGGGTCCAGAAAGTGTTATAGTTCACTAAAGGTACTATTAGGTACATAAATTGCAGCAAATGATAATAACAGCACTCAACTTCAAGTAGTTTACGTGCACCAACATTGTTATTTAAATCTCACGCCGATCACCGATCAGGTTCCATACATCAATCGTGCGCAAACGCATCCCATCGGCGTTTTTCGCGTGTTTCGTGACGTCACACGCGTCTATAAATCAGCCCGAGCATTGTCTGCAATAGGGCTGTCAGCTAAATTACTAGTTATCCAGTAATAGTATTGAAACGTTACTAGCGAGCATGCTAATTGGAATAACAGTGGAATGATGGAATGTTGGCGTGAAAAATGTTTCCTGGTTATAATTAGTTCACAGGGAATAAACTACTTAGAATATTTTACATTCAAGAGTTTTTTTTCTGGTGCCTATGTGTTATGTAGCTTATAAAGAATTTTTAAATGTTTAGTCTGGTTTGTGTTTTTTTTGCGGTTTTTCTGTTTTGATGTTCGGTTTTCGATGAGTAAGAGCATTCGCTATAGAGTGTTTTTTTATTAAGGGCCACGCGGCCTGTATTCTTTCATTGACACTGGTTTTTTTACCGATTATGAATATCTTTGTATATTATTTCAATTTAATATTAACCCTACCAACCCTGTAAATATGCTCATCAAGATACAAGAGTGATGTGTGAAGAGTTATAGCTCGTATGGCGGTGTGAGAACAATCATTTTTGCTATTCATGGTAATTTTGTAATATAAATCACTGCTTCGATGCATCCGATTGACCTGTCTGATGATGGTACAGTGAAGAGCATATCAAACTGAGCATATTGTCCTTGCACCGTTCTTATGTCAGTCGAATAAGGGACAGAATCTCAAGGCGAATGTCCAGCCTGACCTGCTCTTAGAAGTAGGTACGTAGTCGATACGATAAATGCGCTACTCATTTTTTTAATACACTTCTGTACGCGAAAATCTTATACATATAAATCTAAAAATATCCTAAAAAGAATTTGATTCACTATTTTGAAACAGGGTACAAATAAAGGCGTACATACTCGTAATCCAACAAAGTAAAGAAACTAACAAAGTCGTGCAAACCCAAAAATACAAGTGACGTGTTCTCGTTTCTGAGGCCAAGGCCAGTGGGGTAAACCCAAAAAATATTTTAAAAAGATTAAATTATTAATACCTAAAATACATACTTGAAAGATGAATGTAAGGTACTGAGTTTAGGAACAGGTATAAGAATAAAAGACTATAGCCACAAGCACTTACCTAAGGATCTCCGCTCGACAGTCTGTCACATCACACGTAAGTAAAACATCACACAGAGAATATCCCATATTATTGGTTATGGTTTTATTTTATTTTCGACTGTTTCACTACCTACGGCACAATTGGTTCCCAGCCGAAAGACTGGAAAAGAAGAAGGCAAGTAATGTGCGTAAAGAAAATAATATTTTAGGACTACCCACTTATCAACAGGTGATCAAAGAAAATTTAAGCTGAATACAAATGAACAAAACAATGTAAAAATTTAGTCAACACTGTTGGGAAATGCGAAACATTCATTAATTATTCACAAAACAATTTAATCCTTATTGGCTTCATATAGAACGTTGACACAAAGAATTCTAGCAATTCCACAGTCAGGAAATTTTAATATTTCCAGCCAGGATGTTATCGATAAATTAGCGTTATCGGCGGCGCGTGCGCTCACAGGCAGACCACACCGCGCGAGGGGGGCAGCTGCTTTAGTACGGCGAAAAATAAAAAATAATAACTAGAACAAAAAAAACTAAAAGGTCATACGAATTAGCGGCATGTTTGATGTTATTACTTACTTCAACTTGACTGCGACGAGTTAGAAAGGAATTTATTGTTTTCGTACCTAGGACATCAGTTTCAACGCCTGCTTTAATAGTTTAAATCGCTACCTATTATTCATCTATTTCTATTTTTTTAACTCATTAGCTACTTAGCTGTTGCAGCAACCTACACCTAGGGAACTCATGTCATGGTAACCGATTCATATTAATAATAAAAATACTAAATGTTTGTTTATTTAGTTAGACTTCATTTGGACCACTTACACTTACAATAGTATTACATACACTAGACTTTTAAAATATAAACTTAGTAACGGAAACATAACTTAATTTGATTTGATTGATTTCATTTGCTGCTAGATTCATTAGGTACCTAATTATTTCGCTTTACTCTTTTTTTTTATTGCGATTTTAAGTGTGGGGCTCCGAACAAATAAATACGTACATCGTTATTGATAAAGCTGAAAAGTTCAGAGGCTTTGCCGAATATGATAAAACCAGGTGTCCACCCGCAGCTACGCCCGCGTTGTTTTTTTTACTTTTCCGTGCACAGTTTCCCGTTGGAATGAGATATTATCCTGCGGTAAAAAGTATTAAAAATGTTGAACGAGGATATAAGGTAACACCATGCAAAATTTTATTTCGGTCCAGCAGTTTCGGAGATTAGCTCGTTCAAACACACAGTGGAACAAAAAAATCTGGATTTGTTCTATTTGATGTGACATTTAACCTCTACAGTTCAGTTTTATCAAGATAGTGGGCTCAATTCTGCCGTGGCCGCTAAAATATCTAAATATCGGGATGTTTTTAAATTCCTGCTAAATTACGCGTAAAATCGATGTTTGACGTGTCTAAATTTTGGTTGGCAATTACCTGTCCCTCTTCGTTCATAAGAACGTGAAATAGACATAACAACTTACATAAGTACATATTTTAGCGGCCACGCAGAATTGAACCCAGTGTTTCTGAAATATATGCGTAGCAGTTGATTTAAGAAAATTGAATGAACTAACAATTATAAAAACACCCATCAATATTTTTACTTGCATGTCAGTATAATTGGATGCAGATTACAAAATACACATTGATTGCAATAATGGAAAACTACATTACCTAGGCCGAGGCAGGAATACCGACGCCGCCACTAATAATATCAATCAAATAATTTGTTGCATTCATGCCCCCACCATGTTCTTTTTTATGTGCAGTCATATGCACCTTAAGTGATGGTGATATAACTTTTTTTCGCGCAAAAATGTTTGTAATATGCGAGTATTTCTAGTCTATGGTTATTCGTACAGTCGATCACATATTAGCCTGTCAGAAAACATAAAAATGAGTATTCGCTAAAATTTGGTACGTAATGTTGTTTATTAGTCTAGGTTAGGTAGGTATGTATTAATATTTAATATAAAAAAATATTCAGTGGCAATTCCAAGCACAAAAATATATACTTTACAAATTAATCAAATATTTTATAATTGATTATGTCTCTTTATTTTATACCTTGCCTTTATCAAAACTTCTGTGCTGTTTGTTGTAAATGGACAGATAAACTTTAATTATTACAAGACTTTGAAAAAGAAATGCGATACAAAGTTTTACTCTTTATCAATGGTTGCCAGAAAGAAATCACTTTGAGCGAAAAAGTGGTACAACACAAAAATAAGAAGGCATATGACGGGCCTTCTTATATTTTGTTGTGTACAATCTTTTTGTTGTTTATTTGCAATAAAGTATTATTTTAATTTTTGCATCAATTTTTTACTTGCCTCTTTGTAATTTTGTATTTGACTGTACCAGCGCCTGCGCACACATCAATTACCCACTCAGCCCTATGTAATTACCGCTTTTAATTGGATAACACTAGAAACGTTAATGTCTAGATCTAGATACAGAAATCGAAGGTGATTAGCTTTTTAATTGATTATGCCCAGTCTGATTAATGAGCCGTGCTTGATGAGTGAACAAATAAGTAAATAACAGTATTCGTTAAGTCATTGAAAAAACATTGAGTCAAGAATACAATATTAAATTGTCTTACTTTACTCTAACATTCTCCGTACTGTAAGCCTAGCATGAGACACTAGACAAGCAAATATCTCACATTTATCTGTCACAAAGATACGAGAAACCCGCCATATTAAAATTCCCTTCAATACGCACGACAAAAATATGTCTGTCCCGCCCCCTGGACGAACGTGGTTATTCCCTGGACCCTATGAATTGGCATGTCACTTTTTTCACGAGAAGAAGCGACTGAATAACATTTGGTTTGTAAGTGGCCTGCCAGATAATAATAATATGACTTCATAATAATATGTACCTGCCTATGTATTATGTATTAACGTATTTAATGATTTTATTAACGCCTTCTAAAGCCTATATAAAATAAATGCGTTTGAATTAGAATTTTAAAAAGTGTACCCAGATATCGTATGTACAGTATGGTGCATGAGACTACCGGCTTGCTATTATATGCGCTTCTGTCTGTATGCACGGTGTACCAGCCAGTGCATGTTCCCATAGTACTTCGAATACCAAGTAACGGTAGGCTCGAGCCGCGAGCCCCCCGGTGGGGACCGGAGAACTCAAGTCCGGTGAAGCTCGATTGGTCGTACTTTTTCGAAACGAGCATAGGTAAAAAAAACTGAAGATCTGTATGAGCTGTTAGAAGGGTGTAAGTAGGTACCCACTGTATAGTTCTGGGATTCAGAGAGGAAACTAAACTGTTTCAGATGGCTCCGTAGCCTAGTTGGTAGTATGCCCGCCTACAAAGCATAGGGTTGCGCGTTCGAATCTCGCCCAGGGCAAACATTTGTGTGATGAGCACTTGTGTTTGCCTTGTGTCTGTATGTTGTAGGTATATTTTGTAACCATGGGTTACCCTGGAGGGTTTATGTAGGTTAGGTATGTATATCAGCTAGAAGCTAGAAAAGAGTTTCCAATGTAACGTTAAATAAATAGCTCTTCGATCAACGCAGGACAACAATTCGTACGAAAATTATTCTGCTTTTTCTAGACTAGAACGGGAACGAACGGCCAAGCGAACGGGAACAGACCCAGCAACGTCCTGATATCAGATGACGAGCCCGACGCGGGCGCAGTTTACGAGCGATCTAATTTATTGAAGCGCGCAGATTGCGCGGTCGCCGCCGCTTTGTTTCCAGTCTTACGCTTATCGCGCCGCGTACTATCGCCGCGCCGCCAGCCTGAGTAGTCTATGCCTCTCTCTATGCTGCTCCCATAGTCTATGGCACCTCAGCTTATAATAAAATTCAGCGGGATTCTTTGAATTTAAGGTGAGTTCATACACGTAGAAAGGTTCACTTCTTGCAGCTTAGGTTTCCTAAACTTGTTGGCTTATTAGGGCTACGAGCGATCCACTCCCACCTAAATCAGGTGAAGCTTAATTCAACAACTTACAGTACAAAAGGTAAAAATATCTTAAATCTTTTATTGATGCTAACGACAACTACGTCTCCATGGATCTTTTTTTTTTTAATTGACCTATGCTTGTGTCGAAAAGGTATGACCAATCAAGCTTCACCGGACCCTCGGGGGAGCGGAAGTCTCCATGGATCAGACAAAGACCAGAGCAGCGATTTTCATGACCCTTTTGAAATCGTTGGTCTCATTTGTGACGACACCTACTTACATCTACTTTTGTTGCGAACCTTCCTGCCACATAACGTCAGTCCTGCAATTCTTCGGACTGTGTTGGTAACTTTGCTGCAACATTTTGAAATATTTACCTATCAATATCCATTATTTCTCCTGTCGCAGAACCGATAAACGCTGGAGTAAGCGGGTTCTATAGTGGAGACCACGTCTAGGTAAACGAAGTGTAGGACTCCCCCCGGCTAGATGGAGTGACGATCTGCGAAATGTGGCTGGCAGCAGGTGGGTGCGTGCGGCCGAAGTGAGGGCCAAATGGCGCGCCTTGGGAGAGGCCATGTCCAGCAGTGGACTGCCGCAGGCTGTTAATGATGATGATGTTCATTTCTCCTATGGTCCTGACCACTGGTACTTAGTTTTATAATCCTTCGAGCTATTTGGTAGCTTTGGTTTGCCTGCGAATATTGTCATTCCCGCTTCGATAACTTAGACTAAATTTTGCGTATGCAATGATTTAGCCACATTTGACATTTAGCTCCACAAAACAATACAATACAATACAAAACAATGAACATCGATATACGAATCAATACGATTCAATCAAGCCGCACTGCCAATCGATTACAAGTCGCTCGTCGGCACAGTCACGCTAGCATACTCGCAACCGTCAGGTTGGGATTCGATAATTAATATGCTAATAGTACAGCTTTGCCCACCCTTGCGTACGTGAGAGGCATACTGCTTCGGAGCATAGATTAACTAGCTAGTGCTTGGACTTATATCATCAACACTTATCTTCTTCCATTTATTTTATAAGGGCGGTTTGGTTTCAAACGTTTTCCTGCTTGCTTCAGGAACTACGTATAATCCCGTATATCGTTTATATTTATTCATTTAATATCTCTACATGGCAACAGTAGTAAGTGGAACAGTTCAATTATTACTTTTGACTAACTGTAAGCAAGTAAAAGTAATTAAAGACACTTAATTGTGTAAAACGAAAAAACACATGACAACACCGATGATCCAAGTGCGCAAGTCCGGTGAAGTTTGATACTCATAATATTCACATCAATTTTGCGACTACTCTTTTTAATTGACCTATGCTTTTGTCGAAAAGGTACGACCAATCAAGCTTCACGGTATTTTGCGACACAAGCGTAGAAAAAAAATCACAGCTTAAAGAGAATGTGACTGACTTTCATCAACCCTGAAAATATTATTTTTCTTGTTTCGTACGCATCAGAATCTTGTTTCAACCATAGTCACGTCAAGTCCGCGCAACATAATCTTTGTGCAGTTGATTTGCGTGCGCGGGCGCAGCAGCTAGTGAACTGCAAAAACGTCATAATTTACGAGCTGTCCGCTGACGTTTGAATGACAGCCAGCGGTGTAGTCAGCCGTAACTCGTCCGTAATGAAGCTAGGAAGCTGCCACTTTCATATACTAACTGGTTGCTAACTGCTAGTGCTAATATTCTACAGCCGCCAGTTATTATCGTGAACTCAGTCAAGGGCCTCGGTTTTTTTTAAGTCTGTCTGACCTGTCTCGGGATTATACAATCTATTAATTTTACACATTTTTTATTTATTTATTGTATTTTAAAATATATTCCATGAGAGTTTCGAGGTTAACCTACCTCACAAACCCTATCGGAATTAAAGAACCACCTATTGTATCTTCCAATAATACCTTTTTAACCTCTACCTACCTACTTCGTATTCATGTTGACAACTGTGCATTTTAAGATGTAATGACAAGCTGAGTTATTTAGGTAGGAACTATAAATTTATTTACTCTATTTATGTAGCAGCACATCAGGCTAATTAAAGGTAGCAGCAAGCAAGCAAATTTTGAAATTTTGCTGAGAATTTAACAGATAGCATGAACCATAAATTAAATAAATAAATACTTCAAGATAGTAACTGACTGTATTAAATATAAATGTAAACGTAAATTTGACTGTCTTATTAATGTTACTACCTTAATTAGGTAAGTAAGTAACCACCTGTTACATGAGAGAAAAATTACCAAAATGTGCATTTCTATCCAATTAGTTCGAACGAATGAAGCTTGAAATAATTGCAACTTCGACATTTAGTTATCTACGAATATCTACTGACATTTCCACACAAAAATCATTATTTTGATGTCTCTTTTCCAGGAATTGAATGTTACCAAGAATGTTACATACATTAATTACATATAGTTCCAGTTTTACTAAAGAACAAAATTAAATAACAATTCTGATTTTAAACTAAAAAAAAGTATTACAAAAATACCACCCGCAGGAAAACAACCGATATTCCAAATTTAAAACGAAATCTATATAGTCCACATTCTGAATTCAAAACATTCGACGGGCGTTATCGAAAATGTTTCGCGCGCTTCACAGTGACATTACGTCAAAATCACTGACAGCGCGCGTCAAAATTTAAATAGGGAGATTGACAGTGACGCGATATCGCAATGTCGCGCTGCTTTCAGCCGCAGTCAGTCGTATGACGAGATATTTTAAATTGACAAGGATATAAATAAAATAGATGTACTTAAGCAAAGATACATATAAGTACCAAGGACTAATTTCTAACGTCCTTGATAGGTACTATAGTTAAGGGGCTCTACCATGCTAAGTGGCGCCGCCATCCTGAAAAAAATAATAACTCGGGAAATAAACAATTTTTCAAAAATCCGGTCCACAGAACTGGAGTCGGGGTGCTGTAGGATATATAGCTATGAGCGCCCTTAAGTAGATATTTTAAAATAAGGTAGTGTCGCCGAAGATAGCCCGGCTCCTAAGATAGCCCACTTTAAAAAAAATACAGTTATGATTATTCGAAACATTTGAAATTACGCGGGTTTATGCTACTAGTATCATAGACAATAGTGCAAGTGTGTTTCATTACCGGGGGCGCGTTCAGTGGTTTCGTACGAGTGCACTCGAGCGCGCTCGGTGCGCGCTCTAAACCGTTCCGTGGCTCGGTGAAATTTTACCCTGACAGCTGTCAGAGCGTAGTTTCACCCGTTCCGTGGCTCAGAGCGAAACAACCAAACAACCGTCTAATGAGATGGTTAATTTTTACTCTGACAGCTATTTGACGTTTAAAGCTTGCAATTTATGTCAAAGTCAAAAGACTCAAAAAGCCCGCCATTTTGTTTCGTAGTTACTTTCGAATAATTTTGTTAAATTTGTATATCACAGACGTCTAATACGTCTGTAATGTATATAAAAGTAGAAAACAATTGAGACAGGAGAAGAATTTTCTCTCGTCAAATATTTGAGGTTATAAAAACAACTCGATCGTTCAGTGGCTCGGTTGCAACTCAAACGGGTTAAATTTTACCCAAACAACTACGCTCGAAGCCACAGAACGCACTCCGGGGCGTCACCATTTTGAAGACAGACGACAGTTTGCTTGGTCATGTCAGAACGATACACGTTTTATAAACTCCACGATGTCATTTCTTTTGAAAATTTGCAAATTAAAAGCAAATCTGTTTGCTCTAAACTGTGAAAACTCGTATTTAATTTATTAATCAACGAAATTACAGATGAGTTTTATTATTTTATTACCTATTTTGTATTTTTACGAGATTATACTTAAACTGGGGGTAATTTCCTATCATGGCCCATAATATGATCCCCAACATAGCCCCATTCGCTTTTCAGATTATTTTGAGATACTTAATTTATTTTTTTGTTAAGAATACACGCACATAATTAAAGACAATAGCGTCTTATTTGTTTTTACTAATAAGTACAGTCACGAGTAATAAGATAGAAACATCCTTAAGCTTCAAATTCATGTTGTCGCAAAAATATGTATGCTGAAATGTGTCCCATAATTATGGGAACGCTAAGTTGTGTCAAAATAAACTACACATTTTCATCAAAATAATATAAACAACAGATAATCAAAAAGTAATATTCACTTTTAGTTTTATAATTTATGTACCCATCAATCAAATCAAAAATATGCACACAGTACATCTTCAAAAATATGTACACAGAACTGCTTTAAAAATATGTATAATACAGCACACTTTCGAAATTATGTAAACATTAGGGCTAATTCAATTTCTTAATGTTTTAGTACATAATTTCGAAACTGTATGGTTTTTTTTTTTATTTTTTTTTATTTATGGCTTCTGCTACTTTGTTGTATGGTATTGCACCCGCCTTAACAAATCTTGACACGATTAACGTTCGGATACACATTATCTCGCTCTGTACACGCTCCTGCAATGTTTCTTTTTCAACAGAAAGGCAAAGGTATCAGGCATGCAACCTTAATCCGCAATGAACTGAACCATGGTCCAAGAAAACAAGGTCTTGCAAATAGACCACGTGACTGACACGAGTCTACGTCATTTCTAGGTGCGTGTAATAGACAAGGATGAACAGCGCAAAATGACGAATAATGATTTTTGAAAAGTATCAAAAGTGACTTAAAAAATTTATTTGGTTTAAATTATATTATTATTTTGAAATTTTGTTATTTTAATTATAATAGGTAATGGGTAATTATTTGGTTCAAAGTTGTATCACAGAATACCAAATAGTAGTTTGTATGAGCTGTTTATTAATAATGATTGTTTGGTTCAGAATTAAAACACTGATTTTTTAGCTCTTGTTTTATTGAATAGAATATTCATTTATTTATTGCACAAGTATCTCGCGTGTTTATTAAAAATTTACATCTCAAAATACATAATCTACATTTATAATCTCAAAATTAGGTATACACTTTTTGTGTCATTTTATTGTATATGTTAACGGAAATGTATGAAATCCGTCATTGTATACAATTCCTAGGAAATGTATACAATGCCTAAAGTCGCCCGGAAATGTATGAAATAAATTATATTCGACACATTTCCTAGGAAATGTATACATTTCCTAAATGGCAATCGGAAATGTAATATTCAAGATGTCAATGGGTAATTGGGGAAAGCGGAGCAAGGGGAGGCTAATTGCAACTGAAGTATATAAAATTACTACTCGTACAGAAGGGTTATTTACCTCCCTGCACCAAAATAAGTTCCCCGCCCGATATCTCTCAACTTACTGCATCCCGCGGGCGCCGCCAAACTCCGCCGGATGGTGAAGCGTGGTAGTCGATGAAGCATAAAGACTATTTTTCTTTGATTTTCATTTAGACAGACATAGATATAATTTACGTCTGGTCGTTGTCTGTTATAAAAATTAGAACCACGTTGCGCAAACATTCAGTGCCTATATACCAGTCATAAATAGTTACTGATAGTTAAATTTTAGAAAGCTCTAATAAATATTTTATATTTATGTTTATGTATATTATGAGTAAAAAAAAGGCTTTTGCTTTTACGTTGTGGCGTATTATTTACTTAAACGATAGACTGTTTACTTATCAAATTAAAATTTGAGCTTTACAAGCTTTATTATATATTTTTGTGCTAGATACGCTGTACTAAAAAATAATAAATCGCTGATTTTTAAAGTTTAATTAACAAAAAGCCTTACAAAGATATTATATTTTACCGTATGATTGTTGCATTACTTCAACGAGAGCCTGCTTTATTCATTTTATTCACAGAAAGCATTAGTTTTAATACATTTCCTAGTACAAGTTCGGAATTTTATACAATTCCTAGGAAATTCATACATTTCCTAGGATATGTGTGAATTAAATAATCTTTGAAACATTATTTCATACATTTACTAACGAGCTCCGGAATTGTATACATTTCCTAGGAATTGTATACAATTCCTGGATTTCATACATTTCCTGTAACATATACATAATGAAATTCATAAGAACCTATACAATTTCTATAATTATGTAAACATGTTGTATACATATTATTGAAATTGTCATGGATTCTTTATAATTCTATTGGAAGTGTAAACTTATTACAGATTTTGTTTCGTTTATATTACTGTACTGTGAAACTAATGTATACCTACTTTTGACACAGTTTGATGTATAGATAATTTAGAACAAGTAGTAGAACACATATTTTTTAAATGATAGAAGTGAAGATATTTTTAAAAATGTGACAATGTATATATATTATTGCTCGTGACTGTACACTTATTTTGATTGATCTCAAAGTTAATTATCAGTATCCCTTAGATAGCCCACCTACTAAAACGAAAATGTTTTAGAAAAAAGAATTGATTTCTTTATATTTTCGATAAGTTACTTTCAAAGTTAATTTAAAAGTGAAATATATTTTTATTTAGTAGTTAGTTTTTATTTTATAGTTGATTTATATTTTGATAGATTTAAGTTGGCCCACATTTGAATTTTTCGTTAACTATTTTACCTTTTGTGAATAATGTTATGAGAAGATTGTGTTTCATTTTGATATTTTATGTTAAAAGTGTTAAAATGTTTATAATGCATATATTTCCATTAATATTTTTCGGGCCATCTTCGGCGACCAGCTTCCCAAGATAGCCCAATACCAAGTTTATAAAAAGTGTTTATCTTTGTGTTAAAATGCCAAAAGCTGTACTACTTTTTTAGGTATCTTGCTTCCCAAATAAATATATTATAATTTCCATTATGTTTTTTCTTTACTTTACTTAACTGCAAGATTTTACAAGGATTTGAAATTAAGTGGGCCTTCATCGGCGCCCGTACCTTATAATAGAGCAGTTGTTTATAAGTTTTGATGTAAAATTGAATCTACATTTATTTTCGTATGTCTGGTCTATTTCAGATGCAGATTATTCACATCCGCCTATGAAGATAAAGATACAACACACTTACTAAGACATCTGAAACTATTTTGAAAATGTTAAAAACCTTTACATGAGCGTCATAAACGAGTACTTACGTCATACAGATCAAATCAGAGCTAAGGCATAATGATACTTTAGACTATTTGCAACTTAGACAAATTACCCCTTTTAGACTAGCTACAAAATAGGTAAAGTAATATTTTAACCACATACGATTTAGACGAGTTAATTGCTACATTCTCAAACTAAAAAATCTAAATTCACAATTGCTCCATCATCATCAGACCACTGACATCTGCGTCTCTTAAAATCGTGTTTTATTTTTTGTGAATTTAATACAACATCACTTAGCAGCAGCCAGCAAGAAACGATTTACAATATAATACAATATTGTTTATTGACACCAAAATTCTCATCATAAGCTATCCAATAATTAAAAGAAAACGTCGTCGTGAGGAAACCTGCACACTGCGAAGATTGTTTGTGAAGTTGACACTGGGCTAGCGTGGGACCTATTCACCCTGATTTCAGGATAGAATCGAACCCCTCGGTGGGGACATATATGAGTTAACGATCCAATAGGATCAACAATAACACGACTAATCTCTCCTAAGTTGGTGACTGTCAAGTTGCGGAATCAGAAATAGTGAGAGCGTCGAGCGTCGATATCGCTGCGAGGATCAGGTGCCTTAATAAGGCTGAGGCAGGGGAGCCTCTGCTAAGTGAAGAGAACAAAACAATGACAGTATGGATGTAGATTTACTGGACACAGTGCTCTACTGGCCTGCCTTAGAACAGAGGTGGCGTGGAGACGTGTTCCTACTCTTTTTTTTATTTATTTTTTTATTTTTTTGAATTGACCTATGCTTGTGTCAAAAAGGTACGACCAATCAAGCTTCACCGGACTTGCGAACTCTACCCCAAAAAAGTCATATTATACCAACGCGTCTAGGGGCGGCTCAAGGGAGCCTCGGACCACGGCCTAGCGCGTTGATATTGAAAAACATCGTGAAGGAGACGACGCCTGAGGGGCTCAGTCTCTGATTTTCAATTTTGATTTTGGTTCTGGCCGCGCCCCCGCCGGCGGGTACGGGCGTTGTTACCTGAAGGGTAATTGTTACCTTAAGGGGTGTTCCTACTCAATATATTTGGAATCGCTTAGAAAAAAATAATGAATCGATTCGGTTAAGATGAGAAAATAAATCAATTTCAACAATCGAAGATCGAAATGAAAATATGTAATTAATAATAAAAATTATGAATTAAGCTTTTACACTTTTACACACAAAGCATGCTTCCGAATTCAATACGTTGGCAGATCGGTTTTTACCGAATGTCATTATAATAATATAGTTTAATATTTTACTACTAAAGTTATAATTCTTATTAATATAACTACATACAATACTTGACGTTCGGCAGTGAGTCTTTTTATTAGTCAGAGACAGGACAAATAAATTAGCTTTTTTCGTGTTTAGAAAAGTAAATTTAATCAGCCACAAACAAAACTTAATTTTTAGTGTTTTATTTATATACTACTAAGCTTACTAAATCGTTTGAATTTAATATCGAAAGGACTATTTAATTCAAGCCGAATAGCGACTCCATCGATATATCAGTGCTAGTATTTGAGACGGGATCGCGGGCTGTAGATAGCGCGGCGGCAGACATTTTTTTGCTCGTATTTTTTTTATTTGTTCTTGTTTTTGCGTCCACATACGCTAATCTGGGGGACGGGCGATCGGTTTGTATGGCATCTACACTTTCCTGGAATTCCCATCTGCATAAAGCTCCGCTGGACAGTGGACTGCGACTAGATCTATAAGGAGATAGAATGAGAAAGTGAATGTGGACATAGTTTCAGTTTTCGAAGTTTGCACATATTCTCCTTTCTTTATCACGATATTATGTCAAATAAACGTTCTTTAACCGGGGCTCAAGCCTACCCTGAAATCAGGGCGAACAAACGTACTTGTCTTTATCGGAATTAAATACCTTGGGGCCATGCATTCTCCTATAAAACAATTCAAAGGCTGTATATGAAGTTGACCAGTAACTGAACCAGTAAGTGTGGTAGGCATAATTTTAATATGCGGACAGAAATACAAAAAAAAACTATTTACACTATTTTACACTTGTTTGACATTCTATTTAGATATTTTCTCAAGCGTTCATTTCAATAGTAAATACGTATTTTTTTCATTGTTGCTTTCTATCACGAAAATAAAACACCTGAAATATTTTGTTTTTGTGCTGTTTGTCTTATTGCTAATAAATAATAAAAAAATATATGGAATCACTAAACAACCGGCAGCGTCGACAGGAGCAAATTTAACAACTAGACCATTTACACTTAAAGCCTGTTTAGTGTTTATGATTATTGTTAACGCAAACAAGTCCACAGAACTTTTTATTATATTCCATTCTCATTATTTTTATGGAGTTGGCTGGCTAGACTAGATTATGCGTATAAAAAACCGACAATTATAATGTATAACATATTTTTTCTTTCATCAGAATGTGAAACGGGAACGAGCGGGGAGCGGAACGGTATGGGGGTTTATATACAAACTGTAACACACATTGCACCGCCTTTCTATGTGGAAAATTGTATGTAATCGTAAACAGCTCATATATGTCCCCACCGAGGGGCTCGAGTCTACCCTGAAAATCAGGGTGAACAGGCCATAGTCGTCCACGCTGGGTCAGTGCGGGTTAGTTAACTTCACACACAATACGCAGGTTTCCT
Organism: Teleiodes luculella; assembly: GCA_948473455.1. Lineage (NCBI taxonomy): Eukaryota > Metazoa > Arthropoda > Insecta > Lepidoptera > Gelechiidae > Teleiodes > Teleiodes luculella. The sequence goes on along the minus strand of OX419586.1, from coordinate 585,610 downwards.
CGTGATGTTTACCTTTACCATAAGAGCGTCGAATAAACGTACCATATGAATTCGGAAATCGAAAATACATTGGTACCTACGTACAAGGCTTGAACACGGGAACTTCAGTATGGAAGTCAACGGCCCTAGCCACTGGGCCACCGAACACGACGGTATAATATATTATTGCATTTTATGTACCGCCGCTCTGGAACGCACTATTTCCTGCGTCTCTGGGTTCAAACTTGAAGATGTTTGGTGGACCCCAGTCCATTAGTGGGCTTTCTGTTATGATTACGGTGATTTTTTATTAGACGTTGCTGAAACTTTTTAGTTAGTTCATAAGAATTTTCCTTATCAGGAAGGAAATGGATTATCAGGAATCAATCTTTCTTATCAAATTGACTTAACTGTGATTGATTGTTGTCTATTTTATAGTAAGCCAAAATAAGGTTACTTTCTGTAAAATCATTTTGTGATGAGTCACATCTAGTATAAATTTTACCCGTCCGACCAACAACACTAAAATTTTTATATTCTGATTCTCTATTAGGTACTTTTCACATAATGAAAAAAGCTCTTCTCAACTAAATTACTAATATCTACAAGAATATTTGCAATAATTATTTCGCTTTCCACTGACACTAAGTTGACAGCATCTACCAAGATATGGTCACTGGTGGTCACCTGCTCATTACTGCATTTCTTCCACTGCGCCTGCGACGCAACGCGTGCGCACGCAGCCACGTTCCAAAGTTAAAATTTAAACGCATTCGCTCGCTATCTGTCATCGCGAACGGACGCCAGCCAGTATGGGACAGTATCGATTTTTTTTAAATCGATTAAATCTTCTACGATGTCGGATGGTCATTAAAATAATGTTCCTTTAATAGTATCGATAAGGACGAAATTGAACACGCCATTTTTGCATACAGGTGCCCGCTTTAATAAAATATTAGACCTTTTCGACGAACTTGATTAATGTTATTAGTGTTGCTAATGTGGAAATAAAATATGTACCTACGCCTTTTAATGAGGAATTTTTAGTTACCTACCAGGTAGCTATTAAGTAGGTACACTGCACAGCGCATCGAGCTTACACAGTACCTAGTAGATTAACCACTGGAAAGCTATAATTTTAACTGCAATGACTCTCACCGGATTGTCGGTCCACCTTGAGGGTACCATAAGGGGAACTTGCCCACTCTTCTTGCCAAGTCTTCCGGCGCTTGGTCACTATTCAAAAACCTTCCGGCTATCGGTTCTACGCTCAATGTATGCGATTTTTCTGGCTATGTCAGTGGAATGCGTCCGCGATTTTGTCATTCCTAATTCGATCACGCAGGGAAATTCCAAACAATGCCTTGTCCATCGCTCTAGATTCTAGCACAATGAAAATTTGGTTGTTAATAAAGAATAAAATTAACTCACATTAGCATTTACACTACGGTGTCCTGTCCAGAAAAAGGACTATTATAAACAGAGAGGTGGTACAATACAATACAATACAAATATTCTTTATTGACACCAAGAAACACAGACATTATAACACATACAAAGAGAACATTAGGTTTCAACAGGCGGCCTTATTGCTAATGTAGCAATCTCTTCCAGGCAACCCATTTCCAGGAGAATGGTATAGAATAAAGTAGTGTGGTAAAACCGCGTTATAAATTTTACTGTTGGTCAAATAATGTAACATTAAAAGTTAGGCGAGGGCTAAATACACGTGGGCAAGGGCGCTGCTCTCCATACAAATATCAAAAGCGACACGGTCAAAATACAAAGTTTCACATGACAGCCACATTAGTTCTTTTTTTGACCACATTCATGTAGATCCTTGTCGGCCCCTAATCACATTACCAACCGTCCTATAACCGTTATCAAGCATTGCGATTCTCAAGTCAATCAAACTGATATCCGCCGTCAATCGATGATCAATCAATCAATCCACGGTGATAACTAAACAGGTGGAATCCCTTGACGATGATTGAAAACTCTATATCAGTGATATGATAGCTTGATCAATAAAAAGGTCGAGAAGATGATAAAATATTATTTTCAACATCTTACAAAATGTACTTACTTACAAATGTACGCATCTGTAGCATACTAAAGCCTCGTAGGTAGAAAATTGTTCATTATATGCCACAATTGCAGGAATAAGCGCGCGCATAGAAAGCGGGCAAAGAATAAAATAATAGCATAACAGTAGGTACTAGGCCGCAGGACGATATGCGAGTTTATATGCAACATGTAACACAGATTGCGCCCGCTTTCTATGAGACAGGCTGCATATAAACTCGGATATTATCGTCCCGCAAACCATTGTCCCGCGTCTGTGGGTAGGTAAGCGGGTTTTGACTTCACAGACAACTTTCTTTCGTCGCAGGTTATTGTAAGTTTCCTCGTGATGTTTTCTTTAGCCGTTAATAAACCGGAAATAGTAGGTACACAAAATCCGAAAATTAGAAATATTGATACTTGACGTGGATCGAACCAATGCCTCCCAAATAGGAAGTAACGGTCCCAGCCATTGCGTCGGTTGGGCTGTCTACTTCATTAATAGGCATGACCCTGGTATGGTCGTCGGTCATCAACTTCAAACTATTCTCAAGACTGAATAATCTTCATAGATAATCTTGAACGAGTTTTAGACAAACACAGTTTAGATTAAATGATTCGTTATCAGATTAGACTGGATCACAATTTCTTAAAAGCCACAAAGATCCCTATTTTTCCAGACTCTCATCCCAAACTTGTATCTCAATTTACCGCGCGACCCATCAAAAATGCAACGACCCCTTCTCATTCTGGCGAAATTTGGGAAACAAAAACAACACTGAGTACGGCCATTCATTAAAAGTTTTTCTCCCAATGACGCTGGCGCCCTCCTCTATTCGGCGGAATTTCTCGTGTCTGGCAACACTAACGGGGCGACAACGAGGCAAAGTTAGATTGCAAGAGGTAATACGCCCTTTGCCCTCCAAGATGAGGTGAGCTGCTGAGATTTCATGCTTTTTTCGAAGACGCTTAATCTAGCTTGCGGTCGCCTAATTTTGTTTTGTAGAAAATTTTACATAAGAAATTGAATTGGAAACCGAATCGTAGTATTTGGGAAATTGGGAACAACAAAGTTGTGCTAAACAGATACAGTTTTTTTTTATATCTTTACTTTTGCTACTTCACAAGGAATACCTACCTTCTTCATTATTATTTAATTACATCATTCACGTGACCAGGATATAAGGAAACTACGAATGTTGCAATTTCTAGTTTCATTTATTTATTTATTTTCTTGAAACCTTAACTTTTCTACAGAAGATCGGCAACTTCTGTCATATCATATCATAAACTCTAAAAAGTGCGGGCTGCGATCCGAGTTTATAAGCAGCTTGTAACACACATTGCGCCCGCTTTCTTTGAGACAGGCTGCATAAAAACTCGGATATCGGATCGCTATCGCGCGGCTCCCGTTGCTGTGGGTTCGTTTTTTTGGGCTAAAAGTTAGTTCACAAGTTAATAAAAAAAAATCTCTATCAACTCCTTGAAGGGCATCAGAAAGTTACGTTACGATGTTGTAACTGCCTTCATGATGTTTCAAAATAGGCTTGCAGTAAACTGTCAGTACGACTTCACACAAGAACATCTTATAGACCCCCCCACACTGGCGTCTTCGAGCGTCTTTCCAGCGTGTCGTCGTCGTCGCGCCAAAAGTCGACGCGGTGCCAACGCGACGTCGACAAGATGCAAGCGCTGCGTTATTTTGAAACACAACATTTTTTTACGAACACAATTTTCTTTTGTTTCATGCGCGCCGGCCAGCGAACGCTCGAAAGACGCCAGTGTGGGCGGTCTCTCACTTAAATGCTAAGAACACTTATGAAAAGATTGCGCGCACCTTTTTGCACGGTGCATCTTGGAGTTGGTTGTTTTTTTCAAAGAGTCCAAAGAATTTATTTTTTAACTATTGGATATAACATCACTTATATAAGTCAAATTTACATTATCCTTTCTGGCGAGTTCAAAATCTTGACTGTCTTCTGTGGAGAACAACTCGCCAATCTTGTTCTATAATTTTATCTTTTGTAAGTTAATCGACTGTCAATACCAATAGTAGGAAATTAACTAATTAATCATGATTAGTTACAAAAACCCAATTATTTTTCAATTTCTAAATAATATTTTATCAATAACTACTATTGCTAATTTTCACGTATTTGCTATCAACTTTGATACATGTCACGCCATCTATCAGCGCGAAGCAATACTAACTAAACAAGAAAATAAACTTATTTCACGACGCATTCCATCAAGCACAGAATATGAAACGTTATTCGCAAATAGTGCAAAAAGACACGAATAGCTATTTAAAAAGAAACAACAGTCAAGCTCGAGCATTATTGTATTCGTAAGTAAGATGAGTATTTTTATTTATCATGTTTAATTAAGGAGTCTCGGCTGGATGGCCATTGTCCGACTTACCTGCCCGACGATTTAAATCTCGCCGACGACGACCGGTTACGCCGCCTGTCATCCACCTTTTATTTTCAATATTTTACTCGTATCTACTTCTCAAAATATCCACTGTAGGTACTTCAAAAGTTACAAAATATAACCACAAAATTGGACACGTAAGTATTTCCTTTTTTCCGCAGAAAATATTTTTCTGCACTTGACACTGATTTTCATTAAAGTACTTATCATAGATTTTTAGCTTTAATTTTTTACAAAACAAGTTTTCTAAAAATAATTTTTCTCTAGTTAGGCTATTTATCAGATAATGATGCTACCTATATTATATTATATAAACTTTCCTTTTGAAATAGTAAGTTACATAAATACATAGTCTATATGGTCTATACTTATTTTTCAGTCAACTCACAAGTTTTCAAAGTCATTCGAACGAATTTGGAATCACATGGTATTCTTTATTTGAATTTGCGCGCCACGCGTATTCCGCATTCGGCGCGCCTTGCACGTTTGCTGTCCGTCAAACGCGGAGGCGGGCCGAGTAGGGACGCCCCTCGCACATGTTCGGCAGTCTTCGGCTAACTTCGCTCCTTCACACTCTGTGCTCTTGCAAGTCGAGTCACAAAGCAATAATACAACAGTATATTCGTGCTTTAACATAATTCAACACCAAATAAGGACAGGTGAGTCATTTGATAACATTAATATCGTTGTTTTATCCGTGTTTTACTATAGGAATAATTGGATTCAGGCCTGTAGCTTGATTGCGTCAGTAAATACCATTGTGACATTGTTTACAAAACGTCTGTACTTTTAGGTGCTTTTTTGTCGTTTAAGAGAACATTTTCGTTTATTTAAACATTAAAGTCGGGTGGGAAAAATATGCCATTTGATTTTATTTCGTTAAATTGTTTCATTAGCTTCAGTTTTTGTTATTTCGAAACATAACCTAAAAAGAGCAAACACAAACAGTGATGTTTCCGCGTGAAAGTCAATAGATGGCGCTTCATGCAGGGACGACGACGGGTAGAGCGGACCGGCAAACTATTCACTAGACGTATAAGTCATTTGCGATAATTGAAGGTTAGTTCGGTATTGTCGAAAATTTTAGATAAAGCGTGTTGTTTATTTTACGACCCCCCTCTATAACTCCACTCCCCCCACCCCGTACCTCATAAATACTGGGTTCACGAGCGTGCTAGTCTTTTAAATCTGCATTTAATGTTGCTACTGTGCTACTGCTGGGTTTCCAGTTTGAAAACTATATTTCTATTTTATTGAGCTTGTTAAAAGTACAGTTGCCAACAAATATTATGCACCTACTTCTGTACATCCGAGCTAAATGCAATGAGATTATTGAGATACTAATATTAGTAGGTAGGTATGAGTGTTTGATTCTTGTCCAATGCAAACATTTTGTGTCATGGACGTATTTCTGTTTTTCCAGATTTTTTTATCTGTCTAGTTTAGTTTGGTTATACTTATCATAAAAGTACATAATAGGTTCTGTATGAGTCGGTGCATTTATGAAATGTCATATTTCATATAAAGTAAAACATGCATGATATAGATAAATGACAATTACCTATTTTATATGAATAAGCACTAACACTAAAACCTGACCTCTCTCACAGCTACTGAAATAGGGAATACCTAGTGATCATTGTTTTTATTTTATAACGAAAAAAAAAATCCATTTACAAAATTCGGTTAAACAGAAACAAATGATTGTTAGTAAAGACAAATTATTAGTAAGATTTTGTGTTATTTTTTATCATAAAAAATATTTGTAATGGGATTTGTTGCCCAGTGGGTCGTATTTTTAACTCGTACAAGTGGATTGTGCACTTCTTCATCGTCAGTAAGAGTCGTCGCCAGTGCGTAGCGTTGATCCACTGCGACCTTCCAGTGGCGTCAGCAAAAACAAACACAACTGTTTTGAAAAAATCAGTTTTAAAAGTGGTTACTGTTTTTCATCTTAGATGCGCTGAGTTTTATTTTGTATCATTAGATTCCTCCCACAGATAGGTGACCTTTAGATACCTTCTTGTAGAGACCTTTCCTATGACAGATTTGATGATCTGGCGAGGATCCAGGTAGCGATAAGCCTCTGGATGCGGGGCAACGAGGACCAGGCTTTGCAAGCTCTTCGTCTACTAGTTAAATGATGGTGGTGATCAATGCCACTCAATGCTGTCTTGTTTCGTGTTCTTATGTATCCTTGGTTTATAGGTCCAATATTTTTTGTTTCCTTCTTAATTGCACATATGTAGGTCTATTTAGTTTCAGTTCACAAAGATACTTTTTAAATTGGTTTAAAACAGAAGTTCCTTGCAGACGGTCCAAGGCGTCGCTGGGGGCCGACTCTTGACAGATTTATGGCGTGCGTGGCTGTTACTCGTACGCACCCCCGCCTCCCTGCTCCGCACCCTGCCCGCGTCCCCTTCTCACGAAAATTAAAACGTTCCATTTACAAAATTCTTTTAAATCCCGCACGATTGAATTTATTTTATTTATTGTTTACGCACCTGAGTTTTGCTGTTGACTGTACCCAATAAAATTGTTTGGCGGTGCGTATTTGCTTTTTTAGGCCTATTGTCACGACAAATTGAAACAATTTTACCGTACGCAATGTTCAGTTTTTAATGTTTCTTTTCGTCTCACAATAGTTTTATTAAAAGTAAACAAATCAGTGGTTTACGAACACTCATCTTATTTCAAAACCTCAACAACAATAAACCGAGATTTACGACCTTTAACAAGTAACTGTACAGCGATATTTTTTTAAGTCAAAATTTATGAGTGTATGAACAAAAGCAGTAATGCATCACTCGTCATAAAGGACAGATTACGTCTGTCCGTCGCGTGACAGATTTACGAGCGGTTGCATAATAGGTGCAACTTGCAACTGCAACTGCGACTATGAGAGTGCGAACGCGAACAAAAAGATAAAGTTTCGGTCTCAAGTAGTCTCAACTCAACTCTGGAACAACTTTCACTGAAAGCAAATTCGCTTGGCGTTCCATACATTTCGCGCAGTTTGAAGATTCCTTCTTTACTTTACTACTTACCTATTATTAACCATTTAATATGGCCTTTACATAGCTTGTAAAGTGTACCTTATATATAAGTAAGTAAGTGGCCTGGAAGCAATTTTTATCTTAGCTGGCCGGCCTACCATGTCTAAGTACAGTCCATCTTCTTCTCCTTAGGCAGGATTTAGTGTAAATAAAATGAATATTTCTTGTATGCTAAATATTCTGAATAAAATTGCGCCAAAATTAAAAATTCCAACTTTAATATTAAAATTTATAGCACCTCTAGGTGTTTCATTTTTTTATTTCATAATGCTTCAATTAATTTTTTTTACCCGCAAGCGAGTGGCAGAAAATTATTTACCAAATCACCAAAGCATTTTGAAAAACATGTATTCGGTAAATAATACTTAACTAGTATGTAAATACATTCTAATGTAAAATTAATTTAATTTGTTATTTATATGAATTCCTAGACTGAAATAGAACTACCTACCTATTGAAATTACAACTAAATTCTATAATCAAAGTCGTCAGCTAAGATTGTCCATTGTCATGGAAGAATAGACACGTTTTCGACTTTCCTAATAAATAACGAGACCCTTTTATTTTTACGCTCACATACACATTTTAATGACAATATATTGGACCTTCCATTTGCCCATTCAAACAATATGAATATTAAATCCAAAACAAATTCGGCCATACATGGGCCGCGATTCTTACAACAGAACAAAACAACCTACTCTTCAAATTCAAAATACTTACAAAAAAAATCTTTTCTATTTAAAGTTTTTTTTTATATCCTTAGTGTGACAATACTAATCTTTCTATGTACCTACACCTAAAAATTAAATGTTCTATTTATCAATATAATTTCTATGGACTCCCACTCCCACCCAAGCCACTCGATATAATTACCATTTGTACCTTCTGCAAATAATTTAATGGAAGATTTTCTGACAGCTTGAAATAAAATAAAATACATAGTTTAAAAAACTAAAAAACACGCTTCCTGTCCGCCACCTTGGACGTCCGCCATATTCGATTTAAGTCACGTGACTTTTTTTTTCGTATTCCTGACAGAAAACCCTTTCATTTGATACCCATATCATGGGGGTGGATTTCAAACAGCCAGTTCGCCATCTTAGGGAGGCCGCCATATTAGACTTGTAATGACGTTTCTTAGCTAGTCATGTATTGTCATCAGAACTCAGAGCGTGTGCAAAATTTCATCCTAATCGAAGACCGGGAAGTGGGTCAAATTAAGATTCCAAGATTTTTTTAGATACAATAATTGGAAGGCCGCCATATTGGATTTGTAATGATGTTTCTTAGCTAGTCATGTGTTGTCATCATAACTCAGAGCGTGTGCAAAATTTCATCCTAATCGAAGACCGGGAAGTGGGTCAAATTAAGATTCCAAGATTTTTTTAGATACAATAATGGGGAGGCCGCCATATTGGATTTGTAATGACGTTTCTTAGCTAGTCATGTATTGTCATCAGAACTCAGAGCGTGTGCAAAATTTCATCCTAATCGAAGACCGGGAAGTGGGTCAAATTACAAGATTTTCTTACATACAAGTGAAGCTAATAATAAAGCGTGTAAAAAAAACCTAGCGTTCTTAAGATTTCCATAGATGACGCTGTGCTAGTCAAATAATGAGAACTTGTAGACATTTTTTTGTCGGATTGTACGTGGTTCTGACTTAGATCAATTTTAGGATAAATTATCTTATTAATTTGAATGTTTTCTAAAAATCCAATACTTCGGTATTTATCACCTCACTAGTTACTAGTGCCATCTGATGAGCCGCTTTGAAAGATTTTTTTTAATTTGCCCTATTTAGCCAACAACTTTTTTATTTCGAGCAGCGACACGCCACAAACAAGAATCGGGGCAATGTAGGCACATTTGGACCATTCCGACATTACTCACATACATCCCCCCCGGTCGCGGGGCCGGGTGCGCCCGAGTCTATGACAGTCACGCTAAATCTCTCGGAAGGCGGCTCCGCGGCTATAAATTTATATTCCTTTTTCAACGAAAAAATAATAAAAATAAATACGTACCGGTACCGGAAACATTTGTCCCGCACCGTCACGGATAATCCGGGACACTTGATTTATTATTAATTAGCTTAATTCTAATTCGCGTTTGTTTTGGACGTCCGGTAATAATGACGATTTATATTTCTGTGTCGATTGTTTATGTACCTACCTACCTATTTTATAACCTTATTTGATGTTTATCATCCATATTTTTTTGTACCTACTTATTAGATACTATCCTAAGTGAATATTAAACTTTTTCTACGTTAGGGTGGTAAAATGGCTAAACCGCCATAACTGACTTTATGGTAAAATGTGGTTGGGTTGATTTATTTTTGTCTTCTTAAGGGCTCAGTTAAAATATTTTAGTCTATTGTAAAATATGTTGCTAATTACAAAATACATACTTTTTCCTAATAATTTAAACAGAGAATTTTAAATTTATTTTGGGCAAGTCTCTTAATACAGATTTATTTAGTTACAAACTCTAAAATATTATAGTCATACATCTAAATCCAAACATACACGAACTCTTCGAGAATTATGTTTACTTGAACCGGCAACCACATTTTTCTCGCATCTTTCACTAACTACCAATAAACGAGTGTATACATGTAGACGTAAGCGCCCGGACCTAGGACAAAACCTGCTTCGGAAGTCGTGTTAATGAAACCAGTGGATGACCTAACGCCTCGGGTATGCTGAGAACTTGATACTTATCCCAACACATAAATGAATTCTTCAGTTCATGGAATAATATTGAGTTTTAAATACCTTAGTTAAGCAAAATGACGTGTAATGTCTTTGATTTATTTGTTATAGGTACCTACCTATTTTTTAACGGTTTTAAGTTGGTTTGAGTTTGATACTAAAGTTTTGTTTATATCTAACTAAGGTAATTAATTATTTATAGTAGTATCAATCTACTTATATTGAAGCTGACGAAGTTGTTAGATTTAAGCACTTTTTCGTTTTATTATTTAAAATCCTTACATTAAAGTTTAAAATTAAATTTTGACTACCATTCTTAAAAAATATTATTTATCGATCATAAAAATCAACTCCTCAACAGTACTGGAAAGTTAAGTGTACCATTAAATTATGTTTATTCGCTTATTATAACGACTATACGAAATGCAATCAGCCTATTAAACTGTGAAAGAACCACTATCTCCGTCAATTTATCTGCACAGTGCACCCTGCAACGGCATGGTATTGCAACAACACAACAGACAGACAATGAGTAGAGTTGAACAAAAACGGAACTTTTCGACTAAGCCGAAAGTACTCACCGCAAGCATGCACTTTCAGCTTTCATACCCATAGGCATGGATCTAAAAATTGTATTTTAAATTTGATAAATATTCGATGAATCATAAAACTTTCAAGGCAAATAAGATACTTTTGTTTAATTACATTGTACCAACCGAAGCAAAATTTAAACTAAAAACCGTTTTGTCGAATATTTTTAATAAAGATGGCCGAAGATCGGGCACTAACAATAAGTTGTATTACAAGCTGCGTACAAATTTAGTTATCCTCCCACTCGGCCGTACGATTATTTATAATAAAACCCTTTTTGTACACTTTGTTTCCGATTCAACATAAATAAGATATGTTATTTAAAGTCAATATATCACTTGACAGGTGGTAGGCAGGGCTGGATCATCCTGTATATGTTTTTACTCGATAATAACCTCAAAGGTGTTAAGATTAAGGTCAAAAATTGGGTTGTGGAAGCATGGGTCGTCGGGTTGAGGCAGTCGACCATAAGATTTATACATATATCAAAAGCTTTGTGAATGTAGTGAGAGATTTTAATCAACGTCTGAGCAGGCAATAAGTCGGTTAGTCGCGGCAGGATACGACCTACAGGAGGTTTACGAATCTTAGGTTTAAATCATAGAAATCAGTTTAAAAAGCAATCTACTTGAAAAAAAACTACAATTTGGTTCAGTTTTATAGTAAATACCAATAGTCATACATACATACATACATACATAAACTCACGCCTCTTTCCCGGAGGGGTAGGCAGAGACCACTTCCTTCCACTTGCTACGATCCAAACATACTTCTTTCGCTTCATCCACACTCATTAATCTCCTCATACATGCTCGTCGGTTTAGAGTACTCTTGACCCGACCTTTTGTCAGAACGTCCCCGATTTGGTTTTGGAACGTTCGTCTTGGTCTTCCCCTTCCAACGCTTCCTTCCACTCTCGCCTTATAAATTTGTTTAGTCAATCTATCTTCACTCATTCTCTCCACGTGACCAAACCAATTTAGCATCCCATTCTCAATTTTCGTCACAACATCTTCTTTTACTCCACATTTCTCCCTTATCACACTGTTCCTAATTCTATCACACAATTTAACGCCAATCATACCTCTCAATGCTCTCATTTCTACAGCACATATTCTACTTTCATGTTTTTTCTGCCATACCCAGCTTTCGCTCCCATACTTTAGAGTCGGAAGCAAATAGTCAAATACAACGATAGTAAGGAAGTATATTCTATTATATTTTCTGTGAAACAACTTTACCATGAGATTGATAAATAAATCATGTTGGGTATTTCAAAAGTTATATTATGGATGATGGTTATTATTATTAATAAGTAACATTTTGCATTTCTTTCAAAATAAAATAAATGAATGTTGTGATTTTCACACATGATGACCATCAGATTCAAACTAGGCAGACAGCTGATATACATAATTATATTGACAAATACATAGTCAGTCATATAATATAAATGGTACAACATCCAGACACGAGGTAAAAAATGCTCATCACACGAATACCTGGCCTGGGCGGGGTTTGAACCCCCGACCCTGTGCTACGGACTGTCAATTTAGGAAATCCACTTGACAGTGATTCTGCCAATATTTTATTAGTCGATTGAATACAAAGACATTTAAATTTGTACCAGAAGATGTTCCTTTCCTTTTAAAAACACTCTGTATAAGTCAACAGATCACGAGATCGTTAGAAACAGTTCCAATCATACCATGATAATGATATTGTAATTTACTGTAATGTCAAGACATAGTTATTGAATTCATAATTATTTCCCGCGTAAATATTTATGATCAATATTAGTCAATCGCTCGTTGAAGTATTTCACATTTCTTTGAACTATTAGTACGACCATAAAATTGAGATGTCCTGTAAATAAAAATATATTTCCCTGATGATGGACATAAAAACGAAAAGCAAACAGCACGCTCACAAAGCAATGTTTGATTACAGCTAGCGCCATCTAGTGGCGCGCACTTAAAAAGCCAATGAACCCATTAAGTTCACCAACGACCAACGATACTTTAAATTTGGAACGGCGGCAGCGACAACAGCATTCTTAAATTCAAGTTGTGTGACGATTTGAAAGGGGTTTTGCGATTAGATTTTTATTTTTACTTCTTGTTACGAAATTGCATTTAAACTGGCCATTTAACATTGGATGCCCTTCAAAAAGGCAAGTGTCATTGATGCGATGCCACAATATGGGCTTCTTTTTAAATATTTTCTTCCGAATTAGAGAATCGATGGAGCTAAAAGTCGAGATCATGTATGTAATGGATCTCACGAGCTTGCAAAGAAAGTGTTAGGTTTGGTATGAACAGATCTTTGTCCATTGTCTTGTGATGTGAAGGTTGTTGGCCATGCCACGATGCCCAGCGGAGTAGTGAAGTGAGGCGTTGCGTCGGCGGCTGACGCGGCGGCGAGTGCTAATCGATGCGCGCCTCTGCGCTGTCTTCCGACGGCAGCCATTACGCACCTTTATGGGCACCCGGCCGCTCCCGGCCCCCGCGCCACCGCTCCAAGGCGGCACATGACGAATCAATATGCCGCCAACCGACTCAACACTTATTTATTTGACACGATTTATTAGCCGAATGCCTGTAAACTTTTATGTGCCCCTCCGTTACATCCCCCCCTCGTCTCCTCCAGGGGGCCTCGCCAGGATGCTTTATGATGGACACAGCCGTGATAAAATTCTATGTTTCGCCCGCCGTCTACTTTTATTGGAATTGGAACAGATGTCTGCGAAATTTGGTGCTTGTTGGCGCTATTTTTCAAATTCCGATTTCCAACTTGTGAATGGCGTCCGTCCGATGTCCAACGAAAAGTTCTCGTTACGAGTTTCGCATAAAGTTTCGAAGTTTTAAACGGTCTTTTTCCTGGCAAAACCAAAACATCCCAATGAATTTTACAATACGTTGAAAGAGTTCAATGTTCGCAGAAACTGCAGATACTGGTGAAGTCACTGGCACTTTTAGCACTTGGACAAAAGGGAGAAAAAACAAACTTTACCTATGGAAATAACAATTTTCTTTTTTACAATTTCGCTTCATTAATTACCGTTTTATTTTGCGGGCGTTGCAATTAACATTTGTTACTTTTTACTGCTGTGGTAGTGGAAGAGCGAAACGTCGCCGAGTCGGGAGGAAATGCGTAATTTTTTCACAAATATTGCGGAAGGAAGGCGAAGGCTTCCTGTGCCTGTTTAGACGGTTTTTATGCTAATCGGAGAGATTTTCTGGGTTTTCTTTTAGCGCGACAATTATTCAGAGCGAGCGGTCCCCTTAAGAAATTAGCGATAGGGTGGCCACGCTACTCAGCATTAAGGTGAAGTTACGTCTCACCACTGGGAAATTGTTTTGCGCATTATCTGCTATCCTGTATTGTTTATTTTTGTTGCTTATGGTCTTAGCTCACATAATATTATCTTCGTCACTGACAGCACTGTCTTTTTAGTTAAGTAGAGTCTAAATACTAAATAATTGTCTAGGTAATCTATCAGGCCACACAAATTTAGTGTCAAATAAAAAATAACGTAAAAAAATAACAAAGTGAAATTAAAATTACAAACTTTTGTTTAAGTAAACCACACGTATTAAAGCGTACTAAAACAGTGCTCTGTATGTATGTATGTATTGAAACGATAAATATGGCAGTCGGTATTTTTAATTTTACTTGACAGGACATGTGCAGTGTACAATGAGCCGGAAATATTATTTCATGACCGCACACAACGAGAACGTAATGTTACAAACTCCATGACCATATATGGTCACTTATAGTCCGTTGGACAAATGTACCACTCTTTTAAAGGGTGCTGTAATATCTTTACTTATATGGGCGCTACTTCAACGATGTCTGTTAAGTCTACCTATACATACATAGCATGTATTTGGAAAAACATAATATGCTTAAATTATCGTTTCTAAGTATTTATTAGTACCTATTGTATTATATCATTCCAAGTTGTGTTAAAAAAAAATCATAGTAGATAGGTGAAGGGATACAAAAGCAAAAAGAATTTATTATTCGTTACTTTCATTTCATGTAGAATATTAGGTTCGATCGCAATGACACCACAACCCTGTTGTAAACTGAACCAATCAAGAAACTTCCCAAAAAAGGTAGCAGAATGGCATTTACTGAAAATATATTCGGTGGTATGAAGCGAGAAAACAATTTCATCTCGGGAGCTCCGTCGAACGGGAGACGTTCCGCTTCGCACGTCGACATTGTAACTCGCTTCATGCCACACTCGAATGCATAACAGACAAACAGGCTAATCCCGGCGTTATCGTAAATTGTCAGTTTATGACGTGCAGAACGGCCGCGGGGGTGAACCCGGACGAGGCGGGAAGAGTTTTCTAATTTCGCCCCCTGCGCCCGTTTTGATGCGCTAATTCGTGTAAGCAGTTTCTGAACGTGCTTGTTTCGAGTTCACTTCTGTTTGGCAATGATACTCTTTCTTCCATCCCTTTCTTATTGTCTCGGATTCAGAGTCGACTATTCATTGTTTGGGGTGTAAGGATGTTTGGGACGGTTATCGTCGGCTTTTACATAGAGTTGCGCAATTTACATACATTTGTTTGTTCGGTTTTTAAATTGGGAATTAACTGTGCTAATCGCCGAGTGTTATTTTGGTAAACGACCATTAGCGGACGCTCTGCGCTTGCGCTTATTATAATCGCAATTAAATATTTAAGTAGCGGTGTCTGAAATTTCAACTGCACTTTGTTACGTACGACCTTGTATGTTTAAATTGAAAAATAAATTGAATTGTATTCCAGTTTTAGAGTATATATAGAATATTATTTAGATCATTATTGATAAAAGGATAGTAAGTAATTAATAATATAAGAAAGGCTACATGGGGAGAAGAGCGTTGTCGGTAGCCTTGATGAGAAAGGTGAGAAAATCAAACTCTGAAGGTTAGGCTAGGATGTGATTTTGGCCAACCCACCACCAGACCAGTCTTAGTAATCTTAGGTAGGTATGTGACTCTTGGGGGATGGGGGGAACGTAGGTATTTGAGCTGATAAGGAAACATTTTCAACAAATATTGTAAGGTCTACATTGTTTCAGTGCGGGACAGACCTTTTATTTATGTACAAGTCGCTCGTCCCGAAATTCCTAAGGTCGCCGGTTGGTCATACATATTCAGCACTGACTTACTATTCAATAAGGATGATATTCTTGCTGGCTCGACAGACAGACGGACACGACCGGTCAGTTAATATTACATTACAACAACATATCAAAGCCGGCGCGCGATGGGATCGCAGCCTGCGCCGGCGCATCAGCAATTAATACTCTTCATTTAATCGATTCCTTCAATTATTCCACCTTGATATATGTTAATCCTTTTCCGACCCTCCCCGGGATATTGTTGGCTATAATTACGTGGGAGGCGACCTCTATTGACAAGTATTGATGTTTTTAATCTGATGTTAGGATAAGACATTAGTATGCGCTCGTCCGTCTGTCCGTCCATTGATTTGTGGCCGGCCGGCTCATTGCCTCGTAATTATTGGATTTCGGCGCGATATTTATTGGCATTTCTTCTCACAGTCGCCTTGATTTATCATTGGGCTGTCATGCTGAGAATTATAGCGATGCGTGTCCAGGAAAAATACTGGAATGTTCTCGTAATTTTTTTCTTGTTTATTAAGGTTCGGTCTCGGGGGTACATCCAATACGTCATATTTCAATACGTTACGCGGGAGGACACATGATCACCGCCATTAGAGCGCGTCTCCCGGTGGATTAGCGCCGTCGTCAGGCGGAGCTGGAGTAATGAGATGGCGGTGCGAAAATGCGAAAATATTGGGAATAACACGCGACAATAATCAACGTGTAATAGGAGGCGAGCAGCTGCGCTACGCCTCGCCGCCGCTAGGAGCGCTGCTGTCGATTTTTCCGGTCCTCACCTGATCAGAATTGATCTGTGGCATACCTACACTTGTTTTTTTTAAATATTTATTTAAAGAATAATAGTTAGGTAATTTGTGCTATTTACGTTTCTACTAATTGCTTTATTTTATTTCATAACCTAACTTCCTTGAAAAACTTAATTTTATATAAAGAAACGTCTAAAAAGTATTGAAAAATGTTTTAAAATAGACATCTAAAATTTAATTGAATTGGCGTTTTGAACAGTTGACTAATCAAAATTTTGCCACTGTTCATTATTATCTCAACCATTATTTCAGATTAAGAAAACCTAAGTAGTTACTTATTGTGTGCAAAATTACGACACGATTACTTGAGCAAAAACCTTTAATATTTTCCAATAGGTACCTTAAAAGCGTCTCGCGCCAAATGATGGATTAACGTCATAGGTTCGCTACTCTTTTTTACTTTCCTTTTAAAACGCAAACAAGGCACCACGATGAAATTGCATAGAGCTAATATTCCCTTGCCAATCATCTGAGTGAGTCAATTTTCAATTTTCCCGGTTAATAAGCACGTCAACGCCCGCCGCGGAACAATATCGCCAGCGTTTTTATTGCCAGCCAGCCAGCCAGCTTGCATAATAGTATTAGATGGGGTAGGTTAAGTATTATTTTCCTAGGGTGGAATTTATATTTTAAGTTGGTACAATTAGGTACATTTACTATGACAACTAATGATCACTTACTCGTCATTTCTTGAATTCAGTGCTACTATGAATATAATATACTAGCTGTCCGCCCGCGGCTATAAGCCCGCGTTGTTTTTTTTTCCTTTTTTTTCTTACCAATTAATTAAACCTTCCCTGGGCTTTCAAAAATATTTCAAGACCAAAATTAACCAATTCGGTTCAGCCGTTCTCGAGTTTTAAGCAGACTAACGAACAGCAATTCATTTTTATATATGAGATTATTAGTAGTTAATGAATAAATATTATTAATTCATTATGTTTTGTAACATATTACACGAAAAACATTGTCTTGTGATGGCATGTTTTGTCCTATCAAATAAATAAAGTCGTTGTCTAAATTTTGGATCGCTGAGCCACGGAATTAGCAAGAAGGTAGGATATCTAAATTTTAAAACAAACATTCGAATAAACAAATAAAAAAAATCTGATTTCTGATTTCTGAATATACTTTTTAAACACTTAAGTACCTACCTACCTACTTTACTATACTTACCCTTTACTTTTTTTATTCATTTATTTATTTTATATTATTTAATATCGCAAACACAAAAAAAATATAATACAGAAATGGCTCTTCAAACATTTTGCTTTTATCCAAAGTCCAATGCCAATAGCACGTAAGTTTGAAATAAACGATGAACAAAAGTGTATGTTAATTTCGACGCACCATTCAAGAGCAGAGTGGCGCAGTGGAAGCGTGCTGGGCCCATAACCCAGAGGTCCGTGGATCGAAACCACGCTCTGCTAAGAACACTTTTTGAGTTTTATTTTATTAGTAGGTAGGTATGATATTACTTAAATGTTTATAATTTGTAAGATTTGTATGATTATAAAAATATTTAAAAGAAGTTAAATTATTAAAATTTATTTTCGCCTACTAGTGGCGCACTCTGGCGATTCCGGCGTGCCAAAATGAAACCGACTATATTACTCAAAGAGATTTGAAGAGCCAGCTTCGCTTTTAAAGCGAAGCTGGCTCTTCAAATCTCTTTGATATTACTACTACTCATAGATAATAATATAATAAAGTGATGAATATTTCTTGCTTAATGCTAAAATACCATACAATTAGAATGCACCCACCTACCCTGTTATTTACATAAAACAAAATAGGCTAGCAGTCAGGAGTCGACGTTCCATTACTGGCGGCAGCTGATTTATGTATAATTGAAATCGGTTTATTTGCCATCTTGCCAGTATTGCCAGTACCCCAGTACTCGCCACGCGGATGATTTACCGACAGTCATACTGCAGCCAGACACTCGATACAATACTATCATAATAATATCATTACCAATCAATACTATAAAAAAAATATAAGCGAAAAAACTAACACGTTTTTTATTGTTTTTTGCTATGACCAAATTACCCAACTATTTGAAGTTTACGGTTTACAAATAACAATTTATTTAAGATTATGATTAGATACCTACAAATAGTTATTTTTACTTAAAAAATTAAAATCTTTTTTATATATCTTCATTATCTTATCATCATATTCAGCCGAAAGACGTCCACTGCTAGACAAATAACAATTTAATTTAAATATCTTTAGATATTCTTTTTACCTGAAAATTGTTGAGTTTTGTGTTACGACATGTAGGTTATATACATAAATATTAAATAAGCATTAGTATTGTAATAGCAATATTGAACATGCATTTTGATCGACTTAGCTTACGGCTACTTCATACAATATGTATTGTTCGATTGTAGCTTGAGTCCTTGAGTGTTGATTGGAGCATCCAAGTTTTGCCGCTAGATATTTTAAGATTTTAACATGTATTCCCTGTAATCGATTTAAAAATAAAAATAAAATAGCACTATATAATAGCTAAATTTGAGATCAGATCATCTATATCCGCCAATTTATTCAGTGAAAAGATAAATAAAAACTTTTCAAGTAGACATTCAAACCAACCAGTAATATTTATAAATTAATGATCAATCGGTATCTGTTCCATTAGTGATTATACACTAATTGCTTTTATTATCAGTTTGAATTCATCATCATCAATCTCTCGTGCCAACTTTCACGGTCCAGTGCGAGTTTTCCATTGAAAAGCACTTTATCTATTTCAAAGCAAGACTTCTTGAGTTCACCTGTTCGATGTGCGTTTAGATAACGCCTGTATGCGGCATTATTTATGTTTTCTTTATTATCATCATCTAAAACCCTGGCCTGATCTCCCGCAGCTCCCAAAGTGAAATCTCAATCAAGTCTCGTGTCACAGTACCAAAACATACCGTTGCTTCGTTCCATAATTTACTTTTATGTACCTCGTGCTCTTTTCATTACCCACATTATATGAATAATTATTACGATCCCCAGTGGTGCTTTCATCTCAATCCAACGCAACAAAAACGAGCATGATGACTTTATACACAACAGAAATATAATGTTTAACACTGTAGAAATAAGGGCGAGTGTTGTCGATGCGTCAGTAGGTCAAGATATAAACGAACGCATACATTTCCACAAATCCGTGTCAAGAATCAAGGATCGAACGTAAAAAAGCTATCCTGACACGATATGCTAATAAATAACTTCTTTTCACATCTTATTATTTATTGGACGCCACAGAGCCAGCCTCCGAGAATTTAACGATGACGAATACGAGATACGTTTGTAAAAAAACCCCTTTTGAGTCTTGACGCGTGATATATTCGAGCGTGTGCGTGTTATAAAGAACTCGGCGGGGTGCGCAAGCGCTGGCCGCTGATTGGTCGCTGTAATGGCCGGCTCGCGGTCGTCGGCGCAGCTGACATGGAGTAATGACGCCTCGTGGTAAACCAATGACGGATAGGCACCTCTGAACCCATTGTGTTTGAAAGATAGTCCCGTCGAATCGAAGATGCTCCTTGCCCAGCTCTGCAATGGATCCCTGCGAATTCGTACTTAGGCTGTTTTCGACGAAACTGTGAAGAGCTTATTCGTATCGTGATCACTTCTTATGTTAATGCTGTCATCAATAAAGATCTTTCGCTCGCGTGCACTTTTATTCCAATTTTATGGCTTCATTACAACGCTGAATTCATTTCCTTGAACAGCTTACTCTACATCTCTCATCGTTTTCTTTGAAGTAACAAGATTTTAGAACGCGTCATTAAACATTCCATTCTCACATACAGCATTTCTTACATCAGCATCATGCGACGTCAACGTATCACCCAGAATTTTTGTGACGACCTGACGACCCAACCCAAATTAAAATTGTCTCCTGTAATGAACGTAAATTTATTAAGGCCATAATTAAATGTAAAAGTAAAACATGTCATCGTGGCCGTGGGCTAATGGATCAGTCAATCCCGGGGGTGCCATACGTTCTGGCAGCGGACTGGCCGAGCAGCGAATGCCCAACTTTGTCCTGGTCAAGATAGATTAGTTCGGGAATTTGCTTGGATTTTAATTGATTAAGCACTTCGGTTGATTTTGGATGGGGGTACTTTTGAAGTGTCCAGTCGTTTAATTTTTTTTTTTTTTACCTAAGCATCTTTTAACCCTTTACTTTTCATTTTGGCAAATTATATTGCCGTCAGCAAAACTTCCATCGGGGTATTTTTACTACCATAGGAAATAAGTAAGTAGTAGTAGTTTGTTTGCCTTAACCACAGAATAACAAATATTAGTCAGTCCCTACCTTAACCCAGTCAGGTTAAGATATCTGACGTTTAAAGAATCCTATAACCTGAAAATCCTAATGAAACCGGAAAATATGACAAAAATATCCTATACAATATGATTCGCTACAATACATTTCGATATCAAGTAGGTAGGGAGGGATTCATACTCGTATTAGTCGGTCTCCATCGTAACAAAATGTGTTTTACTTCTAAACTACGCGAGCTTTCGGTTTGTTTATATTGTCACCTCTATAGATAGATACTATCCAATTTCAAAATTAATTTTGGGATGAAAAACTAAAAAACTATATCGGTAAATTCTTTGTAAACAGCAGGACGAAGTTTTCCAAGTTTTCCTAGGTTTCCCCTCTACATAATATAATGCACTATCAGTCGTTCTGAGCTGATGCGGAGCAGCGCATTAACTATCTATTTCAACCCGACATTACGATCACAAAGCCTGGGTTGGGAGGGAATCAATTATAATTCCTATT
Organism: Teleiodes luculella; assembly: GCA_948473455.1. NCBI lineage: Eukaryota > Metazoa > Arthropoda > Insecta > Lepidoptera > Gelechiidae > Teleiodes > Teleiodes luculella. The sequence goes on along the minus strand of OX419586.1, from coordinate 564,009 downwards.
AGAGAGGGCGGGCAGGCCTGATTTACTGCGGAGAAAAAGTCTGCCCACTGCACCTTGCAACTGTACGCCATTATTGATGCCCACTCTATTAATTTCAACTCTATCATTTGGTATTGCGAATAATCTGAATCGATTTAAAATTACAATATCGTCAAACGATTACATACAAAAATAATGAATTTATTTTTCAACTGGTAAATGCTATGATGTGATGTAGAGTTTGTTGTCAGCTCATATTCGTCTCAATTGGTTTCTCTAGCGAGCCTATCCTATATAAATTAACGCTACCTTATGATATTGTGCTATTTTGATGACGTCATTATTATAATTTTTCATTTCATGAACTGATTTTTCTTTTTCATCGAGTGTTGACTAAACTTATTTACGTACCTATCTAATTTCAAAAACGAAAACACGTTTTCATGGCGGGAATTGAATGGGAATGAGTTATCATCCGCGGCCGGTACACCTCCGATGCAAGGTCAATTTAAAAATAGAATCATCTGGTGTTTGGATTCGAAGAAAATTATCGCAAAAGGATTTATTTCGAGCGGCGACTAATTCCTCATGATGTAATAAAAAACAGGTTTCAAGAGATTTACGATTTGAGTGTTACCTACTGCAACAGTCTTAAATAAATCGTCAACTTTATTACTAATATACTTAATTAATAGCCAAAAAAATTGAAAAATTAAATGCGAACTTTTAATCGAAGTAAATATAGGTACTACTTACATAAAAACCAGCCGTAATATTAACAAAAAAAATAGGCCTTAAAAGAAACAGTTTCTAGAAATTGCTGCGAGGCCCCATTCAGAGGGTCTGCCTATTCGCTTAATTCGCGACATTGACCCGAATTTACATGCCCTTAGAGTAATCCAGGTACATTCCCAAATGAGGTCTGCTAAGTGGGTAAATAAAAGCTGCTAGTGTTGTGTGTACTGAACGCCCTGGAGGAAAATGAAGTCCGCTTGGTAAAGTTGGCTCAATAAAGTTCTTCTTTTACATTTAGCTGTCGGTCGGTTCTTCTTAAACAGTCATTCGTTTACTCGTTTTGTAATAATTACTTCAAAACTATTAAAAACTTTTATTTAACTTTTTAATGGTGTAGGTATGTAGAAATAGGTACCTACCTATATTTGCATTTCTATTGCAATAGTTTAGTACCCGGGAAATATTCCTTTTCCTTAATAAAATTGTACCCGGACTTCGGAAGAGATCGTTAATAAATTTTAATGATTATATATTTTATTATAATAATATACGAGAGGTTTGATTTTTTGTTTGTTTGCATCGAATAGGCTCCGAAACAACAGAAACGATTTAAAAAATTCGTTCACTACTGTTGGGAAGCTAAACTATCCCCAGGTAACAAAGGCTATATTTCATTTTCAAAATTAGGGATCCTTACTCAAACTCCTATAATGTAACCTAAGGTGTAAAAAAATACGTAAAATATTCCTAATAATTGAATAGGTTCCGAAACTACTCAACCGATTTTGATGAAACTTAGTAAGAAGATAGAATAGACCTTGGGAAAGAACTGTTAACGCAGGCAGAGCTGCGGCAGACAGCTAGTGTACAGATAGAGCTGTGAAACCAGAGACCAACACAGGGCTTCTGCCACAGCCTACCTGCGTGAGACGAGTTATTGACAGATTCTGAAGACAAATAGGTCCCTGACAAGGTCGTTTAAAAACTTCTGCCAAAATTTAACTCCTTGAAGTCCGTTATCTGTTTGAAGCTCCCTGTCTTTTGTCCCGTTTTTAACCCCCGACGAAAAAGAGGGATTTTATAAGTTTGACATGTGTGTTTGTCTGTCTGTCTGTCTGTGGCATCGTAGCTCCTAAATACGCCGATTTTGATCTAGTTTTTTTTGTTTGCAAGGTGTCACATTCGAGAGTGTTCTTAGCTATGATCCAAGAAAATATCTTCAGCCATTTGAAGATTATCAGCTCTTTTCTAGTTGTTGAAAGGATCAAGTAACGGTTTTGTGTCGGGGGTTATAAAATTTAGCGTTATATAATGTTCTTGATAGGAATTAGGAATGTATTTCCTGATCGCAGGTTCTTTGACATCTTTGATTCTATAAGAGTGTGTGTGTGTGAGTGACGTGAAGTGCAAGAGACGTGGTGCTGCTAGGACGTTTCAATCGGGTGGAGGTGTCGGCGCGGATCGATGTTTGACGCCGTTATTCGGGCGACAGCCTTTCACCACGGCTAAGCGCGCTCCGTTTTCTGAAATAAATTTCAACAAGATTTTTTTTATGAATAACAAAATCCATATTGAGATGTTTTTGCTAGCTTTGCGTAAATTGAGTCAATAAACTTGCAAATATAAATGCCAACATATTTTATAGTCGGATTTTTTAAATTTACCTATATTATTATTGCATTTCACTGTCTGTCCGCAAGCAACCTCGATCGCGTTGTTTTTTTTTGTAGGTAAAATTACCGTATCTATTTATCATTCAAAATTGCATCAATAGCTATAAAATCGTCCAGGCATCTAAAGTTAGGATAGGAGCTTGGAGCTCGTCAGGATAATTAGATAATAAATCGATGTTTATGATACCTCAAATACAAAACTATAGAACTCAGTATTGGCAATCATAGTATTCAAGGAAAACATTTAAATCTGAATGAGCCAAAAAAATCATTCACAGTGAATAAAAGAAAATAGAGCCCGCGGAAAGACACACGGGGCATTAAAAAGTTCCGTGAAATGACGTCAGTGGCGGGCCGGTCGTTTGTCAGCCGCCGTCATTTGTCAGCTGTTTGTCAACCACAATGGTGTCAGCCGGAGCTCGGGCGGATTGACGCGTGTCATTGGGTGACGGTACCACGGGTTTTCGTTTCATTTCCACCCGATGGAACTTGGTTTCCGACAGGGATGCAAAAGAGAAGGAAAAAGTAAACAAATTAATAAAGTTCCAATTAAAGATGTGACTTATATCTAAGTTAAAGTATCTGAAATATAGATACAGATACAAGGTACAAAATACGTAGGTAGGAAGACATGTTAATAAGGTGCCGATCCAAAATATTTTGTTTAGCTGCATTTAGATGAAATAAAAGTAATACTATAATACTATAAAGAATTTAAATACAATATTATTAAGAGTCTTCGTTGTGGACAAATCCTGTCTCTATAATGACAATAAACTTGATAGATTTAAGTCTCAAACGTTACTAACAGAAAAACAAAACCAAAAATTAAGAATAAACAGTAGGTATACTTTTAAAAATAAGCCAAGACCAAAAGGCACATAAAATAACTATCACAAACACCCCACTTTGTCGACATAGTATCGTTTTCTATAAACACCCCATTTTGCAAATGTATCCGGAGCCCTGTGGTAGGGGTGAGGATGTGATCAGCCAGGTGACTGGGTAATATTAATGACCCCTGATTCAAGCCATCACACCTCGCCTTCCACTGACACTCCTCGGTCCTCATGCCTCGTCATCCTGTCTGTCTTCAACTATAGCAAAATAGATCACCACGTGTATTTTAAAGACAAGAAAAATCATGTGTACCAGCAATGACCAGCATTTTATATTATGTTTAAAAAATATAGTAGAGTAAATAACATCACCATCAGAGATTGTTTTCTTATGTTATACTGTCTCTAAGAAAACATAAACGACCAGTTTCTTCTTCAGTTTCAGTATTTGGTTTCTATTATGTCTAAAATCTTTAGCTACTTCCATACATAGGTGACTTAAGAATGCTTTTTATAAAGCATAGCTAGACAAACCTATCGAAATTGGATTCTATTAATAAACCCTTTTCTTTGATCGTTGACGTCTCCGGTCTCAAAATGACAACTGTCACCGAGCTGTAATCATAGGAGGGTTGACCGTAGGTACTCTATATTACCTACTAAGTCCATCCATGCCGTTCACTTATTCAGGGGCTTCGACTAAACTGACTGACATGACTGTTGGGACACTGCTGTTCATTTTGTATTGATTTTCAGGTCGTGACTGGTAGCTGGAGCTAGTACCTACATTTATGATTTTTTTTTTTTGGATCGATAGGATAAAAGGATGATTTAAGTATTATTACACACCGCAAGAAATTATGATCAAAATGCACTATGATTTTTAGTAATTTATCCATCAAATTCGATCTTACCTAATTTTCTCCGGTTTAGAATTGAAAACCATTCGATCTGCCTTTTCATAAAATTTCAGTCACGTGATTTTTAATGGAAATTCATAGACGTTGACCGTCGTCGTTTGTTAGAAAAATATTTTAGTTTTTTGGTCCAATTAGATAAAAGTAAAATCAAGTTGATTTATGTAATTGATCTTGTTCAGCCTAAATGATACTCTGCAAAGTCAGATAGTATTGGATATGCCTAAAGAGACACAATCGTCTATTGTCTACCTATCCAAGACTGATGAAGCCGTGAAACCTTGTACTTTCTTCGATTATCATACTGCAGTATTTACCAAGTTTACTGCAAACAAAACGACGCAACCCATTTATAACTCAATTCAAACTAATGGCGGTGGATCTTATGCTAATGCAGACTTCCGCAGTAATGAGTACCGGTGACTTGCATACATTATCGATCATCACGAAACAACTGAGTATTTGTTAAGTGATTCGCATATTTCATATTGTGTGTGGCCAGATAACCGAACCTTTTTTCTAACTAATCTAGTATTATTTTCTGAAAGAAGACTACCTAAGTATTTTCCTACATTTATTCTGATACTCAGTTCTCTTCATGTATCATGTAGATATAACATAACAATGAAATGCCTATAAGAAAACAAAACAATCAATATTCATCGATTTTATTATTATTTTTTATGATGTCGAATGTAAATCAAATTAGTAAAATTGCGGCAAAGGGAGTACAGGTCTCAATAGACGGAGAAGCAATAGAACGGGTGAAGGAGGCCCGGAATCTGGGGTTGTTATTGGACGACGAGCTGAGATTCGAAAAGCATATAAATAATATAGCAAAAAACTGTTTTTATCGCCTGAAAGTTCTATATAACATTAGAGATTCTTTAAGTACTAGCTCTCGTATTAAACTTTGTGACTCACTTGTATTAAGTAAATTTAATTTTATGGACGTAGTGTATGGGCCACGCCTGCTTGCGCGGTCGGCCAAACTGGTTCAGCGGGTACAAAACGCGTGTGCTCGCTATTGTTTTAAGATACCTCCCCGCACGCATTGCACTCCTTATCTCAATGACGCAAACTTGCTTAATATGAAATACCGTAGGAAATTACATTTGGCTACCTTACTGTTTAATCTAGTTAAATATCAAATGCCAATCTATCTCTTCAAGAAACTAGTATGGTCACGTGATGTGCAGTCGTATCCCACTCGCTCCTCCGCCTACTCCCTCGACTTGCCGCGCCACCGCACAGCCGCATTCAGGGGTAGTTTCAAGTATGTCGCGACCAAGTGTTGGAATGATCTGCCACCACCCATTAGGAATCTGAAAACAGCAAACACGTTTAAAAAATCTTTCAAAGCCTATTTATTCAAATCTCAAAAAAATACAATTTAACGGTCCATGGCCTATGCCCGACTTCGAAGCACAAGGTCGGGGGTTCGTATCCCGCCGGGGGCAAACATTCGTGTGATAAGCACTTTATGTTTGCTTGGTGTCTGGATGTTGCATATTTTATTTATATATCTAGGTACATAAATCAGTGGTATAACACTCCTATTACGGGCTCTGCCTAGTCTGGGGTCAGGTAGCCGTATCTATGTGAGATATTCCCACATAGTGTATTATTACAGTACGATTTTGAATTTCGAGATTGAGTATAATGTGGTTTTCTCGATTGATTTGGGTGTGATATATTCTAACTTACCCCAAAGTTGTAGACCACAGGCATGGCGGGACAGATCATCTCATTTTTCTATTCCTCATACTGGTCAAATACGTATGTGGTGGATGGGCGCGGTCGAATCACGCCGGATTGCTTGAAATGAATACAATTTTATTAATTAGTTATAGCGTATAATATTTAAGGGTCTTTTTTCGTGTGTAATTTGTTAGTTCTTTACAAATCATCTGTTATAAACTTTAGCTTACCTTGCATTATCTTCCTTAGGTCATAGTAATTTCTAAGTATCCATACTTTAAGTTTAGTTATTTTATCACTTCTTTTCACACTATAATTTGCGTGGTGGTTTTATAGAAAATTACGTTTACGTAACGCGTTGGTCTAGCGCTGAGGCAGCGCGGTAAATGAATGAATGAACGCAGGCGTCACGTTAGTTAGGGTCAATCGGCTGGTTGAGTTATGGGTGCTTATATCTTGCTACTAGCGTTTTGGGAGCCTATTCAGTGTAAACAAACAGACAATCGGATCGTTCCTCTTTATAATATTGATGTAGATGTATACATATTATCTTTATGTATGTACCCATAATTATTAATCAACTTTTATAAGCAGTATTTATGTATGTACCTATACCTATCTAATCTATTTAGTTACTATTGTAAGTTTTAAGTTTATTCTATTTTATTTATTTATTTATTTTGTATAACGTGTAACGTGTTACGTTGTGGTCGTCCGTGACGCGACCGTTTAGGACCCACGGAAGACCAGCGCCGTGGCCCAGCCGGGCAGCGGCATTTCGCTGAGTGGGGCCCTTTTTGTGTGGGTGTCGCAGCACAGAGGGATGTTTAATTGTATCGTTCGTGTTTCATGTTATGTATAGTGTTAAATTATGTAGTTATTGTTTTCTTGCCTTATTGTCTTATTGTTTTCTGTGTTGTGATGTCCTACAAATAAAGTTTTCTGATTTCTGATTTCTGATAAATTATAATTATACCAATTACATTTTCTCATTCCATTTTCATACCAATAAGTTAGGTATGTCAACACTATACCTGGCAACACCTTATTTATAGCTAAGCTATGACGGGCAAAGCCATCGGTTAATGTCTGGCAACCACGCGATTAACGAGTTATTTCCACCTTCTTGAACTAGTACCTTCCATTCCACCCAGCAACCTTGCGACCCTCAACAAACGAACATCTACCACCTAGGGAAACTCTAGATTTGATGACTTAAAAATTCTAGCTATAAATTAGACGTCTAAGACACAAAAGTATACCGACGAATAAATAGGTACCTACTACCTACCTACTTATTACTTACTCTACTTAAAAGTAGATATTTACTTAATAAAATAGTTTTAGTCAAACTTTATAAAAAGTCATTTGTTTTCATATAATCACTATAATAAAAAATATATATACCTATATCTTGTCACAACATCTTTACTCAAAGCTTCTAACCTTTCAGATGCTGTCACCACATGACGACGAAGATGACGATAGCCATCTCTGTATCAAATGCAACGCCACCATTGTTGGTTTGGATAACTATATTAAACACAGAAAAGAACGGTGCTTGAAGAAAACCGAGACTGCGAAATCTGATATTCCCACAGTCGAATCCTTAGAACCAACGTACAGTCTTGGGGCTGACGTCTTTTTCCAGTCACTGGAGCTACAAAGCAGCGTCAAAAAGAATTCTCTGTCTAGATTGACGCCCCCGATACCGATATCGAAACCAATAGAAAGAAAGAGTTCCTTACCTGTGGCATCTACTTCTCGAGACATACCGCGGATGAGTCCCCTTGAATCAAATCTAAGAGGAGAAGACTGGATAGGTGGACATAGTCTTAGAATAGGTAGTAACGAAGACAACCAGACAAAACTGATTAATGCCGTGGCTAGTATCAGTGGAGCAGTAAAAAAAGATATTCCTACTTCATCGTACAATATTGGATATAATGATTACAAAGGCGATGATGACTCTGAAGATTCAGAAGACTCGGAAGATGAAGACGATGAGGAAATCCACCCAACTGGTGAAAAGTGGAAGCCTCCACCGAATTACACTGGTGGGAAGTGGCGACCTGCATCTCCTGATCACGAAGTATGGGACATACAAGAGCAAGTTGGAGGTAAATGGAAATCTTTTTTAGCTGATGCTAATGAAAGAGATGAAGACTATGATGCACCTCCACCAGGTCATACAAAAGGCAAATGGATACCCGGAGCGAATGAGAAAACACAAATTATGCAAACTACATTACAGAACAAAGGTTCAGTTCAATACTGGTGTGGTCCATGTAACAGAAGATTAGGTTCAAGGGTTATTTACGAAAAGCATTTGATGTCAAGCTTGCATATGAAAAAAGTGTTACCAGAACATGAACTAGAATTTTCAGGTCATCTTGAACCGGTTCGTAATGTGACAGAAAAGAGAACAACCAGACCCTCACGGTATACTGACGAAAAAATTTACACTCAAACAAAACGAAAGAAGTCTAATCCTGTAAGGCTTAAGATTGAATTAAAAGAAAAAAAGAAAAGGAAGAGGAAGCCGATGTATGTACATTGCTCAGGTTGTAAGTCTAGAGTGCGCTTACACTTAATGGGAAAGCATCTAATATCTCATTACCACTTTAGAAAAGCAACTGAAACCGAAAGTGACAACTACAGGCAGCTAATACTTGACAACATTACTGATGTAGTACACCAGTCACCCTTTCAATGTAGTCCATGCAAGTTCTACACCAATTGGGTGTCTAATTTTATGCAGCACTGGTCTTCTGAAGAACATAATCAAAAAATGCTTTCAATAGATGGCCGTTACTGGTGTTCTTTCTGCAAATATGAATGCGATACTTCTCAGGAAATGTTCGAACATTTGAATGGCTCGGACCACGCTGAAGTAATTGCAGCTATAAACAGATCTATGCCCATTATCATAAGAAAAAAGAGTGTGATAAGATGTGGCACATGTTATGAAGAATTCAGATACAACATGGATGTGAAGCGGCACTGCGTAGCAACTGGACATCAATTATGCTATTCTGCCACTGATGACTATCAGGAAATTCATAAATGTGAGCATTGCACAGCTAGATTCAAGTCTTCTCTCGCGTTGGCAGTTCATTTAAAATCCATACATAAGCAAAGGGCGTTTCTGTGTTTAGTGTGCTCTAGGTCATTCGGTACAGCTGAAGAAGCTAAGAAACATCGCTATACCTCTGAACATCGAATCAAGAAGAAAGAAAATTTGAAGAAGAGAGGACTAAACATTCCAGATATGAGTAAAAAATGTCCTTATTGTCCGAGTAAACTTATTCTAAAGAATGTTTTAGAGTTGAAAGATCACATAAGTAAAGTCCATCCTGATAAAAAGAGGAAGTAAGTAATAAAATATTATTATAACAAATTGTACTTACCTATAATGTAAGAAAAATCTGTCTAATTAATTCTTATATTTTCAGATGCCCTAAATGTGGAATGGCTTTCATCTTACCCCAAGAAGTTTCACGTCACGTTCGAACAAATGCTTGCCAGTTTCCACGTACTCCTCTTAACGCTTCTGTTCTTTGGTATTGCAGCCAGTGTCCTTTCTCAACAGACTCTCAATTCGAATGCATGTTCCACGAAGTTCTGCATAATGATCCTATAACACAAGTCTTAAAAGATGGAGAAAAAGAAAAAGTAATCGTTAAATATTCCTGTCCAGTTTGCCCAAAGTCATTTAATAAGGCATCTCTTCGCCGTCACTTAGGTCAGCACACCTCTGAAAGACCTTTCAAGTGTAGTTTGTGTAACGCAAATTATACGAGACAAACAAGCTTGGAAAACCATACGAAAAACATCCATGGGATAGGCAGTATGAAAATGCCAAAACTATTGGAAGCTGTTGAAGACTCCTGTAAGAAGAAGTTCGAATGTGGAAAATGCAAGGAGAAATTTAATAGCAAGTAAGTATGTTTCATCACAATCCTTCAAAAACATCAAAGGAATGATATTATCTTAAGTTGTCAATCACAACACCTAACGGACACATAAACAGCCCGTTTACAGATAAATAAATCGCATCAGCATGCAGATACTCGTAGTCTTCAAATTACGACAATAAGGCGCTTACAGCGGATGCATCTGTGTCAAACGTCACACAACTCCTTCACAAATATCGGGAAACATTCATTATTTGAAGTGATCGCTTTGATATGCCGCGGCGACGCACCGTACGATGCTAACTACGATGACGTTTTTATACCCTACACAATAAATTCCCCCCGGATGCTCGATAAAGAAGGTATTTTGAGCCGGATCAAAATATGAAAAGCGATGGCGACGCTGAATGTTTATTGTACACACGTGTTGCGCGAGCGCAGGTTGACAAGGCGTTTGATTTGACAACGCTAAATCGCGAGAGGTTTATTTGCTTGGACAGTACAAGTGTAATTTATACCAAATGTCACTCTATAAATAAGCCTTGGAGGGATTAGGCCGGCTCTGCGCCCGCGACATTGATATAATGTGCAGTAGACATACATCAACTGCGTTGCGGCCACGTCGCAGATTGCATCTTTCTCAGAGTTGCCAGATTACATTGTAACTTATATCTAGTATATTGCTGAAATGGCCGATAATCTAGATGGTAACTTTCTAACAGTCGTAACTTGGAGTCGACATTGGAACTCGAAATCCATGAAGCTTAATTGGAGCCACAGACGGTATGAATCAAGTCAACAGTTGCTGGTCCTTGGTTTGGAGGCATTAAATATTGACTTGTGTACAGACCAGAATAGCGCCCACGAATTGACGTTTTTTAAGCAAAAATTATTACTGCCGTTGCTTCAAATTCTTAAAAAATTTTTGGTTTGGTATTTGGGATATCTCAAATCCTAATTGTCATAATTCTCGTTTAGACTGTCCCAGTGTGTCTGTAGAGGGAGTGTTAAGACCATTCTGGATCGTTCGGGAGCCATCGAGGGCTGCTAACACCGCTGATGAGGCAACTTGGGCGATATCTTACGCGTTATTGCTAGAGACTGCATTAATGCACCAGGCGACTGCAGTTTGTGGTTGCAAAAGCGTCGATGGCTTTCTGCTGTGAGACATTTGATTAAACTAGTGTGGAATATGTGTGGAATGGTGAAACTTCGTAAAGGGGGATTAGGTGACTGCTTAAGTATAATATAATCTAGCTATTCAAAGCGTAACGCGTTATTGAAGTACCTAATGGAGCTTATAATTTCTCAGTTATTATTGTGATATAATTTGACTGCTATTTCTATTCTATTCTATTCTAAAAGATGAAATTTACTTACTAAACATTTCCATGAAACACAATAAATATTTGATATATACACGAATACAATAGGTAGGTAGGTATACCTACCTTACAAAACATTTATTATCGGCACAAATAAAATGATAAAATATCGAAATAGCAATGTTAAGTAATCTTTTGACTAAAACTATGTAAGTAACTTCGTTTCTTACATTTTTACACACATTATTTAAAAATCTGTTTGAAGTTCTGTAAACGGCAAAGCCTGCTAAATAATATTCCTGAAACTATAGTAAAAATGTGTGTTTGTTTATGTTTGGAGTAGAAATAGGATGTCGCCCGCCTAAACCGCAGGCGCATTAAACTCTAAAGTGCACTCGCCGTTGCATTAACATAGAATACTTTGTTACTTATGAACTGCTGCAAGACCGAAATGCGTTTCAACACTTCCTCCTAGCTGTAATGTGGATAGAAAGGTTTTTCTGAAACTGGATGTTTTTGATCTAAATCTGGTAACTTTTTTTATATGAGATCCCCGTCACTTGTCAAATTCATATTAAGTATGTGACTTTCAGTTCAGCTCACAGAGTCATTTCATTCAATGTATAGCCCACGTAACGATTTTGAAATTTTAAATTTAACCCTTTTGGCAGGTCACCACTTGACCTATGCTTGTGTCGAAAAGGTACGACCAATCAAGCTTCACCGGACTTGTGTATTAGACGTGATTAAGTTGAATATGACCTGTCTCTGTCGCCATCCAGAAGTTCAAAATTTTAATCAGTCCCTTCTTAAATAGCTTTTCTTGTCCTTAAGCTATCCGAGGAAACATGAGGCCTTCCACGCCACCGTCATAAACCAGCCGTGTCGTCCGGTCGTCACATTCCAGTACAGCACTGGCGCGAGTACTGGCATTCCACTACACTGGCCCGCATCCAGCGCCCGTAATTACTGGACACACACTTGGTGGTTGTTTATCGCCCGTTTTGTGTAGATTTGTAGTGAAAAACGTTACGTGGCAGGTTTATTGGGGTAGGATTTTAAGATTACCCACCTAATGTTAGTATTGTTTCCACAGTACCATCCATATCCTCAGGTTTCTTAGAAGAAATTGCTGTGTAATAGAATATGCAAAAACTTCTATATAATTAACAATAATGTGGGTTCGAATTTTTAAATCATTACCAACCTATAGAAGTTTTTTCGTATTTTATAACGCAGCAAATAACGTACCTATTTTTAATTGTTATTGTGGCATCGAAATGGTTTAATATGGTCCGATAAATTGGAAGTCACCTTATGTACCTAAGTAGGTACAATACAAGAGCTTACTTCTAAAATTCATTGTTTGATTTCAGATCATCATTAGCTCGACATAATACTTCATGTTTCGTAGGCGTGCGACATTGCCCTCACGAAAACTGCCTTTACTTCGCTGCTACTAACTCCCAACTTGCCAGGTGAGAAAGCTTTTTTAGGCGCCTGGGTAACTCTGACACTAGGATTTTCTGAGATTCAATCTCGACCGTGCAGGTCCATATCCAAGGTCCACACGATACGTACCAAAAGTATCATAAATCCTGAATTTTCCACGATTGTAATATGATAGCTTTTAACGCCATCTTTGAAACAGCTACAAAACTTTTAGGCAACACAGCTCTTGATGGTTTATGGTAGACAGCACGACAACTCGGTGATGTTCTGTAAAGTGTCATAGTTAGTTAAATCACTGTTCGCTAGGTGGCATTAAATGGAACCGTTTTTATTATTTTTTTAATATTGAAATTATTTTCAGGCACACTCTTAGCGCTCACGGAGAACGCATTAAGCACCACGAATGTCCACACTGCGAATTTAAAACAAATCAGTCGAGCCATTTAAAAAGGCACCTCCTCTGTCATCAAGGAATCAAACCCTACCATTGTCCCCACTGTGAATTCACCTGCGGGAGTTTGGTAAGTAAACTTAACAATTAATTTCTTACGTTCTTCATAAGAAACTAGTTATTTACTTAATTTATTTGCTCGCAGGAAAATCTTCGCAAACACGTCTTGCGAAGTGGTCGACACACCGGTAGCTTTTTATATGAATGTAACTCCTGCGAATATAAAACTAACATGGCATCAGAGTTGAGAAACCATTTAATCACGAAGTATCCAGATAAATACAATGCGAAGACTGCTCTGGAGGCTGTGAAGATACATTTGATGACGTCTAGACAAACGTAAATTTTATGACGTAGTGTAGTAATAGAAACACAACTAAGGGTATTTATATGAACTTTGACAATTTTTACTCAACTTTCGGATAAATTAAAGTTATTATTGCATTTTATCCGTTTCATTTATTTCCTTTTCGCCTAATTCTTGTTTAGTGCCATCTATACATCAGTTCCCTTCACTAAGTACTGACTAGTGTATGTGGAGTGTCAAGTCACGTCAAGTTACAAATTACATCTTCTTTACTTCGAGAGAGAGCGCTGTCCACGCACACACAAGCACAACATTATTGATTTATTTTTCCGAGTAGAAATATTATGGCAACACCAACACTTCCGTCTGTCAATGCCATCGAGCGAGCGCGAGGGAAAATAAAATTTACTCGTAGTCTATCGTGTGGAAGATCGACTGCGCGCAACGCGTTGTGTTATAATCGCGTTTTCCGTACGATTATTTACGATATTCTATCGTGCTGTGGATTAATAATATTGTTAGAATACGTTGCCCTTGAACTGAGAAAAATAATACATTTTATAATTCTTACGTAATTGTTGGTTTATTGACGTAAACATTAAATAGCGTAAGCGAAGTGGTGTGTGCAATATTTAATTTAGAATTTACGGAATAATGACTATTTAATCTTCACGTGCCTTGAAGAGAAATCGATTTTAATTCAAAATGTCGCTCAAGGTAAGTCTTAGGTTTAATTATAATTAAGGAATATTCAATTCCTTTTAGCATACAAAATTCAGTTTGTTTATTTTTGTTGTCTAGTTGGTGGGTAGAAAAATAAATGCTTAGGTTATTCAAGTTATTTATTTATAATTATATAATATTAAATTAAATGTTTCTCGAATATGTGCAGAAAACATAACACTTAGACATAGACATAGACATTATTTATTTGACAGAACACAATACAACACAACAAACAATAAGAAAAATAACAGAAAAACAATCTGAGCACAATATAGAAATAAAACAATCATCATTCATCTTCTACAATCAACATATTTTTAAAAGGAAGTGATTAATTTGCATGATTAGTTTTGGTGGATTAATTTTGATCAAGTGCTCTTTGCCGGTTCCTAAATTATCTTGTAAAATAAACTTACGATAGAACTGGTTTTTATTTACAGTCAAGTAGCACTAATTCATAGGAGACATAATTTATTTCGCGTCAACAGTAATACCATCGCGAATTTAATTGCGGTTGTTGGGTCTTTGGACTCATTAGCAAACTACTTAATTTATACCACGATTTATACCTATTGTTATTTAGGTTGTTTACATATATGACAATGTTGACTGTTTGTGCGTGGTTATGTGTTGTTTGAGTTTTTTTCTTAAGTAATTTATTTTTCTCCAATCTAAGTAGGTACCTACCTATTACCAAGAAACCTTTTCTACCAGCAGCACCGTAGGTAGGTAAAGGTTGGCTGGAAGAGATCTTTAATAAAGATAAGCTACCCTTTATAAACTACTTTTAGCATCATCAAGTTTTGTTCAATTTTGCATTAAAGAATAAAGGAAAGTGAAAATAAAACATTTGGAGCATTTCGTGGAATAAAAAAAAAGGTAACTGCAATCATTAAGGGTTCAGCATTGTTACAAGCTTCGAGCAAGTAAAGGCATTCTACATCCTTTGGCAGAAGTCCTTTTTATAATATCTCTGGTAACATCACAAGATATCCGAGCTCGAATGCTTATCGTGACGCTAATTTTTTTTTTTAATTGACCTATGCTTGTGTCGGAAAAGTACGACCAATCAAGCTTCACCGGACTTACTGCGGAGCGGAAGACTCTATCTACCCCAAATAAGTCATATATATACCTACCTACCAACGCGTCTAGAGGCGGCTCGAAGGAGCCTCGGACCACGGCCTAGCGCGTTGATACTGAAAAACATCGTGAAGGAGACGACGACGCCTGGGCTCCGTCTCTGATTATCAATTTTGATTTTGGTTATGGCCGCGCTTCCGCCGGCGGGTACGGGCGTTGTTACCTGAAGGGTAATTATTACCTGAAGGGCGCCAATCTTCATCCACTCCCTGTCTAGGTATATACCAATTCAATCAGTAACGGCTGAAGGGAATCGAAAGAACTTCGTGTGTGTAGAAGCTTATTACCTGGATTCAGACACTGAAATCACTAGAATGGACTGGAATAAATCGACCAACCCGCACCGGAGAGCGTGGTTAACTAAGGTCTATTCACCTCACCCTGACTTCAGGGTAGGCTCGAGCCCCTCGGTGGCGATATATGACAACATCTGTCATCCAGACACTGGAATTAAGAAAAAAATTATGACACCTACACTTACAACCACCAACTTAAATAAAAAACTTGACCACCTACATACTTTCATTATTCCCTTAAACCTATTTACAAGCGCACATCTCATTGTGCAAACAAAGGAAGGGAAAGTACGTGCATTTCTTATACTTTTTTGCTGTGTGCCCCACATCCAACCACTGTCGCAAACCAGTTCACGGGGTAGTTCCATATTTAGCACGCCGCGCCGCCGCCGCTGGCAAGGCAGACCAGACGGCGATCCTGCGACAGTAAATCAGTTTTACATTGCCTGCTGGTTACAGCCTTGTAGAGTAGGTACCTATGTCTATCCTGGGCCTTGATATGACAAGGATCGCAAAATTGACAATCAGAAAATGGTACGTTGCACGTTCAATTACATTGCTCCCAAAAACAAGTACTACTTTTTATATAATATGTTGGGCAATTAATGATTGACTAGCTTTCAGTCCAGAGGCCCCGCGGCTGCGAACGCGTTAACAGGTTTTCCCATAGGAAAGAAGTATTTTTCCGCGGTAAAAAGTAGCCTATGTGTTATTCTGATGTATAAGCTATATAAGAAGATATCAGAAAATGCGTGCTTGACGTTTTAGTCAAATCCAAAATCCAAGCTATCAATTTATACAAGAAAATATACTTTGTAGACTTTGACGTTTTTGTCAAGTTCAATCTCATATCTGGGAACTTTGTAAGTTTATAAAAATACGGAGCTGTCGAAATACTTCTTTTAATAAGTAATTAATGTAATGATATTTAACTGAGTGTTGTGGTTGGTAATGAAATGGAGAACTCAGTAAATCTGAGCGATAAAGAGTAATCCCTTATGTTAAAAGACTGCTGGTCAACACAGGCATCAATGCATGCAACTCTCTAGACTAGGCTGTAGATCGCAGAATCCAAGCCTTACTCTGAGTTGTTTGCACCCTGCGCCTACGCAGCCGCAGCCTAAAGTCACTGAACCGATGCGCAGTGCGCTTCTCGTTAACGAGTTTTTGATGATGACAGCACCATTACAAGAAGCCTACTTCCTAGTTAATTTATACTTGAAGATATCCCGTGAATTAGCTTTCTTCTTGATAACTGATTTCATCTTTAATTGATTCTAGTCCAGTTAAAGTTTTAAATGAAGATCCAAGACCCAAGCTGTTAATTTAAATGAACATTACTTTCTTTGCTTGTTTGTTCTTTATTTGTTTGATGTCATTTCAAAAATAATTACCTGTTTAAATACTTACATTATGTCATATATTATATTTTCAAGTTTGAATTATGTATCTACCTAAACTACGTAATGTAATGACTTAAACATTGTAATAATGTCCTTGTATATTAATATTGTTAGTATAATTTTTTAGCAGTTTCCTCATCTGGTTTGCATTTTCATGTTAGTAAGCCATAGTTATTTCAAAAAGACTGCCGGAAGTCCAGCGCTGGAGCCTAACGAGGCTGCGGCTTTCGCTGAGGGAGGCCCTTTTTGTGTGGTGTCGCAGCACATACGGATTATGTTACCAATAATTCATATATGTACTGTAAACATTGTTTTCGTACCATGTTATTTTTTTTCTTACTTGTTAACTTTTGTATTTTCAGTTGTGTTGTGATGTCCTGCAAATAAATGTTTCTTATTCTTATAGTTATTCATGAAAAATTCAGATATACGTAAGACCAGTTTTGAAGACTAAATCAATCTCAATCCCAAAAAAATATACTAATCTCTCCAAAATTTGATTTAGTTAAAAAAAGAAGACTATCACCCTAATCCATTAACTCGAAGTCCTGGGTTTAATTAAATACAATATTTTACACCACTGAAATAAAAATGTAGACTCGTTAGGTAGGTACACCATAAAAAATATACCAAATATTAAAAAAACAGTAGTTAGAGCATCGCTATGTACTAAACAAATTGCAAGTGACCTTGCCGTTATCTGCGTCAGTGAACCAGTCGTTATCTAAACTTTCTCACGTCTCTAGCATATAGGATAGATTCCTAGCACTATAAGAATGTCATCTAGTTGTCTCATCGTGTTTTTCAATGCTAAATTCCTTTCAGAACCTTTGACTTTTGAATCATTTAGAAATCTATTAACCTTTATTGCCTAAAACATTGCTTGCACGAGATTCAATAAACTCTAAAACTTCTTGTGAAATTAATGAACGTGGTTATTCTAATTACAGTGATCTGTTGTAATTTTGCTTATGGCAGTTTTTTTGTTCAATCTTTAGTATTTTTCAAATATTTATATATTGATAGCACTAATAACACGTATACGAGTATACCTATTACTTTGATCTGTGTCACTACCTATCTATAATTTTGTCACGACCAGATAAACAGGCTTCTTGTTTTATCCGCTTTAAGGTCATCTTTAAATAGATCGTCGTTTAGAAATTCATCGATGTTAAGTTGTTCATCTGCTAAGTTCGTCCCACGCCCCAGTCAGTCTAGATTTAGATCTAGACACCGTTACTTAAATATCTCCACGCGTTTGAGTGGGTGGATTTTCTAAGATATTTACGTCCTACTAGTATAATATATCTTCTTTTTGAAGTATCAAGACAACATACCTACAATATTTTAAGAATTATCTTGAAATATAGAGTTCAGAAAGATTATCTATAAATCGAAGCAAAAAATGTAAATCATTGAGCTTGGGCTGAGCAGGGACTTGACCCTTTCTTCACTGCTTGGTTCTTGATTCCTTAATCAAAGAAACTCTAACGTAAGTACATTTACGTGCTTCGAAATAATAACAAAAAATAACCGCTCGACCAATTTTGTGCAAACTTCACATAAACCATCTATTAAATAGTCCGAACAAAGCCTAAACTTTTAGTTTGGATAGGTAAGACCGTTCTTGAGTTATAAAATTACAACGAAAAGTGGTAATGTTTTTCAATTTTTATACATAATATTATTATTGATATGAATGCTTACAGAATAACTTTAGTATTTGTTCTTCCTGAAAAATCACTACGAAAATAGTACATGATTAAAGAGATACTACAAAAAAAAGAAATTAGATCACTGCTGTCTTGGTTAAAGGAATTACCCCATATAGAAAAGCAGTTAATCTATAGACACCATGAAATCTGTGTCGCGTTGTGGGAAGTGTCATCTCATCTCATTGGTGTTTCTGCGAATTGATGTTTGTCTTGTTCTTGTAGCTCTAAACACGGCGGCGGCGTGTCTCGGTAAATGTCACTCTGTTTTATAGCTTAACCATGAGAACTGTCTTTGAGAGTCGTATAAATTAAGTCCATATGGCATTTGCTTTAATTTGTGATAAAACTATTTGCGTAATTCTGGAGAAGTAAACTAGTGGTCGTCATTCAGCATTCAATTTATTCATGTCTGCTTTTAGTGTTTCGTTTTGCGGGGCGTAGAGGGAATCTTCTCCTTTGCCATTGTAACTTTAGTTTTGCCATTAAATCATATTTTAATTTATTAGTGAAATATTTACGTGATTACTGTAAAATAAATTATTATGACGCTATAACACTGCATGCCCTGATCATGTTTTTGATTGATCATTATTTTTTTACTATGTTTAACATTGTTTAACGATGACGACGCGATGCGCCAGTGCTAATAATAATTACTATTATAATAGGTAGACCATTTTCCAGCTTTTGTAGCTTCAGGACAATATTTTCCGTCAGTTTCGACTAATAGAAAGTCACCAATATAAAGCTGCATTGAGCTTATTCTTGTTCATTAGTGTGAGACGAGAGTCAGTCTTATATCGAGCAATTTTAAGCCGCTAACCCACAGACGTTGCTAAGAGCGGGCTGCGGGACGGAATCCGAGTTTATATGCAGCCTGTACCCTAGAAAGCGGGTGCAGTCTATGTAACAGGCTGCATATAAACTTGGATACAGTCCCGCAGCCCGCCCTTTCCCACGTCTGTGGGTTAAAATGATTTATAAAGTCTTACTTCGGATAAAAACCTTTTGATTTTTTTAATTTTGATTTACTTCAATAAAAGATAATCTAGTTAGTAGATAAGTATACATAAATTCGACTTTCATGGTTCCTGTAAGAGGAAAACATTTTATAAATCAATCAATATTCATGAACCACTTAGTAATAAAACTAATAAATCTTAAAATTAACTACTACTAAGGATAAAATCCTTTAAAAAAATTATAAGTATGCCGCAGATTTTTAGTGCATTAACTGTACCTACCTACTCGTATTTCTTTAGAACACTAGTGACACTAGATTTTACGATTTCCTTCATGGACGCTTCCTGCTTGTCATGTACCTACAGAAGCTAGCACATGCGGTTGGACATTCGCACTACAAAATTCACGCCTACCTAATGATTCTGACACCAGGATTTCGCGAGCTGGGTTGACTTCGAAACTCACACGATAAGAAAGCAAACTGTAACCGCTGTAATAATAATATACGCCATGAAACAAAGTTAGATGCAGGAAGTGAAGTTTACTATCGCCCTTCTAATTGGATGCTTGACATTACTTAATTAAAAGGCTTTTACACTCTCCGTTGACGATGGTCATGCTCATGCTTTTTACATTCTATAGGAAGTAACGTGGTCGTCCACCATATCAAAGTTATGTTGTAAGTTATTCTTCTTCGAATGTAAATGATCTGAAATAAAAAAGTGACATATTCGGTCCTTAATTAAATTACTTCATCATTAATGTGCCTTTGTAGAAGTCTGTAGGAAAGGTTGCTGTGGGTAACAGTAGTGATCGATAAGCTATAGGTAGTTATATATAAACAAAATTTCTATTTTCAAAACTACACAGATTTCTTCAGCTTGATTATATTTGGTTACATGTAGTTACTGTTTACTTGTTTTAAGAACTCTATGAAGTATTTTCATATTACTGAGCTGTCTAAAATCCCCTTAACAGTAACTATGGTTGCGCTAATTTTTCCAGTTAGCGTTTGACGGCCTGCAATGGCTCGGACGTTTAGTTTAGTTTAGTGAGTGCTTTGGCTGAGTCCACGTTGCGTAACTAATGGCCAGTTATAAATACAGATCGACGCGATCACCGTTACACATGTTGTTACTATATCGACAATTACACGCACTCCTGTTACAGTTTGTTACGTTCAGTTACTGCCGTTAGTTTTGTATGTAGCCAACTTAGAAAAGAACAGTAACTGACTAAGTGATGTAAATACTTTGACCTTTTTTTGAAAATAGCTACTTCATATTGATCATTCATCAGTTCTCAGCATTGCGTTTATCTAGCTGAAACAAATAATGACATTTGTTTCTTTTTTGGCTCATAATAAATCCGCTTTGGTAGCTAGAGGGAAAAACGGTTGTTCAGGATTTTTTTATTTGCAAATTTTTACTGTTCGGGATCTTTTCTGCCAGCCGTGTTTTTTCCGGTGTAAACTGAACCATCGGAGGAACTATAGGTACCTACGTATTCTGTGGTTATAGGCTGTACGTAACCAAACCATTGACCAAACAGTCCCTCACCTATATTACAATGGCACATTTTTAATCCTCCTTAAAATGCTTGTCACGTCAAATAACAGCTTCTTAATGGTCGAACAAGAATGACTAATTGAACCGCCTTACCATTAGTTGTAACTATACCCGCCCATTCGTATTCACTGCTCAACCCTAGTAGCAGGATCAGCACTTATTTGGCCTCCGGTCACAAAACATTAGCCTCTGCCCTTGCATTTTGTATAATGTTACTCGCAGGGTCGCCAGCTTTTGGTATTTTAATCTCGTTAGAAGTTTGGGTATAATTTATTGCTAAATTTTGCGGCATTCTGGTATATTCGTGTAAATTTTTGTATGGAAATTAAAATTTTCTCATTCTATTAGTCATTGCGTGTTCATATACCTACAACTACCTTATACTACCAGTCTTGCTGATTACTGGATAAGACTTTTAATTGGAGATAAGCTGATTTTAGGCATGACTGACTATAAAAAACATAAATAAAACTTCAGTGACGCCTGCGCAAGACGCGTGATATTATTATATTGTTGACATCTTAATCAACCTGAAAACCGAATACTCGGAAAATTTTAATTTACAATATAAAGCTTGAATTTGTAGTACCTACCTTACTAAAGACACACATTATTATTATTACTTACATTACTTATATTTCGTTTATAACAACATCTGTGTTACAAAAAAATATAAGGTTACAGACCAGTCTTATTTACATTTCACATTGTAAACCACCAGTCCAAATAAACTCATTACTTTTCCGGAATTTCCGCAGCCACTCAACCGTACATTGGATACCCTATATACATTTTTGATACTTCTATTATGTTTAACAATGAATATATTTTTATATGTAACCTTTTTATTCGAGGTTTTTTTTTCTTTTAGAAATAGTTGTTTTCAAGATTTTTTTACTTCGGGTAATAGTAGGTAAATAAAAATGCATTTTTTTGTTATATTATCTAAGTATATCTAAGCATAATTATTCCGATGTTCAATTTTCATAGATAAATCACTGGATAAATCAATTCATATAATCGATGCAACAATGACACCGTCCTATTTAGATCATGCAGTTGAACAGGGCATTTAATCAAGAGTTGTATCTAACATGTCGTTTATCGAGTCATGGTCATCATCACTATTTCCATCTCATGACATCAGTTTTATAGTGGAGTTAATAGTGTAGTACCTCATTCAAACCACATTGACTTTATGGTACATGACCCTGCGCTTAATGTCAAGTCTTTTAAAGCAGCAGTATTCCTAATCTTGCTTGGAGATTGCTAACTCGATAAACGCGTGACATGTTACGTAACTTTTATTTACGTCTTCTTCGACTATATGTTACTCACAATAAACTGATTTGTGAGTATCCTTGACTTAGTATATTTATTTATTTACATGCTACTGTCTGTAGTGTGAGTAAATAAAGAGAAGCCATGATTGAATAGGTACCTACATCTATTTTATTATTTACATTATTTCGCTAGTGAAGGAGAATGTTTAAATTTTTTTTTTCTACAAAACATTACATTTATGTATGAATGAAACATCGCGTTGTTTCAATATTCATGCCAAACTCGTACACAAAAGGCTCAAACTACCACAGACATTACAAATATTATACGCAAACATTGCGATTCATAAATTTGAATACCTATACATACGCTAATTTGTTTTTCCCAAAGAATTTATAATAAAGGAAATCCTTCATAAACCATGGGTGGTCTAAAACCCGTATCATTAGAGCGTGTAAATACATTTCCTAAGTTTAAAAAGAAAATTGTGTGTGCTAGGTAATTTTTATTAGGATAATTTCTTTCAGTACATTTAAGTGCTTTGCAACCACCACCGGTAGTAGGTACGTAGTTGCAATGCAAGTATGTTTTAAATAAGTACTAGTACGGTCTTATAATATCCTTGCGTAGTTGTTTCTATCGTGTCTGTGGTATTCGTCCTATATCGATCTGACAGCGTGAAACGAACTCTGTCGTACAAAATTATCGTTGTGTATAAGAAGTCAATCGATCGAAAGTTATCACAAATCATCCCTGTATGATGCATTAATTTTTTATCGACGACTTATTTAGACCATAGCTTAAAATATTACTTCCAAATTGTTCACTCCTTTTTAGGGAAAATAACGTGTCTTAATGTATGGTATATTAATGAGGTCCATAAAATAAATAAATTGGTATCTATTGATGACGTTAGAACAGCTGTTATCAAGGGTTCTGTGACGGCATACAATGCCATTGGAAACACTCGCCCACTTTTCTTCCGCTCAGCATTTTTTTTAGTTCCTCATTGATAGCTTTCCCAATAGAAGTGTGAACGTGGTGTGAACCATCATGAACTATGAGTCCCTGACCTGTCTGCCCTTCCTCGGCGCGTTAGCTCTCACAGACGCAAATGGCGATGGCCAATGTGACGAAAGGGAACGTGCCTATCGCTTATAAACACCAGACCTTTTAAAGACGATGTTTTGGACTGATTTACGACTTACGAATTGAAATACGGCTCTCTTTCGTGTTTCATTTGTTTTATGACTTCCTTAAGTCTTACTCTATTCTATATTCCAGAAGAATGTTTATAGAGCAGTTGAGGTTCAGATGCATAATTTTGGTAATCTGAATTTGATTTGTCTGTCGAAATTCCTAACATTACCGCCCCGCAGCTTCGCCTGCGCTTTCAGTTTTTCCCGTGGGAATGATGGATTTTCCCGCGGTAAAGGGTAGCGTATGTGTTATTTTGATGTATAAGCTGTATTATTGTGAAGTTTTTGCGTGAAATAGTAACAAATATCCATACATTTATTATCCATATTAGTAGGATTATGTTACACGTTTCAAGAATATGTTTCTTCGGGTATTATTAATTGTTGAGCAATCTAAACAATATCGGTTTCTTACTAAAAAGTTAAACGCTTTATAAAAAGTCTTGTATGAAAAATCTCATAAAATAGGCATACGCTCAACTGTACAGTAGATTTTTTCATTTTTATCCGTGATTGACTGTTCCGTGTACGAGATGCGAGGGTCATCGGCCTGGCTTTTTGTTGGTCGAACAATGACTGCAGCTGTCAGAATGCATTGTTGCATAATGCACTTACCTCCTGCACCGAGGTATTTGCCAGTACATAGCGAAATGAACTTTATGGCTGGGAAGGAATCGATAAGTTGAACATTAAAGTCGGTTCCCACAAGAATACGCCTTCTGTTTACTTATTTATTACACAATATATGAATCTGTTTAAAAATTCTACTGCTTGTAACATAATCATTATGTAATTAGGTAGGTAGGTACTTACACCTATGATTATTTCGTGAAATAGGTACATTATGTTTCATTAATAATAAATAAAAGAATACCTAAGTATAAAAATATTTATACATAGGTATTAATAATACAAAGAAAGTTAAATAAGGTCCGTGAGTAAAATTTGTAACTAAAAATTAATATTATTTTGTTATTGTTTTATATGTCAAAACATGAGTAATGTCTATTTAAAATTGTAATGTAATCGAACTTGTTGATAAAGCACAACATTGAGCTACAGGCCAAGGTCACAGTACGTCGCGATACTGCAAAAATAGCTCTTACGAGTTCCGAAACCATCTCAAATGTTCAATTTAGGCTTATCGAAAGCGTTCAGAAAGTTATACTAAGCGTAATTGAACAGCTCTAAATCACGCAATATAAATCTGGAATAGCATAGATAAGTACCTACCTATATCATAAATATTAAGGGGAACAAAAATTAAAATATTTTGCTGAAAACTCTCCAAAACGGTAGTAAAATTGAAACATTCTACGCTATGTTCTAGTTTCTAGGCCATGTGCACATGTAAGACGCAGTAGGTAAGAAAATTAACGAACCAGACTTAAAAAAAGAAAAAACAATATCTTGACATTGAAACTTAATGTAACAAAACTAGTCTAGAGTTTGTTTTTGAAAGAGACAGTGAAATAAACGAAACTGACGAAGAACAGTGCACGCTGTTCAAAGCATTTGCATCAAAAAGGCGGACATGATGACTGAGTGACGACCGGCCTTGAGACAAATGCATTATGCATTCTGTTTCAGGTTAGAACAGAAATGTGTCATTCCGATGGCGAAACCAAATTAGGTACGAAGACACAAGGAATGTCTTTGCTCAAATAATGACGAGTTTCAGAAAGATGAATACATTAACTGAACAATGGATTATTGCTTTTGGAGTTTAAAATAAGTATGCAGCTTATTCCGTATCATTATAATAAAGTCTGAAGAATCATCGTCATTAACATCAATTACGAAAAAGGTATGGAGGTTGAATATCGAGCAATTCTTCACCAGAACAACCGAAGATCGTCAAAGACTGTCAAGATTTTCGAGCATTTAGTATTATTTTGTCAGAATAAAGATGCACCAACAACGATGTATGAATAGAAATGTCGATGGATGTAGATAATGCATTACGCTATTTAAAGTACCTAATCAATTATTTTAAAACACAAACAGACATCATCTGTTCAATTCAATACCCAAAATTCAAAATCTTTAGACAATTTACAAAGCAGCAGCATAGAAATATAACGTAGAAGGAAAAACCAGTCAACATTACGAAAATAAAAGATAATATAGTGGTTGACATTAAGGCTCTGGGCAATAATTTACTCAGTTAAACAGTTTCTTGGCAAACGATACTATCTCGCAACAAGCAAGGCCTAGCGTTATTTATGCTTGTAGTTGTAACTTCAGAGCCTTGTTACTCTACAATAATTTGAATATAAGAAGAGTAAATTCAAATACATAATCAACAAAATGTTGAAATAAACTGCGGCTGAGTTTACTAATACAATACAATAGGTACCTACAAATATTCTTTATTGACACCAGAAATAAATAGTAGGTATAGGTACCTACCTACCGTTACAATTTTAAAGAGTGAAACAAGAAGCCAATAGGCGGCCTTATAGCTAAAGTAGCAATCTCTTCTAGGTAACCAAGCAGGAAATAGCGAAAGATGCTAGCAGCTTCATTTAGTGAATTACAAAATGAACACGATAGTAATTATTACTAGGGAAGGAAAGAATCGCCACGAGTAACATGAAGAATTCAAAATTTTCTTATATCACTCCTTATCCCTTTCCTTTTATTGAGATGCGCAACAAAACACAAGATTCAATATTAGATTAAATACATCTGATTGGACAAATAACCGGGCAAGTTGATCATTGAGTTTATAGCTTTAAATAAACGAAAAACTTTCGATCACTTCGTTTGTCGATCATTACAGATTTATTTAAAGTTCGTAGTACCTCACAAGCTATTTTTGATTGACAAAACTCTTTCCTTTCTGAAGCGCTATACAAGTCAACAGGATATTTCAAAATAGTACCTACCGAAAGTTAACAAGGAAATTGCCTAAACGCTTCCTTTTGTGTGTCTTTTTGTACAATTTCAAACAATTAACGGTAGCCTGCTATCAACTGCGCCACTAAAGAATTTACTTTCCTTTAAAATTATGAAACTGTTACGAAGTAAACTGTGGGAACAGTTACCTACCTAACTTTTAAACCTATTTGTTAAATATTAATCAAATTAAATTGCAAGACTGGCTTCTGAATTTTTGTTTTTATAATTTATTAGAAGAATACGCACATTCAAACTCAACCTAGGTATCATTATGTAGAACTTTTGAACTATCAACAAAAGGTTAAGTATTTTTTTATGATTAGAAAATAGGGTTTATTGTACTTTAACAATGCGTTTTGCTTATTACTACATGTAAGAACTTTCGCCCAATATAAAGTCGTTATGTTGGAATTTATTCATTCATCTATTGAAAAATCGCAAATAATCATCGTCATGCGTGCTTTTAGGTCCACTTTTAGACAAGTATGTACTTAGTTCTTATTGCGCTTTCGTCTTTTTGTAAGAGTAACGTAAAGAGAAATTACATACAAAAAATATGCCAACTCATCCGTTAATCGTGCTCATGTAAACATGTAGGTACCATGCAAGACTTTCTAACGGGTCCGGTGTCAACTAATAAAGGTGTCTCACGCGACACATCGCCGGGAAAGCGAACATAGCCGCACATGTCCGCTCCTTCTAGGTCATATGTGTTGACTCTAGATATAGCTGCATGTTATCTGCAATATTTGCCGCTGCTGCAGCATAAAAACTAGTCTCTCTTCCTTCTTGTGACATGCATGACAAGGCAATAAAACGCTTATTTCTTTTATCCATCAAGCCTCCTATCCATATTTTCTATGTAGCTATAAATCGTTGTCTCGACAAGGACAAGGTGAAATCATGCGCATACAACTTTCCAAGTAGGCAACGTTTTTTGTTTACCAAATTCCATCTGAATGCAATTCAACATGAGGAAACTAAATTCCACGAAGCATGTTTTAAATTTTGAATGAGTCGATCAATGTTTCCTGGTCGACTAAGATGGTCGACTAAGTAAGTCATGTCTTCCTTCTATCTTTTAGGGTATGATAGATCCTAAGGGATTTGACAATCTTAGGGCATGAAACTTGTCTTGAAGAATATCAGGCCAACAACCAAAGTGTCATATTATGGCTTATAATTAAATAAATATTCGTCTTCTAGACGCTTTAAACGGACGACTAAGTATAGAAAAATCGTATGTTGATCAGTACAGTTATTATTATGCCTAAGCTCTTCTGATTATCTTGGTGTAAGAGTTTATGTCATAATTAAATTTCACGCTCGTAAAACTTCTACCACTTCGTCAATTTGCATGCTAAATTCATCGTTAGGAAATTCTACCGTTCTCTCTTATCTTTTGCATTTTATGCATGAAGGAAGAAAAAATTTTACGCGCGTTTTTTTTTTTGGGCGTGGATTTTTTTTTTTCTTCATGATTTTATGGAATTCGCGAAAGTCGATGACATAGAAAGCTCATAACCGCAGATTATGATCGTGGTGTGGCCGAAACGTTTTAAGCCAACATTTACATGTAAGTGACTGTGCCTAATGCCTAACGATGTTTGCATGTTCAAACATACGAATTTATCGCGATGTTTGTGGTCAAGCGCATTCGATATGGTCGGGGAACGGCCATCAAGAGAGCGCGTAGCAAATTGGCGCATGCTTGAACACTATTAGTGAGACCACAACCGTCATTACCTTGACGAAACAAAAGAAATTTAAATTAGTATATTCATTTTGAAAATATTTTTTACAGCGTTATTTAATTGTTTTATAATGTACCTAGAAAGAAAGTTTGGAGCGTAAGTAGAGAATAAGTAGAGAATCAGAGATGCGAGCTTTGATGAGTGTAAGAAAGCAGCAGACCTGATAGATAGATAGTGAAATGCCTGCATCCACCACCAAGTTCTAGAAGATTCTTTCAATGAAATGCGTAGGTAATGAATACCTCTATTTACAAAACATGCAGATCAGCAGTCCACCTACAAAACAACACCTCACTGTCCCCAAAGGAATATGCAGGCAATGGTCTTTTGGATCTTTTGGTGAAACCACGCATTCACGCATCACGCATTGTTGTAGTCTTATTTTGTTTTGTTATCTGTTAATAAAGTGCTACTTACTACAGAAGCAAAGGCAAAATCGGTCTCATCATTGCCAAAACGCACCTTTTGTCGAGTGGTGCTATGCGATGAAATAGAGAGTTGTTTACATCCGTCGTCACGTCACGGCCTAAAGTCGACAAAAAATCTGTGCGGCCCGGCACGTCGTCGATCAAACCAAACTGCAAGAAGAGTGACGTGAATTTTGCTTATGCAGCGTGTGGGTAGGACTAAATATGAAAATCAAGTAGTGATGATGGTTATTATTACTGTTTAATAAATAAATAGCGTAATTTTAAAAGAAACGAATTTTTATTATAGTTTTAGGGAAAGGTTAAGAAAGTTTCATAATGATCTGACTTTTAAATGGATATATACAATTATTTTTCAATATTTGGTTTCTACAGACACTATTTCTTTAATAACTCTACACCTCTCTAGTTTACATTCGTCACCAAACAATACCGTTACATTACAATAGTTATGCAACGGAGATTCTATCACATTTTTAGTGAGAACTATAATAAGTAGCACTTTAATTAAAGCAGCAATTTCAATCTGTAGGTAATTATAATAATTTGTAAGATGACTTTCACATAATTTGTAATTGCTCACAACTGGAGTCTTACCAGTTTTGTAACCTAAGATAAATACCTATGTAAAAGGATGTAATATCATTGCAATTAAAAAGACGAAAATGATTCAATCAAGAACATATTTTGTATTGTATTGTATCTTTGGCGGTAACGAAATACAGGCTAGAGAATGGAACATCCCAAATTCAAATAATATCAAAACTTTTGCAACTTATTACTAAGCCGAAGAAAAAAAAAGATCAATATTCATTACCTATTTATTAAAATACTACCATCCCCGGAACCCACCCGCGTAGATTTTACGCTACAAATTATGTTCAGAATTCAGATCAGCATAAATGGCATATATAAAGATGTATAACTTATTTTAACACAACACTGTACCTATAATAACTGCTTAGCTTAGACTTACTAACTGGAAGCCTAGGTGCTAACAGCTAATAAACATATTATTATTTAGATTGTTCCATCTCGGAGGCCATACCGCACATAATAAGAACATTAACCGCGCTCTAGTAACTCCCGCGCAAGTGCATACGACCTGCTTTAACCGAGGTTGCTCACTTATTTGCTAAGCACATCAAGCCTAGATCAAATACTTTAGTAGTATATGCCTTTGGAACAAACGAAGCCATTAAAACAAGACATAAATCGAGTATGATGCCTTTGTCGTTCTATAAGGACAAAATAACAGATAAAATAATACTAGTTGGTTAACTTCAACATGGGAATTTTTCAGGATATATAAATCTACAGCTTACACACATTTACTGTCTGGATTTTTGATACACAGGTAGATTAAGCTTTGGTGTTACATTTTAGCTATTTCTAATGCAGTAAAGTTTTCAAGAAAATAAAGCATCATCGAAGTGTAAACAAACATCCACTTACAGTTTGTCCCGGAAGCAATCAGTGGCATGGTTTCTTTATGTGCACAAGCGGTAAACTACTTCACCATGCATTACATCGTCAAAGTTTATTTTTCTTTTCATCGATCCCGTGAAGATAAACTCAAAATGCATCTTTCATCTATTTTTAACACTCACGCGGAAGAAAAGCGCTGAAAGATAGTGAACTGGTTAGATAGGATGGAATGAACCAGTCAAAATCATTGTACCTATGTAGGCCCATGTACTTGAAAAAAGCTGAATTTGTACCCTAGTAAAATAAACTAAAGAATGTTGTCGTATCAATATAGAATGGTAGCATAGCTAGTAATGTGAAGTTTACATTACACACGGTTCACTCATCTGTAAAAATGTAGAAAGAAAGTCACTGCAAATACCAAAGACACGACGGAAGCAAGAAACACATGTCTACTACACTACCAATTGAATCAATTACAAATTCATCGGTAGTTAATAAGGTGCAGAAACGCGGATGTTTCGCAAGTCGCCGGCATAGCCCCTTGTCGGTAAACCACATCGTTGGTTAAGCAGTACTAAGTAAGACCACTGCTGACTCCTGCGCAACTCTCCGTGTCATTCGAGACGGTTGTTGTTGCGAAAGATTTGATTCCACTGTTTTTAAATTAAAGAATTTTGGGAGCTGAAATACCGCCATATTTCCATCAAGTATTTTTAATTTAGGGTCTGTTAAAAAAATCTTGAAATGAAAGAATAAGCACGAGAGTGGCAAACTTAAAAACCGATAAATCCATACTTTATCATTTGAGTACAACATTTGTGAAATCATCATGCATGTTATGTTATCTGCCTCGATAGCTTTAGCTCTTTTCTAAACAAATTGTTTAATTTTCAACCAGACCGTCTTTTCTAGCAAGCAGACGCGGATTTCATACTGATGGCGCCACATCTATTAGTAAGTAAGCGCTTCTCGTCTCTTCAAATTGTAGTTTACGATGAGATAGTTTTTGCTACTCGCTGGGCTAGCAGTCACAATCACAACTCACAACATAGTCAAGCAAAGTCAAAGTCAAAGTCAAAGTCAAATAGTGTTTATTCAAAGTAAGATTTCACAAATCATTTTTTGACGTCGAGGCGGGTTCACAATTTGGCTGTCTTCTGTGGAGAAGAACCCGCCGGAAGAAACTCCACAGGCGTTGCATCTTTTCAAAATATTTTTACATAGGTAATTATTATTTTATACAATTTGATTAATATAACAAAGAGTGCAGACGAAATATGAAATTAAAGGAAGGCAACCAGTCAAAGTAGAAAAACTAAACTATATAAACAATAAAACAATCGGCAATCGACTAGAGCAGACCAGTCCCCCCAAGCAGCACCACGTTCACGGGTTTGACGTATGGGACAGCCATCGCCGGGCTCAACCATATTAGAGGGAACCCAACGACCCGGCCCACACGCCACCGCAAGTCAGGACACTTTAGTGAGCATGAATACTCAGTCAGCCAGATGTTATCACGACAATCTAATTAATGGCTTCCCAATTGCATAGTCGACCGCACTACAATGTTGCACAATTACGTAGGTTTTTACAAACAAATTTTAGTAATAATATTACCTTAGATTAAGCACAGCGTTTCTCGTGTCGAGCTGAAGTCTCTACACACCAAGCTTTCTTATCATTCAAATATTCATCCAATCCATAGTACGCATTCTTACATAGATGCCGTTTCACGTGGCATTTAAACCTTTTTTCTGGAAGATTTACAATATCATCAGGTATTTTATTATAGTAGCGTACACAGAGCCCCACGAAAGAAGTACTGACTTTAGCCAATCTATAGTTATCACGAGCTAGTTTATTTCCATTTCTAGTATTACGTTTGTGAATATCAGAATTCTTTTTAAATTCGTGGATATTTTTCCTAACGTACATAATATTTGCATAAATATATTGGCACGGAACTGTCAAGATGTCTATTTCTTTAAACAGTTCTCTAAGTGATTCCCGACAGCGAAGTTGGTATATTGCCCTAATGGCTCTTTTCTGCAAAATAAAAACTGTGTTAATATCAGATGCCCTGCCCCACATCAAGATACCATAAGACATTATACTATGAAAGTAACTGAAATAAACTAACCTAGCTGTTGCTATGTCTGTTAACTGTCTTATTTTTCTCACTGCATACGCAGCCGAGCTAAGCCTCCCCGACAGAGAAGATATATGAGGACTCCATTGCAGTTTGGCGTCAATAGTTATACCCAAGAAGACTGTACTGTCTACCAGATCAAGCCGCTCACTATTTAACACAATGTCACCCCTACAGCTATTTACATTTGGTAAGGTAAATTTAATGCATTTAGTCTTCTTTGCGTTTAATACCAGGTTGTTAGCAGTAAACCAGTTATGAACCTGTTGAAGAGTGCTATTTAACTCATTATACTGAGGTGATCTTCGGTTTAGTTTAAAAATAAGAGAAGTGTCATCCGCGAATAAAACAATGTTTGACAGATTATGTACAACACATGGCAAATCATTAATATAAACTAAGAATAAGAAAGGTCCTAATATAGAACCTTGCGGCACACCCATTGTAACTAAAGACCCCTTTGATTTTATTTCATTTATTTGTACCTTTTGAATCCTGCCTTCTAAATAGGACTGAACTAGTTTAAGTGCATTGTTTTTGACCCCATAATGTTTTAATTTAAGCAATAGGGTTTTATGTTGAACACAATCAAATGCTTTTGAAAGGTCACAGAAGACACCTATGCAATCGCAAGAATCCTCCCATGTGTCAAAGACATGCTTTATGAGCGCAACACCTGCGTCGGTGGTAGAACGTCCTTTTGTAAATCCAAATTGCTGTTTATGAAGTAGGCAATGTTTATTAAAATGAGACAGCAATTGGTTGAGTATAATCTTTTCAAAAACTTTACTTAGGACTGGTAAAATAGATACAGGTCTAAAATGAAGGAATAAAAGGAAAAAGCAAGGAATGCTTCCATTTCACATCAGCCGCAAAATGGTGTACCTACTTAGATTCGATTACAGTAATCTGGTTTTAGCCGTAGGTATTTTTTATATTTGATTCCATTGTTATTAGGAAAATGGTCCTTTATTCACGCACATAAATACAGGTAAACCACATGTTTAAGAATAACGAGCAACACAAAATATGTTATTTAAACAGCTACGCAAACACGGTTCCTTTTATTAAAATTATTTTCTGCAGAATTCAGTAAAGGTCGATGTAATAAATCTTGCAATTACAACCATTATTGCTTTCTTATCCATCTTCTGGATTATATAAGGCATTGCGTTGCATTAGTCACTGCTTTCTTCAAAGTTTATGCCGTGGTCGTCTGAATAGTGAACTGAACACCCAAACGATAAGATGGTTTATCTCACAAAGGAACATGATTTGGCTTTTACTCGTTATGAGTATTCTAGATTGATACGGTTTGCGCTTGGCCTAGATTTCGGAGATTATCTAGGAATGGGAACGGATTGAGAATGTAAAACGATTCACGACCGATTTCAGTTTGAAAATAGAATTAAGAACTTATTTTTTACAGATAGATCGATATATTAGCACAATATTAGTCTAACTAAACATAGGCGATGCTTTTAATGGCAAAAAAATCTTTTTACTACAGGCGAAGAGGAACAACCTCAAGCTACAACCCGGATGGCAAATTAGTCAAAAATTTATTTTTCGTGATTTTTTTTTGCTTAAACCTGCTCTCTAATGTAAGGACAGCCATGCCGATTGGCTCATAGCCAGTGAGACTCCTATGCTCTTCGTCTAATTCGCAATATTTTTACGTTACAAAACGTTCTAGTTCGTTTATTTATTTCTGTAATTCAAATGGTGCTATTTTCAAAGCAAGCTTCTGCGTTCTATACATCATTTATTTATGATGGTTCTTGTCCTTCACTTCTTCAGTCATAAACTCTCACTAGAAGTTATAGTGTTTTATTTTTTAAATTAAATTCTGTATAGTTTTATGCCATGTAATCGGATCGTTCAAGGAATCAGAGGAACCTCAGGCAGGGCGAGCCAGACGGCGCGAGCGCGACCGACCGGTATTGCAGTATCGCGTTACCCACGCATTTGCAACTGCCTCAACTTTGACCAACTCCATTCAGTATTTTGTAGACATTAAAGCTGATGATTATACTTAGTCGTCTTATTAATGTACCTATGTAAAATGTTGTTATTCGATCACTCATTTACCTACTTGTGTTTGGTGACAAAAGTCGATGACCATTTTTCATTTTTTTTGTGTACCTACTTGTGTATTCTGTGCATTCTATGCATTGTGTATTGTAAGATCTACAACATGAAAAAAATACAAATTTTATTACTTTCACAAATGAAGAAAGTTCCAAGGCCTTTCTGAAATCGTTGGAACTTGAACCCTTATCTTAAAGTATTCAAGGGACCTTTTTATTAGTAGGGACTTTATCATCTAACATTTTGATTTGTTATTTGAGAGCAATAAAACCATTGACAGTAACTAAGATATCTTCGCTAACACTTTTTGTAAGGAAGCATATTTTTATTACAAAATAAGTCTAAATTAGGATTAGGTAGATAGGTATCTATCTACATCATGTAAAAGCAAGGATTTATGTATTTATGCTTATCAAATAGCTTCCAGTGGTTATTATAAAACTAAAAGATAAAAAACATAATACTAACGAGTTCGACACAATTGAAAACTAGCAGCTAGTTAACGGTACCACAATACCGAATAATTAATTTATTATTGTTATCCAACTTGCAGGAAAGCCAACAAGTGTGATTAAATGTACATATTAACAACACGATAAGCAGTAGGTAATTAACTAATTACCTCTGCGCTCTGGGAGGCGTTGCTACTAAATAGCATGCATTTGTTGGTAACACGTTGCCAGTAAAAACTTCACGTTCATTATATACAAAATCGGTGTCATGTGACTATGGTATTATGTTGGCAAATAATAACTTTACAATAAAGCCGATACCACGAGCCCATTGCAAAAGAAAAATATCATAATCGAAATAAAAAAGGTTACCTATTGTATTTCCGATATTTTTTGTTCCGAATATTGTTATTCCGCTAACTTTTTGACATTTATCAGTTAGAAAATTTATTTATTATCCGAAATAACATTTTCCATTGTATCATGTTTCCGCGTTTTAATTTACCTTTTTACTTGTTCACCGATGTTTCAAATTTCCGCTAAACTATTTACCAGTACACCGAAAATCCATGACAACGTTAACCATTTTTTTACATGTGCGATAGCTCAATTGAACCATTATATTGCAAGGTCAAATTTAATTTCTCCATTCTGTACTCCATCAAGCATGCATGCAAACAAGCAAGCAAGCATGCATGCAAGCAAGCAATCTAGCAAGCATGCAAGCAAGCAAGCAAGCAAGCAAGCAAGCAAGCAAGCAAGCATGCAACCAAGCACAAGCAGGCATGCATACATGTCAAACCTAACAGAAGGGTATGGCGGGCGAGGTGGGCTCGCTTTGCTCGCCCACCACGCCCGCCATACCCTTCTAACCTAACCGACAGATGTCGGGGTGCCCCGAACTCCAAAAACATTATGTGTCGTAATTATAAAAAATAATAATTGTTACTTCGGAATAATAAAAATAACACAACAAAAAAAATTCTAGCGTTTAAAAAAAGACCAAGTGAGATTACGGTATTTAGTAAAAAAGATTAATCGTAAAACGGAATAACGTTGTGCGGAAAAAGAATAATTCTGTAAAGTGTTATTGTGGTGATTTAAAAATATGTCAAGTCATACTATGGAAATTGAAAAATGTATGAATCGTTTACGGAATATTGAAATTCGGTTTTCAGTTTTTCGAAAATGTGATAGTATACCAATAAAAAAATATATCTCTGAACTTTTTCTTATGGTTATAAGATTATTTTTTTATAAATAAATAATTATTAAAAAAAAATTTGCGCTTTTTCAGACGATGATGTTTATAATTTAAGTATAAGTACCTAATCACAAATCGTCGTTGCCAAAACAAGACCTCTTATGTGACGCCCTGGACGAAAATCACTTTTTTACACCATGTTGTAAAAAAACAAATTCTCCACCTTGTACAAAAACTCCCATGTCAATATCTTATATATTCGCAGAGTTACAGGCGACGATAAATATCTCCCATGTGGCACTCGAAAATAATTGACAATCAAAATATCTCATGTGGTGCAACTGTGCACATGAGATATTTTAAATATCGCTAAAATGATATTTTGGGCTAATGATAAACACTTGCGAGGTTTTGACTTGCATAGGTACTGTCTTATTCAAGTACAAAAAAGATGCTCTATACTTATTAGGTGAGACAAATAACTACACAGATCAGTGAAGATGACGAAAACCTTGTTAGTAATCTGAAATCTATAAATATTCCCCAGACGGGACAATCCCTACTATCCCTACTATTATTTAATATTATAGATGCAAAAGTTATTGTCTGTCTGTCTTTCTGTTACGTCCGCTTTCACGCCAAAACCACTGAACCGATTTTGATGAAACTTGGTTTGGAAGTAAAATAGACCTTGGGGCCGGACATAGGCTACTTTCTACTGCGGGAAAATACCTCATTCCCACGGGAAAGACTATAAGCGCGGGCGGAGCCGTGGGGCGGAAACTTGATAAAACTTGGTATCTTTACCAATCTGACCTTGATGTATAATAGAATAGACTTTGCAACCTTCATAGTAATAAAAAAATTTGGCGCGAAATCATGTTTTTTTATCACACATTATATTTCAACGTAGGTAGGTACGCAACAAAAATGGCATTAAACCGAAAATATTTTAGAGCATGAAGAAAACAAAAATTACGCGCCCAAAATAAAATAAAACTCAAAAATTTCTTACTTCATGTTTTAGAGCGATGATTTTTTATGATTTTAAAAGTTCTCTCTCTCCGCAAGACTGTGCCGCTTGTCATCAAGATACTTTTGGGGGAGAAGCACCTCGTTTGAGCACCGTGAGGCGATGGTTTGCTGAATTTCAGTGAGGTCGGGTTTTTCTACAAACGAATTTCGTGAAGGGCAGCCTTCAACTGCCGTCAACGAAAATAATGTGGCTACTGTTAAGCGGCTAATTGAAGAAAACCCGCGGATTACCTATGAGACAATTCGACGACTATTGGGGATTGGTGTGAGCCAAATTCATAAAATTTTACACGAAGAATTAAAAGTTTGGAAACTTTGTTTCCGTTGGACCCCCTCATAGAAAACATATTTTCAGATCAGTGGTCCTCCTGTTTTAAAAATGGTTCGATCTCATGAATTTTTTTTTAATGTATAGGCTTGGAGAGTATTTTGGAAAGCAATAAACATAATACTTTGGTTATAACATGTTGTTTTTTTTTAAGTTACGCAAAATATTTAGTGTGACCTATCTACGTAGACCGACTACTTATCATCCATTTTATGATTCTCTTATTTTTGTGCCTGGAATTTAAAACTGATTTGTGACTGAACTGAACAATTACTTTTATATTTTGTATTTTTGAGAATGTCGACTTAAAATACGTGAGATTATAGAGGTTGATTTTATAGTAGTCTTTTATTTTTAGTTTCATAAAACCTCTTATGTTTCTAAAATTAGCAATTAAAACCTCTCATGTGCAGCATTCGTCAGAAAAATTAAAAAAAAGTGGATTAATGTCTCGGTATCGATACTGTAATAACTATAAAAATTGTCTGAAATATAGATACATATATAACAAAAATAAAATTGACATGCCTCCATACATTTTTTTTTCACGAAGAAGTTTTTTTCGATTTTCTCAAAAGTACCATCTGTGCACATACAAGGTCTTGTTTTGGCAACGACGAAATGTAAAAATAAAAGTACATATTTGAAAGCGGTCTTTTCCAAAATGGAAATTTTCATTCTTCCTCGTAAATAAGAATTATGAAAAGTAGAAAATCTTGTACACTTTCTTGTTGTGTAAAAAGCCACAACATGCATAATTAATATTAAAATCCTGTAGATAAGTATAACAGCTATTAGCAATATTTCAACACATTATTGCTATGCTCTCGCTGCAGACTGCAGATAACAGGCGATACGTGAACGTTCGTGCGGAGAACCATGAATTCATTCATATCGCTTCACGATTATGCACTATTTAACTCCGCTACGAACGAACACATTACAGTTACAATATTGCAGAACAATTTCTTTACTATATGGAATAGATACCATACCAACCAGAACTTAAAAACCTCAAAGAAAATTATAATTTAAATTTTTTTCATGACATGACGCGAGTGCAAAGTTTATAGACTTCTGGTTTTTAAAAACCCTATATCAATAAATTTTGAATTTTTACCATTAATATTTTAAACCATATTTGCAATCAGTAATAAGTAACTTATGTATATAATCGTGTTAAATAGAATTAATTAGCGCAGCAGTGTAAGCGACAGTAGAATT
Source organism: Teleiodes luculella (assembly GCA_948473455.1). NCBI lineage: Eukaryota > Metazoa > Arthropoda > Insecta > Lepidoptera > Gelechiidae > Teleiodes > Teleiodes luculella. The sequence goes on along the minus strand of OX419586.1, from coordinate 525,410 downwards.
CTTAACATTTATGTATGACTTATTGAACGTCCCAAGGGCTTCTACATGGTCGTCTTTCAAGAGCCCGTCGCACAATGCCCACGTCCCTTCATAATTCAACCCTCTTGCCGCCTTTCCGTCTCCACCCTTCAACAATACTTGCCTAAGGAATCCTGAAGTAAACTGGGGTCGAGATGAGTTGCTATGACGATGGGCAGGTGGGCTAATGGGAATCAATAATGTAGCTTCTCTGGGATTATGAGCTAACGTCATAGTCATAGTTATTTATTATGTTACGCAAGGCGATACTAGAAACTATAAGTAGAAACCCTTTTTATATTATGGTTATGAAAAAGTTTCACCATTGCAGCACCATTCGTGTTGTCTGTTAGCTTTTATCTTTACAGATATTCATTCATTTTCACTGAAAAAAGTTTGGTAACTAGCAACGCGAACTTTAGGGACTTGCGAACTATTTGTTGTTAAAATGTTATGAAACGTTTATTGATTTTTCAACAGATATTAAATTATAATCGAAGCGAAAAATTAAGATCATTGAGCTTGGGCAGGGACTTGAACCCGCATCTCCTGGGCTATCCGGGCCGTACAGGCGCACTACCAATTGTGCAACCAAGTCTCCGTACAAGCCCTGTACGGCCCGGATAGCCCAGGAGATGCGGGTTCAAGTCCCTGCCCAAGCTCAATGATCTTAATTTTTCGCTTCGATTATAATTTAATGTTATGAAACGGCTTTGTTATTTATAAACGAAGTTCGCTTACACATAGCAAAACCGTTTTGTAACACGTAAACAAAAGTTCGCCGGTCCCTATATACTAAAAAATGTGTTATGGTAACCAAATTTTTTTTTCAGTGTTCATTAACTAAAAACCTTGGAATATTTGGAACCGGTATCATTATTTATTAGTTGCGTCTTAATTCAACTCAATACCAAATAGTGGTCTTTTTCTTCATCCTTAAATGCTTTAATCTTTAAGTTTTGCACCGCGAAGGTGGGTTAGCGTAGCGGCCGTGTAAATGATTCTTATGTGTGCGTGCGTCGACTCGGGCGCTCTTGTATGGAGTGCACATACTGGGTATCTTTCTTCTGTGGAAGAAGAGCTACGGCTACAACCTTTAACCACAGAATACCAAAAGTAGTCCCTTAAACTATTCTGTGCTTGTCCTTTATGCGTTGGTTTCTGGGCTAAACTGTATTTTGTTTGATTTGCAGAAGGAATCTCGGACGGACGTGCAGTTCCACCTGGCTGCGCTGCGGGGTGACTGCGCCCGGCTCCGGCAGCTCCTCGACACCGGGAAAGTGCACATCGACTCCAGAGACAGGGTAACTTTTTTTCTTTTTATTGACCTATGCTTGTGTCGAAAAAGTACGACCAATCAAGCTTTACCGGATTTGGGAGACAGGGTAACAGCAAGCTCCTTTCATTAGCATCTCTCCGGGGTAGCGTAAGGTTTCTCCGTTGACGATATAGTTTTGTCGTGTACGTGATCCAGACTACGAGAGACCAGTTTATAAGATTTTTGACAGTAAATGTGAGATAATCTCTTGCCACTGAGCTCTATGAACGTGCGTCGCGAGTTAAGTAGGGAAAATCAAACGAAAATGTTATTTAGGTACTGTAATTTTGCATACACAAAAATTCGTAATTAAATAAAACATATAACTAAACAATTATCCTAGAAGAAAATAAGTTGAAATCTAAAACAAAATAATTTATATATTAAACCAAACCTTGATAGGTTCAAGCCCCTCATCTCCGCTTCGGGTTTATTTAAGGACACGCAAAAATATCATGTCATTGATCTTTGGAATTATATAACTGGAAAAGTGCAAAGCTTTCTTATATAAACTTCTGAATTTACTGTAAAATAAAAACATTTATATAAATGACTGTGAGAAGCTGAATACAAAGACTCTGTTGGTAGTTGTTGTTACATTGCCATCTAAAAAAATAAGGATAAAGGGATATCATTTACGTTTCAAAAATAATAATATGTATATGTCACCGTAAAATTGTGAATACCGTTAGATTACAATTTAACTCGCGTGATTATAAACTGTCGAAAGATTGTGAACTAAACGTACTGATTACAATTGAACGCATTAATTTTCGGTAGATTGTAATCTATCGAAATGAAACTGTTAAATCACAATCTGTCGCGCGTTAAATTGTCAACTGTCCAAAGGCTGTTCCTGATTGGTCGGTCTTACAGCAGGCCGTTCTATGTCCATACAGTTGGAAATAAAACACAGGCGTCAGTTGAATAAAATTAATGCACTCTAAGAATTGTGACATCAAGTATTTATCTATTATTCAGTAGATAATCAGTAATTTTGACATCATATTATATTATGGTATATTTTTACTTACACTAACACATTTATCCATGAAGGAAAAAAAATTCCACGCCCATAAAAAAAAAAAAAAAATGGGCGCGTAAAATTTTTTCTTCCTTCATGCATTTATCATTCAAACTTCTATTCTTCGATTAATCATGGATTCATTTTACTTCCACAATAATTTCATAGAAATTATTATAAAGCAGCGAGTTATTTTCAACACGAAATTAATTGAAATTCACTTAAACACAGATTGTTTACATTAGATAATAAACGAAAAAAGAAACAAATATGGCGGCGCAGAGCATATGACGATCAACCAATCAGCGCGCGAGATGCGTTCCATTCTATGCCATTTCACAATTTGACGGTTTAATTTCGATAGATTACAATCTATCGAAAAATAATCTGTTAAATTGTAATCAGTATGTTTGGTTCACAATTTTTCGATAGTTTACAATCTCGCGAGATAGATTGTAATCTAACGGTATTTATAATCTTACGGTGACATATATACTCGTAACTAAAATGTTCTTGAAATCGCTTTTGTTTTTCGTATTCTTAGCTGATATTCATCATTTTATTCAATCAAGCTATAAAAAGATTTGTTATTGAAATAATTTTATTCATTGTTAGGCACTAGTCTGTCGCCCTATGTTTGCGTCCTAGACGCCTAGACGCTACTCCCAGGTCAATGGTCGTCTTTTATGCGGCCAAAGTTTGGCTAGGCTCCAAAACTTGCGAGAAGATCAATGCAAAAGCATTGTAAATCTCGGCGAAACAGTACTGTTTTATGTACGTTCAGCTAAAGAATTCATTGAAGATATTTTTGACCACAGCAATGAACAAAAATTTGTAAAATGCGGCGGAGGGTTAGAGACCATAATATAAATTGATCACAGCCCATTTCAACCCAGAAGATATAAACCCACAGACAAGGGAAGGGGCGTTATCCTTATTAAAAGTATGAATTAAAAATCTTTGTAAAATAGGTTGCATATAAACTCCCTAATAGTGCACCTCGCCTGTGGGTTCTGAGCTTTAAGCTCAGTTTTATAATTCTTACTTTAGCAAGCTCAGCCAACCAGAAACATAATGCATTCCGTCCGGAGCTTAGCAATAAAAGCAAGCTTTATGCATGTGAAGTCTACATTAATTACGCCACAAGCTTTGTACGTCCTAATTGTAAAAAATATGTAGGTAGGTATATAAGTAAGTAGGGTTTCTCACAACACGATAAGATGTAAGATACCCAAAACATACTCGTATATACAGTGAAGGAAATTCAGCTAACATTTCACACACACGCACGCACGAACACATGATCGCTACAGCCTACCCTGAATTAGGATAAACATCTAGTCTTAGTGCAACACAATCGACTACGTCACACTCACGTTTAAGATCTTTGATGTGTGCAGATTTCTATTCTTTCCTTTTTCTGACATGTAAATATGACGAACAAAACTAGGTACTTATTGGGACTTGAAAGGTGTAAGGCCCTTGCAAAGTACACAATGAGCTGGTAACAACAAACACCTTTCATAAATCGGGTTCAGGGGAAACGATCACGGCGGCACTAAAATAAAACACTGGCCCACTTTCAGCCGATCCGCCTTTGTTCGCAGTCGCTTCAATAGCGCGCTGTAATGCTTAAGCGGCGGCGGTGATCGATTGCTGCTGTAGGATTAGCTGACTCATGTTAACGGGTTGGATTTCGCAAACGAACAGGTTTCTTTTAATTTCTAAGGGAAATGTCTAGGGACTGTAGCGGGGTACGTAAAGGATCCGACCCGCGGCCCCGCAACCATTTGACTCTCTTCAAATGGTTTTAGCTCTTTCTGAAATTACATAAATTTTTGCCTAGTCTGCTGGTAAGAAGGCGACGAGCATACTGATGCATGTTATTATGCCTTCATTATTTCTCAATAAAGTATTTCAAATATCATTAGCATTTATTAAGCACCTCTCTGCTTCCAATTTTTTCCATATGCCTCTATCAGTTGCGTTTTCTATCCATTTGTTTTTTGTATTTATCTTTCCACTGGCAGAAATGCATAAAACACACAGTATTTATTGAGGGGCAAGCTAATGTTTTTGCAGTCAGTGTACATAACTCATGGAATGGGCAAGTGTTCCCTTACTTGTGTGACCAAACTAACCGCGATGTCCAACCCACCTGCAAATTCTGTCAGAGGGATGTCTTACTTAGTTGCTATTGTGAGTCAACCAACAACCCACTTGGTAAGCCACTCACACAAAGTACGGCTACTTGTTTTGTTCTTTTTTTAATATTCGCAAATTCTTGTGACTTGAACGCCAAATTATGGGTTTGGTAAAGGTTACAATTTGTGATGATTTATAGCTAGCGGTTGTTCTTTCACCTCGGTAATGTGACGTAACGCTCTTAGCAGTGCGCTTGCGCTTGCGTCACGCGCGGATTTGGACGTGACGTGACGGACGGTGACGGAGGAATCGTTGTTGACCAATGTCAACAACGATTCCTCAAACAAAACAACAACAACAATTTTCTCTATGATCTGTTGAGCGAACGCAGAATACAAATAAAATTACAATACTAAAACTAACACTTAATACTTTAAACTTTGCAACGTTCTCATGTCCATTGAATAAGGAAAGTTTCCTTTACCTAAAAGACGTGTTCAGCTTATCTTGCTTTTGACCGTACAATTCCAACTATGACCTGTGACTGCGGACTGCGGACGATTACAAAATGTTTTGTCGATAAAACAAAACTAAAAGGTGCTAATAGTTCAAAGACTGCTGTCTGCACAATGAACATAAAATTTACCTACTTGTAAAAAGTAGCTTCGTGATAGCAACTCTTTTAGAACCTGTTTTTTAAAGTTTATGGTTAATTTAACGCTTGGCTACGGGACCGTCTCTGGTTTATAGGCACGCATGGGAACAGTAAAATATTATAAGATGATCTATGAAGTGCTTAATAGAGCGCAAGAATTTGTTCACTTGCGTTACCATGTGCTGATACCGTGCACTCAAGATCGATATAGCGAGCGTTTTATCATTTATCGATTTATTTATCCGAATCTGAGACATATAATGTATTCATGGGGTCAAGTTTGATCGATCTTATACGATTGCCAAGGTTAGAGGCTACTGTGAATAAATATAAGTAACTTACATCGCCCTTTCATTCATAAGCAAGCATGTGGTGAAAGAATCTATGGATGGCTAGCAATTTTGTTTTTCAGACATGAGTTATTTTAATTAAACACACACACATCACTTTCACATTTTATTGTTATTAAAGTTAAATATGTAACGCGGTTGCAAACTAATCCATTCATTATTATCGTATTTTTCTGGTCATAACTTGATTTTCTCAAAGACTACTCCGAATACTCTGGGTATATAAAGATTCAACGACAAAAGCTTACCTGAACTGTAGCTATAATGTATGAAGCAGTTGGTTTGGTTGTATAATTCCAGGATGGCACGACCCCTCTCATTCTGTCAGCAGCTATGGGTCACACGGACTGCGTCCGGGAACTGCTGGCTCAAGGCGCTGATCCGGCCTGCTGCAGAACGGTATGGAACCTCAAACTACTAAACCTGGTTTTATAATTCTTCAAATCGATCTGAAAGAAGCTTTCTAGCGACTACCATGTTCCCATCAGATCGCAGTGATTTTGTGACCTTATTGTCCAATCCTTACCCTACAATAAATTATATGCATCATGCTTTTACCGACCTTTAGTGAGTATTTTTATTCTTAAAAGCAAATGAAGTCCAAACGGCGCTATAGCTGTAGGTATGCTACTATTAGCAAGGGGCAACAATATGTTTGGCACGTTGGACGTACCATGTGATTTTAAAATAGCATACCTAGGTATTACCTATTAGGTCTTGCATTTTTCTCTTCTCGGAGGTATTTTGTTACTAGTGAGCAAATATACTTCTCATCAAAAAAATCGAAACACTTCCGTTTTTTTTTTATTTATTCCTAAATGTACACATTTTTCTGATAATCCTGACAAAACGTAAACTTGCAAGGTGTTTCGATTTTTTTGATGAGAAGTGTATTTAGCTGTAAGGTGCTTGTAGAGCAATGATCGGTGAATGCCAAGGTAGTGATTATAAAGAAAGGAAGAAGCAGAGCGCTGACAAAGAGATCATTATCCGATCTTACACGCGACCGTTCTAATCTGATGGCTTGCGCATGCCACATAGTAGCGGTAACGATTATACTCCGCGCTTATCTGTTTGGATCTGTGCTACAGAATGCAGTACCGACTATGTGGATTTAGCTGTTTTCTATTTGCTGTAACTAACCTTCCAGGTTGCACGTTCAGAAATAAAGTTTCATGCAGGTCGTAGTAACTTAATGGTCCCCGTCTTGAAATTAGACCAAAATAAGTAAGTATATTGTCAAGAGAATGGTCAGCAGCATTTACCTGTGTAATTAACACGACCACAGAATAAATAATAGTACTAGGTACACGACTGCGATCTCTAACCTGTCTAGTCTACCTAACCTTGTAGGTTAGGAATCGCAGGATCATGGCAACAACGCCTTCCTCTCAAAGGAGAGGTCCAGATCAGTCAACCAGAAAGCTGTCTCCACACTAGCCGCTTTTAAAAGCTTAGTCAAGGCGGGATGAGGCTTGACGCCTCGCGACTCTTTGGGCGTTGCCTTCGCGCGGTCAATTCAAACATATGGGACGCCCAACAAGCCGCGCAACGCCCTGCGTCTCCTTAACGAGGCCTCTGGGGTCTGAGAGACTGTTAAAATGACGTTTCGTATGTCGTCCGTGATAGTCTTTTTCAGGACACGCTTATTAAGATCCTTGTGTATGGTATTGTGAGTGTGACGGTGGTTGTGTGTCAGACAGGAACGAGCGCGCTGTTCTTCGCGGCGCAGGGCGGGTTCCTCGACATCGCGACGGTGCTGCTCGACGCGGGCGCAGCCATCGACGCGCCTAGCACAGTGAGCTATATTTATTATTGTATCTATCTAATTATACGTACCTACTATCAATCATTATTGACCTAATTCTTTGAAAGCCACATTTAGACAAAGGCTTCAAAGAACCACCTAAAAATGGTTTACAGTGATCGGTCACCTTATAATTTCAGGACGGAGGCACTCCACTGTTCGTAGCGTGTCAATGCGGCCACTTGCCTGTCGTCCAAGAGCTAATCCGGAGAGGGGCCGACGTCAACACCTGTATGAAGGTATCCCTACAACATCCATCTACAATAATAATAACATTTATTATTTCCCGAGTTATTATTTTTTTAAGGGTGGCAGCGCCACTTATCATAACAATTACTATTAAAGGCAAGGCTATAGCGCCATCTGTTAACATGTATGAAAAGCAAGAATTATCGCCATCTATCGAATAAATAAAGTAGCTATAACGCCATCTTGTGAAAAAAACTAAAATACTTTTGAATTCAGGGTTCTCCGATAGATGGGAGTAGCTAGCTATAGTTCAAAAACAAAATTAAAAATTTTAAAAAACCCACGCCGTATGATAAAATATATTAGAATAAAAAGGATTAAATAACATTTTTGGAAATCCCCCGACCAGAGTCAAATAAGATAAGAAATATCAAATAAAGAAATCTATAAAAAGAGTGATTTCTCACGAAATCCGCCACACAAACAGCTAATTATGACCTTTCTTAGTCCTTACGTATACGTACCTACTTACCTTTTGGTTTCTCGTAGAAATAGACACAGCAATAATATTGATTAATTTAGGTACTATACATACTCATCTATCTAATAATATAATACAAATCCAATAAAACACGTCGGGGTCTGCCATTCCCTGCTCTGACATTAATAAATTTTATCATACCGTGAGTTTTACTTATTCAGAATCTACATTATATTTAGTTTTTAAGTAATAAAAATAATTTTAACTGAAATTTCTAACAAAGAGAGCGATGATGGCAGCCCCCGACGTGTTTTATTGGATTTGTATTATATTATTAGATAGATGAGTATGTATAGTACCTAAATTAATCAATATTATTGCTGTGTCTATTTCTACGAGAAACCAAAAGGTAAGTAGGTACGTATACGTAAGGACTAAGAAAGGTCATAATTAGTTGTTTGTGTGGCGGATTTCGTGAGAAATCACTCTTTTTATAGATTTCTTTATTTGATATTTCTTATCTTATTTGACTCTGGTCGGGGGATTTCCAAAAATGTTATTTAATCCTTTTTATTCTAATATATTTTATCATACGGCGTGGGTTTTTTAAAATTTTTAATTTTGTTTTTTATTTGAATATGTTTTAACATCCGGCGTGGGTTTTTTAAATTTTTAAATTTTGTTTTTATTTTAAACTTTTTGGAGAGTACGTTACTTCCACCTATCCTCGCTGTTGCAGTATTTCTTTATAGTCTACCGCCATGCGCCATAAAACATGTCCAAGAACCTGATCTGTAAAGATACCGGTTCAGTAGTTTTGAAAACTCCTGTAATGCCAACTTATCTGGCTACTGCAGGGCTCCCTGGTGTTCTACCTCCATAAAACGTATCTAAGAACCTGCTCCAAGATGAAGCCTTTTGAATGCAAAAAACCGCATCTAAATCGATTCAGTACTTTTTGAGAACTCCTGTAGTACGAACTTATCTGGCTGCTGCAAGGCTCCCTGGTGGGTGGTCTACCGCCTCAAAACATGTCCAACAACCAGTTCCAAAATGAAGCCTTTTGAATGCAAAAAACCGCATCGAAATAGATTCAGTACTTTTTGAGAACTCCTGTAGAACCAACTTATCTGGCTGCTGCAGGGCTCCCTGGTGGTCTACCTCCATAAAACGTATCTAAGAACCTGCTCCAAGATGAAGCCTTTTGAATGCAAAAACCGCATCTAAATCGATTCAGTACTCTTTGAGAACTCCTGTAGTACCAACTTATCTGGCTGCTGCAGGGCTCCCTGGTGGTCTACCGCCCCAAAACATGTCTAACAACCAGCTCCAATATGAAGCCTTTTGAATGCAAAAAACTGCATCGATATCGATTCGGTAGTTTTTGATAACTCCTGTGGTACCAACTTATCTGGCTGCTGCAGCGCTCCCTGATGGTCTACCTACATAAAACATATCTAAGATCCTAAGTTGAAGTGATACCTTTTTAATGCAAAAAACCGGAACTAAATCGGTCCATTGGTTTTCGAGATAGAAGGTAACAAACAAACAAACAAACAAACAACCTCTTACCCCAAACGCATATACCGCCTCCGTTCCGTTCCGTCCGTCGTGGGTAAAAATATTCCATCTAGATGGCGAATTTAAAATAATTTTGATTAATTTCGTTGGTTGGCTCAAACTGTTCATTTATAAACTAAATTCCAGGACAATGTAGCCTGCGCAATCAAAAAATATCCTTTCAACTCGATAGTGTGATAGATGGGGCCTGCTCGTACCGCCAGGGTTAGGTGGAAGCCTTTATAGCTTTAAGTCCACCTTAATGCATTTTTGTACAATAGATTTTCTTCATTCATTAATGGACCATTTTTGCGTGAGGAGATCCCTTCGAAGAAATGCTTGGTGATCACATCGGGGATGTGGCTTTTCGAGGAAACGGTCATTTCTGATAGTCGTTTGGGGATGTGACCCTTCGAGGAAACGGTCGATAGAGGATCTGGACGTTGAGGAAAGTGGGCGTTCGGTGCCGGATTGATTTGAACTGTTGGTTGTTTGGCAGGACAAAGCAGCGCCGTTGTTCATAGCAGCGCAGAACGGTCACGATGAGGTGTGCCGCGTGCTGCTGGCGGCGGGCGCGCGCGTGGACTGCGCTCGGGCGGACCGCGCCACGCCGCTGTGGATCGCGGCGCAGTGCGGACACGACCACGTGGCCCGGACGCTGCTCACACACGGCGCGCACGTCGACCAAGTGCGACAGGTACGTAGACTACCGCTGTGCACCTCTCTGAGGTATGCGCGGCGAGGTGGGAGCCGGGGAAAAAAGAGCATTTTCACATGAGATCAATACACGACACGACGACGACGACGACACGACGTGTTTACATTTGTAAGGCAAGACTTGTGGCGGAACGATGCTCTCCCCCTCGCCGCTCATACCTCAGAGAGGTGCACAGCGGTAGTGGCCATACTACAAAATATATTTAATATAATACTTACATTAGACACACTCTTTCCCAAAATGAGTTGAGGACAGTTTTCGTAAGTCACAGCAAACTAAAACCAACTTAGCATAGTGTTCGGCCTAGATTCGGTAATCATCTAAAGCCCGACCAAAGACATTAGAAACCTCGCCATATAGTGGAATTTCAATGGAACTAATTTTATGAGGGAAATAGTAGCCATTGTCGTAAAAATATACACGTGGCGCCCCCAGAGCAGGTTTCTTATTTCTTTGGTCAGGCTTTAAAATTCTGTCTAAAATATACTGATTTTTGTATTTTCTAATGCATCTAGTGATATGTTACTAGGTAGCCTATCGCCTATGCGGCAACCACACTCGAATTCCTTGTGGTTTCGGCAGTAGAATAGAACCATCTTATGTATTCCCATTAAGTGTTGAAGGCAGTACCTGTAAAAAGCCAGTTCCGCTGCGCCAATTCTCATATAAAACATCGTTATTAAACTTTCTTGTTTGAGGCGTGGCTATAACAAGATGAATGGAAAACTTCCCTCCCCATGTTCCCTACGGGGCCGGGAAGGGGGACTTATATCATCTTACAAGACATAGACGTCAAAATTGTCCGCTGCTTCTGACGGTCAAGAGCAGCGGACAATTTCACGCAAATTCAATACTGATTGATTACTGAACCGGAAACCACACCACACGGCTATACTTTTACATAAAAAGTAATAAAAAAATATATGTATTGTTCCAGGACGGGGCCACCCCTTTATTTAAGGCAGCGCACAAAGGACACGCGGCGGTCGTAATAGAACTGCTCAAATACAAACCTAACCTTGGAATATTACCGGTAAGATTGCAATCTATATGAATAAATAATTTACCAAACATTTAGGGTCCTATCGCAATAATTAAACGGGCGTAGAACGCGTGTCTTAAAAAAATATATGAATCCTTTAAGTACAGTAGCCAGCACATGCGGTCAGAGTGAATAGGTCTTAGTTGATGACGCTAGCGCAGTGCAGCTTGGTTACACTATTAATTGCACGTATACGGTTCGGTCCAGAACGGTCAGTCAGCGCTCCACGGCGCGGCGATGTTCGGTCAGCTGTCGTGTGTGAAGCTGCTGGCGCGCTGCTCGGACCGGCGCCTGCAGAACACCTCGGGGGTGACGCCGCTGCAGGCCGCCATGCAGGCCCGGAAGCAGGACGTCGTCACATACCTCAAGCGGCTCGAGCAACGGACTTGATAGCGCCCGCCATAATGTGTTCACTGCCGCCGGGGTAAGGCACCTATTTCACTGGCGACGAAGACAAAAGGCGAAAGGGACGCAGTTATGCGTTAGAATGAGATACAAATACACCGCGCTCACTCTTGCGCATAACTGCGTCCCTTTCGTTTTTTGTCGCTGTCGCCAGTGAAATACCTGCCTAAGGCTGCGTTTCCACCAGAAGCGAAGCGAAGCGAAGATGCGTAGCGACGAATGTGTTTATAAAGAACCAATAGAATCGCTGCAGTGATCCGAGGTTAGGTAAATGGAGCGTTTCTATTGGTTCTTTACAAACACATTCCTCGCTACGCATCCTCGCTCATCTCTGGTGGGCAAGCCGCCTTCGAGCCCTTTTTATGAACTGTTTAAACAACATTTTTATATGGAACATTATGACGTTATTGTATAATCTCATGTAGTAATCTCATAAAAACTTATGATGAAGACTTTGATTTAGACTACTTCCTAATAAAAACTTTAAAATTATACTACAAATAAAACAATGCATATTGTCCAATTTCGAATATACAAAATAAGAGAATCATCTTTTAAAAATTAATCAAGTAGTAATTTCATCTGTGTGGAAATAATGCTTTTAATTTATCCCATGATCAATCTGAATTGTAAAAGGTATTTTTAAAATAAGTTTTGTGTTTTTTAGCAGGTTGCAATTAAGACTTCAATATTAAAACTATAATTATTTAATCATAATAAAATTTATAATTAGCAGTCAATATTAAAGTGTAAAGTACGTACAGATAACAAAGTTACTATTTTGTATAAAAACTGTGTTATAATATAACCAATATGTATTTAGGTATATCTACACTTGCCTTATTGCATATACCTCACTCACTGGCGCATAGGAAAATGGATAAATCATAATTATGATTAGCATTTTTAACAGTTTCACACAATATACTTATACATAGAACTAATTATTATTATCTAGGACATACATAATAAAAATATTTCCTATTTTTTGTTGCAATGTTGTTTTGTAATTTGAAATAGACAGAAAATATAAGCCACTACATAATTTTAATTATCTTAGTAGTTTTGTTTGTGTAATAAGAATTTAAAAATCGGTTCAATAATGGTGGTGATCGGTCACTTGGTTAAATCGGTGCTCATTAATTATTAATTATAAGAATAAGTACACTTTTCTCTTAGTTTTCATTTGAACTAGTCAAAAAATAAGTTTGGAAACTACATTTTTTTAACTTTTTATTGAAAAATTAAACTATTCTTAGTTAAATACTAAGTTTTCATGTTTTAAAATCTTAGTTTAGTAACTTACGAAAGTAACATGAGCTTTATCAGAAAATATAATCGCTCAATAATAAGTTTTAACTGTAATCTCAAAGTACATGGAATCTCAATGGAGATCTCCGTACATTCAAATGTACACCTAAGGTATAATACTATACAATACTATACATAATATTATATTCTTTACACGATATTAGACTATCATTATTTTAGCTTATGTTTTACTGTAGTTCATTGTATAATAGTCATCACAGTGTATAAGTCTAGACTCTAGAGTAAGGAAGTACATGGTTGTTGAATTTTTATTTATGTTACTGAAATATAGTTTGTTTTAAAATAAATATTTTGTTTTCTTTACCAGCAATATGTTCAGATCATTGTAATATTACAGTCATACATACATACAATGTTGTTATAATCATACACATAAAGTCACGCATTTTTCCCGGCAAGGTAAACGGAGAGATTCCATAATGGTTTAGTGATGGTTAATTAGCGCTTTGCTGTATTTAGGCTGTCATGACTCATGAGTTTATAGGAGAGTAAGATATTTAAACAATCAATAAAATTATTTTAGTTATGATAATGGTCATTATGCCTTAATACATGCGCTGCAAGACATAAAATAGTTGATGTGGCTCAGAAGGCTGCCCACTTAAAGTGCCACCGTATGTCAAATGAACTCTGGGCCAAAAGAACCAACAATAGGGTGCCTCAAAACGCAAAAAGGTGTGGTCGACCGCGCAAGAGGTGCCGAGACGAGCTGGATGCCTATTCTGTCTGTGGAGTGGGAGAGCATAGCTCGGGATTGGAAAAAGTGGAAGGAGATGAGAGAGGTCTTTGCCCTTCAGTCGGACAGTACGGGCTATAAAAAAATACTTGTTATGATGACTTATCTTGCGCTTGTGCTCGCATGTCTCGTGCGGCTGTGTGCAGATGTTGCGCGCTGGGCCTCATGGCGGGCATGGTCTCCGTGCAGCAGTGGAACAGGGCGAGCGGCGCGCCGTACTCGCCGGGGTCGATGTTGGCCGGCACGGGGGGACGCGTGCCTGCAATGTCACATCATCAACATCATTTCAATTGAAAAAACGGCTACTAGATAGTAGAACAACGCACTTGTAGTAAAATAAGAGTGCAGAACTTATACAGGTTAATTGATATTTAATTTATTGGAAACAGAACAGAACTTTACAAATTTCTAGAAAATCGGCCGAATCGGGAAAAAGACTCAAGAACAAAAGGACGAAAATGACGTATGAATGACGAATGACTTTTTCAAAATTGAATATTTGAGTTTAGACAACAATGAAATGGAAAATGAAGTGAAAATGACAAAGCACCTCGTTACGCACTGTAAAACAAAGACCTTTCCCAAAAATCTCCACGACGCGATCGCACTGCTGCCTGCATCCAGTGACTTCCCGCAACGCGATCCTTGGATCTAGACCATGCAACGCTTCTGGCACCCGGCTGCCATTCAAGAATGTTTCTGCCCTAACGACCATCGGTTCTACGCGTAATATCGCGTCACGCGTCACCCACTACCACTTATGTTTAGTGATTCTTCGGGCTATGTTGGTGACATTTAAATGCCACTAAAAATTCCTAATTGAATCACACTGGGAAACTGCAAGCATACCCCTCAATATTGCTCATTAAGTGACTGTACAGAATATGTATCACAATCATAATATAAAGTAATAGAGAACTATTGGTTAGTAGATTTATTACTCATGCGCCATCTTCCTAGCATATATCTTGAGGGAAAAAAGAAAAGTTTACCGTATCTCTCACTAAAGTAGTCTTCCTCCATACTCTCGTCGCCCATGGACTCCAAGCTCGCGTCCATGGTGTAGTCGTCATCTATTTGCGTATGCGGCGGCATCAGAGACAACATCTCCCAGAATGTAAGACCCAGCGGCCAAATGTCTGACTTGGTGGATATCTGCCCACCGTTGATTACCTCAGGGCCGCTCCATGCTTCTGTACCTGTTTTAACACATAGTTCAGATTTATTATTGTAAGATACAATACAGACATAAAGAGTATACCAGAGAAAAAAAAAACTATCTAATTTAAAAAACAGGAGGTTAATCTGACTAGCCCCTCTAACATGCGCGGTCCACGCGTGACAAACATAATTTTGTCATGCGTATTCTCTTATCCTATTGGAGGATATTTCAATATGGCGGGTTTCTCGCGCGACAAGCTTTTGTCATAGCACTGCATGTTACGGGGGCAGAAAAGAAAGAAATATATGTATAGAGACCTCTTTATTGGCTATTTGACAGTTTATACTTATTATAATATACATGAATCTTAGCCATTGTTCTCAACAAATGTTTACTGTGTAGATCTACATACATACCTATGTATGTTCTGTTAAAATATATTGTCCACTGACTTCATTTTCATATTCTCAAGCCACTTACCGAAGTACAGAGCTTTGCCAGCTTTCTTCTTATCGAAGACCCCATTCTCATCTAAGGGCAGGGTGACTCCAAAGTCGCATAGTTTGCAAATAGTGAAGTCTCCATTGACAAGAATGTTATAGGACTTCATATCTCCATGAAGGATTTGCATTTTAGTGTGCAAGTAGTCCAGGGCACTTGATATATCTACTGCCACCTGAAGTTTTATATGGAGTCTGTTTAAATAACTTTAGTATAACTGCACCAAATTGAACAATTTGGTTTAATGATTTGTTATTGTCAGAGAGAACAAGGTTTTCAAAAACTTTGCAGTAAGATAAAAAAGGGGTAGTAGGTTTATAAAAAAAATTAAGTGATGAAAAAAAATTGTAAACAACACCTACACACGGCACAAATTTTCAAAAATATCATCATAATAAGGAGGCATCGTTTAATGTAGGATGAATAGTATTGCTAAAAGATTCAGTACAACAACACCCTCAAGTTTGTCTTCTCTAAATGAATGCTCAATACATACCTTTGTGTCCCTTTGTTTACACAAAATAATTTAAATTTACGTAAGTAATCATCAGGTGGTACCTTTAATATCTGCTTAGGACTGAACGGCCCCTCATCCTCCTCCACTCTCTTCTCAATCATGTCACCCAGAGACACGTCACAAGCCTCCATACCCAAATACAGTATCTTGCCCTTGCTGAAAGCTCTGAACCCAACTATATTTGGATGGGACATTTTCTGCAGCAAATCAGCTTCTGCCTGAAGCCTTTCACTGTACACCTTGCAGGGTTTAACCCGTTTGTTTAACATCTTAAGGGCCCAAGGTGAACGGATCTGTCCAGCCCGCGGCGACCTCACTAGCTGCATCACATTTACACCTGAAATTATAAGTTTATGGGTTGAGACAACTTTCTTTGAATAAACAGTCAACTTCAGACAGAGCCGAATTATTTTAATGTTGGAGGGAGAGAGACCTACTTAAATCACTACATAGTATAGTATAGAACAAAGTCGCTTTCTCTGTCCTTAGGTATGCTGCTATAAAACTACGCAAAGGATTTTGATGCGGTTTTTTTTAATAGGTAGATAGTGATTCAAGAGGAAAGTTTATACGTATAATAAATGCATAATATACCTAAGGATAACCCACAATAACCATTTTCCCGTGCGGAGCCGGGGCGGGTCGGTAGTTTAGTATAAAACCATAAAATTTACTTACCAGTGCCATATCCTAGGCGATTTAAAAACGGCGACGGAGGGATGGTTATTTTGTCATTCGTGTCTGGCGTTGTAGACTTCTTTACTGGTGTTACAAATTCGGCCATTGTTTGGAAAGTAAGTAAATCTTTAATCAATCAATCAAATTGAACAAAATAACCCCGTCAAGAATACAAGTCGTGATTACTTGCTCAGTGAATACAAGTCACACAACACAAAGTAAACAACACAAAATACACAAATTCAAATTTTTAAATAAACGCCAACTGCCAGTGTCTGCCAGTCATGCCAGTGTGACCAGATTTGAAATGGAAATAACTGCTCATCCAAATTCACTGTTAAAGGAGACGTATAAAAGTGGTTTTTTATTCGGCCAAAAATTGAACGGATAAGTAGTATACCTACTTAGAAAGCTTATGTAATTGGGTTTCAGGATAACTAACCAAATTATTTTATTGATCCGCCGTTAAAATTGCAAACTTAATGAAGATAAAAAGTTACAATGAAACGAACGATCATTGAATTTCCACGAGGTATTATTCTAATGTAATCTTTTTTGTATTAAAATCTTCCAGCCAAGATTGTTTTAACCAACATTATTTTTATTTTTAGTACTTTTTTGCAGTAAATAATTAAAATAATTAATGAATAACTTGAGGCTCTTTCGTTTCATTTTTAGAAAAAGTAAACTAATATAAAAGAAGAATGTCAACGTGTTGGATGACAGATATTCAACTGACAGGTATTCAAGTTAATGTCATATCATTTTTTTTTTAATCGATCAAATCCTAATAAAAAGTTAGAAAGAGACAACAGATCATTGTTATGTTATGCCTATCTCTTTCTTAAAAGCATTCAAAGCAACCACGCAACGAAAAAATTGGTTTGTAAGGACTGCCAGAGGCATATTGTATTGCCAGATCTTTCGTTTATTTTTCTACCCTACAATATTCGAATCAATTTATAAAAAAAACGCAGGATCCATTATTTTTTTTCAAGTGATCCTGATAATCGTAATAATATACCCTTTTATCCTATATGCGTAGAATACCCGTTCATTTTTGAAATAATTTTTAACCACCTTCCATACAAATTTTGACGTATCCTTTAAATATAAACGTGGAATTGAAAACTTCCAACGGCAAAAAACTAAAACGGATTAGAAATAAAATAAATAAAGGACAAGACAAGAACACAATACTAACGACGAATTTACAATATGAATTAAAAAAAAATGCAACAATTGAAGTCGTTAATTTTTAAACTCGGATTTGTAAGAAATGACTGAAGACGATGGCTGTATGACTTAATGCCTTTGCCTGTTCCCAAAAGGGACTAATGAAAAAAAACTACTAGACCGGCTGAGTGACTTTTTTAAATATATTTTTTACTTATTTTACGACAATTTTGCTCTTTTTTTTACAATGGTTAAACATCCACTACAACTAGAGATGTTACGCGGTAAAAATAATTACTCTCGTAAAATACGGTAAAATGCGATATTTTACATAATTTACTATATTTTACTGAAGGGTGAAAAACGTTTATTCGTAGTAATACAAGATTAGATCATAAATAAGTTGAATCTCAACACAAAAATATATAAAGGTCCTAAAAGTATGACCCTTCAAATTTTTTTCACAATAATTTTCAAAATTCTGCCAAATCCGATAACTTTTCAGATCTGCGACACAATCTGCTAGAACATTAAATTATATTTGATCAAATTCTGCAAAAGTCGTTAATTCTGCTAAATCTGGTCACACTGCCAACAGTGCAACGAACCAACGAACGATGGCAACGATCCCAAAAAAAAATTATTTGCTATTTTTTAAACATTTCAAATCAAATTAAGTACACCAGCCAACATCACACTGTTTTGTTTGAATATTACCAATATAATTAATTAGTACTCGTATTTGTGCCAGCCGAGCGCGTGCGTGGCAAGAAACAGCGCAACAAAACGCAACGCACGCAACTGACAGTAATGACAGTTGAAAATTCGTTTAGTTTTTTTTACTGGTTTTTATGGCCTGGTTGCAAGACCTTTAGGCACCTTTAGGCCATTTAAAAATATTTTAAAATACTGATGCGTCTAAAAAAAATTTGGCACAGTGATTTACATTTACATCCGCTGTGGTAGTATTCCGTTTCTGTGGTTTTATGAATGAGCAAGCAAGGAAAAGAAAATCGCGCTTAGTTTTGATGATGCGTCGTATAAAGTCGTATTGAGCGAGCGAAAGAATGATACGAGTTGAAAGTACCTACTATTGGAAAATTGGAACTCACTTTTCCTATTTATAAACTAGTAAGTATTAGATAGAATAAAAAATTAAAACGCAACGCTATTTTAAGTAAAGTAGGCCAGTCACGCTATTTTTACCAAAATTTCTTCCAGGAAACCTTAGTTTAACAACTCTAGCGTTCCGCCCTATAAGCATTATTTTCATTTTTCCCGTAGGAATGATAAGGCAAAATTGGTTTATCTTGGCTATTTGGAGGGATAATTATTATCTCTACATTTGCACACAAACAATAATATAGGTACCACGTAATAATATGAGTTACAAGAAGTATTAATCTAATATTTTTACGTACCCGGCGTTATGTGAACAATGATTTCCGGGAAAGGATAAAATAAACGATGATGCAGTGGTCAAACCTGTACAACCGCATAATAACCGCGAGTTATATTGTAAACTTGATTGACAGTGAAATAACTGTACAACTACAGAAACTTACGCAATTGGACGTACAAATTTAATGTTAAACGGTGGATAGAATAGAATTACGTGAGTAGGTACTCCTGAGTTAGAACTGTTACAAAGTTGAACATCAAATATCAGTTACTAGGTTAAGTACCGAAACACGTCCACTGCTGGACAAAGGCCTCCCAAGGATCTCCACAATGATCGGTCCTGCACTTCCAGCATCCAGCGGCTTCCCACGACCCTCACCAGATCGTCGGTCTATCTCGTGTGGGGCCTGCCCACACTACGTCTTCCGGCGCGCGGTCGCACTCAAGAACCTTTCTGTCCCAACGGCCGTCGGTTCTACGCGCAATGTGCCCAGCCCATTGCCACTTAAGTTTAGCGATTCTTCGGGCTATGTCGGCACTCTGGTTTGTCTGGTTAGGTACCTACTTACTCGTATGTATGTACATAAGAAGGTACTGAGATCAAAATTACCCAAGTTGTTTTCGATTATGTCCGTTTACCAAGTTTGCAGAAGTTGTGTAACAGTAACTCTTTATTCCAAATATGGAGAGAATTTAATAGGTAAAAATATACATAAAAGTATTTAGTAGTAGTAATTTCTGTGTAAATACATAAGAAAACTTTGCTTAGTTTGTTCCGCTTTTAGATCTAAGACTCTGCCAGTTACCGTGTGGTGTACCCAAATATTTACAATTATTTTATTTTGCTATTGAGCCACGCAAGTCGCGTAACTCAAGCAGCATATTAGGCTGTATATAAGCTGCATTTAAGTTTCTGTTTATACTTCAAGCATTTATAGCAGCCTATATTAGGCTGTAGAGGGGTTTATACAGACATTATAACACCAAAAAGGGCCCCAAATTAATCAGCTTTTACCGTTATAAGAGCTGTACAGTGGCTGTACAATCAGCTTAAAAGCTTTATAAAGTCTGCAGTAAGGTGTAGAATGAAACTTAAATTCTTTATAGAGCTGTTGTAAGGTGTACATGGAAAATTTAATTCTACATAGAGCTGTTGTAAGGTGTACAAGTAAACTTCAAATCTCTCTAAAGATGTTGTAAGGTGTAGAAGGAAACTTTAACTTTACAAATATTATTTACAAAAGACTTTGTAACGATATTAGTTTTTGGAAATACTTTAGGAAGAGTAAAAACAAAAACTTTACGCAATAATATTAATATTTGTAATGGCGCGATAAATATATTATGAAGATTGAGACAAATGTCGGATTATGTTGATATTATGTTTGTGGGTATGAATAGAAGTAAATTTAAGTGCGGTGAAATATTTATTGTGAATACAGTATACTTTTATGGAATATTATTGACGCGCCTGCGAAATATCTTCATATAGCGAAGAAGATAATTCAATTAAAACACATTAAGTACCTTTTGAGGTTATTATTTTTGAGGTTACAAACAAAACTGATATTTAAATACTACATATAAAGAGAAACTTCAACTATAAGTCTAGGTAATAATGTTTTGTTAGTGTGATATTCTATCATATAATCACGAATATCCTTAAATCGTGATAATCAAATATTAAAAATGGACGCAACTTATTAAGCAGCTTGAAGGATATTTGAATAGTATTTTAAGTTAAATAGCTGTACAATGTGATTCGTAGATTATTTCAATCAGCTATTGGCTTGTTATTAGAGTTTTAACGTAATATTTTTATGATTCAAGCTGTATTATAGTTTTTTTTAACACCATATTAACTCGATTTCGAGAGAATATGCGTAGCGAGCGACGGGAATAATAAAGCTGTACTGTAGGTGTTATTTATTATTGCAGTTTTACAACGCTCTCCTCTACATAACTCATAACACTTTAAGTTCGACAAGAGTGTAGAATTACTCTCAAAGAATAGGTTTTTGAACGGTTTCCGAAAAGAGCATTGTACAGAAAAAGGTTTTTAGTGATACTATATTAACGCTTTAAGCTGAAATATGGTAGAAATCACAAGCTATAAGCAGCCTTTGTACAGCTTTGACGATAAAAAATAGCTTAAAGTGTAATCGAATACTTAAAATGTTATATTAGTGTTTTTTTATCCTGTCTAAATTCCTAAAGAATTTGCTTACCCCTTAATACAGTCTTTATACAGTTTGAGCTGTATAATAACTCTCAATTGGTCTTTATGAAACCTAAAGCGTCTTCTGAAACTCTTGTACATCTCTTATAAACTAAGTTTCTAATAGGCTGCTATATTGACGTCGAAAACACTAGTTTGCTGCTTGGGATACCTACCTACCTTTAACGACCACAACCACTGATGGTAGCCGGGACGGGACCAAAACGATCAACTAAATGTTGAAAGAAAGATGATTTCTAAACGGCACGCGGCACGTAATTATTAGTTGAGCCTGCATGTCTTAACCAAAATGAGGAAAGTCACACAAAGTGATTTTGTTCGTCCAGTGGATTCGAACCCGGAACCTCCTTAGATACTCGGTCATGTAAGGCGTTACCACTTGGCCACGGAAGCTCCTGATTGGTGTAATGGGTGGTAATGCTGGATGAAATTACATTGTACTGTACAAGTGTGACATGAAATGAAATCATTTATTTTAACTTTTGTATGACTTAGTTAAGTCAAATAATAGTTATTTATGATAATAGTGCGGAAAGTATGTGATTTCCGATGAGTGTCA
The DNA here is from genome assembly GCA_948473455.1 of Teleiodes luculella. Classification (NCBI taxonomy): domain Eukaryota; kingdom Metazoa; phylum Arthropoda; class Insecta; order Lepidoptera; family Gelechiidae; genus Teleiodes; species Teleiodes luculella. Next base: position 503,397 of record OX419586.1, on the reverse strand, counting down.
TTTTATTCACGAGCGAGCAAAGCGAGCGAGTGTATAAGCCGACACGAGTCGGAAATCAACTTTCGCACGTGTATCATACAAGATTTTACAATGCATTGTGCAAGAAAAAAAACAGTTATATTAAAAAGGCGTATAAAATGACGGGTTTCATAAACAAAACACATTCGCGCTGAAAAAAAAAATCTACTGCGCATGTGCAAAGCTGTCGAATCGCAATAAGGCAATGAGTAAAATTTATTCAGCCACGCAAATTTTTAATTAATATTTGAACGTAATTTATCAATAAAAATCAATTTCTAAAGTAATTATACTAATTATAAACGCGTTTATTGAATTGTTATTTTTATTGTTCCCTTTATATTAGTAACAATTGGTAATAAAAATATCTCAAATACTGAAATGTTAGGTTGACTGGCTGAATGACAGGCTGAGAAAAAATTAAAAAAAAACTGAAAAGTAAAAAGCACTAGTGCGGAAAAGTGCTACTTTCCGCACTGTTTGGCTGCCTAGAAAACGCTCCTTTTCGAGCACATGCATTGTAAAGTAAAGCGGGCACTACACTCTCGACAAAACTAGACGAGACATGGCCAATACGAGAGTGTAGAGGGAGTATTGGCCTATGTTGGAGATGTCTCGTGTATATTGGCCGTCTATCCGTTCTGTGTCGGTACATCAAAGGAGTTTTGTCAAGTTTTGTGTATGACAAAACTATCGCTCCAGATTCTCGATGCCTCTCGTGCCAATTGGCTAACAATCGCCGTAGTGAGCGCACGTTATTTAATTATTTTACCGTTCTGCTACGCTTTTTCCAGCGTCTTTTAATTAGGTACTTTTCATTCAGATATGTAATAATAATCCTACTATACCTATGTACTATACTAATACTATAAACGCGAAAGTTTGTGAATATAGATGTATGTTTGTTAGGTACTCTTAGTTTTAGCATGAAGAAAAATAATTAAATAGGTATATGATTATAGAGCGTTATACAAATATTTTTTAAATTAATAGTTATATATATATATCAATTTTGGTAATTTACATGAAATTAATTTCAAAACTAAGAAATTCTCAGTTTCCTCATAAGCAATATTTAGTAATTCGTAGTAATTACCGATTTGCATTCATATCTGGATAGTTATATATAACTAGCGACCCGCCCCGGCTCCGCACGGGAAAATGGTTATTGTGGGTTATCCTTCAGTATATTATGCATGTATTATACATATAAACCTTCCTCTTGAATCACTCTATCTATTAAAAAAAACCGCATCAAAATCCGTTGCGTAGTTTTAAAGATTTAAGCGTACAAAGGGACATAGGGACATAGGGACATAGGGACATAGGGACATAGGGACGGAGAAAGCGACTTTATTTTATACTATGTAGTGATACGCTGCAGCGAAGTAGCGAGCGGCACATGACGCCCACCCCACCCCGTACCTATTGCCTATTGTCAACTGAGCGGATCGAGAATGTGGAGTAGCGGTCTCGTGTGAACGCCAATGTCTCGTGTTTCGACAAAAGTTTGGCCTCTCGACAAAACTGGAGTGTGTAGAGCGGGCTTTACATTTAGTGGCGAGTTCAGAAAAGCAAAATGTGCGGTCTTTTGTGAAGGAAACTTCATACCTGGTGTTCATGCAACCACAAGATAAACCACACAACCTCTAATGTCAAGGCTAAGGTCATAATCGTGGTTTTAATTCAGGGTCTTATGAATATAATAAATTGTTGGTAACTTAATCTTCAGCATCCATGATATTGTGTAATTTATAGAATAATTATGTGACAAATCTGCAAATAGGGGTTGTTTTATACACCATAAAAGACTGGTTGTTTATGCGCCACATAATGGTTTTACTCATGAAACTCAACAACTTTCCCTAAGAAAAATTGTGTGAAATCTCATAAATAAAATTCAACTTTTCATATAAACTTCAGTAACGTTACCGACCACTTTGTATGACAAGTTGAATTTTTTAATTTTGAGATTTTTCAGCCTATGTTTCGTAGGGAAAGTTGTTCAGTTTCTAGAATACTACCAATTATGCTACGGATAAACAACCAGTTAAACACGGAGGCGTACCTATATTGTTTGGGACTGAATACCACTACTACCTATCATGTATCACTATCACTATCTATCACTACATAGTATAAAACAAAGTCGCTTTCTCTGTCCCTATGTCCCTCCCTATGTCCCTCCCTATGTCCCTTTGTACGCTTAAATCTTTAAAACTACGCAACGGATTTTGATGCGGTTTTTTTTAATAGATAGAGGGATTCAAGAGGAAGGTTTATATCTATAATACATGCATAATATACTCAAGAATAACCCACAATAACCATTTTCCCGTGCGGAGCCGGGGCGGGTCGCTAGTGGTTGTATAAAACAGGCATAATATACAAATTTTATTCAGTTTGAGACTTTTCTTGTAATATCGTCGGTAATCACAGGCTACTAATGCGCTTCCAATCGTCTTTACAACCATTAATTTATCACCACGATGGTGAAACAATACTGTCAAATCTGATACGATAATGGACTTGCTCTATTAATAGGTAATTAATAGTTATTGGGACCATCAGAACATTCTGATTTCTCATGATATAAGTGTTAAAAACATGCCTTTCCTGCGGAAGCTTAACCAACTCAGTAAAATAAAATACTGGTTTAAAAGCGCCAGGAGGTCCGTCCAGTTACATTAACTTCCTCTAGTTGTGGAATTAGTCAGTTTCCCATCGAGTGTATTAAACCTACCTACCTGTTTAAAAACATTTTATGCATCATCATGGTATGGTATGGTATATCACAATTTTCAGAGAATGTCTTTCAGCTGAAACCATTTACGAGTATCTCGGGTACCTTGCTCTTAGAATGAATCTTTGTCGTAAAATAAACCTTGGTTTTCATCACAAAAAATATAATTACACTCTATGATTACAAATTATGCAAAACACTAGGGTAGGTACTCCCGTGTCCTCTGATACTGCATTGTTAATAGCCTAGGTACTCGAAAATAAAAAGGGGGACAGAGGGAAATATTTACTTGTCTCATTGCTTAGGGTTAATAAATTAGGGGGAATAATTTTTATTTTTGTTCTTATACCTGCTTGTGAATCGTCGTTAGGAGGTACCTTACTCCTACTGTAGTCCCCTCGACCCTCGACGAACAATAGGTATTGTGAAGACATTAAAAGTAACCAAAGACTAGTAAGACTATTATTTATTATTATTAAAGCACTGCCTAAGCCTGTGGTCACTGGGCGGTAGTATATATTACTCGTATAACTATATCTCAATTAAGTACTATGTTTTAATGCAAATATTTTAAATTGAAACATCATGGGCATTGCCGGAGGCATTTTCGAGACCAAATGTATGTAGGTATAGAGAAATCTGAAGAGCACAGCAGAAAAACAATACCTACGCAGTAGATAGATAAATGATTACAGGAAATTTTAATTAGGTTACCTGCTTATTATAAGAATATTTGAATTCCTTCGGAAGTTATTAGACCTTCGTGTACATTTGTCTACTTGAATACAGATTTATTGCTTCTATAAATATTACCGACTGCTAATTATAATTTAATTAAGTGTTGTTTTTTTATTTATTACGGCTATGTCCAAAGGTGTAGTTAAATACGGTATAGTATAGATGATTGAATTATTAGATACTAGCGACCCGCCCCGGCTCCGCACGGGAAAATGGTTATTGTGGGTTATCCTTCAGTATATTATGCATGTATTATACATATAAACCTTCCTCTTGAATCACTCTATCTATTAAAAAAACCGCATCAAAATCCGTTGCGTAGTTTTAAAGATTTAAGCGTACAAAGGGACATAGGGACATAGGGACATAGGGACATAGGGACGGAGAAAGCGACTTTATTTTATACTATGTAGTGATAGTGATTATTTCGGAACATTGACTCGTAACAATGATTATGGTCGTAGAGCTGATGATCGTTTGAGAAATTTATCAGGCAAGGTCGTCCTGAGGAACTGGATGAATAATTTATTAAAACTGGAAGCTCCTGTACTGATGTTCGGCTAAAACAGTTAAATCAATGTTCGGCTAAAACAGTTAAATCACGCAATACCCCGAATTAGCGCCTATTAAACACTTACATTGCGGTTTTTATCAAAGCTCAATTACACGTTCACGCTTGGCTGGCTGGATTTATTAATTTATAAGTTTGTAAACAAACAAAATTGACGTCTAGGAGTTGCAGAGGTCTTTTAACATTATTTAAGTAAATTTGTAATAAAATCATAAGCGCATCAAACCTTTTAGGTAATATAATTTACCCAGTTTAATATAGAAGAAAGAAGTAAATCAACTTTTTTATCGAATTCGTGTGCTGTCCGTGTGAGTAAAGCGACTTGACTCGAGTCGTCACGCTCTGTTATGCCTACTTAGGTAGAACTTCAAAATAGTTGACCAGATTCTTACACAGAACGCTCGAATATTTGAGGAAACTTCACGGCAAGAAGTAACTGGCCGTAAATACAATCAAGTTAAACTAAACACTGGGAATGACTGGGATTACATAAAGTAGCGATTGCTTCGCTTCGGTCGGTATAAATTCCAATAATGAACGTCTTATTTTGTTGCCAAATTGAAGAATGCCTGATTTGTTTATTGCATCCTTACCTGTTTGGCTGCTAACTGCGATTAGAGGTTCATTGAAGGACTGTTTCGTATTGTAGCTTGAAGACTATTTTGTTTTCTCATAAGAATCTTCGAGATCTATGGATGATCGAATATCTTCCATTCAGCAGAGGAGCTTAAATAACCAGAATGAAGCCTTTATATTATGATGCAAGAGTACTTGTACTTATAGTTTTTGCCATCATGTTATTGTCTAGAGCTCTTGTCGGTTTAAGTAGGTATATTATGGTTTAAATATGTTAAAGTTATATTATCTCTGCGTAATTAATACCGCTGAATATAACACTCTCATCATAATCGCAACTAAGAAAATGAATCACCCATAACGTTGCGATGAATGTCTCAACTCAAGGAAGAACCTAAAAGCCCTAACATTAAAATATCTCAAATTCAGAAAAGAGAGTAAAGAGTGTGCCCAGGATCTAGGCGGGCACATTTGGTAGATAACTGGAGTACCTACATGCAACCCCTGGTGTTCAAAATTCACTTGTTCCTCACCAAACGCCTTGAAATCATTATAATTTTTAATGCATTTAAATTGGCGATGAAGCCAATTTTTTCAATAAAATGTTTCAAAATTAAGGTAGAGCTCGATAGTAGGTAACCAACCAATTATAAAGAGAAAAGGTTTGATTGTTTGTTTTTTTGTTTGTTTGTTTGTTTGCATCGAATAGGCTTCGAAACTACTGAACCGATTTCAAAAATTCTTTCTCTTTTGGGAAGCTACATTCACCCTGAGTAACATAGGCTATATTTTATTTTCAAAAAATTAGGGATCCTTACTAAAACTTCAATAATGTAAATGTAACCCAAGGTGTGAAAAAAATACGTAAAATATTCCTAATAATTGAAAATACTCCGAAAGTACTGAACCGATTTTGGTGAAACTTGGCACAAAGTTTGAATAGACCTTAGGAAAGAACATAGGCTACAATTTACCGCGGGAAATTTTCTCATTCCCACGGGAAAAACTGTTAAAGCGGGCGGAGTTGGCACAAAGATAGAATAGACCTTGCGGACGAACATAGGCTAACTTTTACCGCGGGAAAATTCCTCATTCCCACGGGAAAATCTATTAACGCGTACGGAGCCGCGGCGCGAAGCTAGTATATGATATTTTAAAGGTCACAGATTTCAATTTCAAAATAATGTTCAAGGTAGTCTTCAACATACCTACAATAAAGTGCCTCGTACCTACTAAAAACTAACGCGTTTCAAAAATTCAATAAGCTTCATGAAACTGAAAAGACTGTAATTTCGATACAATGAATCTATATCTCTGTCTATATTCATCTATACTCTATCTATAGGTACTCTATCTACTCAATATAGTCCTGGCATAAATATTATTCCTCCTGTAAGACTTAAAGACATTTTGGGACTGGTGTACTCTTATCAACTGAAAAAGAAGATGGAGAGAGAGAGAAGTCTTTTAAGAACTTAATTTATGACAACCAGCGACAGTAAGTATTCGGCCAGGCTGCATGTCCTTCCAGCGCGGTTTCGCTTGATCAATGAGAGGAAGTCAGTCGATAATCGCCAATACAGCCGCGGATCGCCGATGCACCGCCGGCCATCAAACGCAGTTACTGCATCGATTAATCCGCCAGTAATCGCACAACAGTCGCGGCGCGCGCGCGTTTCGTCACCGCCTTGTGACGTCATCAACATGTCAATGTGCAACCTCAGGTGGGTGATGTTTACGGTCTATTAGGGGTACAAAATGTCCCCTGTCAGCCTGGCCGGCTATTTCTGAAGTGTGCGGTTATTTGGGTGCGGCAACATAGGCCGTCTGTTTTTTAGGAAAAGTGTTTATGTTTTGTGGTAAAATATGCGAATAGAACTCTATATTCTTTTAAAACTTTTGATTTATTTGTATACCTATGTTTTTCTATACAGTGTTTTTTAAGACATTCATAACTCGTTAAATAAAGATGAATTAACGCATGTAAGAGCGGTGTTTCCAGTTTCATACATAATTAACTGAAAACTTGGCTTTTCGTGAGACGAGCAGGTTTCTTCTGACGGTAACTGTAAGCCGTTACAGCTCAGGCGCAGAAAATAATAGCTAGTACCTACCTATATAGTACTATATACTGTAACGCCAGTCCAGTATAATATTTGATCTATTGCATGTAGTAATATTATAGGTAGCTTAAAAGGATAGGGTAGGTACATATTCGACAAAAGTCTCTCAAAAAAAAAAATGACGATCTAAATAAAGTTCAAAATGATCAAATTACACTGTGTTAGGAATATTTTTTTCTATAAATGTAAGGTACAGATGGATTTGTTCGTTTCTAACATGTTGACGAATACTTAATAGGTACCTTTTAATTCGGGCTCCTTGTGATCTGCTCACCCCGCTAGGGAATAGAGTGTGTCTTTATATAATAGGTAGGTACCTTCTGTAGGTACTGTAAAATACTGTACGCACCTATGGTAAAAGATATCTACCTTTTTGATCCTCATACACGACGTTTTTGCTTATATTCTGGTTGGAAAACTCCACTTATGTACCTACTAAATGTGTATACGAAATTAAACTTTATTTCAGACAACACTTATGTATATCGAATTATATAAAAAATAATTATTAATGGAATTAAATGAAATTTAAAATTATATTGTCCTATCATAATATATTTAGGTACTTAGTAGGTAATTATAGGTATCTACATTTTGATAAATGTCTTTTTTTGAAGACGAGAATTTTTTTAAATTATCGCGCTAAGACCCGTAAACAATCGTAATAAATAATGGATTAAGAAAATCATATTATTATACCTACTTATTATTCAGGACATAATATTTCGTAATAAGCGCGGCGATTACCTATATAGAAACTAATAGTAGATAGGTTAGGTTCGGTACCTAATGTAAATGTAAGTTTACTAGACAGCAGTAAATTTATCGGAGTAAGTAATGTGAAAACAGTGAAATTGTAAAACTGAACACGCATAGTACTTGCAAAATAAGAAACTAGAGCAATATGTAAATGCATTGAACTTTACGCGCGGCCGCAGTCGCGTGCAATTACTATTACGAGTAACGTAATGAACAAAAAGTGACAGACAAACAGTTTTCCATTCGATGCTTTAATTTATTAATTTGACTTGACAGTGCTAGAGAATGATTTGTATACATGTAAGTGCAACGCGTTACTTATTTTGAGTAACGCCTTTGATTTTAAAATGATGCATAGGAATATTGCTGAAATGTAGGCAAGTGAGTGAAAGAACGGGCAAAAATGTTTTAATTTCAGTGGCGTAAAAAGCAAACTAGTTGTTTTAATAATTACATTAATTACTATCTAAGTAATTAATTACCTATACCTACAAATAATTTCATTTTTCCGCTGTCTATAATATAATACTTATGTATAATCTAATCTAAGTCTTCTTGAAAGGCTATAAAAGCAAAAAAATAATAATTAGTTAAAAATAAAATAGAATTAATATTGTTTTTTTTTATGTGTGTCAAAATTACTTTTTGTACAATTTTTTTTTTCCATCTTCACACAATATAGTCAGGTTTAAAACGTTTATAAGTAGTATTTTAAATCCAGCTTCTTTGCAATTATTCATAAATAAAAATATACAGTTCGCTATTAACAGTGATCCTCTCTCTAGGTAAGTCACAAGTAGTTACTCACTGAATACATAATATTTTATTAAGTAGGTACGTTTATTTGATACTTCGGTGACGAAAAACATCATGAGGAAACCTACACAATTTGCAAAGAAAAAAAAGGCAGTCAGTGAAGTTGACCAACTTTGTGCCAGCAAAGTTCGCTAATTGTTTGCGAGGGTAGAAAAAATTACATCAGTACTAATTTGGCACCAAAAAAGGTTTTTGCTAAGTCAAACAAAGTAAATAAAGTAGCCCTAATGGACAATGAACCTAAATGACTGAATACATTATAAAGCTTTACCTTTAGCCTACGAGGTCTTAAACGTGCCTAAAGCTATTAAAAAAAAAGAACTCTGACTTCGCCGTGTCAGTCAATGTCAAGAGGAGAAAATCAGAAAAAAAGAGTAATGTACCTTAACTCACTTTTCGGCTGACAAAGTTAAATACCTACTTTTAGAAACCTTGGCATTATGATGAAGCATCTCATTATTGCGAAATCGGCATATTTTTATACATTCGTTTAAATGAATATTAAACAGTAAAAGCTTCATTTGCATTCTTCGCCTATTATAAAATTGCTTTAATAAATAAAGATGCAAAGTTACGAAATAAGAAATAACGCCCGCGACCCTTCGATCATGTTTATCAATTTTATCATACATCTATGCCGCGACCGCGTAGTTTATGCGTAGGTAAGTTAAGTACCTATAATATTCCGGTCTGTATTAGTATAGGTAAAACAGATCAGAACCATTTCTTATATCTAGACTGTAACACTTGTTCAACTAACATACAACATAACATACAACTATAGTTTAGCAATATAGTTAACCTAAGCATTAAATTGTCTTGGTTTTATGGCGTAGCATGTTAAAGTTTATCTTGTAATATTTAATTTTATTTGCTATATTATTGTAACATTGAAATAACCGTTTAGAACTTGATTTTCCAAATATCTTGAGTATAGATATTGTAATCATTTAAACCGGGAAAAGTTACTAAGCTAAATATTTTTCTTAAGTATGATTCCAAGTTGGGCAAAAATTACTCACCTACATAAATATTAATGACTAGGAAACCTCGATTGTAAATATAAAATACCTAATGCACATTATATGAAAAGATTGGGTGGTTCCTCCGGATAAGGTTGTAACAGGAAATGTGGGATTTTCATCGACCTTGAGTACCTACGTTATCTTAGAAAATGTGAGCATTGACTATTTATAGGTACTAGCTAGTAGTTAGTGGGAAATAGTTCCTAAATCGGGAGCTGATCACCCGTCTGCGCCACTCGCAGACGTCCCCCGCTTAGATAGTAGACTTAGATAGTGGCTCTGTGAGCTGTGGACCTCTAAGTAATATTTTAACAAAAATTGAAAAGAGATGGGCAGTCGATAGATCAGCTCAATTTGCCCAAAGAAACTTTTTCCGAAAACAAGATATAATTTTGATTTCTCCATAAAGACTGTTCTTTTGAAAAGATTAGGTATAATGTGGTTATCGAAATACGATCCACACGCTTAGGGGCTTCGCTCGTGCTACCCGCTTTCTCGGTAAAAATATTGCGTATGCGATACAACCTAGATTGGAATCCTTCACGATGTTTTCCATATCAACGCGATAGGCCTGGCCACCTAGCCGCCCGCGTTGGTACATGACTCTCTGGGATAGATAGCCTTCCGCGCCCCCGCAAGTCCGGTGAAGCTTGATTGGTTATACTTATTCGATACAAGCATAGGTCAAAAAATAAAAAAAATAATTAAAGGTAGGAATTGAAAGAAAAATTGATATATGTATGTATGTATATAGTTCCTAACAATCAAGTCAGTATCATTATTACCATTATTTAGGTAGATACTGATTTTATTTGAGAAATCTGGAAATAAAATTACGACAGAATAAGTAGATTGACAAAAAATCCTATATCAATTAACGGGAATTACTTTTGTATACTTTTAATTTAAAGCGTACGAAGGAGGAAGTAACATTACATAATCGAGGGAAATGACGAAGTCAACATAACGACAATGCCTATTATACATCTTACGTCCGTGCTCTTTTAAAACATTATTACAATACAATTCGTTTTGTTTTGTAAACAGATGAGACAATATTAAAGAATTATTATATGGGGGACCCCAAGTAGGATGTGAATACGTTGTTATTAAACACTCCATTGTCTGATAGGCTGCTTTTGTCACAAGATGTTGAAACGGAAGCTGGCAATGACATTTAGTTGAAGACCAGTCAGCTGCACACTCACATGATATGTTTTTATCACGGTAAGCTCCGGAGACCTGTATAAACCAAGCGCTAACATTTACCCCAGTCTCAAATAAAATCTTTACTAGTAGCTTAAAGAATAATTTGTTTATTTCCAGGATATTCACGATTGTACTGGTGCTTGAGCTGGCCGTGTTGGAGTCTCAAGTGGAGGCTTTCACGATCCAGCGACCAACAGAAGTTACCAACAGCGATCTCGATGTAGCAGAGAGTACTCATCGCCTTGAAGTACGAAACGATCTGAAAAGTGATATTAAACTAAAGGAGATAAATAATGACAGCCCGCCAATTACAGCACCCATAAAAACAACCGCCAAAACAGAGGAAATCCAGAAGAATGTTACCACACCAGGAGATATGGAAAATATCAAACTGTCTTCGGCCTCACCAAACTCACCAACAGCAACACTTATGATAGGTACATCAAATAATTCTAACTCTTCGGTGGACGCTTTTTCAACAACAACAAGTCATTTTAATATTTCATCCAATACAACTCAGGAAATAACTACTACACCAACAACTTCCAAGACAGAAGTAGCTAATGTTACAATTAACAACAATGAATTATTGGAAAAAGAATTTGAGAAAGAAAATTCTTCCCTAGACTTCCCCTTATGGACTATTCTGAAAAATACAACTAACAATATAACATCCATCCAGAAAAATAATGTTACAGTGAATAGCACCAATATTATGAATGGTACTAACAAAGTAAACGAGACTAGAAAGAACAATATGAACGTCACAAAAATGAATCCAATCAGCCCTTTGAATACAACTACACTAGTGAATATAAGCAATGAAACTGCAAGTGAAGTGAACTTAGTGAAATTATCCATGTCCAATGTGAACGTCACGTTAGTGAATACGACGTCTGGGGAAAACTACACGGAAATTAAAGAGGAAACAAGGACAGATGAGAGTAACGGTACCAGTTATTCTACTGATACTGTCTATAAATCAACAAATCAAAATACGCACGATGGTCCAATGACAACCAGCACGAGTAAATATTCCGAGATAAAATTATCATTAGACCAAAGTAATGATTCGAAAATAATATTAGATACAGAAACGAAAAGTTCTCCGGAAATTGAAAAGTCAACAGAAGAACTAACTGGTGAACAGAGTGAAGTAACAGTCAAACCTTACTGGAAAAAGTATACTACAATAGACCGAACGAAACAGCGCTTAAATACAACAGAAGAGAACGTAACTAGTACAGAATTATCCAGCACAGAATATGTATCAACCATGGAATTTATACCTAGCAATGAGTCTTTATCTGGCCCTAAAAGTACATCTAGCACAGAAAGAGATTTGGTTCAATCGGCTACAGCTCAAACACAAAGGAGTATTAGTTTTGAAGAAGCTCTGAACACTGTATCGGAAATTCCATCATTGGAACATTTAAAGAATGAACTTCTAGGAATGAATAAGACAAATCTTATCAATTCAACGAGATCTGCAAATAGTACTGAAATTCTAAAGAGTAATACTACTCAACCAGAGACAACAGAAAAGTTATTAGTAAATGAAACTACTGGTACCTTAGAAACGACGACTCAAGCGTACAATATAGTGTCCTCGAAACGTGCTGGTTTTTTGGATTTTTCTACACGACCAGTAGTTCGGACTGAAAATAGCACCAATGAAGAACCAGTGAAGTTGACAGAAGCACCATGGAATTACTATAATGTCTCTCCATACAAGACGACTACTCGGAACCCGACCAGCAAGACATCGCAAAGCCAATTGGTAATAACAGAGTTATAATTTACTCTCATTAGATCATAATATACTAGGTATGTCCCCAGCCCACCGAGGGCACAAAAGAAAATAATTGCCGAGGGGCTCAAGTCTATCCAGAAATCAGAGTGAATAAGCCTAGGTCGATCACGCGCACCCTGTGCTAGTTGGTCAATTTCACAACCTCTGTATTAATTCGCAGCTGTGTGCAGGATAAACGAACGTAGCCAGGTTTTAGTAAATAACGGGGGGAATGGAGTCCAAGAAAATAATACTAGCATTCCGCAGTAAAATGAAGCCCATGTTTTTTCCCAAGGTCTATTATATCTTGGTACCAAGTTTCATCAAAATCAGTTCAGTAGTTTCGGAACCTATTTATTTATTATGAATATTTTACGTAATTGTTTTACATCTTGAGTTACATTTTTGGAGTTTCAGTAAGGATCCCTAGTTTTTTTTTTAATAGCCTATGTTATCCGGGTGTAGGTAGTGTGGCTTCCCAACAGTGAAATAATTTTTGAAATCGGTTTAGTTGTTTCGGAGCCTATTCGATGCAAACAAACATGAACTAATATGATAATTAAATTACAAATATTTCAACATTTTCAGGTCGAAGATGCAATCAAGGAAGAACTTATGAAAGAAGAGTTTTTAATCGACAGTGTAGAAAATGCACAAAGGCAACAAGAAGATCGTCTTGTTTCTGAAACTATACCGACAGAAAAAGTCCAAATAAACCCAACTGTCAACTTAACTACGTCTGAAAGTTCAGCTGAAGAAAAGTTACGGGTAAAGCCTATTAACATAGAGAAGCCAAAGAATGGATCTATTTATACTGTAAACCCTAACTACAAACCCCTGAAAAAAATTGAAGTTCAACCACCCAAACCATTTATGCGGAATCCGGATGATAACAGCTGGAGAAATGAAAGTCTCAGTTCGTTAGGAATCGTCTTCAAAGCAAATAATTCGTCTAAACCTCTCACTCAAGTGTTAAAAAATAAAACTGAATCGCATTGGAATACGTTATTAGAAAGGTATGAAAAGGGTGATGAGCCTGAATTACGTACGAGACTTGAAAAAATTGCCGAGATGCGAAAATCTAAAAAGAAAAAGACAAATTCTGTAGGTGAAACGGTTTATTCTGATTATGAAGAGACAGTATCGAGCGAAAATCCTAATTCAACAAACTCTGAAAGCGTAACCTATGCAAACAAAGCTTCATTTTTGGATGAGGTACAAAAAGATAAACTTGCAACTATTGAACCAGATTATTTAGAAGTGAAAACTACAACAGTTAAAGCTAAAAAGTTCCTTGATGAATACGAGGAAGACGATGAAATGGACTACACTCTTCCAAACATTGACATAAAGAAGTTCATCACATCGCCAGCGACCAAACCCACTCCAGGTAGAGCTTCCGTGCTCCCAATCCAATTTACTTCACCGATATTTTCTAACACAGCACGTATCAATCCTTCCGAACGACAACCCACCATACAATATTTCCCTCCAATAGCGAAGAATCAGAAGGTAAATATTAACGATTATGACACAGCGTTCCAGAAAAAAATTAATGATTTTACTACAAATACTCCAAGAACGTTTACCACTAGTTTCAAACCAGAAAGTCCACCTGCGCCTGTAACATTTGATTTTCAGAAAAACAAATTCGAACCGCCAAGTAGACCAACATCAAATGAAATTTCGAGGCGACCGGATCAAATGGATAAAAATGTATACCTTACAAACCCACCGCAAGATGGAAGTGCAAACGGTTTCGTTAGACAGAATCAAGATTCTGGGGGATATAATCAAGCTTCTTATGTAATTAAACATTTGCGAGATTTCATTGATGAGGTGGTGAAATCTGATGTAAGTTCAGCTACAGATGAGCCAATACGCGGGGTGACTATCAACACCCCAGTCCACGAAACCAAACAAAAACCTCCAAATGATTATTATGACTACGAGGCGCAGTTTCGTAAGGATGTGATTAATCGATTTGCAGAAAACTTTAATATGAACAGCGAGAGGTTTAAATCCGACTTTCCCGTTTTGTATAACACGTCAGTAGTACATTCGTTGCCTGGGCCAACCGGTGGAGCGGGAGCGGAGTCCACGGCATTTATGAAACGCTTGTACGAGGACGTCCGGGTATTCCAGCATCCGAAAGACGCGCCGAAGCGCTACGACCCCAACTGCGACCATACCATTGAACTGTCACCGGCATACGAACTGCACTATTACGTCCCAGAGGAAGAGGAAAAGGAGGAGGTGGAACTGAAGACATTGACGAAGCCACCTCAGCACCATCGACTCCAGTTATGAACATGACAGCTTTAGCTTATAGCGGTTTAAAATAGACACTAAATGCATAAGACTGTAATGTGGAAAGGTATTATTTATTCACAATTGCCGGCAATACCTTTATTGATATACAATAAATTTCATGAATACAGAAGCGCGTTATGAAGGCTGAATACATAACAGCGTTTTCAATATTTTGTTAAATGTATATTTATGTATAATATTAATATAAATCTACGCATTAGGTATTGGGGCGCGTTCAGTGGCTTCGTACGAGTGCACTCGAGCGCGCTCTGGTGCGCGCTCTAACCGTTCCGTGGCTCGGTGAAATTTTACCCTGACAGCTGTCAGAGCGTAGTTTCACCCGTTCCGTGGCTGAGCGAAACAACCAAACAACCGTCTAATGAGATGGTTAATTTTTACTCTGACAGCTATTTGACGTTTAAAGCTTGCAATTTATGTCAAAGTCAAAAGACTCAAAAAGCCCGCCATTTTGTTTCGTAGTTACTTTCGAATAATTTTGTTAAATTTGTATATCACAGACGTCTAATACGTCTGTAATGTATATAAAAGTAGAAAACAATTGAGACAGGAGAAGAATTTTCTCTCGTCAAATATTTGAGGTTATAAAAACAACTCGATCGTTCAGTGGCTCGGTTGCAACTCAAACGGGTTAAATTTTACCCAAACAACTAAGCTCGAAGCCACAGAACGCACTCTTGGAGTGAACAAAATATTATTGGCGAATCAGTAACGTGTGGTCTTCGAGATTTTGTCCATAAAATTGAACATAAAAAAAATATCTTATTTTTTTCAGGACATTTTCATTTTTTGTATGATAACATTAAATTGCAAGTAAGCGATTGATGCAAGTTAACCTTATACCTACTTTATTCTTTATTATAACCACTTCCAGAGATATAAAGTTTCGTAAGAATTATTTTATGACATGAATATTTGACGTTTTGCTTTGCAAGTTCACAAGCAAAATGTGTACTTTTTTTCAGTATTTTTACTTTGCATACTCTAGCTCTAGAATACTCTAGATGTTCTTTCTCTTGATACAACAATTTATAGTAGGTACTTAATTTTACAATATTTTTTATTTTTTTATGTATGAATTAATTATTATTATTTAACTAACAGGTAGAATATTACTTCTCATCCGCAATACCCAAAGATTTTATAGATTAGGTAGGTAAGATTATTTAAGTGTTCTCGTTTGAAATTTTATTTCAAAAATATTTATATGTAAAATCAAAACAGTCCGTATGTAATTATTTAACTATACTTTTACGTAGTATATTAGTTACACTGTGACTATACTGAGTAGACAAAGCATTCAATATTTACATACGGTCTTATTCATTTAATACTGTAAAGTCGGGTCCACTCATAGTGCCATGTTCAAAACATGTAAGAATGTTAGGAATTTTAACAAAAATTTACCTTGTGTGGCTTGGAATAATATGTCAGTATTCGGACCTGGCTTAATGATTGCAAAGTGCTGCACATCTTGACTGTGTTCTTAGCTTAGAACTGTAAGCCCGTTACTATAAGGAACTATTCAAATAGATCTATTTCGAACTCCCCTTATATTTTCAAAGAAGTAACTACAACACGGTTAATAACTAGTCTCGTTGTATTTGAACTTCTTTGGGAATTTGTGGCGGGGTGACGCTCAAAAGTGATTATAAATAAATTACTTCTGTTTCAATAGCTCAGTGTGAGAATGGAAGCTGAATAACAAAAGAGTGAGACGTTCCACCTCTGAAGAATAACGTCTTATCTGACTAATGCAAGATTGTAAAGCCTGACCAAAGAAATAAGAAACCTGCTCTGGTGCTCTGGGGGCGCTACGTATATATTTTTCCGACTATGGCAATAATTTCCCTTATAAAATTAGTTCCATTGAAATTTCGCAATATGGCGAGTTTTCTTATTTCTTTGGTCGGGCTTTACCTATAAACTCGTCTTCCTTAGTCGGATTTTACGACATACGACATAAAACATTAATGTGTGTAAAATAATGAATTAAACCAGTTACCGATGTGTATTGTATTGTGATCGTGATCATAGTCATGAATAAAGTTTTGTACAAACTATATTTGATTTTTCTTTCCTGTACAGTCAAGAGTAAATTAAGCTGAATAATTTGGACTTCGCCACACACACGTTCATATGTCGCCCGTTGTATAAGAGGAAATATTGCAAGGCGCATGTACCTATAGCTTGTTTTACTTTTGATCGTACCCTAAACAAAACACTTTTAAAATATACAGTTATGTATACAAAATAATAGGGTAACTAAGGCAATTAAGTATATAATAAAAGATAAAATACGTTTTAAAATACCATTTTATTGACATTTTTATTTTAGAATAGTATGCAAACATCACACGATCGACCGATCACTTGCAATGGGATATACGTCACTTTGAGCATAATACAATAGTAGAGTAGTTACATCTAAACTATACTTTAACATCTGCAACACATCAGCACAAGTTAACAGGCTCGCCACTACTACGTTCAACAGACTATCTCGCTTATTCATAAACATTGCTTAATGTTAAACGATATCTGTCCCTTTCTGAACTACAAGTGTTGGAAAGGGACAGAAATATTGCTTTACTTAAGCAACGTTTATGAATAAGGAAGTATAGCTTTAAACAATGTTGATACCTATTTGTGTAGAATATGTAATTAGCATCACCAAGGGTATTTTTGATTGATCAAATTTTTGAAGCATTATTATAATCAAAATTATGGATAAATTATTTTCAAATTAATTTAAATTGTCAATCCCAGATGTGTAAGATAAGATAGAAGAGAAAATAAAGGCTGTTGAACGTAGCCAATGTCTTCAACCCAAAATATCAAGTGGAAATGCAAAGCTGGATCCAATAAATAATTTATTTTACTATCTCAATTCATATAAAAAACAAAGTTAAAATAAAAAGACACTTTTCTTAAAAAATGAACACATACGTCTTTGGATATAACAAAAACCAGAACACGGGTTGATAAATTATTTACAAATCAATTGGTAGAGATTTAACTTTATTTTTGTGTTAAATGTGTCCATTTTCATATAAAAACAAAATAATATACAATCTGAATAACACAAGAAAGTAAAAGAAATAAAAAAATCTCATTCACTTCATAATGTAAGAATAGCAATTATTGCAATAAATGAAATGAAACATACAAGATACATTTGTTCACTTTAAGCTGTTTTACTTTAAATAGTACAAATTGTCTATTTGCTCATAATTACTCGTAAAACAACGCCATCTGTTGGCTACAAAAAAAACTATTACAGTCGTCGCCTGCGCAAATTCATATAAAAAAATTATAAATTGAAATAAATAGAAGCGAAATGGCTAGATAACATAAGATGCTTTAGCTGTAACGATGCTTTTATCTAAGATGGAATTTTATCTTGGGATGCCGATTATTATCTAGTAGAGCTGAGCCGTTTTGCCAAAGAGGATATCATTAATTTTAATATGGTTTTCAGAGAGGATAAAGTGTCTGTAATTAATCAAACTTTAACTAATAGAAGGAAAGCTTTGGTTAAAAGCATTACAAACATCAAACAATGCTGCCCACGAATTTCATGATTTTAAAATTGATTTTAAATGATTTATAACACACTTGTTGGCGAAACGGCCCCACTGAGGTTTACAATACAGTATAGGTATTAATATCTAAAGTAAATAGTTTACAGTTATGCTAAAAGCGAATATTTACAAGGACACGCCCTTACTAAACCTGCACCCGGCGCTGCTGCCTCCGTCTGACCGCTCACCGCTTACCGCTTACCGCTTACCCCATTGACTAGGTGGTTTTACATCACTTTGGGATTCAATCGAAACCATTTGTCAACTAGTTAACTCAACACGTCTTTAAAATAAAGCTTTAAGAGTATGATACATTTTCAATTAATGAAATGAGGATATTTGTCTTTATACTTGGCATAATTCACTAAAAATTTATGTTAAACTATTTATTTTTTACAAAAAAAATCCAGAATAAAGAAAATTAATGGCCAATTCATATCTATGACATTTTGTTAGGTGAATAAATTCTGACAATAAGTAATGTAACAAAGACAATACATATTTCGATTAGATCCCGTATCTAAACTCGATACCCTGGTACCCAAACCTCTGCCCCCGCGACTGCCGTGTAAGTCGGAGGGAGCAGGCCGCCTACCTATCGTACATTAGCCAGTCTTTCGTTTGCAACTACAGCTACTGGGCGCTGGCCGCGACGCACGCACTAGTACCCATTTATTCTATTTCATTGTTTGCCAAGTTCATAGACCACAAGATATTTAGTGTATATTTCCAACAGAATACTAAGAAAATGTTATGTTCAATATACTTGCTATAGTTGTTAAGTTACTTAGTTAAACGTGGTTAACCATTCAGCATAAGAAAAGAGTTAATTTTGCAATTTTTGTTAGATACACGAGTACTCGTACAGCAGTCGAGAAGCATTTGATATCAGATCAACGATGCACAGTACTTTTTGCAGCAGTTAACAGCGCCATCTGTTGTTTTAGCTAGTCCACAGATTAGCGCCACCTATGAGACAGTGACGGTACCAGTACAAGCTAGAGCGTGCGCCGCGCCGCGCCGGCACAACCTCGCTCCACTCACTCCGCTGTCGACATCGATATGTGCTAATACAAGTTAACATTACCACGGCTTGACATGACTGTCGGCACCTTCCTCGCAACCCAATATGTACTCTATAAAGTAGGCAAGTAGGCATCATGTCGAGTGCAGCCAGCTGAAGTGATAACTGACTTCTCAGTAGCAGCGTCTACGGGGGTCAGTTATCTTTGCAACTGACTGTACATTGTTTCACATATTATTAAGCAATTTGATCCTTTTTACATAAATCCGATACAGCCTATAATATTGTCTTACATTAATCCTTTCAATCGCAACATATTATGTGAAACAAAGCATAATGCACATTGCAGCACATAGTTTATAGAGTACATTTTTGCATTACATAGAAGGAGCAGCATGGTTAAAAATCTTGAAATGTAGTCACGTTTATAATGTAAACGAACTAAACGAAACTTTTAGACTTTTCTTTTTTCTTTTTGACTTTCTTTTTTTTTTGTAAATATCCCGTTTTAAATCTTAATAGTTAAACGAAACTTCATAAATTACAATAACATTAGGTGTGAGAGATATACTGTGTGTTTAACTAATATAGTTATTATATTCGTGACTACTTTCCAACGTATGTTACATACATAACATGACAAGTAAATTTGTAATATTGTCTAGAGCGCAAGCTGGAAGTAGTTCGTTCATAATAAAATATACACTGTATAAATTAAAACAACATCAATCGTATTGGCACCTCATTTTTGGCACCTCTAGCGTAAACCGAATTGTTTAATTTAAAACAAATAAATAAGAAAACAATATAAAGTGACGTAAATTCGGAATAAGCACCAAAAATGGAACAAATAGTTAGGAACAAGGTGCCTTGGGGAGCGTCATACAAGCTAACATCCATTTTTATTGTCTAATAGTTGCCAGTTAATGTTGCTGCTACAAAACTTATTCAGTGTTAAAATCCGTACTTTCTGGTCAGTAATAGTCGTTTTATTTTGAAATGGCATAGAACAATTCAAATCCAAACTATCCAATAATGTGAGAAAATTTTATCAATCTAGCAGGTTTTAAGCAGCAAAATAACTCGACAAATTGGACGTATTTAAACAAAATGTAAGTTACAAAGCGCACAGCACCTCTAGCGGCACTCGCGGGGCGATTCTATAAATGCATGAGACTGTATCTAGTTATCACATGAGTTCAAATTGACTTGACGCGACTATGTGCTATTTGTTATTGATTTGTAATTTGTTCACTAGAGGCCAGCGGATAGGAAAGAGCAGCGTAACTAATTTTATGTACGATTACTAAAAATGTGACGTGCGCGACTTCTAGTAAACAAACAACAACAAAGTCAACCGAATCCGGTCGCATATTAACAAAAAAAAAGGTGTTTCTAAACATTTTGTAAGTATACGGGTACCGCTGCGCGCTGTTTCTATACTCCAAAAAAATGCTTACAAACGATACTAGAACCGACAATTAAATATTTCCATAAAAACCGCTCGTTACAAAGTTACTTTACAGCTGGCACACTCGTCATGTAACCAAAAACTGACCATTTTAAAAGCAAAAATAAGTTTGATGAACAAACCTGCTATAATATAGGTAGTTTGGAATGGGTTTGAAAATCGATCTTTATGTGAAAAATACTTTGTAACGGTCAGATGTTTTATAACGATTTACACTAACAACGGTTTGATGCGAGAACAGCACGAATTAAAACCTTATCCTCATAGTGAGTATGTTCAATTTTCCGTATACTTAAACCACATCCATAAAGCTCTAAGAGGAAGCCTCGCTATACATATTATAATTAATTATAATAATTTATCATTTTGTTACATTTACACATTCATACAAATTCTACATTCTAAGCATTCTCGATGTCCGTACTATGAACCATTCGATTTATTTTCTATAATTTACAAATTGCCTAAATGTGACGATAGTTTTTTTAACAATTCTCGTTTTAGGAAGCGTACTGGAATCGATTAATTAAAATAAATCGTTTCGAATATAGATTCACTCGACTAGCAGTGTGGGGTGAAATGCATTATCTGAATGTACGTTATTATATTCTTGAAAACAACGACAATACGACTGATAGATAACTTTACTGGAATCAGAGATATTTATTTAAGAGTTAAAAAAACTAGAGTAAAAATATTTAAGAACGAAGAATATAAATTGCATCATAACAAGATGTCAGCACAGCAAAGCCAGTAGAAGAAAATATGATTGAAAAGATTAATACAAAAAAAAAGAAAAAAAAAATGTTAGCACGTTTCTCCTTATGTGACTGTCCTTTGTTTTTTGTGTACAAGAAATAATAAATTGTAAAAAAAAAACATACGCGTCGAATTGAGAACCTCCTCCTTTTTTGAAGTCGGTTAATAAATACAATTTTTATTAGTCCAATAAGAAAAAAAAAGCTTTTTTATAAAATTATCTGGTTCACTTTTATTTAAAAGGAATATAAATTTCATTCTTGAGCGCCAATGAAACAAGGAGTAGAAAATCGGCGAAGACGAATAGTAGCAGCAATAGATCGGTGACAAGTAAAAAAAGCTAAAACTAAGGAAGCGTCATAAAATAAGAAATTGAATTAAATTATTTGTTTTTGTGTATAATGTTACTTATCTTCCAACAGCTTTTTTGTTTCGTATCGCCGTTGTCAAGAACGATTGGAAATAACGTCATTGGATCGTTGCCCCTTCACAATAACCCTGTGACTCGACGTTTCTACAGAAACATTGCGACAAGGAATTATCAATCATACGATATACATTTAGACTTAAATTTTAACTCAAAACAATTTTCCTTAGAACAGTTATATCGTAATGTAGGTATTATTATAGTATAGACTGGTTCAGGAATTACTCTAAGTGCGAGAGGCCGTTTGAAATGTTCTGAAAGAGGGCGGGAGTTATATTATAACGCCTAGATTTATATTAAGCCATACGAAATTAGAACTAGAGATAACAGTCAACAATTACAAATTGGTACTCGGTTATTTCGATTAAACACTTGTTGACAACAAGTTTTGTCTCAAAAAGAAAATAATATAGAAAGAATACAGAAAATATCGAGTCGAATTCTTGAATTCCAAATAAAAACGGTTCCACTCTAAAAACAATATTTGTGTAAAAAAAAAAGATTTGCAAGTGTGTAATCAAAATGACCAAGTGCCACATACCACCGAACCATCTCAACACGTCTCATGCAAAAATACGTATAGAGCGTTACAAAATCTCTTCATAAGACCTTTTCTATAAATATTAAATATACAACTAACTACCGGGCGGCACTCCCCGCGCTCACAACATATTTCTGTCTCACCTCTCGTTGGGAGAGTGACAGAGACGGCTATAGTGGAACACAGGGGTTGAAAACGCTTGGATAATTTATAACGAAATGTCTAGTCTAAGCCGCCCGCTACTAAATATGTGACTATTCCATGATACGCCGCACTCTCATATAAATACTATATATTTAGAACTTATATAAATTTAAGCTTTATACGAGATTTAAATTTCATCTCATATTGGCAGAAGTGATTTAGTACAAATTAAACATTAATTATGTCTTATCAAACATGGCCTAAGGAACGCGGAACTAAAATAATTTACTTCATTTTGAAATCCAAAATATTATATCAAACTGATTAATTTGGCAGAGGTATAAATATATTTATTTATAAAATTTAAAATAATATCCCAGCTACCATTACAAGAGAAATGCGGCTATACTAAAGTACTTACTAGTGCTCAGGGAGTCAAATTATATTCAGCACAGGTTGACATCGCTGAGTACGCTACATAACCTATAATAACACATCGACGACCCAGCTGTTAGTAATAACTATTGTGATTTACTTTGCTTTCACCAACCACGCGATTCATTAAAAAGAAAAAAAAAAACATCGTCAGGTTTCCACAGATAATATTATTGACCAATTTTGTGTAATTTAGTTGTTAATGTTGATAGAAAGGTGATTAAGAGTAATGCGACTAAGATTTTTAAAAAGGTAAAACAATTTTCTGTAGAAATATACTGTAACAAATTTAGATCTTTTAATACTATTTTAAAATGTTAATAAAACATTTAATTTAAATAACACAGAAAATAGTTATTTATGATACTAGTGCGGAAAGTATGTGATTTCCGATGAGTGTCATTTTATTCACGAGCGAGCAAAGCGAGCGAGTGTATAAGCCGACACGAGTCGGAAATCATCTTTCGCACGTGTATCATACAAGATTTTACAATGCATTGTGCAAGAAAAAAAAACAGTTATATTAAAAAGGCGTATAAAATGACGGGCTTCATAAACAAAACACATTCGCGCTGAAAAAAACATCTACTGCGCATGTGCAAAGCTGTCGAATCGCAATAAGGCAATGAGTAAAATTTATTCAGCCACGCAAATTTTTAATTAATATTTGAACGTAATTTATCAATAAAAATCAATTTCTAAAGTAATTATACTAATTATAAACGCGTTTATTGAATTGTTATTTTTATTGTTCCCTTTATATTAGTAACAATTGGTAATAAAAATATCTCAAATACTGAAATGTTAGGTTGACTGGCTGAATGACAGGCTGAGCAAAAATTTAAAAAAAACTGAAAAGTAAAAAGCACTAGTGCGGAAAAGTGCTACTTTCCGCACTGTTTGGCTGCTTAGAAAACGCTCTTTTCGAGCACATGCATTGTAAAAATATATATTTTTATATAGGAAATTCATCATAGGTAGTTAAAAAGCGAGATAGATACCTTGTTGCAATTATTATTTCCGAAATAATTTGCACTATAGCACACTGTACTCGTAATAATACTACATAAAGCCTGACCAAAGAAATAAGAAACCTGCTCTGGGGGCGCCACGTGTATATTTTTACGAATATGGCACCAATGCGAGGTTTCTTATTTCTTTGGTCAGGCTTTAGATACTGTATTTTACTATAAGATGTAGTCAGATAGATCCTGATTTGTTACAAGAAATCTTAAAAATCAAAGCGCGTGGTTGTCGTAAGCAAGCGAAACAGTTGAAGCGAGCAACAGTTGGCAGCACGTTGGTGGGTGTGCGCAGGGGGGGACCCCGCCGGGGAGGGGGAGGGGGGCGGCTAGGTGAAGGCGCAGTGCAGGCAGCCGGGGCAGCGCGCGGGCGGGGCGGGCCTCTGGAAACACATTATTTAGTTTTAAGAAAAATAATAAGACGGTCATGGTTTGGAAACAACAATTCTGAAACAATAGGCATCATTTATGTTCACTATCGCCTTAATATTTGGGGCAGAGGGGACAGCAGCCCTCAGCTCTTGTTACAGTACAGTAGTTACCGGTGTGTGTGTGCGGCGTGTGTTGTGTGCACTAGCTGTGCACGTGCTGCGGGCGCGGCGCGGGGAGGGGCGCGGCGGGCGGGGGGGGCAGCGGCCCTCAGCTCTTGTTACAGTACAGTAGTTACCGGTGTGTGTGTGCGGCGTGTGTTGTGTGCACTAGCTGTGCACGTGCTGCGGGCGCGGCGCGGGGAGGGGCGCGGCGGGCGGGGGGGGCAGCGGCCCGAAGCTCTTGTTACAGTACAGTAGTTACCGGTGTGTGTGTGCGGCGTGTGTTGTGTGCACTAGCTGTGCACGTGCTGCGGGCGCGGCGCGGGGAGGGGCGCGGCGGGCGGGGGGGGCAGCGGCCCTCAGCTCTTGTTACAGTACAGTAGTTACCGGTGTGTGTGTGCGGCGTGTGTTGTGTGCACTAGCTGTGCACGTGCTGCGGGCGCGGCGCGGGGAGGGGCGCGGCGGGCGGGGGGGGCAGCGGCCCGAAGCTCTTGTTACAGTACAGTAGTTACCGGTGTGTGTGTGCGGCGTGTGTTGTGTGCACTAGCTGTGCACGTGCTGCGGGCGCGGCGCGGGGAGGGGCGCGGCGGGCGGGGGGGGCAGCGGCCCTCAGCTCTTGTTACAGTACAGTAGTTACCGGTGTGTGTGTGCGGCGTGTGTTGTGTGCACTAGCTGTGCACGTGCTGCGGGCGCGGCGCGGGGAGGGGCGCGGCGGGCGGGGGGGGCAGCGGCCCGAAGCTCTTGTTACAGTACAGTAGTTACCGGTGTGTGTGTGCGGCGTGTGTTGTGTGCACTAGCTGTGCACGTGCTGCGGGCGCGGCGCGGGGAGGGGCGCGGCGGGCGGGGGGGGCAGCGGCCCTCAGCTCTTGTTACAGTACAGTAGTTACCGGTGTGTGTGTGCGGCGTGTGTTGTGTGCACTAGCTGTGCACGTGCTGCGGGCGCGGCGCGGGGAGGGGCGCGGCGGGCGGGGGGGGCAGCGGCCCTCAGCTCTTGTTACAGTACAGTAGTTACCGGTGTGTGTGTGCGGCGTGTGTTGTGTGCACTAGCTGTGCACGTGCTGCGGGCGCGGCGCGGGGAGGGGCGCGGCGGGCGGGGGGGGCAGCGGCCCGAAGCTCTTGCGCAGAGAGTCCTCCATCAGCTGACACAGCTTGTCGCGGTCCGCCTGGAACAACACAATACCAAGGTTCCAATATACTGGGATTTGTGGTGGAGACTTGCAGGGTGATAATGGTGACGTAGTACATACTGAAATAACATGCTCGCTCTCAGTAACTAAGTAAACAGTTCTGAGGAATTTTACCTAAGAAACAAAAAAAAATCCATAAGAAACAGTTGGTGCCGGTTCATCTTGTATAGTGTACACTAGTGCTCACCTCGTGTACTCACCCTAGCTGCACTAGCTCGGCGGCGAGTTGCGTGGCGGAGTCTCTGCGGGACACGCAGCATGTCAGCTGCCGGTTCATCTTGTATAGTGTACACTAGTGCTCACCTCGTGTACTCACCCTAGCTGCACTAGCTCGGCGGCGAGTTGCGTGGCGGAGTCTCTGCGGGACACGCAGCATGTCAGCTGCCGGTTCATCTTGTATAGTGTACACTAGTGCTCACCTCGTGTATGAACCCTAGCTGCACTAGCTCGGCGGCGAGTTGCGTGGCGGAGTCTCTGCGGGACACGCAGCATGTCAGCTGCCGGTTCATCTTGTATAGTGTACACTAGTGCTCACCTCGTGTATGAACCCTAGCTGCACTAGCTCGGCGGCGAGTTGCGTGGCGGAGTCTCTGCGGGACACGCAGCATGTCAGCTGCCGGTTCATCTTGTATAGTGTACACTAGTGCTCACCTCGTGTATGAACCCTAGCTGCACTAGCTCGGCGGCGAGTTGCGTGGCGGAGTCTCTGCGGGACACGCAGCATGTCAGCTGCCGGTTCATCTTGTATAGTGTACACTAGTGCTCACCTCGTGTATGAACCCTAGCTGCACTAGCTCGGCGGCGAGTTGCGTGGCGGAGTCTCTGCGGGACACGCAGCATGTCAGCTGCCGGTTCATCTTGTATAGTGTACACTAGTGCTCACCTCGTGTATGAACCCTAGCTGCACTAGCTCGGCGGCGAGTTGCGTGGCGGAGTCTCTGCGGGACACGCAGCATGTCAGCTGCCGGTTCATCTTGTCGTCCATACGCAGGAGGATCGTCATCTGGAAACAATGTGTGCCTCATTAATATACTCTCTAAGTCTGTGTCGCAGGTTGCCGAATATCAACTTGTATACCGTCCTCAAGGGCGTCCGCTAAAATTGTTACTATAGTACTTCGCACACCAGCAACATTATTATTACAGCCTCCGTGGTCGTGGTTACGGAGGTTCCGGTTACGAATCCCGGTGGGGACTTGTTGAACAAATATCACTTTGTGAGACTTTCCTCAATTTGGTTAGGACATTGCAGGCTGAATCGCCTGATTGTTCGAAAGAAAGATGATTCCGTGCTCCATAAGGCACGTAAAGCTGTTGGTCCCGGCTACTAACTACGAATGTAGTCGTTATAGGAGCCGGGATATATCTTGTGCCTAAGGCAATTCTATAATTCCAACACCAGGGTTTGTGAGGCAGGTTAACCTCGTCACCCACTCGATAAGCAAGCTTTATGAGCACTTGTGTCTGGATATTGTGTATTTATATATGTATGTATATCAGCTGTTTGGCACCCATAGTACAGGCTCAGCTTAGTTTGGGGTCAGATGGCCGTGTGTGAAGTATCCCCACCAGTCCCCACATATTATTATTATTATTGAAGGAGGACTTCTGGCCGCAGGGTGTCGTGTTTCGGAAATTCTGAGGACACCTGCCCACCGACCTACCACGCGCGCCGAAACTTAGTGTGGTTTAATGTTTAGATTAAGTATTAAATAATAAATATGTATGATACACATTTTCACGGGTTTTCTCCACGATTTCGTTTTAGATTGAGCTTACCGCGAAAATCTAAGAATGTTCAATATGTATGATAGTCTGTAAGGTATTTATGATATGGGACTCTGTTTACATATTTAACATCTATATGTAAATATTGCCTGAAATAAATGGATTTATTATTATTATTATTATGATAGCAGGACCTGATGGACGCCACGGATGGTGCAGTACAGATGGCTAGATTCTGGGCGGCAAACATATAGTTCGATTTGTCATCGATTCGCAAAGAAGATTATTATGATTATAGTATACCATGAGGTCGCGGTCTGCGTCTGTCGCGACGTGGGAGGGATGTGCGGGGTGTGCGGGGTGCGGGGGGTGCGGCTGCGGCTTGAGGCTACACATCATGTTGACGACGCGCCGCGTCTCCAGGTCGCGCGGCTCGGGTGACGCCGCCTGTGACGTCATCATGTCGCTGCCTCTCCCTCGCTCGCACGGCGACGCCGCCCGCCCGCTCGACGCGCCGCCGCCGTACGCCGTTAGGGGGTAGATGCCGTATCTGCAAAACATTGTCATTGATAAATTAGACAATCACATGCTTAAAAAATCTGTCCATAAGAGACTGAGAGAGCGAGAGAGAGAGAGAGAGACAAAGATAAGGGGAAGCATTCGTTTTAAAATTTTAAGAGTTTTCTTCTTTGACTGGTTGCCTTCCTCTAATTGCATATTTTGTTGGCACTCTTTGTTATATTAATCAAATTATATAAAATAATAATTTTGTAAAATATTTTGAAAAGATGCAACGCCTGTGGAGTTTCTTCCGGAGAGTTCTTCTCCACAGAAGACAGCCAAATCGTGAACTCTCCTCGACGTCGAAAAGTGATTTGTAACTCTTGGTTTTTTTTTACATTTACTTAGTAAAATCTAATAAAATTACATTGCTGCACATGTTGCTTTGCTGAACTCGCTATTAGTTTGGACATTAGTCGCGCAAAGGGAAAGCAACATGAGCGGTCTTCTGTGGAGAAGACAATTGACTAACTCAACCATATTTTAAAACTTCAAAATTATAATACACGTGTTACTTTCATCACATTGAATAATTTCTAGTTTATTGTGTAAGTATATTATTGTGAAGACAAGGTTTGTGAACCAATTGCAACAAAAGGGAAACCTATAAATAATATTATAATAATGCGAGTTTTAACAGAGGGGCCTAAAGCTAGTTAACATTTTATATGACAAAATTGTTTAAAAACATTCATAAAATACTATCACCCACTTGCAAAAACAATCCATAATCGCAAACCAAACATGATTTAACACATCAACTACACACGTAATAAACCAAAGTACAAAACTATCCATCTGGACATCACCTCAAATGGTTGACAGTGAACTTCCATCTCAACTTGTACTCCGGTCGCGCCATAACAACTGAATTCTTGATACAATAAATCGTACGGCTATGATCACAACGCCTAGTAACGGGCTTGTCGCTAAGACCACTGACTGGGTCGTAGTAGGACCGTCTTTTAGAGTTACAGTTGTGTAATGTAGGAACAGTTTGATCAATAGCCTTAGGATTATGAATGTGTTCATTGCGTAAGTTGTGTGCTTGTCACAAATATAAGGTAAGGAATCGATTTTTGTACAGTGGTTATGCCAAGTTAAGAACAAAATGAAAAGGAGTCATAATAAAATACTTTAAAATACGTTTTGCAGTAAAAACATATTTCTTAATTATTGAAAAAGGCGGCAGACGTAACTGTGGAATCACTTCACTGCAAATTATATGGTCGCCTCAGCGGAAATACTACCACGACATCGATTTCCTTGGACAGTCTCAGGCTCTGGCGAGTGAGTGTAGAGATATGCCACGAAAATGTGACGTATAGGGACTACTATTTGGTATTCTGTGCGTATACCACTGAGCAACAAGAGCGTGCAGTTGTACTGCTGTCTCTTTTCTTATTAAAACGACCAATTAGTTTACCTTAAGTTGGTTGATTGGACCAATTGGTTTACCTTGGTTTAGCTTAAGGTAGAATATCGTTTGCACATAATACACCATATTTGCTTGTCAACTGTTATCGGAGCGGCAACAGGCGGCGCTAGGCCATTTACACAAACGCGAGGAGCGCGGCCTGGTAGTTACGCTTTTACATCACTTTAAGCCTTAGCGACATATTTTTTTCAAAGGAGATATAATTACAAATAGTACAGCACTTTCTTGGTTGACCGTACGCGTGACGTTGGCGTGACCAGAATGGAGCAAACCTGGATGCACGTGCAGATGTGGCCACTTTTTAGGCATAATTAGTTTTCTATACTAATATAATAAAGAAGAAAGATTCGATTCTTTGTTTGTCTGCATGGTTCCGAAACTTCTGAACCGATTTAAAATACAGAATAGACCTTGGGGAAGGACAAAGGCTTCTTTTTAACGCGGGAAAACTCCTTATTCCCACGGGAAAAACTGTTAACGCGGGCGGAGCCGCGCGGCGGAAAGCTAGTAGTCATATAAAAAGCAAACCTTTTTTTATCAGTGATTTGATTATTATCAAAGTGTAAGTATAGGTTATGCTTAGCTTAAAGGGAGGTGTCACCCCTAAATTATAAGGCAACATTGTAGCACAGTAAAACCAGTAAGTTATCTCCATATCAACTGGCCGCAATGTGTGCGCGCCGTGTAAGCACGCGTCGTCACGCACACGCTTGCATTGAGGCCATACCCCCCCCCCCCTTATTCCCCTTATTGTATGCTAGTGTGTGTGTGACAGCGCGTGCCTACACGGCGCGCGGCGCGGACCCACACATTTAAACCGACAGCTGCAGCTGTATGAAGCATGGTCTAAACTACGACGTCATTTTGCGCTGTTCATCCTTGTCTATTACACTCATTCGACAAGGGTGAATAGGCAAAACGACGTAGGGTCGTGTCAGTCACGTGGTCTAATTGTAAGACCTTGTTTTCTTGGACCATGGTATGAAGATAACTTACTGGTTTTACTGTGTTTGTAGTTAACGCAATGAAGATTATTTTATGTTGGTACCATGGTCCAAGAAAACAAGGCCTTGCAAATAGACCACGTGACTGACATAAGCCTACGTCATTTCTACGTCATTTTGCCTATGCATCCTTGTCGAATGCGTGTAACAGACAAGGATGAACAGCGCGAAATGACGTAGGCTTGTGTCAGTCACGTGGTCTATTTGCAAGACCTTGTTTTCTTGGGCCATGGTTGGTACTGACTTGACGTCTTCGACGAACTTCTCTAGTTTCTCGGTGTGCGGCAGGTCCCGCGCGGACACCTCGACCAGCGCCCCCCCGCGCACGCTCCACGCCAGCGGGGCGCCCCCCTCCTTGCCGCCCCCGCACACCTCGTCCGTTATCGTCTCGCTGATGTTCGCTGCAAATAACATACTATCTGTTATTCTCCATTCAATGCTATCACAAATTAGAATAGTGGTGGCGCGGCGTCCCGACCAGAGGGGCTACTCTTGACGGCGATTCCGATCCATCGACATTGAGATCGGGCGTTTCGTACTCTCGAATGCCACACTAACGCCACCTTGGTTTCATATTGGGCGGATATTGAGTGAACTAAATGAAATCGGACATTTGTCAACTGTGGCGAGCAGTTTTTCAAGAGTAGTGGTCTAAAATTGACTTTAATATGGCATTGGGTTGAAATCGGGATCAATATTGATTTCAAGAGTAAAGCCCCAGATGGCTCACTCCACACAAAGCATCGAATCTCGCACACACGTACGTCACACATATTGACGTGACATGCGATCCTTTGACCTACTGCTTGCAATATGACGCAGTAGTAGTAAGTCAGAAACACTAAAATACTGCAATTAAAATGGCTAAGTTCTGGGCCACAGGTATTTAACCCTTTATAAGGCAAAACAACTTTATAAAATTCATTCGTTTTCGGCTTTATGTTGAGGGTATAAGGTTAAAATTAAGGTCGCAATATAGTGGACACTGCCTTGTAAAGGTTTAATTTGTCTCTTAAAACTGGGATCTTACAATTGATTGATTGATAAAAAATAAATGATTGATTGATATAAAGTGATATTATATGCTCCACCGGGAATCCAACCGGGAATTTCGATATAAGGTCTATTAGTGGACGTCTTTCGGCTGAGATGATGATGATGAAGATGAAGGCCTATTTCTCACCACCGTTCGTCAGTTAAATGTATTATAATAATGTTACAGCGCTTTACGCACGCAGTCGTCGTTATGGAGCCACAACTGTACCCCTACCATGAGTTGCTAACCAAAATAAACGCGCTCGATTTCGACAACGTAAACGTGCATTTAGTATGGAAAAAAATTACTTCACCTAACTGTCAATAGATGGCGTAGTTTCAATTCCATACAAAATCGCGTTTACGCTCTCAATATCGTTAGCAACTCATGCTAGGGGGTTTTGGTTAGCAACTCATGCTAGGGGTACTGTTCTTTTAGCGTAGCAACACTCATTACAGTGCAGACGCAAAGCTTCTTATATGGTAGTTGGTGGTTGTTACCGCTGGTATTGACTAGCGTGTGCGCGGCGAGTAGCTTGAGCGAATGCACCTCGAACAGCAGCGGGTGGAACAGCAGCTCGCGCGCCGTGGGCCGCTGCGCCGGGTCTTTGTTGATACACCTGCAAACAAACATCGCACCATTCAATTCACAAGGCGGCTATTTGGGCTCTACGTGAACTTCTTCTCCAAAACCGAAGACTCTACTTCGACAAGACACTACTCCGCCAAAACATTAAACCTAACCTAACCTAACCTACCGAACTCGTCGGAGTAGTGTCTTGTCGGAGTAGAGTCTTGTCGGAGTTCGGTCATTAAACTCTAAGAGAGATTGACTTTAATAATGTTTGCTAGTTTATCATGTGGGTTTTGAGCTTAACGTATTTACAGACCCTAGACTGCCTAGACCGTGGACTACGTACGCCGTTTCTGTTGAGGAGTTTGTTTTTAGTGTGGGCGAAAAACATCTGACCCCTTCACTAGTACTCGAAAAAGAAAACAGAACCCGGTGGTGTCATATTAGAGGTGTCATATTAGAGTCGCCTAAGGTTTCTGACATGGCTCGAACAACGACTGACTTACAGAAGATTTATAATACCCTTAATGGACACCGTGCTCTCTCTCTCTCTCTCTGATTGAACATTGTAAGTATGCACATTCATCTGTTGTTTGTAATTATGTTTTTGATTTAACCGAAAATTCGTCAGTTGCCCTGAACCTATACTCCTAGACTGAGCGTCTGTTGAAAGTTAGGTAAAGTCAACGAACGAACTCTTTTTAGAACAAGAATTATAACAAGGTCGTTTCTCAAGTCAAGTCTCCAAAATCGTGGTCTTGAAATAAAATATTACTGGTCTCTGGTCTGTAAGCTTTGGATTCAGTCTCCAAAGCCGCGATTTAGAGCAAGCGACAGTGGACTGTAAGTACCTGTATATAAAGTCCTTCTGCCGCGGGTCCTCTAAGGACTCGACGGTGCGGACGATGTGTTCCTCTGTCACGTGGCTGCCCGAGTCGCCGTTGCCCTGGATCTCCAAGGCCGCGGTTTAGAGCAAGCGACAGTGGACTGTAAGTACCTGTATATAAAGTCCTTCTGCCGCGGGTCCTCTAAGGACTCGACGGTGCGGACGATGTGTTCCTCTGTCACGTGGCTGCCCGAGTCGCCGTTGCCCTGGATCTCCAAGGCCGCGGTTTAGAGCAAGCGACAGTGGACTGTAAGTACCTGTATATAAAGTCCTTCTGCCGCGGGTCCTCTAAGGACTCGACGGTGCGGACGATGTGTTCCTCTGTCACGTGGCTGCCCGAGTCGCCGTTGCCCTGGATCTCCAAGGCCGCGGTTTAGAGCAAGCGACAGTGGACTGTAAGTACCTGTATATAAAGTCCTTCTGCCGCGGGTCCTCTAAGGACTCGACGGTGCGGACGATGTGTTCCTCTGTCACGTGGCTGCCCGAGTCGCCGTTGCCCTGGATCTCCAAGGCCGCGGTTTAGAGCAAGCGACAGTGGACTGTAAGTACCTGTATATAAAGTCCTTCTGCCGCGGGTCCTCTAAGGACTCGACGGTGCGGACGATGTGTTCCTCTGTCACGTGGCTGCCCGAGTCGCCGTTGCCCTGGATCTCCAAGGCCGCGGTTTAGAGCAAGCGACAGTGGACTGTAAGTACCTGTATATAAAGTCCTTCTGCCGCGGGTCCTCTAAGGACTCGACGGTGCGGACGATGTGTTCCTCTGTCACGTGGCTGCCCGAGTCGCCGTTGCCCTGGATCTCCAAGGCCGCGGTTTAGAGCAAGCGACAGTGGACTGTAAGTACCTGTATATAAAGTCCTTCTGCCGCGGGTCCTCTAAGGACTCGACGGTGCGGACGATGTGTTCCTCTGTCACGTGGCTGCCCGAGTCGCCGTTGCCCTGGATCTCCAAGGCCGCGGTTTAGAGCAAGCGACAGTGGACTGTAAGTACCTGTATATAAAGTCCTTCTGCCGCGGGTCCTCTAAGGACTCGACGGTGCGGACGATGTGTTCCTCTGTCACGTGGCTGCCCGAGTCGCCGTTGCCCTGGATCTCCAAGGCCGCGGTTTCTAGAGCGCACATTCCGAAGGAGTAGATGTCCATCGCTGGTGTCACCATTTGTGATGCTGAAAAGATAAATACAGTTCGATGAAGATTGATAGATTGGATTAAGTAAGTCTTAGTACTCCCACAAATATTTACCTACTACATTTGAAGATGTATCGAAAAGAAAATCAGAGTAAAAATCTAGCTCATTTGTGGAGGTATGTTGTGTTATTGAAACATTAAAGTCCTTCTGTTATAAATAGGTATATGAGAAGTGATTTAAAATTTTCGACCACTTTCAGCAGAAGTACTTTCTAACCAATCGGTTGTCTGACGGAGATTTAACTGCAAAAACTGAAGTTATAAAGTGTGCAGGAGAGATAATGATAAGTATGAAAGTACTATGACCGTGTACGTTCTTCTTTGCGTTCCAAAGTCCAAACCAAGTAGATACAGAAAGTGGAAAATTTTATTCTAACCTTTATTTTGTAATCATCAATGGATAGCCACGCGCAGGATCACGGCGCATGGTCCAGCGCGACGTAGCCGACGCCCTTAGAGGATTGTTTCTACGCTCAATTAGTATTGACTATTTTGCTTGCTCTGGTGGAATATCAGCCTGGAAGTACTCACATCCATACTCAGGAGCGATGAGGTGCATGTTCCGCATGTTGTCTGGGTGGCGGCAGGTCTTGACGTGGTGGTGGATGGCGTCCGGCGCCACGGAGCCGATCTTCACCAGCCCGTTGTGCTGGATGAAGATCGTGTCGCACGTCAGGTTGCCGTGGACTATCGCGGGCACGCAGCCGTGGAGGTAACTGCCCAACAATTTTACACATGGATATAAAAAAGAACAGCGAAAAAATATAAGTCTATGGCTTCACATTTGATCGTCGTCATCATTTCATCCAAACACTTCAGACGTCAAATATGAAAATTCAAAGTAATTCCCTTCTTCACGCTGTAAAGCCTAACCAAGGAAATAAAAAATCTCGCCATGTTGCGGAATTTCAATGGAACTAATTTTATAAAGGAAATTGTTGACATATAAACACAAAAATATACACGTGGCACCCCCAGAGCAGGTTTTTTATTTCTTTGGTCAAAATCGAAGCGATAAAATGTAAAATTTCATCGACCTTGAACAGCGGTTGAACCTGCTTTTCTCTATGCCATAGAGTCTATGCTAATCCGGGCCAACACACAGTGAGGTCGGTGAAATGCAGCTATTACTACTTAGAGCGCATTTTACTAATTTAATTTGTACTTAAGATCTATCATTACTAATTATAATGCTTAATTTAACCATCTGAATAACGCAATAAATATTTCATCGGTGTCAGAAATTTCTAAATACTACGACTCGAGTCTAGTGGTATTTATAAGAAGTTTGACTAAAAGCACAAGTGTTTATTTTAATTGACCTACGCTTGTGTACGACCAATCAAGCTTCACCGGACTTGCGGGGAGCGGAAGGCTCTACCCTAGAGATATGTTCCAATCTAACGCGTCTAGGGGCAGCCCGCGGGATCCTCGAACTTAGGCCTAGCGTGTTGATATGGAAAAACATCGTGAAAGAGCGCAATTTTATGTTAACAATTTTGAATTTGCTATTAAATATAAAATAACTGATCAATTACATCACACAAAATAATAGTTGTCTCTTATTTTACTTATAGGCTTATAAATACAACATAAGAATACAGAAAAAATAACTTCTGAGGAAGGATATTATAAAAAACCATTTAAGATACTAACCTAAAATGTTTCTGGTTTAGTTATTGGGTGCCGACAGAAGTAGAATCAGTACATAATAACACGAATTCTGATGCAAATAAATGTAAATTGTACAATGATAGGTATCGCACAATGCAGAGTTGATGGCGGCATGCGGCATCTCGTGACCGACCCGATGCCGTAACACAAAAGTATTTGAATTGAATGAAATTTACATTTGGAATAAATGTGGCTGCGCCCGTCCGTACCCAGATCAATGATCATTTTATATTCGGTTCACTCTTCTTCATATTTATGACACGAATTTGAATAACCAGCGTTCAGATGGTTTTATTTTACAGTATTTCATTTAAAACCGTTGCCTGTTGTGATTGTCATGATGAGTTACATATTCAAAGTGCAAATTCCAAACATTGACGAAAGCTTATATAACATATTGAATAAATTCAAAATTATTTAATTCATTATAGACTTCTTCAATGACATCTCAAACCGTTAAAGGCCCAAATTGATAACTAGCCGAAAGAATACAATACAACATTTTAATGGTTTTGACCATTAAAATGTTGTATTATGTACATAAATGTTGGGTTAGTTAGTAAATCCTTTAGAAATTCAGTTGAATAAACATCTAATCAATAGCAGGTTTGCGACGGGGCTCCTTTAAACTAACATACCATAGGATAGAAGATAAAACATATTTCCTTTCCTACCTACCGATCGATCCATATATTGCTCTGAAACTACGAACCAAATACAGCAATGTATAACCAAAATAGGAGAGCTAGTCATACCTGAGTGCAGAAAGTATCTGCGTGCACCATCGCTTCCAAGCCTGCAGCGGGAGCCGCTTCACGTTGCGTTTGGTGCGCTTTAGGAACTGCTTCAGGGACCCACAGGACATATACTCTGTGATGAATATCACCTGGAACATGTCATGTTCGATATTTAAATACTGAGGATATAATTTATACTTGCGATTGTTGGCGCTTGGTGAAACTCCATTGTATTGATATGGTTCATTTCAGATGGTTTTTGTTTTTTTAGTAATAACATTGTGTGTTAGAATAAAATGTAAAAAGTGCCCCTGATGATGCTCATGTGAGCGAAACTAGTTGGGTTTCCCAATAAATATTAAATAAGTAAAACAAGTACAAGTGTTTTTTCAAAAAACTATCAATACTGAGGATATATTTATTCGTCGATAGGTCCGAGACGGCTTTCTTCTGACTGAGCCTTTACTGTACATACGTATAAGCACAGACCATACTTTAGTATAAGTTATCAATAAAATAGAATGATAGAAAGACAAAAAAGACGAACCGTTTGATGGTAGGATTATTTTTATCATAACAAGAAACAAAATAACACCAAAATATAAGGGAACGTCGCGATAATGGGCCAAGTTATGAAACTTAATTTAAAAGTTGTAAATGCAATTCTGAAGGTAGGAAAGTAAGTTGCCAAACAAATTACAAGGGATTCGACAGGTTATCGATCCATGAAACATAAAATAGGCAATACAATACAAATAAAAAATTGCAATTACAAGTGTGTGTATAATATATAAAAAGGATCTCCGCCTGCGAGGGAGCGGGAGTGTGGGAATTCTCACCTGTAGGGTAATTATTACCAGAAGAGTATTGTCATCTGGGTAGGAAAGGCCATGATTTGAGGAGGCGTTTTAACCGCGTGGTAGGATGCGGGAAATAACCCGTACCCCTTATACCACAATAGGATTGGGAAGGACAAGGGCGCCGTAAAAGTAACTCGTAGTTAGACGCTTTTTCCAGAAACCTCTGAAGGCAGGAAGTTGGCGCACAGGTTGTCCGATTATAGATCACTGTTGTAGCTCTGACATTGCTTGCTTGCTTATCGTGTGAGTTTCGAGGTTAACCTACCTCACAAACCTTGGTGTCAGAATTATTGAGCCGCCGATGGCTTCTGACATAGTAGCAGACATTTAAAAGCACAGGATCTTTTTCTTTAAGCTGCAAGCAATATTGATTGTACAATATCCATTGTCTGTCATTGTCTAGATATTTTGGCTTGTAAATCATTATAATAGTTGTTATACCTAGCAGTAGGTTAACTATGTAAGAAGTGACAAGCTCGAGAAGCTGTCAAACGCGACATAGTGACATTAGAGCCATAGTAGTTCTGTCAATATGTCGCGTTTGACAGCTTCTCGAGCCTGTCGCTTCTTACGTAGTAAGCCTACAGGAAGGTACGGTAGGGGTTCTCTCTCACCCGTGGTTTGTCGTTGTGCGTGTCCGTCCAGTAGCGGTGGAACTTGACAATGTTAGGATGCTCCAGCCTCGTCAGGTTGTCGAACACCATCTGTATCTTGTCTTCCTGCGCCTTGAAGTTGCGTCGCTCGGAGAACTGCACCTCGTTCCAGACGACCTCGACGCCTTCTTCCGTGTCCATCGCCAGGTGCGCGCAGTCGATGCCGGGCACGTCTCGCTGCTCCACCTGCAATGGATGATAACGTTATAAATTATACACGTATAGATCGCGTCAATCGCTAACTGCGGGCTTGATTGTCACCGTTCTTTTGAAAATGAAAAATGAAAATGAAAATGACGCGGCCTTATAACATGGTCATACTGCAAGCTGTTCTTCCATCAGGAAATCATCAGATCGTACGATAAAAAATTATGTTGTGTGCATAATCGCCTACTGCGGGCTTGATTGTCAGCGTTCTTATTTCTATTTCTATACCATGGTCTAAGAAAATAAGGTCTTGCATTCGGACCACGTGACTGACACAGGCTACGAAACTATCAGTCGGATCATGACCATTCCTTACTACTACCTACCTATACACTGGTTGAATGTTCCACTAATTAAATGGCTTCTGATTCAGGTTTCCTAATATTAATTTTTTTAAGTCGATATATATTTTTAATCACTTTGATGTTTTACATACATTCTGTATTGACACTCTCATGAAATATATTGGCATTTTCCAACAATTTCAATCGAAAGCATTTTGACCAAATACAAAACGTTAGTAAAAAGAAAATTCTATCTAAAATTTTTAATACCCGTCTCTCTGGCTGTCCATTATTGGAGAGGAAATATCAAAGGTCGGGCCAGTGGGCAATTAAATCGCGATGAATCAATCAATACGGCCATGTTCCCCTTTACCCCAACTGTGACGCAATTAGTGTTTCCCCGTGATACATGTCATGTACCTACTACGGTAATAGTAAATAGAACTTGTTGATTAAATCAATATTCAATATTTATTATAACAGCTTTCCGCCCCGAGGCTCCGCCCGC
Source organism: Teleiodes luculella (assembly GCA_948473455.1). NCBI lineage: Eukaryota > Metazoa > Arthropoda > Insecta > Lepidoptera > Gelechiidae > Teleiodes > Teleiodes luculella. The sequence goes on along the minus strand of OX419586.1, from coordinate 464,240 downwards.
GTTAACCGTTTTTCCCATCGGAATGAGGTATTTTCCCGCGGTAAAAAGTAGCATTATGTGTTATTCTGATGTATAATCTAGATTACTGTAAAGTTTCATTAAAATCCATTCAGTAGCTTTTGCGTGAAAGTGTAACAAACATACATCCACCCATACTCACAAACTTTCGTGTTTATAATATCAGTAGGATTAGCGTTAATATCATATGGAGGTAGATATATTTTAAATTAATCTTTTCTGTACATCTTTTCAATCAAGAAGGAACATCACACATAAATTATCAACCTTCGGACCCTATTAACGAGTTGATTTGTCAATTTCAGAGTCCTGAGTTTTCTTTTGCGTTATTTATTAGGGAACAACATTACTCGTGTTGTTCCCGACTTAACGTCCTGTGTGAGATCTTCAAACATAACAGACAGTATGGAAAAATACTGAAGTACATCTGACAATAAGACGCCTGGTTGGTCAATATGTTTACGTGTAAATTTGCACACAATGATCGTCCAGACTCGTCTCTGGAGCGGAAACAATCATTACAAATTGGCGACACGTCCCGCGCCCCGCAGACTACTCACCCCCGCACTCGCTCGTACAACCAATCATTTAATTAAGTCCCCTCTGAGCGCTAGGTACGATACCAATAGCTAGGTACTATGTTCAGGGAACTGAAATAGTTAGACAGTGGACGCAAAATACGCAACCATCGACATTTTGAATTTGAAGTTTTGAATTCATCATTAGGTACCTTACTCGTATAAAGCGCAATACAAGTATCCGTCAGAATGGCGGGTGTATGACTTCCAAATAGATCAAAAATGAATCATGCAAATGTACGGGAAATGTACGCTTTTGTACTAAAAGAAGTACAAATGTACCTTTTTATATGCTTAGATTTTTTTTTTATAAAGTGAGCCGCCATTATTATGACGTCAGGTTGGCGGCTCACTTTATAAAAAAAAAATCTAAGCATATAAAAAGGTACATTTGTACTTCTTTTAGTACAAAAGCGTACATTTCCCGTACATTTGCATGATTCATTTTTGATCTATTTGGAAGTCATACACCCGCCATTCTGACGGATACCAATACAAGCCGCCGACCTGTCGCCGACTAATATGGGGAGTAAGTAAGGTATTTCCTGTGATCCTGGCCAATTTTGATAACTATTTGGTACAGGCCTCCTAGGTCCTCATTAGAGGAGCTTGTATGAAGCATTACGTAGCATTACAAAGATTCACGACGAACATTATCAGACCAAGATCAGACCCAATATTGAGGAAACCTATTCAATACAAATATTTCTTATTATTGTATTGTTGTATTGGACAATGCGATTGGTATCCCACTAATATGATTAATACGATATGGACAAAATGTATCGTCTCGCTTTCACGCCTAGACAGCTGAACAGATTTGGATGTAGGTCTGTTTGTAAAATTACATACGATAGTTAAGGTCAGAGTTCTTTTACTCGTAAGAAATACAAAGTGAACTTCTAACCGTGCTATTAATACAACGACTTGGTGAATGCAGTTGTTTATGTGCTGCTCTGAAATAGACTTAGCATAAAGAAGTTCGTTCAAGCCTGGCCATAACTAGTTCCTTTCACTCAGACTATAAAGTAGTTCTATCTCCGAGACGTATTTACTATGGGAATTCTATAAATAGCTCTCACCGAGTACTGGCAATACTGGCATGGACAAGACCGCTTTTATGCTGATTGCCATTGCGTCGATAATCGCTCGCGGAATTACGTCAAACCAGACCTGAGAAATGTAGGAAAGGAAAGACATGTGACTAAGATACAACTAACATGACTAACTCCTTTAATCATACATAAACTTTACTTAAAGATGCACAATATTCTGTCCCACACGCACACATATGTGCGCACGCGCATTATTTTTATTGTGTCTAATATTTGGTTGTTATTTTTAGGTCTTCATTAGGGATTTAAAAAATCGTATAGAAAGAAATACGAGCTATCCACTACGTTACGTGCGTAAGAAGTTTAGGTAGTTCGATAGTTGCAAAGATAAAATATTTTTTACTCGCTTAATATATATCCATAGTTTAAATTAAATCAGTGTAGAATGGATACCGACACGCAAACTTCAGATAGCAGCTGTTTTAATTAGAGATATTGCATAGATATCTACAGATTAACTTGGTACTAATAAAACATTAGCATCTTATAATGCAGCAGGGAACAACAGGGAAGATATTTAAAAAAGAAAGTTAGTGGTTTTGCCATTTTGACGCGTCATAATGGCCAAAATGGCGGGAACACTGTTCATTGACTGAAACTGAATATATAAAACTCCATGCCTACGTTTACATGGTTATTTTGAATCTAAAACCGAACTCCGACAGACTTTACTCCGACAAGACACTACTCCGACAAAACATAAAACCTAACCTAACCTAACCTACCGAGCTTGTCGGAGTATTGTCTTGTCGGAGTAAAGTCTGTCGGAGTTCGGTCCTTAAACCGGTTATTTTCGGTTTAAAAAAAATTACAATATATTTGCACTGGACAAGCGCCTTGGGTTAAGTTTTCACTTAATCAATACAACTTATTTCGAATGACTGAAGCGAAGAGTCTATGAAAAGTAGGTACAGTCAATGCCATGTGAAGCTTAACAGTTACACTACGAAATCGAAACATTACTCTTGATGAGTTGTTGACAGTACGAAGCTAGTACGTTAAAAAATTGGCTGTGGATGTGGAGCAACGTAAACAGTCGCTTGGAAACGAAGAGTTGATTAATTTGTACCGATAATGTTTGATCTGTCCCGGGCACCACTACTGCACGGATTGGTTGTAATAAATCGATATTGTCGTCGGATTCTGAAATTCCTTTTTTAGGGTTCCGTAGCCAAATGGCAAAAAACGGAACCCTTATAGATTCGTCATGTCTGTCTGTCTGTCTGTCTGTCTGTCTGTCTGTCTGTCCGTCCGTCCGTCCGTCCGTATGTCACAGCCACTTTATTCCGAAACTATAATACCTATACTGTTGAAACTTGGTAAGTAGATGTATTTTGTGAACCGCATTAATATTTTCACAAAAAATTAGAAAAAAAACAATAAATTTTGGGGGGTCCCCATACTTAGAACTGAAACTCAAAAAAAAATTTTTTCATCAAACCCATACGTGTGGGGTATCTATGGATAGGTCTTCAAAAATGATATTAAGGTTCCTAATATCATTTTTTTCTAAACTGAATAGTTTGCGCGAGAGATACTTCCAAAGTGGTAAAATGTGTGTCCCCCCCCCTCTAACTTCTAAAATAAGGGAACGATAAAACTAAAAAAAATATATGATGTACATTACCATGCAAACTACCAACGAAAATTGGTTTGAACGGGATCTAGTAAGTAATTTTTTTTTAATACGTCATATATCGTAAACCGCAATTTCCCTTTCACTATTACTAAAACATCGATCAAAGTTACAACGAACTACAAGAACTTTTATATTATGTTACTTGCTGATTCGGAACCCTTCATGGGCGAGTCCGACTCGCACTTGGCCGCTTTTTTCTTCAGTATTGATTAAGTTGGTGGATAGAGAGCGTCGGTGGCGGTTGGTTGGGTTCGGAAGCTCGCGGGTTCAAGCCCCGACACGTACCAATGTGTTTTCGACTTTTTGATCTGCAGTAATTCAAAGGTTATTTGTAAGGTGTACTAACCCACAATGGGCCAGCGTGGTCGACCTTGTGGCCTATTCACCCTGATTTTAGGGTGGACTCGAGCCCCACGATTGGTACACAGGTATAATAATATGGGCTGTACTGTCAACGATTGAAAAAATAATCCTGCTGGCTGACACATTATTATCATGCGTGAAAACAACTTGATTCATTCTCTTAGAAGATTTGCGCGCAATTTCGCACTGGCTAGCTAGTGCATTATTTAGTTGACTAAACTTCACTTTCCCGTCTACTCGCCCACACGAATATTTGTTTTCATATCTGCATCGGTACCCTGGTTTTTCACGATCGACTTTGCATGTACATGTTATCATCTGGTAGGTACCTAATGCCTAAATAAATCATTTATCGACGCTGCTTACAACGTCTGGCGAAACGAGAAAGGTCAACGAATTATGCCTAAGTATATAAACACCTTAGTGGTAAACCTATTTTGTAAAAAAATATAATATATATTTTGTTTTAGGCATTTCTTTAATGCGATGATTACACAAGGTATTACTTTCTATATTTTATAGTAAGGCTGTTGTGGAATAAAAATTTATGAGTATGCATTCGATTCCAATCCCACGTAAATCCCACCAAATTTAAAGTGACAAAGAGGTAAAATTAGAAATTGGTATAAAAGGTGATTTTAATTATATATTAAATCCAAATCCCTCAAATTTATGTCAAGTCAAGTCTTCGATTTTTTAAATTTTTGCCTGATATTTTACTCAAACATAGGATTTTAAAATTGTTTTTGTCCGTCACCACCCCCACACATGATAATATGTTTACGAGGTGAAAACCTTTTCATTAAATCTCTCGGATATGTAGCCGAAAAAATATATAAATTTGAATTTGAAATAAAATATAAAGTCAAAGCATAATAAAAGCTTAATTATAGAAGATTTATTATTCCTAATTTAATCTTCTGCTATGCTAAACTCTCGTACACTAAAGTGTTACACACGGTAACTAACAAAATAAAATTATTAAAAAGGTCACGCAAATTATTTAGTGAGTTTGATTCGAGTATAGAGAGTACCACTTCAGTTTCACTGGGATTGGCTTTCTTCGCGCGATTTATGGTCGGTGTAATCGCACAAATTATGGCCCTCATTCCTTGCACTGTGGGGAGATCGTTATCTTGGAGATCTACCTTACATACATACCTTACTTTAAAAACGGCCAGGCCAACCACAAAATAATTTGAACAAAGAAGCAGCGTGTAGTACAAACTTTCTATATCGTTTAATATCTTACATGATTTTCGCTCTATTTACTTAGACAAGCTGAAAATGACAATTCAGTGAATACCCACATGAAGACAACGGTCACATCATGTAACTATTCAGTTAAAATTGTTTTCAAAGACTAGGTACTTTGTTTCCGAAATTATTGGAAAGATCTGTAACAGTTTCAAAACAATAAAGACCGTCCTCATTTTTTATCAATTTTATAATAATAAAAATCCGTTTCATTCTGTTAAATCGTCATGTATGTGTTCATGGTCGGAAAGAAAATATTCTTGGAACTTAAAGGCAATGGTTTAATTTTCTACTACATAGTTTGCGTTGCACGGTAAAGAAAACGGAACTGAAATAATTGTTATGGTATTGGTGGTACACGTATAACGATTATGTAACAATGCAAGTGCAGTACGACGCACTTGATAACGCATTGTGCTCTACAAAGCGGAGTGAACGAACTGCGCGCGCGCCGGCGATAACCGCGGGGCTGATATGGTGGAGCTAATTTTAGCACGTCCGTTTGAGCTACTATTAACTCCTAGTCTCCTGGTACCTGTGATCATATTTACTGAGACTGCATACTACTAAAGCCCAATAGAAGGTTTCTTTCTTGAAAGAGAGGTGGTGCGATAGTCCCTACGCTTGGCAGGCGGGTTGGGGATCGCAGTTGAAAAAATGAAAATTAAAATGAAATATGTTTTATTCGAAGTAAGATTTTACAATCACTTTTCGACGTCGAGGCGGGTTCACAATTGGCTGTCTTCTGTAGAGAAGAACCCGCCGGAAGAAACTCCACAGGCGTTTTTGATGATGACAATGGGCAGCAGGCCCATTCCTTTTAGAAGAGCAACTCTTGTTATATCTTCTACCGGGCATCAGGAGGGTCATTTTTTAAATAGTTTATAAACAATAACAAAGCAATTCACATTGTTATGCATACTGCGAGCAGTTTGTTGGCAGATATTTGGCTTTTATCTGCTAAAAGTAAACAACAGGTAGGTACCCATATTTTTGTACTAAAATATTCTTACTCTATTTTAAGACCTTTTTGAATAATTTGAATTGTGAATAGGCTATTAAATAGTTGTTTTTCCCTTAGCAAGGTATTCGTCTTAATAAAGGAGTGAAGTCCCAGGGGCTTTGATCATCACCTCCCAAATATTTCCGCACCGATCGCTTCAGCTTGACCGCTATCCAGCTGTTTTCTGCGACCTTCACCAGATCGTCGTTCCACCTCACGCTTCGTCTTCCGCTGCATTGTCACCACTCAAGAACCTATCTGCGCCAAAATTTCCCTTGAAAGTTATGTCGTGCTATAAACCACTCAAACAGATTTCTCGCCATTTTCGGCCACATGGCAGAAAGAACGTCAAGCGATCGTGACGTAAAGCCAATATCATTTTTATGACTCGCTGTAAAAGGGCGCACGAAATTTCATGGCTCGCGGTTGTCTAGCAGAAATAAACTTAATATTGTATGGCCTAATATTATTTTTACGATTTTCCCGTCTGGGATTTGCTTTGACACAATAGTGATAAAGATAGCTACGCAAAAAACATGGACAATTTAAAAGACAATAATATAATGTAATAGCGCGAAATTAAACTAAGTATAGTAGTTATAATAATATTTGACACTGATTTATTATGAAAGGCTTTGCCTCCCTTGCTTGTTTATCAATATCATATTATAGAATATAATAGAAAAGCATTTATTCCTTGAATGTACACAATACAGCATACAAAAACATAAGATAAAAATAGAGAAATACAGACAAAGTTTACAAAAAAGAAATGTAGTATGTTGTGCACCTTTTATTTACCTCCAGCAACTTTTATTAAATTTAGTGAAATAATGCAAATACCGGTATTGATGATGATGATGAGATGACTAACGATCATATTACTTTTAGGTTCTTCTACTACGACTACTATATTTCCTACACTACCCGACAGCTTTGAAATAAGTTCCTTCAAACATCCGACGCAGAAATAATAATTATAACTCCTTTCAAAGGAACTTAAAATACAGCGCAGCGTAACGACAAACATTAAAACGTACCATTAACAAATTACATGCACTTGTCACAAACGCTATGAAATGTTGGCGTGCGCAATAAGACAACTGCACAAAGTGACGTCATAATCATAGTACAAATAAATCTTTTGATCCGTTCATTTCAAAGCGAAGACTAGTATTTTGTTGATGTTTAACGCCAGAGGCGCCTTGTCGAGTACCACGAGTGGACAGAAACATTTTGTTTGCCAATTCCTTGGCGCCATTCTGACATGATGTACCTATTACCGTTTTATAGCATCGAAACAATAGATATTTCTATTTCACGGCCAATTTGAGTTATGCAAACGAGCCCAGATGAAGTAGATTACAATTTTGTAGTCAGGGGCCAGAAGAAGATCAGAACGAATGAATGGCACTCAATTGTCATTATTAATTTGCGCAATAGGTAAAACCCGGCGAGCAATATTATTATAATCCATCCTGACATATCATATGACGACGCTTAGAGGTTAATAATATATATTATTCTAATTATAAACAAGAAGATCTGCCTGCAAATAATCCATCACATCTGCATTACATGCACATTAAAAAGACACTTGTCTTTGGCAAGCGTGCTACCATAAATTTCAACCATTATCATTACTTAAGTCACTATACTGTAACAAACTAAATTAATATTTATTTAAATGTGCATAAAGTATTGAAATTAATAAATGTGGCATTACCGAAGACATCATATTTAAAAACAAGCTTATTAGGTACTGCAAAGAAACGCTAACTCACATCCTACCTACCACATGTCTCAAAGTGGAAACGATTATTTATTTCATTAAATAATTGTGCTTGGGTACCAAACTTGTGAAACCGATCTTACAAACCCAATATTAGTTCTATGCGGAAAGCTATTCGATAGCGTAGTTTAGATTGAGATAAACATATATTTTTGAAAGCAGCTCTTGACTCTTCTCGAAGTCTAACTCTCTCTCTAAATTTTCTTGAAGGATACATACAATTATACTGAACTAAAATTTACAACGTGATCAGAAATCAAAATATATTTTCGCGAGATTGTCATAACTCGCTATCTTAGTCACATCACGTGTTTTCCGCATTTTCCCTTTCAAACAGCAGTTTCACACGAGTGCAAATGGGAAGTGTCAAACAAGCCGGACAAGTTGGACATGAGTTGGACCAACCAACTTCGGCCGGCTTTAGAAGGGAATTTGGCCGAATGAGTCCCTGTCCAATTAGCCTTGTGAACTTCGACGGTAACACGTGTAAAGCATAATAAATTGATTTATGAAATGTTCATAGTTTGCAGCATGTCATTAAGCCATGGGGTCAAAAATAGTTCCATTTTCTCGTGGATTTTCAACCTTTATCATGAAAATTACAAACACAACGAAAAAATCTGCGTTTTAAATGTGATAGAATGTTTTAATATAAATCTTTGACAGTCTGGTAGGTTTGCTACAATTTTTTTTAACTCAGAAAGTCTATACCTTAGAGAATAAATATTTTTTTTCTATTTATACCTTAAAAATGTGACGACACTGTGGTAATAATTTAATGACAGTAATTATTCCTCTATCCTTTCCCGTACGATTAACATTCAGTAGACAATCTGCATTTCGTTCGGGGAGAAACCGTTGAAACCAATAATGGGAAGGACAGTCGCAATGTGGAACGAATCTCTTCCAATGGGATTGTGATCACAATTGTGATCGTGATTGCATGCAGATAGAATAAGGCCGCGCTTTGGCATTGAACTTGCCCGCCATCGACCGGATGCTCGCTATTGATCAACCTGCGGGGTTGTGCTTGCTGCGATTATATTATCACTATTTATTTACGATTGAAAGTTACCGGATAACTTCTATCTACAATTTCATTTAAAATTCCTATGGTATCTATCAAGCAGGGCAGTCAGCTGCCCGACGCCCGAAAAATCTGTACTGATAAAAAAATCGTACATGTAAATGTGTCCGCGCATTTACTATTTCCTTAGTAATTTTAAACCTTTGCTTATAAATGTGAACGGGATGTCTTTCATCTACTTAAGAGCCGCAAATATTTAAGGTTTGTCATCGACTCGCAAAGAAGAAGTTCTAACCTAACAGAAAAACTAGACTTAAGTATCTAGTAATTTAAAGGCGTGTGCATTTCCAGATGTGCTATAAACATCAATCAAGCTTGTTGCTTCACTGAAGCAGGCAGCTTCAGCAGTAAGTATACTACCGATCACTAATAGTCGACGTCCGCAAAAGAATGTTAAGGTCATACAAATGTGCATGGAAATAGGATCAATAACTCACTGACAGATCCCCAAAATATCTAGACGGCAACTGGCTCTTAACGTGCCATAACTCTGTGGAACAAGAACGATTTGTTAGCGATTCAATGTCAAGGCTGAAACTATTCTCGTCCATCGATGGCGTCACAAGGCTCGTCGCCACCGTTGGATCTGATAGACGCGTAATGTAACTCCTACGTTGCGAAAACATCGCTCATTAATAAGATATGACGTAGCGACGTCGACTTGTGACGTATATGTAGTTTGATTAAGAGCGGGTTTATTTTTGTTGGAGAATTTTGGGGCATAACATGTGGTGCGGAGTAAATTGGAGCGTGATGGAAATGTTTACATCATAGTTTCAGTAGCTCTGGTGTGACGTGCGACAGGAGAACCAGACAGTCAAGCTATGTAATATTTTTTTCGTTCATTTAGTTTTTTGTCCAATTCAAAAGCTTGTCACTAATAATCATGTCACATAAAATAACATGACCAAGGGGCCTGAACCTACCCTGAACAGAGTGGCCAAGCCAGTATAAGTGCAATATTACAACTCTAATACCTACCTACCTACTTACAGGAATATCAGTAGGTCAGTTAGGAAAAAATCTCTAACATTTGTTTTGATTGATTGCTGTTCACTTCCTTGACAACATCTACATCTAGAGATTATCCTTTCAAAACTTCTGTCATCACATTCTCTATTAGCACGTCAACTGTTGGCACTGTTATTTATTAGTTTAAAACCTCAATACAATTTTCATTAAATCGAAACATGGTTCCATCCAATAAAATATGTAGGTACATACAGGTTTATACTTTATGTATATAAAATCAGGTTTTGATAAAAAAAACGTAGGCTTTTGATCAAGATCCGAACTATGATATAAACATTATAAACACATCTTGATCCAGTTTTCTGATCAAGAACTTTCGGTTGAAGATGAATTTCTTTCGTCACGAGACACCGCCGCCGCCGCCGCGCCGCTGCCGGTTGTTGATCTACAAACACAATGGGATCTTAGCCTATGTGCTGATTTGTCGACAGTAGATGTCCTGGCTAAAGTTGACAATCCACACGCGCAGGCTGCGGACGATATCTGAGTTTATATGCGTCCTGTAACACTAATTGCTCCCGCTTTCTGCAGGACAGGCTGCATATAAACTCGGATATCAGATCGCGATCGCACGTCTCCCGCCTCCGTGGGTACGGTCTTTATGTCTGAGGAGTCGTCGACCGGCGCATATGCTACAATAGCCTGGACAGTTGCCAGGTGTCAAATGGCGTCTATATTTTATTTGCTCCATGCAACTACTATACCTATTTCAACCAATAGAGATGTAGCAACATTCATTTTCAGCTTACCACTACACTAAGATCTAAGATTGATCTCATACACTAACCTACAAACGGCAGGACCAACTGCTCAGTATCCGAAGAATCGAATTAATTATAATTTTGTTTGTGTGAATTATAGAATTATAGTGTTCCTTCACGATGTTTTTCAATATCAACGCGCTAGGCCGTGGTCCGAGGCTCCCTTGAGCCGCCCCTAGACTCGTTCGTTGGTATATGACTTTTTTTTGGGGTAAAGTCTTCCGCTCCCCCGCAAGTCCGGTGAAGCTTGATTGGTCGTACCTTTTCGACACAAGCATAGGTCAATAAAAAAAAAAATTCAATTATAGAGCGTCGGTGACCAAGTGGCTAGGCCCGTTGACTTCCATTCAGAAGTTCTTGGGTTCAAACTTCGGCACGTACCAATGTGTTTTCGATTTTCCAATTCATATGTACGTACGTACGGTGAAGGAAAACATCATCTTGAGGAAACTTGCACACACCCAGCCATTGAATTACCTCGCAACTTGACTAATCCGCACAGGGCCAGCGCGGTCGACTAAAGCCTGTTCACCCTTATTTCAGAGTAGGCTCGAACCCCAGAGCCCCAGACGTACCTATAATATGGGCTGTTTACGATAACGACAAATTATATAGACACGGCGAAGTTGCTCAAGACGTTTTAAATCTTACGAAGTTCGCAATTTCTAGTATTAATTATCTGTAACACGAACACGATTCATTTGTAATTCATAGTGACAGAGTCTATTAATTACCAGTTGTCATTGTCACGTCACGTCGTATTTCCCAAAACTATTCAAGAACTATACAGCAATAATTTCACAGGCGTGTGCGAATTGGTACACAGTATGTGCGGAGTTCCACACGTGTTTGTAAATAAGCATACATTGTTTACTCACAATTCGATCATTGTTCACGACTTCAGATTTTATGTCTGGAAACTTAACCGAGTAGGATTTTCCGTAACAAATGTTGATGTATGTTTGTGCTATTGCGCATAATAACGGTGCATTCATTATCTTTAAATAGTTGAGGATGATTCTTCGCAAAACATAAATAAACAATTTTAATTGAAACAGCTTTCCGCCTTACGGCTCTGCCCGCGTTAATAGTTAATTTTCCCGCGGTAAAAGGTAGCCTATGTTACTTCCCAAAATCTATTCTATCTTTACACCAAGATTCAATAAAATCGGTTTCGTAGTTTCGGAGCCTATTCAATGCAAACAAACAAATAATCAAATCTTTCCTGTTTATAATATTAGTATAGAAGTATAGATGTTGTCAACCAAATATTATTTTACTTTGAGTGTCGCATGCAATGAAAATATATAAAACGGTCACTCAAGTCCGTCCGTTGCATACAGGAAATCATTGCGCGTACAGTCAAAAAGACATCAAGCGTACCGTTTTAACATTTGCCCTTATTTCAAACGCAATAAAGGCGCTGCTGTCAATGATGCGCTATTATATTATATATACCTATTGGTGCACAGCAGTTGCATACGCGATGATGATGACATTACAACCGCGAGATCAAGTATAGAAGTGCGAACGTGGATTGAAATACAACAACGCAATAAACGTATACCGTGATTCCGTGTCGCTCTCAGATCTTGTTATAAATACTTGTACGACAACACGTATTTACATTTTAATTACAAGCAAGTCAGAATACTCGTATAACTGGCCAGTAAGTATTTCTACTTTCAAAATATTGCTAGAAAAATGAAAAACAAAGTATAATACGAGTACTCGTATACCTACACGTAGCAGATATTCTCTAAGACGACTGAATAAGCTAACCAATTTTTTCTTTTGTAGAATATCTTTTTCATGGTTTTATTCTATCAAATTATTTTCTTTCGACTGTTTTGATAAAAAGATTCCAGTAACTGATATATAAGGTAAAAGAGTAAACAGAAAAATGAGACAAAAATTCCTTGAATTGAGAAACGAATATATGCAAGAAAATATTGTAAAAAGAAAATTGGTTAGCTGATTGATTTCCAACATTCTATTTTATTTCTTTTTAGCGGTCGAATGGGAAACCTTAATAACCACGTAATAAATAACTACAAAACGAATGATGTATTTCCACAAACCTCATCTCATCGACAAAATTAAAGAACATATTCAGAAATGTTTTAGAACACTAATAAAATCGTCAAGTCAATGAGAATAATAACATCAAATTCGCGTTTAAGTGTGAAGTTTTTTACTTGGAACTCGACCAGGAAATGACATAACATTTTTATGGAACATCATATTCCATGGCCCCCAATGATTCACGCCCCGGCCCAGTTAGCCAACTGTGTCACAGCGTGGGCTGACTGAGACCAGGTCATTAAGGGGTAAGTTTTAGATATTTCTTTAACAGCTACTTTCATTTACATATCGATGGTGGAAATGTCAAAGGGCTTAAAGGACAAATCGTCATTTTACAGGAGAGCAGAAAAACGATTTTTATAGAAAAAAGTGCATAACTTTTTTGTTTTTAAAGCGATCAATTTGGTTTAAAGACCAAATTTTATATTTTTTTGAGCTGAACTGTATCCACGCTTTTAATTTAACCCAACTAGCTTAGTTTAAAAGATAGATGTCCTTTAAGTTTCGTACTTTTATGATCTTGTCCTTTAAAGCCAAAACAGACTAAGAAATTAAGAAGTGCTTTGGACTTAAAGGACTGCACTTAACATATTAAAAGGTCTTAAAGGACAATTGCGGTCTAACCATACAAAAAATCTGTCCTTTACACTGTATAAGCAGAATGTTTTGCCTCGCCACCTGCATGCTTATTGACCTCTTCGTTGTTTCCAGTTCTATGAAAACCGAACCTTTTAGAACAGAATCTTTTTTTAGCGAATTGTTTACAACAATTATTTCTATGTCACATTCTTCCTGATTCGTGATTTGACTATTATTAAGAACAGATCTTTCATAATGCAGTTTTCTGCTTTATCTCTTGGACTGTCCGTATGTAGGTACGTAGCTACATATTTGAGCCACTATAATTTAACCTGAGAGCCCTTTACGTGTTGCCGTCTTTTTAAAATAAATGGAAAGCAAGCATTGATTACGGCACCACATGTCGTTGGTCTTTTGTTGGTCAGTTAATCAAGTTTCGGTATTCAACACCAGTCAACATTTCTTCCCATAGATCTTAACATTAGCAAACGTACTGATTTCGTGACAATTTAGTACAGCTAATGCTATTCCACGAAGTGATAATGTTAGAATGGGGTACTTTTTTTTACCATTCAAGTGCTTTTATCTGAAATTTCAGCACATTTTAAGAGATGATTGGTTCTTTTGTCCTAATTTAGTTGACCACAGTTGACTGTCATTAAAACATAATATCTTTTATTTATTTTTTGTTAGTTTTTATTTCATGTATTGTTTGTAGTATTTTTTTTTAGATGTACGAGCAAACTCGACATAAGTAATTATTGCAGTAGCTATATTGCACAACTAATATACATGACGTAGTCTATATTAGGTAATTAGGTACTTATTGCAATGCATACATTATTTTAGTACAATAAACGACATCATTGGGTTCGGACACGTTTTATTTCTCACATCCCGTCCCCGTGATTACGGACAACAACAATACTAACTTAACAACTACAACATCTCCGTAAGGGTAGCTACCCTTACATTTGGTCCTTCGAGCCGGATCGGGGACCTGTCGACGAACAGTCTGTCGATCCGCGAGTGTACTCACCATACAACTGCAGTGGCGTGTGATCTTCTGTTTGAACTTCGGTAGCGAATCGGTCAGCCGGCCTCCCACAAGCGGGTCTCACCGGTCTTGATTGAGAAGGCGCACATACCCTAGTGAGAGGATAATCACGCGACACTGAACAACAATTTTGACTGGGCTTCTACTACAACTACATTTGAACTCCAGCCAGAATAATGGAAGGTTTATTTCAACGACAACAGATAATCGCAGAGGCGATTGACAAGGTTGAAATAAACTTCAAAAAGGACTCTGCTGCACGGAAGAACTCCGACTATCTGAAGAAACGTGTGGATTCACTTGACGATCTTTGGAAGGAATTCGATGCTAACAATACTGCCCTTACATTAGATAAGCAAGGAATTTACTTTATTTATTTTAAAACGCTGATATTATCGTATTCTTTTGGTTTTATGACCTGAAACCATTATATTATTACGATTGTTTGTTTGAAACCATATATTGTTAGGGAATAAAATATCTCGAAAATGTTTGTGATTTATAGTTAGAAAAAGTGATTAAAATACAGGTACGCCATTCTATCCTGTCTTAACTTTCTTTTGTAAAGTCGAATTTTAACGAAATAATCCAGTCTCAAGTGTAAAATGGAATAGTTCTGTACGTCACATATTATCACGCCTCCTGCACAAAAAGCAGGGAAAAGCTCAATTAAGGGTTGGACTTTCTGGTCTAGACACTATAATTATAAGTCACATGTCATTAACTTCCTATGCTACGTGTCCTTTAAGCATATACGTGTGAATACAAGATATGTGAGTTTGGGTCGTAAATATCCATAAATTACTAAGTTTAATTTCTTAATGTCCTTTAAGCATAAAGAATTATATGAAACTGACCTATAATACTAAAAATCGAAAAAAGTGCATTTTTAAAAATTCTCTACTAGCTCCATTATTTGACATAAAAAAATATCAAATATACAGATCGAAAGAGCTTGACGAGACGAATAGAACTGCATCAAAAAGTGATTTTCGTCAAAATGTCCTATAAGCCCTTTGACATTTCCACCATCGATATGATAACTTTGCTTACTCGGTATTCGGCACGGTGGTGTAAGAACCCTTGATGATGCTCCGTGGTGGGGTGAAACACATACATGTGGAGTGTTGTGTGGTGTCATTCCCTCGCGTCGCCTGGTATCGGCTGTGTATCTGCATTATTAGTGGGCGGGCCTTTGCATATCGTATAAAATAAAATAATAATGATGTAAAAATATTTTGAAAAGATGCAACGCCTGTGGAGTTTCTTCCGGAGAGTTCTTCTCCACAGAAGACAGCCAAATCATGAACTCTCCTCGACGTCGAAAAGTGATTTGTAAAATCTTACTTCGAATAAACACATTTTGAATTGAATTGAATATGATAAAGCATCATAAGTGTGGAATTAGGAAAAGACTCAACACAACTTGAGAACAAGTAATCGCTACATCTTAATCTTGATACGATACTAGTGATACTACCTCAACTTTTTCCTTGTGTACGTTTCGTTACCACGTGCCGCGCGTCGCGTCTCTTCTCTTGTGAGGTCGTAGAAATTTAGAATAATAATAAAAAATGCCACTAAGGCCAGATATTACAATTCTAACGTCCTTATGGCCTGGATAATTTATTAAGGAACAAAGCTTTTAACCAGCTTGACTGCTGTAATCTGAATTATCCTAATTTTATATAAATTGTATTGATACCAAGTTCATTTGTGAGAATGAATGGTACTTGTTCTATTCTTATTTGACCAAAAACTATAAGGAATTCTCTTCAATTTTCAACAAACCAACAAAAATATTGCACGTTTGATCTCAATCCCCAGAATTGACGGATAGATACCTTGCTTGCTAAAGTAGAATGTTAGTAGCGCGAATATCATGTTTCTAAACGTATTATACCTATTCCCTTTGAAGGATTGGGCACACCGAATACAAAGGCATTTATACTATTTGTACGTAAAAGGAGTCTATGGAATGATCTGTTTGCTTATTGTTAGGCTAGGATGAGATGGGATACTATAAATAAGGAATGACGCGTTCCCTGGATGAAGGGAGAGCAATGAGTAAAACCAGTCGTCGCCATGATTCATTGGGCAAGTTTGTTTTATGCTATTCCAGACATGAGATTAGATGTGAATCAAGTCTTACAATGAGTCGGACAGTCACAAACAAATTAAAGGTATAATACATTTTTAAAAACTATAATTAGACAAAAATTAGGGCACGGAAAGCAACGAACTAAGAAATTCTAAATAAAAAGGTCGAGTTTATAATATTTATTGTTTTATTTCTTAAATATTTTCTAGAAAGGAGAATACAGGGATGATACATGAAAGAGTTCCGTTACTTTATCAGCAGAGAACAAAGAAGATGTGGTTACTTCGCATCTAGAATAATAGAATAAATTAATCTACATAGACAAATATATGGCAGAGAACTTCATAAGGGCCTCTTAAACGACTTCACCGCGATATTTGCTCGTTTGTATGTCTAATGAGGTCATTGTCAATAGGGTAGGACTGTAGGACGGGACGGCGCAATTTGGTGCGTGACACAAAAACGACATGTAATGATTATACGTGATTATGCTGATCATAGTCACACCAAGTTTTCCGTGGTACATAGCTAGAGGTCATAGAGCAGGTTTATTGTATTTATTTTATATATTATAGTAATCAACAATTGTAATTTCTGGGTTAGTATTTTTTAAGGCTTGTTTCACGCTTGTATAATATTTTTTTTTGGGTTTTGAGCTTTCTTGTAGGACTAGGAAAAGAATATGTCAGACTTAAGTCTTAGTTAACTAAGTGATGTAAATATCCTTAAGTTAAAAATAAATACTTTTAACAGGAGTTGGTTTGACCATAAGTTTAGAAAAAAAAAACTGACACTAGATAAATCTACAAATTATTATAATATCAGGTCCTTAATCTAAAATTCATCTAAGACTAAGAACTTTGTAAGTAAAGTCAAGCAAATTCAATTTTGGAGGACGACTACGAGTCTTTAGTTCAAAAGCTTCGTGGAACAAGGATAAAGTAAGATCACTTCAAGTCTACAACTGGCAGACGCAAGGCGAAAGTGGGTACCTACTTTAGCTCCAGTGAACTCAACATCATTATACCTACCTAAAAGTCATATTCTATATTAAATATATTATGTATAGCTCGGCTCTTTTACTGAATACAATTTATAGCCGTCATCACTTTTAAACGATAGTCTGATGAGTGATGGTATACAAATCAAAGTATAAAGAATACAACGTTCAAAACGTTGACAAAATATTCTATGACTACTACTGCCCAGATAGCCCACTGCTGAACTTAGGCTCCTTTTGAAGGGAGGCGTTGCCATAATCCCTGCGATTGGTAGGCGGGTTTGGGATCGCAGTTGTTATTGAATAAACGGTTCTGATCATGAATCCAGGGTTACCTAAGTATGTCCTGAGTCAGCTTGTAGGACATCCACAGAAAGGTTTGGGTTGGTTGAATTCTAAGCTGGGAACCACTGTGGTACCACACGGGAAGATATTCAATGAGGGCGAATCCGAAAAAACGCGTACTAACTAAAATATACCGATAGAAAACACCACTATTAAATAACAGACAGAAAGTAAAATGAACTATTAAATAAAGACCCTGTGTACTAGACAGGGAATCCAAGTTTATGCTTCAGCCTTTACAAATATAAGATTATTGTAAGATTATTGTATAAGTACCTAGATATTTTATATTTGTAAAGGAAATAAGTCTATGAGCTGTTATCATCATCATCAAAGGAAATAAACATATTACTAACTTGCTTGAATTCTACCTTGTTTAAACTTCTAACATTCTTTCTCTACTTAGGTTGTTACAGCGTACTCGTAGTTTAGAATTTGATTTTTAAGTTGATTCACAACCTACAGTTTATATCACGCAAAGGTCAAAGTTAATTCGCTAAGAGATTAGTTAATTTATTTCAACTCCCCGGAGAAAGGAGCTAGGGAACTCGGAACCCCAGTGGGTAATGTATGGCTGAAAACTTGATGTAGCTAAGTGAATAGGGGTTCATTCAATTAAGTATACTAATCTTGCAAAATAAATATAAGTATCCGCTAGCATGCTATTATAACTCGGTAGCATTCTTGTTTCCTATCAACGATAACAAAATAACCATTTATTAATGGGACACTCTCCACATTTTGCGAACCTGCCAGTTCTCTTCAAACTAATCGCCTGTTTAAATATCAAGAGTTTATTCTTCATTAGTGTGAAACGAGAGCCAAACTTGGTTTGAGCAAAACGCCATAGGTATCTTTATTAAAACTTTGACGTGGCAAAGCGATTTGTGTCATCACTACATAGTATAAAATAAAGTCGCTTTCTCTGTCCCTATGTCCCTATCCCTTTGTACGCTTAAATCTTTAAAACTACGCAACGGATTTTGATGCGGTTTTTTTTAATAGATAGAGTGATTCAAGAGGAAGGTTTATATGTATAATACATGCATAATATACTGAAGGATAACCCACAATAACCATTTTCCCGTGCGGAGCCGGGGCGGGTCGCTAGTATCGAATAAAAGCATTTTGATTTGATTTTTATACGCTTTCACACCTTGGACCTTGCGGGCCAAGGCCCGCGTTGCTCTAAGCCTAATGTATAAAATAATACAGTTACATTTAACCCTTATTCATTAACTAGCGACCCGCCCTGGCTCCGCACGGGAAAATTGTTATTGTGGATTATCCTTAAGTATACGAGTATTATGCATATAAACCTTCCTCTTGAATCACTCTATCTATTAAAAAAAACCGCATCAAAATCCGTTGCGTAGTTTTAAAGATTTAAGCATACATAGGGACATAGGGATATAGTGACATAGGGACAGAGAGAAAGCGACTTTGTTTTATACTATGTAGTGATTAAAAATAAAACATTTAAACTAGAAATCTCTAAGCTTTGTTCAAAACATTAGTAATGATCTATTAGATAGATTCGATATGTAATGTAAATGTTTGTTATTAATCAGTCAAATATTAAACTATACCACTATTATGATAATATATTCTGTGACTGTAGGTTGTTTATTAGGCACGCGATCCTATCCATCTAATTACTGATGTATATAGGTAAGAACTGCTTAAATATACGTAAACAAGATCCTGCCACTCACTACGGCTATTGCTTAGCGCCTTTTTATGTTGATTAGAAATGTTGTAGGTATTTGAAAAGGTATTTTAGTCTAAATAAATGGTTTTATAAATGTCATAAGGCGGCTTAAGAAGTGTCTGTGAGAATGAAATGTGTCTGAAACAGATTTGAAGGATTAGATAGATTAAACATGTAATGCATTTAAGTCAGTTCGCTCTTAGGTTTCGGTTAGGGTATTTTAGGATTAAGATATATTTGCCGAAAGGACTTGCATTATGGAATCAAAGAAAAGCTTTGTACTCCACAGAAGTTAATGGAAAATGTACTCCTACATAACCATTTGCAGTTATACATACATATAGTATTCATTTATTCACTATAATATTCTAAAATTATTCAACTCTAGTCGAAAATTAAAACTAAAGGAAAATAACCTCCTTTTAATGAAGTCGGTTAAAAGATAGCTTCGAACTAGAGTCGTAAAATTTTCAAACGTAATTGTAAACAAAGAATCTAGGAAAATCCTAGAATGTGGTGATAAAATACTAGCGATAATGGTGATTTACGATCTGATTGTACGAATGAATTATTACATTAAGTATAGACAAGTAAAGATAACGTAAGTAGGAATATGCTACACACGCTTTGTTTACTAGCTTGCGTGTAGCGAGTATTCTAGTTTAAAAATTAAAATGTAAAAAAATGTAACGTATAAAAATTTAAAGTTTTATAAACATTACGTTTATAAACGTTTTTTTTTATTTCAGGCTCACGCCCATATTTTAAAAATAAGTTAAATAAATAAAATGATGTTTTTCGGGTTTTATTTTTTATCCCCGAAGTATTTTTTAAATTCTCTGGACCTCATATATTTGTCTAGTTAATTTATCTAAATTCGTTTAATCGTTAAACTAGAATAAACAAATATCATAATCACACTTATATACAATTTGTAGGATCGCATAAGCATAATCCGATAACTGTTATGATGATATAGTAATATTATATAATAAATAGGCCAAATATTTACCAGTCACTCAATACATCATCGTCTCTTATGTGCTCTCATCGCCAAGATCGCGATCTTGAGCCTTTATACAAACGTCAACATAAAGGCTCTAATTAAACTGGCTGCAGGGTGCTACCAATATTGCTGAACAATATTGCGGATTTTCGAATATTACCTGAAACAAACAAATTGTTATATTAGATTGGATGTGATACGTGTTAATAAAAATGTTTCGTTGATGTGCAAACATAAATACAAATAATAATGCATAGGGATTACGAAGGCGGGGGAGACAGGTACACACTGTAGGTACACAGCAGATAGATTATAATTTATGTATGATTGATATAAATGGCTATGTCGTTAAAATGACAAAGGCTTGTTATTGGTCAATAAGCCCAACGGGTTCTTATTGCATAAATATTTGTCACATAGACATCCAAACAACAAAATTTTTACATAGTGTGCTATATCAAAAGGGAAAAGTTTTGTTATTGTTTATGAATGACGTCTCGTCACAACGGAAAGTAAAACCGCAACTCGAAATAGATATTTTCAACAGTTCCTTCCTCGGTTTGACGCAGGTATCAAGTGAAGGGGTTATTGAACTCTGGGTTACATAACAACGAATTTCGTAGGTACAATACTTGTTATAATCGATTCTTGCGTAATCATAATCAGCTGATTTATTTGGTATTGGAATGACGTTTACAGCACCTGTTTCTTTTGTTGTAGAAGAAATACGTACCTATTGATTAAAAGCGTAGCATAGTTAGTTACTATGTCATTGGTTTAAAAAAATATATAAATATATTCTTTATTGTAGGTAACAATAATATTTCAAAGGCAGTACAACTAGACTCACATGGGTATCAGAAACGAATTGACTTTTGCTCTTTGCAAAAAGTCCGTATCTACCACGCAAGGCCCCTTGTTTTTCAGAGATGTTTGGCCAAATACGAAGGTAAAATCAATAAAAAAAGCGATATATGTAATTAAAACTGTGGCAGGAGTAAAATATACAAAGTGTAAGGTATGAAACTTCTCCAAGTGCTTACAATCACAAACACAACATATTCTATCATATTCCATCGTCAAACTTAAATGCAATATAAAAACGATCGCAGCTAAAATAAATCAAAGTCACAAACAATATCTAATATCCTGTAAAAACCAGGTGACCTGGCTCAGTGGTGCGTCACTTCCTCGGTGTCCTATTCCCTGACGTGTCTCGTCAATAGGTAGTAATCTAATATCCTTCACAATGACGCTACTTCCAAACCGAAACATAACATCGATCAATTATAAATACATTACTGCTCACACTGACACAATTAAAAGCTAGATCTGAGCGCACGGCAGTGCGCAGGCCAAGTTCCAGCACCAGGCCGCGCGTAGGGACTACTATTTGGTATTCTGTGCCCCACGCATGCCGTGCACTATTTACACGAACCGTTTCGACCCACTTTTGACCCCCCTGTTGTTAGATATATACTACAGTTTTGAAAAATAAATAATTTCACTCACACTATATCTTAAAAGAAGTAATTTAAAATAATAAGAACAAATGTCATTTATTTCATTATTTTACAATGCATGTGCTCGAAAAGAGCGTTTTCTAAGCAGCCAAACAGTGCGGAAAGTACCACTTTTCCGCACTAGTGCTTTTTACTTTTCAGTTTTTTTTTATTTTTGCTCAGGCTGTCATTCAGCCAGTCAACCTGACATTTCAGTATTTGAGATATTTTTACAAATTACTGATTTACCAATTGTTACGAATTTATAGGGAACAATATAAATAACTATTCAATAAACAGGTTTATAATTAGTATAATTACTTTAGAAATTTATTTTTATTGATAAATTACGTTCAAATATTAATTAAAAATTTGCGTGGCTGAACAGTCATTTTACTCATGCCTATTCGACGAGGTAGCCTTGCACATGCGCGCGCAGCGCAGTACATAATATTTTCAGCGCGCATGTGTTTAAGAAGCCCGCCATTTTATAGGTACGCCTTTTTAATATAACTGTTTTTGTTTTCTTGTACAATGCATAGTAAAATATTGTATGATACACGTGCGAAAGATGATTTCCGACTCGTGTCGGCTTATACACTCGCTCGGTTTGCTCGCTCGTGAATAAAATGACACTCATCGGAAATCACATACTTTCCGCACTAGTAGCATAAATATCTATTACAATGCATGCGCTCGAAAAGAGCGTTTTCTAAGCAGCCAAACAGTGCGGAAAGTAGCACTTTTCCGCACTAGTGCTTTTTACTTTTCAGTTTTTTTTAATTTTTGCTCAGCCTGTCATTCAGCCAGTCAACCTAACATTTCAGTATTTGAGATATTTTTATTACCAATTGTTACTAATATAAAGGGAACAATAAAAATAACAATTCAATAAACGCGTTTATAATTAGTGTAGCTCAGTCAAACACCAGTCGAATAGGATACAAACGTTTATTCTTAAACTTAACGTAATTACAATTGGACGGGCTAGTAGAATGCCGGCTTTCCTCTACTTGTCCCCCAGCAGGGCGCAAGAGTGGGATGAGTCGGTTTAGTAGTCTTGCTTAGTTAGCGCTGTGTGTCCCATAAACTGTTCCCAGAAGGATGCAGCAATGGATGCGCACAGAAATAACTGGTGCGAGACGAGTATCTTCACAAGTGGTTTACATTGAAGGGGGGTCATCAAAACGGAAAAAATCTCATCACCGCGTTTTAGAAGTATCACAAAACAGGACAGCGCCATCTATCGTCCAGAGGCGGAACGAAGTTAAAGTTGTAGTGTTATGGAAAAAATCTCATTACCGCGTTTTAGAAATATTACCAAACGGGACAGCGCCATCTATCTTCCAGCGGTGGAACTAAAGTAATGTTGTTATGTTACAGACTCCCCCTCAGCCTTTGAAGTAGTCCCGACGAAAGAGGCTGAACTAATGCTTTTTGGGTCGTCCACGCCCTCTTTTCTGTTGGCCGGTAGAGATTGTCTGATTTGCCTCAACATTCTTCCTCGGGCGTCCTCTCCTACGGAGTGGCTGTACAGGTTTGGGTGTTGGTTGGTCCTCCTTACTATTGAAGGGTGTTATGGCTGAAGCATGATATATCCCTACGGGTGCGCTCAGGTTATTAGGTGCGGCCAGTTCATAAGATGTAGGCCCATGTTGCTTCGAAATTACATATGGTCCGTCCCGACGAGGGGCAAACTTAGCAGTGAAGCCTTGTGATGCCTTACTTACAGGGTGTAAAGCAATGAGCACCATATCTCCAGGCTTATATCTGGGTTGTACGCGTCGATTCTTATCAACTAAATCTTTGCGTTTCTCTTCGTTCATCTCATTAACTTCTCGTGCTTTTAACAGGTTATCCGCCAAACGCAACAATTTTGGGGTAATTTCAGGCACAAGATTTTCTGAAATCAGTATCTGACGAAAATCCACTTCATTGTCGCGTGGTGCCCTCAATTCTCGCCCAAAAGTCAAGAACGCTGGACTACAATCAATCGAAGAGCAATACGTGGTATTCATTGCGAAGCGTATTGTTGGCAATAAGTCAGACCATTCGGTATGTGCTTGATTCTGAACCAAAATGGCCAACTGTGTTTTCAAGTCCCTGTTCCTGCGCTCTACAGGATTCCCTTCGGGATGATAGAAAGGGGTAAACTGATGCTTAATATTGAGACAAAATGCTACTTGCTGCATTACAGCGCTTACAAATTGAGTCCCATTGTCACTTGTCATGCGCCGGGGTACTCCATATCTCAAAAAGACCTCTTCGATTAGTGTGGTGGCACAATTCTCAGCCGACGCAGTCTTCAAAGCGAATAATTCCACCCAGCGAGAAGCCAAGTCTTCCACTATGAGTATCCAGGTATTACCATCTTTGGTTTCTGGAAGAGGACCAAACAAGTCAAACGCAATCGAATCGAAACGTTGATTCATGGGCGTTGTTTGAAGCAATCCTGCAGGTTTCTGATTGAGTGGTTTATAACGCTGACACTCTAAGCAATTTCGGATATAGCTTTCAATATATTTACGCATTCCTTTCCAAAAATACCTCTTCGAGATTTTCTTGTACGTTCTTTCAGCCCCATAATGTCCGGCAAGTGGGTCATCATGAAATGTAGACAATATGTTGGCCCACTCATGTTCAGGAACAACCAACTGAGCACTGTCTTCTTCGACATCTTGGTGGAATCTATAAAGCATGCCGTTATTCATGACATATCCTTTGTTGCTCCAGTAAACAGCATCTTCACCATTTTTGGTTTCTTCTAATGATTCGACAATTCTGAGTATATTCTTATCTTTCAACTGCTCTTCGCGTATCTCTTTTACACTTCTTCTTGGCATTTCCACGACAGTCACCTGGCAGACTTCACAGTCAGTGGAAGTTTCTTCACACGGAGGTCGGGAGAGCGCATCTGCTACTTTATTGCGTTTGCCTGGTTGATATTGTATATTAATATCATAAGCTTGCAACATGAGTGCCCATCTAGCGAGACGTCCAGAGGCTGATTTCAAACTCATAAGCCACTTTAACGCTTGGTGATCTGTCACCACTGTAACTGGAAGGCCTTCGATATATCCTCTGTATTTGCTTAAAGCCCAAATGACCGCCAGAGCCTCTACTCACTCTCCTACTCGCCAGGTATAGTTGCGTTCTGCAGCTGTCATGAGACGACTGGCATATTCTACAGGGTGTTCATTGGGGCCCTCCCCCTGGACAAGAACAGCCCCCAAAGCGTAACTGCTCGCATCAGTTTTTATAATATAGGGCAAGTTTTCATCGGCTTGTTTCAGCACTGGTGCAGTAATTAGGCGTTCTTTCAGCTCTTTGTAAGCTTTTTCTTGATCAGGTCCCCAAACCCACTGTATGTTTTTCTTCGTAAGCTTGGTTAACGGTTGGGCTACGGCAGAAAAGTTTTTTATGTATCTTCGATACCACGAACACATTTGGAGAAATGAAACCAGGTGTTTTAATGTTTTGGGTTTCGGCATCTGCACAATAGTCTCTGTTTTCTGCGGGTCTGTCTTTAATCCCTCTGGCGTTATTATGTGGCCCAGATATTTGATAGAAGAACGACAGAATTTGCATTTAGTTTCGTTAGCCGTCAGATTACAGTCCCTCAGCCTCTCGAAAACATCACGTAAATCGTTTATGTGCTTTTCAAACGTTTCCGACAGTATGATTAGGTCGTCTAAATATGCCAAGATCTTAATGTGTTCCAGATTTAATCGAAAACGATCAATCAAGCGTTGGAAAGTAGCAGGGGCGTTCCTTAAGCCAAATGGCATCCTCTTGAACTTGAATATCCCAAAAGGCGTAATAAATCCTGTTTTATCCTCATCTCCGGTATAAATCTTAACCTGCCAATAGCCTGACTTCAGGTCTAGAGAAGACATGTATGGAGTGGGTTTCGCATCATGTAAGAGGTCGTCGATTCTTGGTATTGGGTACGCATCTGGTACAGTTATCGCATTGAGTCCTCGGTAATCAACGCACACACGAAAATTCTCCATTCCGGGTTTTGGAACTAGGACTACCGGTGCTGCCCAGGGTGAAGAACATGGCTCGATCACTCCATCCGCCAGCATATTATCTATTTCTTTCTTAAGAAACTCCCTTTTACTTGGTGGTAATCTATACGGTGGTACCGAAATAGGGATTTCACTTGTCGTTATAATGCGATGTTCCCCTAACGTACATGGCTCTCTCTTCCCGATGAATATATCTTTGTAGTCTACCAGCAGTGCTTCTAATTCTTTTTGTTGCTCATCTGTCATGTCAGTCTCCTTAATGTCAATTGAGTCTACTTTAACCTCATTCTTCTTTCGAAATAAACGGTCCAGTTCTTCTGGAATAGAGACTTCTGCTTCTTCTATATTACTTATTGCGTCCATCATCATGAAATCTGCAAATTCGGGTGTGTAGCCATCAAAGGTTGGTTTGGTCTTCTTCGGGGAGAAGGGTATTAGTTTGTAGGTTGAGGTGGAGACACCTTTTGGAACCGCCGCAGACTGTGACACTGCTGTTCGCTTGTACGACTTTTTGTCTGGCAATATCACTGGGTTCTTTGCTTGCGGTGTGGAAAATTGTACAAAATCTTCATTATACAATTCGAAAGTTTCACCTTGCCTGTCCAAATACGTCCATGTGTACTGCCCAAAGTTAAGATGCATTTTCGCATCCTGCAAAAAGGGCACTCCTAAGAGAGTTTGATTGTCACGGGAATCAGGCATAACTATAAACGATGTAGGGATAGTCTTGCCTTCTAGTTTCACGGGTAGTATTGTTTTCAACACCCGTTGCTTTTTAGGGAAGCCATCCGCCAATGTCAAAGAGATAACTTCTTCAAGGAATATGTGATCTCTAGCTCGCAATTCTTTGTACAAAGAGTAAGAGGCAATGCATGATTTCGCACAGCTATCCACATGCGCTGTTCCTTGTATACCGAGAATATCAATGAATACCACGGGTCTTGATCTGACATCTATAGGAAAGTCGATATCGGCACTGCAGAAACTAGTACTATTTGGCGGGAGGGAGCGTCGCTTACTAGAGCATTTTGGGCAATTAGTACGTACATAACCAGGCGCCCCGCACCCATAGCAAGAGAGTGCAGGTGTCGAAGTCGAAGCTTCTTGTTTATCTTTAAGAGGCTGTGGTCCTTTTATGTCACTAGTTTCTTTAACTTCAGAGTCGGCTGGCTTCCTCTGCAGTTTTCTACAATCTTCGGTGAAATGACCTTGAAAATGGCAGTATCCGCACTTCTTCTTCTTTTTAAGCTGCTGTTGGGAAGATCCAGCTATGACACGCGGTTCGTGTGAAGTGCTTGCTCTCGTCTTTTTAGTCATTTCCGCCAACTGCTCTGCTTCCCGAGCTGCATTCAGCAAGTCATCAAAATTATTGATTGTGCTCCTAGTCATCTTCTCCCTGACGCTTATCTTCATTTGACCAAAAATCATGTCGATTTGGTGCTTTTCGGAAGGCAAAGGGGCATCTAACTGAGATATGAGCATCCTCTTATGTGAAATGAAGGTTTCTGTAGATTCGTTGTCATCTTGATCCACCTTCACTATCTCTTGAAACAGCATGAAACCAGGTTTCTTCGGTGCGAAAGCATGGCGAAGTTTAGATTCGAAGTCATGCCAGGTATACACGTGACCCTTAACTCCCTGCCACCACACAGCGGCCTCTTTCTCCAGGAGAAGTGGTAAACCTATGATTGCATCAGCATCCTTTATATTTTCTATCTTCTTGAAGACGTTTACAGCTGACAGAAATGCTTCTACTAACTCTGAATTTTTAGTGCCATCATAGCGTGCAGTACAGGATGCAAATGTACGTGTTTGCCTTGGTGATGTGGTTATTGTCGAAATTAGTTCCCTAAACTGGGCCTCGGTAAGATTAACCGTCATCCTTAGGTCTTTGTAGACTCGGCCAGACCGTGTAGTACTTATGTAGTCGGGCCCACTGTTGGTCGCCACTGTAGCTCAGTCAAACACCAGTCGAATAGGATACAAACGTTTATTCTTAAACTTAACGTAATTACAATTGGACGGGCTAGTAGAATGCCGGCTTTCCTCTACTTGTCCCCCAGCAGGGCGCAAGAGTGGGATGAGTCGGTTTAGTAGTCTTGCTTAGTTAGCGCTGTGTGTCCCATAAACTGTTCCCAGAAGGATGCAGCAATGGATGCGCACAGAAATAACTGGTGCGAGACGAGTATCTTCACAAGTGGTTTACATTGAAGGGGGGTCATCAAAACGGAAAAAATCTCATCACCGCGTTTTAGAAGTATCACAAAACAGGACAGCGCCATCTATCGTCCAGAGGCGGAACGAAGTTAAAGTTGTAGTGTTATGGAAAAAATCTCATTACCGCGTTTTAGAAATATTACCAAACGGGACAGCGCCATCTATCTTCCAGCGGTGGAACTAAAGTAATGTTGTTATGTTACATTAGTATAATTACTTTAGAAATTGATTTTTATTGATAAATTACGTTCAAATATTAATTAAAAATTTGCGTGGCTGAATACATTTTACTCATTGCCTTACTGCGATTCGACAGCTTTGCACATGCGCATTAGATGTTTTTTTCAGCGCGAATGTGTTTTGTTTATGAAGCCCGCCATTTTATACGCCTTTTTAATATAACTGTTTTTTTTCTTGCACAATGCATTGTAAAATCTTGTATGATACACGTGCGAAAGATGATTTCCGACTCGTGTCGGCTTATACACTCGCTCGCTTTGCTCGCTCGTGAATAAAATGACACTCATCGGAAATCACATACTTCTTCTTTTCGATCACATACTTTCCGCACTAGTATCATAAATAACTATTACTTTAGTTTATAATTTCACGTTACATGTTTTACACTTCTCGGTCGGTAGGTCAATTGATATTATAGTAAAACGAGACAGGCTATGTATTATAAAGTAAGTTATTATAATAATAACAATATGTATAGTCGTCAATTGTTGTCGCCCAAAGCACCCCAAAGTGGTCAAGTGAAACATCCAATGGTTTACAAAACGGGCACGAGCAGCAATATAAATAGGGCATCATTAGCAGTTTGATATTTCGACACTGGTATGTTTTTTTAACCGTTAAAAAAGTACTTTTACACAGAAGAGTTCCAAATTAATTGTGATAAAATAGTATAATAATAGCGCCGAGTGAGTGACTCGTTCCGCGTACGGCCCACAAGCGAATGGCTCAAATGGGCCGTAGTAAGAATCTCAATTTTTATATTATTTTCGTTCCGTCTACAGCCCAATTCTTTTTTATGTCGATTTATAGATCAATTTAGTACCGTCAGCAAGAAAATTTCTTATACGGAGTTAGAGGAAAGTAATGCAAAGGTAATATTATAATGTTTGAAATAACGTTCAACTATCAGCAAAAATACAGCAGAACAGCGGTATTTTTTTTTTCAGTAAGTCGACTAATCTGAAATGATGCACTACACCCCACCCCCACCACTTCATTACGCAGACAAATGCACTGATTCACTCGGGTGAAATAAGACCACGTGACGTTTTAGTTGTATCTCCAAATGCACTGATTGGCTCGGGCGAATAAAGACCACGTGCTGTTTACAGACCTTATACAACAATTCGCATGTATAGTATTTTTAAGTCTTATAATATATGTATAGTATTTATGGGCCTACTTGACTGAATATAAAAAAATAAATAAAAAATATATATTGGTGGTATAGTAGTAACAAATTACATATTTTTTTGGATTCTCATAAGCAAACAAAATAGATACTAAATGCAATTTATATCAAAACAAATATGATAAACTTTTTATGCTGATGTTACTTTGATAGATAAACGTAATAAAAAATGAAGTGGGCCGTAGACGGAACGAAAATAATATAAAAATTGAGATTCTTACTACGGCCCATTTGGGCCGTTCGCTTGTGGGCCGTACGCGCGTTGCGTTCAAAATAGTCATTCATCTTATTGTCAAAAAATAAACAAGCATGCTTAGAATTACATATTATGTCTTCTTGCAAATAAAGATACGAGTTTATATGATTATGTCGTATAGACTAAAATTTCTAACCTATTCATTTTCTGCGATACGTCGTTATACGTTGAACAATTCATAGTACCTAATCTTACCTTTTGATTTGAAAAATATCGTAGAGATTGCTCGTTAAATATTATAACCAAGTGTTTAGATTTTCACGCGTTGAAACAACTTGCTTAGAAAGAACACCAAAATGTAATAAATGGTTGAATAAATAATAATCCTCGCGCCACAAACCCTACACTATTCACAGGGCTTTTACCCGGATTGCGGCGTGCTCCAACAAAACTTCGCAGTTTCTTTTGTACCTCTCCGCTATTATACTCTGATGCATTTTTTACGCTCAAAGGAAACTAGAATACAGCTTATATGGCATATTCAGTAAACAATAATAATGACACAATATAAGTGTAACCATCATCATCATTTCAGCCGAAAGTCCACTGCTGGAGAAAGGCCTCCCGCAAAGATGCCCGCATCCAGCGGCTCCAACGACGCTTTACCAGATTCTTGTTGTTATAATGCAAGCTTGTTGCTTGTTGGGACCAGCCCACGCTACGTCTTCCGGCTGCCATTCATTCCCTTTTTGCCCCAACGACCATCGGTTCTACGTGCAATGTACCCCGCCCACACTAAACCATCCAGACCAAAGTCTAATATGTATAACGGGGTTATTATAATACAAGCGATATTTGGAGAGCGTTTACTTGCCGTTTACTGAATTTTCTATTCTTGTCCCTGTCACGTCACAGGACCGTTATAGTACAGAAAGCTACGTAACATGTATTTACTAAAATATATGACTTAGAATAAGGAATCACCGTAGTATCAGTAGTATGGTCGATGGACGAAGGCCAATGTGATGTCATAGTGAGTGAGTGACGTCGCCCTTCACTCGCCTGTCACTCGCGTCCGGTAACCTGTCCGGATTCGGGGAACATGCCAACTATGTCACCAGGTTAGCCCTGTGACGCCAACTAACGATTATCTTACCTACAAGGCAAGGTATGGTGTAAGTAATAAGTGTTGCTAATGTTGCTAGTCCTGTCGCCAACTGGTGCATGTACTTGTACGTACGTACACTAACAACTAAAAACAATTTTGTCTGTTAGTACTATGAACGGCTATTCTCAAACTTCTAGACAATCCCATCTTGTTCTGAAACTTCAGAACGACAGCAACTAACTACGCAACTAACTATATTCAGACTTACATTACATCTTCATTTTTACACGCTTTATATTAGCTTCACTTGTAAGTAACTATGTATGTAAGAAAATCTTGGAATCTTAATTTGACCCACTTCCCGGATTAGGATGAAATTTTGCACACACTCTGAGTTCTGATGACAATACATGACTAGCTAAGAAACGTCATTACAATTCCAATATGGCGGCCTCCCCATTACATGTACGTAAAAAATCTTGAAATCTTAATATGACCCACTTCCCGGTCTTCGATTAGGATGAAATTTTGCACACGCTCTGAGTTTTGATGACAATACATGACTACCTAAGAAACGTCATTACAAATCCAATATGGCGGCCTCCCCATTACATTTACGAAAAAAATCTTGGAATCTTAATTTGACCCACTTCCCGATCTTCGATTAGGATGAAATTTTGCACACGCTCTGAGTTTTGATGACAATAGATACGTGACTAGCTAAGAAACGTCATTACAAATCTAATATGGCGGCCTCTCTAAGATGGCGAACTGGCTGTTTGAAATCCACACCCATGATATGGGTATCAAATGAAAGGGTTTGCTGTCAGGAATACGAAAAAAACAGTCACGGGACTTAAATCCAATATGGCGGACATCCAAGATGGCGGACAGAAAGCGTGTTTTTTAGTTTTCTAAACTATGTATTATTTTTTCACTAGTTCATTATTTTGACGCAGTAACCTTATTTGGTCACATTCACATCTTTTGACGCAAGAACGTTTAGTTTGGTAAAGATTTTTCCCATAATTAATTATGAATCTTGCTGGAAATCAAGCAAGACACAGAGTGTTTAGTTTGGCTCCGGTCCATTGGCTAATTCACCCTTTGCCGCAAGGTCGATTGGCCAAAGCGGAGCCAACCTTGACTTCTAAAGGTCAGACTTTAAGCCTGCGGGAATTTCCACCGGTTGCATGGAAAATACCCAATTAGGAAGATTGATATCACGAGGAAACATTCTTAAAAAGCAAATAAGGAAACGTTTTAAAGATTCTGTATCACAGGTTTCGAACAAATTGAAGAAAACAATGCTCATTCCTAATTTTCTTTCTGATCAGATTAATAAAATGTGTATTCGATGATTATTTATACGTAGATTAGTGTCCAATTTTTAATTTCAGTAGATCAAAGTATAAAAAATTAAAAACGTAGTAGTTTATTCGGTACCTAAGTATTTCTCGTTTCTTACAAAGATACGGTTTGCGTGGCGACCAAATGAGGATATTAAATAACGCGCTACTACAATTTTTAAGCGTATTAGAAATCGACGGTCCCTACGTACAATACCGTAACTGAAAAAGTCAAATTTTACAGGAGAGCGGTTTGAAGTTTCAAATTTGTTTATTTCGAGTTCTATCATTGACATTTTAATGAAATTTGGTACCAAGGTTTTATTTGATGTCAGTTAGCATACTAACAGAGAAAATCCCCATAATCTTGTATATTTCTATATAATTTATCACATACTTATTTGTACGTGGGAAGTATTTCAACTAATAATAGCTTAAGTAGCACTTACGTACTTTTACGACGAGGTCTTAAAGATGACCAAAGTTGCATCTGCCATTAAAGAATTTGTTCGTGGGAAGTATCGGACACATTTTTATCAATTTCAATTTCAACACAGTAATTTCTTCAACTGTGGTACACTCATTTTGCCTTCTTGAGCAATTGCAGGCAAAGAAATAGATGGAATTATCTTTGTCAGACCTGACAATGTTTTTTTTACGCTAAATACGTTTGAAGAGTAAATCGTGAGTATTTTGAGAAATCTTGCTTAAAGAAGTCTAAGCTTGCCTATTGCCGAAAAGAGAACTCCTAACAATTCCAGTTCAAACTACCGAAACCTATTTGAATGCCTAGCAGACTGCAAAGGTACACCTGTACAACATGATTGGACTGATCGGTTCGTGAAAACTTTCCATATAGCAGGATCAAAGATCTCTGAGACCGCTCATCGCACGAATGGAACGAAAAGGATTTCTGATTTCACTCTCAGGCTCATGAAAGAAAGACAGAGAAGTGTTTTGTAATCCGCAGATGCTACATCCTTCTAGCGGTGACTTTTACCATAAAAGTACCTTTAGATATATCGGCAAAAGGCCATCGAGAGCAAAATTTCCCCATAATTTCCCCAAAGATTAGTTTAATGGGAAAAACCGCAAATGGTAAAACTGCAGCGTCGAACCATTTGAGAGAAGTTGAGGAAATCTATGAAAAAACTGTACACAACAACAATAACAACGGTCAGTATCCTAGCTACAACTGATCCAAAAGGAGTTATTCTTCCTTCACTATATAGAAGATATGATGAACTTTAGCCTGTATGAAATTGGAATGGTTCTCTAACAATTAAAAACTACAAACCGTTGAGGGATGACAGAATCACCTACTGAGCTTCCGAAGGCAGGTAAAACCCTGCAACGATGTTGATAGCTCTTCAGAAACTGTTTAAATTGATGGTGAAAGGTTATACTTCAAATATAGGAATAAATAAAACCCTGTTAAATAATTACTGAAGTAACAAACTGTTCTCGAGAATCATTACAAATTGTCTCCCGCAGGTTTTATTACTTTCAGCCTCAAGTCAATTTTCGAAACGGCTACAGTAAAATTAGACCAAATACACGCTACGGAAGGTTATGAAGAGTATAACGATAGACTTCCTTTCCATCTCTTACCGTACAGTCCGTTGAAAGGTGCCAAGTCTACTACCGATATGTTAGTTATATTGTACTGACCTGTTTGTATAAAAACGCCACCAGTCAGATCGTCTAAAAGATGAGAACTCTAAAGCTAACGCACCGAAGTGAGAGACAGAAAGACTGTTCTTCGAAAATGTTCCTGGCTGCATTAGAGAACGTAATTTAACCAGGACAGGAAACCTTTGATTCGTCAACGTATTATCGTCATAGGTGAAAACTTAGAGGACCTTGGCGCAATGTTCGATGTCTCCAAAAAGGTCCTCTAACGATGTTAAAAACGGAGAAGACAGGTTGTAGTTATGTAGTTATTTCTTATCTACTCCATGGAATAGTTTGCTTTTGAAGCTGTACACCTTTATGCATACTTGGGACAATTAGATTTAAGAAACAAATCGTTGCACCTGACTCGACTGCTTTTGCAGTGCTCGGAAAGTTATGCAGTATCTTTTTGTCTCAAATACCGCAGTATCTAACGTTCCTCTCCTAATGATGCTCAAAGAAGAAAGAAAGAAGAAGAAGAGGCCTCAGAAAGCCCGAAGAATTCCTAACTAAAGTGGATGTAGAAGACGTTAAAACAGAAAGGTTTTATGATTGATGACAAAACTGGAAAGCATAGGGATAGGCACCCTAGGCTTAGTCTGCCTAGGCCTAAAATCACAGTGGACCTAATAATCTGGTTAGTGCAAAGCCACTGGATACGGACAGCACAAGATGGATCTTTGTAGGCATCTTTGAGGTAGGTCTTTGTCCTGCAATGGACGTTTTTCTACTGAAATAATGAATGCCGATTATAAGCTTAATCTAATTCTGACAAAAAATTGTACCCTTAAATTAAGTAGGTACGAGTATATAGTAGTTAGTTATGATATCACACAAGATCATACTACCATTCCCATAGAAAAATGTCGTAAGTGGTAGTTGCTAAAAAACCTTGGTCCGCCTTTCCAATGTATAAAGACGTAATTACCGATTAGCGATGTTTTTTAAGCAAATATCCCAAGTAAAATAACATAACTACCACATTAGTTAAATTACGCCGGAATACTTTGAAATTTTGTAAATATGGCCCAAAACACAAATTTGAATATCAGTTGAATTAAAAAACACCTCACAAATTAAATATGAAGTCAGTATTACGAAACAAAAATCCCTGTTGCAAATTTCCGATAGATTTGTCCACGGATTTGTTTTTATTATTTACACTTTTTAGTGTTTTTTTAGCCTGATATGTTATAATATTTAGATATTGATTAGGCCTAACCTTTTAAACACGATTCTGTATGATTGTTTTGACATTTACGAAGCAAAATATATTACAACCGTTACCAAAAGTCAGCACAGTAGTATTTGTACCGCAACCATTGTAAGTGACAGTTACGGAGGAGGAGAGAAAGGAACAGGGTTCAGTTTTCGACGTAAAATATCTTAAATACCATTAGCGTTGTTTTACGTAGGAAGTTTGTAGTTAAGACTTTTGTCGTGTGTGGATTTTGATTTGAATTTTGATGTTTTCGACCTTATTTCTTTAACCAAACCAAAGTATATGACGCCCTGAACGTTCCGGAAACAAAAAACACAAATCACTGATGTACCACATACGGGATTGTACGTAGGGACCGTCGAAATGGTGTCTAGACGATTCACGTTCTCTACGTAATTCGATCGCGACTCATTACGCGATGTCCTTAAGCGGTCATAAGCGGCTTAGACCCACCGTACCGTAAGCCAGGAGAGGATCAACGTTAGTACCACCACGCACACAAACACGCCTCAACTTGGTTAATTAAAACCATCAAAGTAAAACGTGGACAAAAGGGGTGCGTAATAAATGCTATAATATCAAAAGATATAATTTTAGGTGATATAACGTTCAATTGGTATAATTTTCATACACTATAAAAATACTTGCTATAAATTTAATTTGTATAACGCTCAATTTCTATAACGTTCATTTGATATAATGACAATTGTTATAACATTATTTTCCTATAACACTCATTTCGTATAACAATCATTTCCTATAATAAACTTATTTTTTTGTAATTTTACGGAAAATAATACTGTACAAAAAAGAAATGGCATTATTCATCAGATATGTGGATCATTAAAACTATGTAATATAAATAAATAGGGCGGGTGCGAGCGCAGCGAGCACGGGAATTCGGGGCACCCCGACAACTGTTGGTTAGGTTCGAAGGGTATGGCGGAAGAGGTGGGCGAGCAAAGCGAGCCCACTTCTTCCGCCATACCCTTCGGGTTAGGTTGACATGTATGCATGCCTGCACGCTTGCTTGCTTGCATGCTTGATTGCATGCTTGTTTGCAAACTTGTTTGCATGCTTGCTTGCATGCTTGCTTGCTTGCTTGCTTGCTTGCTTTTACAAGTTCATAATTTTATTTGGAAACAATATTTATATCAATTGTAAAATTTGTAAATTATAGAAAATCATTATTATATCAAATGAAATTATATCATTTAAAATTATAGGAAATTATTATTATATCAAATGAAATTATATTATTTAAAATTATAGGAATTGTCTTTTATATTATTTGATTATTAGGATAAGTAAAATTATATAAACTGAAATTATATCATTTAATCATTATAACTTTTGAAATTATGGAATATATTACACACCCGGACAAAAGACACGTGCGAAAGACTCAAAAGTTAGGTAGTGGTAAAACTTGACCGAATTATTCGGTATTGTTACAGGGACTTTTTCCTTACCATGTAGCGTTTGCGGAATTGCAAGTGAAAAAAAATTTTGACTACGTGATGTGTTATGTTTATCGCTTTATTACAGGCAAGCATAGAATCAGGAGCATGTAACGCAATGTCATTCAGGACATCCCACACAAAGTCTCGAAAGTCTCGAAAGTTTAAAATAAATGAGTTTCGAGGAGTTTGAAATGAGATAGGTATATTTACATAGCATGGTAAGAATTTTAAAGAATACGACACACAGGTTTGTAAGTCCAATCCTATGGTCTAATCTAATAAATATATTGGGACTGCACCGATAGTGTTACGAGTTTGAAAGATATCAACAATAATTTCGTGGAACTAGAATATAAGTCTACACGAATCCTTTTACTGATTGATATATTGTAAGCTTGAAACATATAAAGATTGTGAGGGGTCAGTGTCCTAGAGAGATCATTGTACAAGTACTAGCAAAAAATACCGCATGCATACAAATTCTAAACTCGTTTCATGATCAGTCTTAGAAACCGCGTCACACCGAGCTATTGAAATAAAACTAACTTCAAACTCAAATTACTAATGAGTTATTTGAGCGTCATTCTCATAGAGCTGTTAGCTTGCATACTACAAGTCATGGTTTGGTACAATCGTGAGAGGTTCAGTTAAATTACGGGTGATTGAATGCTAGAAGTACTCAGGGTAGGGAGAGCTAGGTAAATATCTCCTACTGATTTTACCGAGAATTCATAAAATAAGTCACAACGCCTATTATAAAACCAATTAATAACATAGGCAATTAGGCACCTATAATAAAATCTTCCTCAAAACTGAACTGCAAGGGCAATGATCGGTAGTTGGCATTTGATTATAGAAGTGTCATCAATGCTTGTGATGGATGGGACAGCTCCCATCGGGGATCTTTACATCTATCATTGCGAAAAGGCAGGCGCTCGCGCAAGGCGCCAGTCTTTTTTGTGCGCATGCCGCAAAAAGCAGAGCCAGTATGATAATCAATGTAATCAACTGTATTCTGCGCATGATTTGACGCTGTGCTATTTGCTCATTCGCCTTCTGTACTGACAACTGGATGACTAGATGGTTATGAACGTTCAATGTAATTGGTGGTATCTTTTTAATCTCATCTATCTGTAGATATGTGGCGCCCAAGTAATTTGGCGATGTTTTCTTCATAAGTTGGAATGGGTCTCGAACATAGATCTGTGGTCTCGAAATATCAAATAATATGTATTTTTCTATTGATTTGCGGGTTCGGTTATTTTATTATATTTGGGTGATCAGCAGCCAATAATACAAATAGTTGACAAATTAGATAAATTACTTTTTAATACACTTTTAAGACTAGGCTCGGAGAATACAACCAGATCATCTAAAACATAATAATACATATTATTAAAAGGACTAAAATACTAAATTATGTTTCACTTTACTTCTCAGACAGCAAGTGAGACAATCAAACTAATAATAAAAATGTGCCTGCTGACTTTTCTAACTCATATATGAACGTAACTAAGCGCTAAGCTATTGAGAACTTATCCGCACTTAACAAAACCAAACAGGTCATTAGTAATTATAAAAGTTAAACATCTAGAATAGTGGAATGATTTGCAACCTAGAAGCTAGCTATAGCTAAGAATAGGTTCTTAGAAGGAAATCCACAGCACGTGTATCATTGGGTTACCTACAGTGATACAAACCTATTATAGAGCCATAGGAACGGTGAATGGAGGCGATCGAATGACTCACCACACCCAGGGGCGGTGATTCACAACACAGTACTGCAGCCCGATTGTGCTAAACTATCTCAGCTGGATTGGAATTGAACCACAAGCGTAGCGCGTCATTTGACAGAAATTGGTACCGCGCTAAGTGGTTTGACAGCTAGATGGAACGTAACTGAATTGCAATCGAACCGTAGCCGTTCTCATTTACAAAGTTCGACGGAAGGAACTTTTTCTAGATTGTTAGTCAATCGTTAAGCTGTGTTTTTGTCAGAAAGTGACCTAAAATGTTATTATCTTTTAATTTATTATAAGTGAATTATGAATTTGATTTATCAGAAGCTCGTACATAAGCAAAATATGTGAATTTTATGATCAGACGCAAGATTTCCACCTTTAACATGACCGATCGGAAGTTCATAATAAAATACACTATTCAAGGAATTTGCTGCTGAATTAGTAGCAAAAATGATTCCCCACATCAGCCCACATGCTTCCGCGACTCTTCGGCGGATGCTTTGGATGTGGAAACCAAGGTAGGTAAGCATTCCCTAACTAACCTATAACACTTTGTACTAATACCAAAGAGAATGTAATAAAACTAGCGTAATACATTCTACATCCGTTTATAGGGTTCCATACTTAGATTCTAATACCGTTTTCTTGCTATAGGTATAAACTATACTTACTTATTTTGCTTTAAAATAGGTACAGACAGTAAATAGTATTTCTTTGAACCCTTGTTATTCACTTATGTTGTCTTATCATTATTTTATTTTTGACCATAAAAATATCATTCTTTATATTTTCTCTGACCTTATTTTCAGATGTATTTCAACATACTAAGTACCTGTAGATCCAGACACCAGTTTCCGACCC
Source organism: Teleiodes luculella (assembly GCA_948473455.1). Lineage (NCBI taxonomy): Eukaryota > Metazoa > Arthropoda > Insecta > Lepidoptera > Gelechiidae > Teleiodes > Teleiodes luculella. The sequence continues at coordinate 424,914 of OX419586.1, read as the reverse complement.
AGCACCTGACACTCCAGAAGAACATTAGTATTACAAAAAACTGCAGTTAACTAGTAGATGTGCAGTTTAGCGCTGTATTAGAGTTTTAAAGCTTTCTTTAGGTATGTATTTCAACACCATGTATATTAATTTATCATGTACCTTTTAGTACAGATACTTACTCTTTAATTATTGTCCACAGATGCCTATTTAGTAGACAAGAAGTTGCATTATGTATACCTATGGCGCATAAAGTAAATGATAGTATAAATAAATACTCATTTGATAGGGAATGCGCTGACAACCCGGCAAGAAACCTTAGCCTACTCCAAAGTGCAGCTAGGCTGTGAACAGAGGCAAGCTACCAGAAACTGTATGCAGAAAGAAAGATAGAAGAAAGTTTAGAAAATCTTTGGAGGCAATACCACCTCGTTTTAAGTTTAATTAATCTTAATTTATAAAATAGGTATAGGTATAGAGAAAAAATAATATTTTATCTTAATTTTTACTGTATAACATCTAACACTTCTTTTATTTATAATAAAGATGTGCATAATTATATTAAGATATATATTTTTTCATTTTATCTCATTTCTTCACCTTCCAATTTCTTGCCGTTGACTAATCTGGAAAGAAAAAGAATAATAATGTAATAATAAATAATTCAGGGAGGTGTTTGTCCAGCAGTAGAGGTCATAATATAATTGGAATAGCAAAGAGAAAAATCAGTACTTAAACAACAAAATAAAATAAAATTTCCCTAACATTGTAAGTGACGACTGCTTCGGCACACAAAAACATGTTACATTGCGAGTATAATCAGACAATTTCATTTGTTTATATAATATGGGCTGAATTAGGCTATTAATAATATGGGGACAAAATATTATAGTTGTGTAGCCAAGAGCATGCTTAGCTTTGAGTTTTGTATGGTAAATAAGGAACTGAATCACAATTCCCATGTTTGTTTATCTTGCCCTTGGCCATACGAATGTAGATTTTTAATACATAACTTAATAAACATACCATTTGGCTATAGCAATACATGCTTTGTATATTAAATCCTCCAGGTATTAAATCAACTTTTGTCTGTCCCGTCTCAGTAATAGTAGGTTGATTTGTGGGTGGTATTTCAGCTCTCCGCTGCATCCATATCCTTCTGGATCTCTCTATAAACAATAAAATATGTTTTGGTCAGTTCAAGACTGTTTATTCCAATCATACAAGTAAGATACATAACAAAGTAGAGTGATATTAGTAGGTTTATTAACAATAAAATTAATGGAATTAAATTAGTATTTTTCCAAATCTAGTTTATGTTTGTACTCTCTGACGACTCCTTATGAGCCGATTAAACTTCGCCAAACCCGTTTGTGAAAAAAAATAGACTTCGTTTGTGTATTATCACTTGAAAATCAAATACTTACCATCATATATCGATCAAGCTCTTTCTAGATCCATAAAACACCTTTTGGCTTTAGAACATGTAAAATATATAATTTCTTATTTCAAGATTATGCTTATACGTTATCGTTTCGTTGTTTTAATACACTAAAAACATTCTAAACACTTAAAATTCTTCAATTTTCTTGGATTGGAATTACGGGCGTTCACATAAATAAACATTTCTTTCTTGACGTTTTTGACAGTAAAAAACTCACCACAGATTATAAAACTAGTAATCGATGCTCGATTGACTGAAATACTGGGGTACATCTCTAACGTTTGTCGTACGGTTTTGGTGCTGTTATGGTTCTACTTCGATTGGAGTTAAAACTTTAGCACAATACCGATTTGCGTAGAGACGAATTGCAATTGGATCACAGTTTTAACCGGACTGGAATTGGATGAGAACGTTTTGATTTAGCACAATCGCCCTGCTGAACTGCCTTGCACCGGGTGCGTCGCATTTTATATAACAACGATTGGCATATTTTCATTTTAATAACGTTCAAAAGTTATAACAAACGATAGACATACAGTCACTTGCCATATTTTTTTAAGTATAACAATCATCTGACATAAAATATGTTTGGTATAATTATCATAAGCTATAACATTCATCTCGTCTAACACTACTTGATATAAAACTTGATAGATATAATAGTCAATAAATATAAATTTGTTACCTATAAAAATCGTCTACAATAAAAGTCATAAGACCTTAATAATGGCAAAACCACCGATGCCTACCTACAAATAAATGTCAGGGCGGGTGCGAGCGAAGCGAGCACGGGAGTTCTACGCACCCCGACACGGATAGTATAGGTTCGAAGGGTATGGCGGAAGAGAGCTGGGCGAGCAGAGCGAGCCCAGTTCTCCCGCCATACCCTTCGTGTTAGGTTGACATGTATGCATGCATGCTTGCCTGCATGCTTGTTTGCCTGCATGCTTGCTTGCATGCTTGCTTGCATGCTTGCCTGCATGCTTGCCTACATACTTACTTGCATGTTTGTATGCTTGCATGCCTGCTAGCACGCCTGCTTGTCTGCATGCATGATTGCATGCTTGCTTGCTTGTTTACTAGCGTATATGCTTGCTTGCTTATTGATTTGAAAGGGGCTTCAGGGAAATGAAACACAAAATAATAAGGCGTAAGGCGTTATGTGCTTTAAACATTATGCATTTTGACATTATTTCTTTAGTGCGTTATAACTTTTGAATTGTATGTCACATAAACATTATACGTATTGTTTGTTATATGTTCTAATTTTATACTAATCGATTATTATATGTTTCAACATTATTTTTTCTAAATTTATGTCTAACGTTTATTATAACTAGCGTTCGTTATTTAAAACAAAATTATGTATAACGTTGGTATATTTTTTAAATAATATGCCAATTGTTGTTATTTGTTATATTACTTACCCGCCTTGCACCATGAGTCAAGTACGGTCAAATAAAAGCCGAGAGGATTCAACTATGCAGGTAGACACAGATTTAATTTGAAGTTTTTATGATTATGAGTAAATTAGCTTTCCTCCCCGCGGCTCTGCCTGCCCTATCTGTTTTCCCGTGGAAATAAGGGATTTTCCCGCGGTAAAAGGTAGCCTATGCGTTATTTTGATGTATTTATAAACTATAGTTTTGTAAAGTTTAATTAAAATATTCAGTAGTTTTGCGTGAAAGAGTAATAAATAATCCATACAGCCATACATCCGCGTTTATTATAATACTAGCTGCCCGCCCACGTCTAGGCCCGCGTTGTTTTTTATTTTCCGTAGTAAAAGTATCTTTTAGATGTTGACCGGGGATATAAGGTACCTACCACCATGCAAAATTTCGTTTAAATCGGTCCAAAGGTTCCAGGGATTACGCATCCGAATGAGTGAGTGATATAATATACGATGTATATAAATATCTATACTCATATATTTATTGTATGTTTGTTTGTTTGCATCGAATAGGCTCCGAAACTACAGAACCAATTTCAAAAATTCTTTCACTGTTGGGAAGATACACTAGGTATCCCCGGGTAAGATAACCCAAGGTGTAAAAAAAATACCTAAAAAATATTCCTATTAATTGAATAGGCTCCGAAACTACTGCGCCGATTTTGACGAAACTAGGTACGGTCACGTTCATAATAAGTACAGTCATGTCACTTGCAACTATACTTTAAAATAACTTATTTTCTAAAAGCATTTGTGATATATCATTTGAAGTAAAATATAGAGTATACGTAACACACAAAAATAAGAATAACAAGCATTTGGGAAAAAAGTTATTTGAAAGTATAAAAACATGTGATATGACTGCACTTATGAGCTTGAATGTACAATACAAAGATATATAGAATAGAACCAGGGAAAGAACATGGGCTACCTACCTGGGAAAATTACTCATTCCTACAGGAAAATCTGTTAACGCGGACGGAGCCGCGGCGGAAAGCTAGTGTTGTATAACGTATGAAGAAAGGCGTATCTGAATCGTCTGTTACAAATCAACTCGACTGCGCAGACACATTTATTGCCATTGATTAATCGATAGATTGCGTCATGATTCGTTAATTTAATTTGAGTGATGGAAAATTTGAATCGTAATCAATTTAAAACAAAAACGACGTCACAGAAGTGTGTACCTAATAGTTGACTTTTTGATGGAATAGATTAATTAGATTATGCTTCGTAGGAACTGATAAATTGCAGATTGATATTCTATATATATCTCCATCTTAACTCTTCTGGGTTTTGTTAGTTTGTTTGTTAATAATTGTTATCCGCTAGGAGGATACTCCTAGATGTTTGTATGGAAAATTCTTCAATAGAGTTATTTAGACTTAGGTAACTAATATATATATAAACAAATTTAAGTTAATACAGAATCATATTAGACATGCGTAAATGTCACAAATAGTTACCTTTCGTGAATAGTTCAATATCCTTTCGTGAAAAGTTCAAAACAAAATATGTCCAAAAACCCAAATGGTTGCTTTTCTATCGGAGAAGTTGTGAAGGTGTGTACAAAATCCATCAACAGCATTATTTTATTTGCATCGCTAACGTGATTAGATGGTAATGGTAGTATTGGATTTTTCTCACGCACCGTTTATCTTTCTAGCATATCCATGGTGTTAAGCAGCCTAGGGTGGATTTTGTTGTGTAGTAAACTGTTTCATGATGGCTGAACAATCCGAGCGAGATAAAGCCGCGTACCCACAGAGGTTGTGACAGAGGCGGGTGACGCGCGACCGTGATTCGATACCTGAGTTTATATGCAGCCTGTCCCATATAAAGCGAGCGCAATCAGTTTTATAGGCTGCGTATATAAACTCGAATATCGTCCAGCAGGCTGCAATCTTCCGCGCCTGTGGATTCGCTCCTTATAATTTCAAGGCCAATATCAGACGCGCTCCGCCGGGCCGCCGCGCCGCCGCCGCCGCAAGCAGCTGATAGAGGCTCTATCTCTGCAGTATCGATTTTACAACAATCCGATACGTGCATTCTGGAATTGCCAGCTCTGTTTCAAGTTAGATCGCATCGCCTCCTTAAATTATTTATTGATGCTTAGATTTGTTCATTAATTTGAAACAAAAGCCAGCCTTGGTCGAAACAAAGGTTTATTAACTGCCAATGATAACCTGCCATCTTTTAGATCAAAAATTGGTAATCTGACACAAGTCAAATCTTAATTTTCTTGGCTAGCATTGATGGATAGTATAATATGTGAAATGTATAAATCTACATTGTTATTCGTTTTCATTATGCTCTTGGCAGGGTTGCAAATTATCAAGATTTATTGACACGGATAATTATCTGATAATTATCCATACATGGGTGAAAAATAAATGATCTAAATATAAGTATTTTATATATATATATGTTTTTAATTTATTATAAAATCACATTAAAAATTTACATTTGTATTGGAAATCTGTTGTGGATTTGGATGATTATCAAACTTAATTATCATGATAATTATCGATAGTGATAAGATAAATAATAAGAAAGGACCCATTATTATTTAGTCAAACAATTCATGCTCGCATGTCTCTAATCTAAACTTTCTTTAGACTAACGAACGATTAATCACCGAATGACGAACACACTGACCTCATAAACTGAATTTGTTGCTGATCCATTAAAGATACGATCAAATGTTTATTAATGGTAGTGTAAGCTAAAACTCATTAACGTTTGTTATGAGAAAGGAAGGCTTCCGTGTTCTACGAATTGGGAAATCGATCTGTCTTTGGTAATAAAATAGTCATTACACGACTGATCGAAATCACATTAGGCGAAACGAAACGAAATAACTGTGATGGTCATGCAAAACTTGATTACATACAGGCTATAAATAAAGAAAAGACACCCTTTTTTTAGGAAGTCAAACTCACTCGAAATACTTCTCAATGACAAGAGATAAGTAGTTAAATATCCATTAACTATTTGCAAACTTTACTTCTTTTAGGTTATTGCATGCATGCATACCTAACTTACTGAAGAAAAAAACTCAATCAAAGTAATTTATTCATCATGGTTTAAAACAATAACCGCTACTTTTTTATAATGCCTACCTATTTCCATATACCTACAACAGTAAGCTAGTAAACTAACTAATGAATAGTCTGCGATATCAATATAAACTTTTGCTTGTCTGTAAGTGGTAAGCTTTATAATGAAGCGTCATAAGGGATGTTTTAATGAAGCGCTGCTTTGTCGAGCAAAGTTAATTATGCCTCTTAAATTATGCTTACACATAATAGGGCTACGAGCTACGTAGACAATCCCAGTGGGCGGGGTGGCGCGGTGAGCTTAACACGTAAGTTGTAAGGGCGAGAATCAGGTTGAGGCTATAAATAACTCACTTTGATTTTTTTTAAGAGGGAAGTAGCCCTTAGTCTTCGTTCAGGAAAATTACATGCACCACCGCAGAGTAGCAATTTCTACCAGACAACGTTACCTTTAAAATAAAACCGTACTGTAAAATGAGTGCAATTTTAAGCCGTATGTTTTCGCATGCACCCTAAACTTGTGCGATCGAGGCGTCAAATTCATTTCTGGAGTTAAACTAAATTTACAATTTTGTTTCTTTTTGTAGCTGTAAGCGTGACAAAGATGTACAGATTTTAAATAAATTAGAACGTGACAACGAGAATTAGCGGCATTGTCACCGGTTTTTTCCGGTGAAGTATTTGGGAGTTAGCCGTTTTCCAAGAACATGCCCTGGCCAGGCTGTTTCAGAAGGCATTATCGTTACCATCAATCTCCTTTTGCTTGCGCCGCGCCGGCCGCAATACCGTTTTATTACTATCTTACATGCAAAATAAAGTTGCGAATTCCTCTTTAGTAATGTGTACTTGTTTGCGTCATCACACTTCACACTAATATTACAAGAGGAAAGATTTGTATTTTTGTGAATGTTTGTAATGAATAAACTCAAAAACTACTGTGCCGATTTTAAAAATTCTTTCACCGTTCTTCACCCTAAATAACATAGGCTATTACCTTTTACCGCAGGAAAATGCCTTATTCCCAGAGGAAAAACTGTTAACGCGGGCGGAGCCGCGGCGCAAAGCTAGTGGAATAATAAATTGATAACATTAAAGCTTGAATACGTTCAGACGCTGCTGATATAACCCACACACGACGAAAGCATAAATTTTAATAGATTGATAAAATTTCTTCAAGTTTTCGGTATTCTGAACATTTTTAAAATAATTTTCTATCTCGCTTGGTAGAAAATAAATGAGTGAAAAAATTATGAGTTGGTAGGAGAAGGAAACGTTAATGTAGGAAGCAGGTTCATGAATTTGATTTGATTACTTATTTTATATTTTTTGCTTCAAAAAAAAAGTCTCCTAAATAAACCGGACCATGCTACCACAGTTAGCTGTTAATGTCTTAAACTGGGGTCATATTTGACAAATCAAAACAAACAATTTTAAGACCCGCGAAACTAAACAACACAACCCCTGTAAGATAAAATGTGTTTCAGGATTCACATTGGGTTTGTTTGCTACTAGGTGACTTGCTGAACTACGCCATTTAGCGATTCGGATTTTTTGTCTATTTCTCAGCTTTCTTCTGTAGAAATTATGTACTCACTTCAATCATCAGCAATGGGGATTCGGCTTGAAATGAGCAATGCAAAGAGAGACCATCAATGTGAGGTATATATATATATGTTAACGGAAATGTATGAAATCCGTCATTGTATACAATTCCTAGGAAATGTATACAATGCCTAAATTCGCCCGGAAATGTATGAAATAAATTATATTAGACACATTTCCTAGGAAATGTATGAATTTCCTAGGAATTGTATAAAATTCCGAACTTGTACTAGGAAATGTATGAAACTAATGCTTTCTGTGAATAAATTGAACAAAGCTCGCAGCTCGCATAAATAATCTTTGAAACATTATTTCATACATTTCCTAACGAGCTCCGGAATTGTATACAATCCCTGGATTTCAAACATTTCCTGTAACATATACATACATAATATACATAGTTCTATATATATAGGTAATAGGTAAATAATAGATATGCAGTATAGATTGTTATTTGAACTGATTTAAACCTGAACTTATCATCGTTGTCACGGATCATCGGATGCATTTATGTTAAAAAATTTGGAACCTTCGTACATTGATTGGGTAGAAAAATATAGTTAGTTACTTAAAACTGGGAAATTGATAAGATACAGAAAATCGAGTTTAGGTTCGTTTTTATGTACTTAAATAAAAGTGTATTTTAATTGGATGTTACTTTTAACAAATATTTAAACTTACTAAGTATTTGGTTTAGAAACATTATAATAATATCTAGTTACATCGAAATGTTTCAATTGAGATGGAATGGAACCTCCTTCAAACAAACCCTTCAAACTCGCTCAAACATTTCTAAGCCAATAGAGGTTTTACAATGAAAACCGAAATAGAACAAAGTTAAAGGCCAGTTTACAGGGACTGTCAGTTTGTTAACCACATCATAAAGAGACAATAATCACCATTCATGCCAACAACAATGGTTCCACACTTCCCATGGAAGTCAAACAAAACCGGTTAGAATAATGCCAACAACTACAGCAAATCGTTACAGTTCTTTATATTATAATTCAGATTACAGGTATAAAAGACTACACTATATTACAGGATAATACATTTTATATAAAAATTAGATTACCCTTTTTATTAAATAGACTAGCGACCCGCCCCGGCTCCGCACGGGAAAATGGTTATTGTGGGTTATCCTTCAGTATATTATGCATGTATTATACATATAAACCTTCCTCTTGAATCACTCTATCTATTAAAAAAAACCGCATCAAAATCCGTTGCGTAGTTTTAAAGATTTAAGCGTACAAAGGGACATAGGGACATAGGGACATAGGGACATAGGGACGGAGAAAGCGACTTTATTTTATACTATGTAGTGATTATAAAGGCTAACAGCTAGGTGTAATCACAGACATATAAAGGGAAGCAGACCAAACATTACATACTTAGAACGTGTGGCAACTTTTCACTCGTAGCTTATCTTTGAATTGCCAAATTAATATATTTATAAACAGTTATTGCGGGTGTTTGTATACTGAAGTACTCTTTCACATTCATAATTATAGTACTTTACTGTTTTTGTTCCAAATATTACGAATTATATGAAAGAAATACAACAAAACGTATATAGCAATTCGTGGAAAATTAGTGGAAATTCATGCCACGCGGCATTATTTGTATTATACAATAACGTTTAGTATGCTTCCCTTTATTATATCTGTGGGTGTAATGAAGTAAGAGCCACGAGGTCGGATACCGCTCGGCGCCCGCGCAGGCCCCGGGCTGACTCACGACGCCTTTCTCTCGTCTGCCTGCAGCCCGTCTGGCCTCGCCGACAACGAAACAAGTGCACTTGGATAGCACAAGCAGTTTCACCTTTGCCTACGACGATTGGTACTCTGCAGGCGATGTTGCGCAATCTATTTCAGAATTTTCAGATACGTATAGAGATAGACTCAATATTTCATAACCTTATTCTAAACAAAAAAACCTTACGACGTTCAATTTGGTTTACAATTTTAATTAAAAGAGAACAATAATGAAACGGAATTACAACAGGGACGAAAACAATTATAAAAAAATTGTTTCTATTTGAAATACTTCATTAACTTTATTTCCTATCAGGTGTTTAAGAAAAAGAACAACAATTTATTGTATTAACCTACATATTTCTAGGAATCTTGACCTTCGTCGAGGCAAATCTTCTCTACACAAATGTACGCCAGCCACTACAGTCACTTCACAGTCGACATAAAGAAAGATCCTTGAAACTATTTGTACAACAAAGCTGACATTTAGTCCCCATACATCATCGCTTCTTTCTTTGTTTTTATTTTCACCAGACAGGACACCATTATTTTTAATAATGTGAAATACTGTGCCTCTCTTCGAATAATAAGGTTAAACGAAGGCTAAACGATCGCGTGGGATTCAACGTTCAATTCTACGAAGCCAGCCCCAATAGGGTATTAGTAGCGCTAATTTAATAAAAATCAATAGATTCCGTGAATATCATTGATAAGATAAAGGTAGGTAAGTTTATTTAAAATATGTATTTCTAAGATTTTACAGTTAAGTAAGAGGCAATAAAAAGACGCATATAAACTTTTTTGAAGTAGTTTTGTTGATACAAAGATCAGTTTTTTATGTCTCTCAACTCAACCAGCCCCTCATGGCAGGCGATTCTCGATAAGATGAAGGTTTTATCTAATTGACAAACATCATAGCGACCGGCGACCGCATATGCGCATGACATTACATTTAGTACCTACCTAATACCGTATTTACACTATCGCGCTCGCTATTCGCCTCGTCATTCGACGAAACCTTCGCCGAAACATTCGTATACGAGTGCGGTCGCGAACTACTGGTTTATACATTCGTGGATAGCGCGAATGACGAGGCGAATAGCCGAGCGAACTGTTTACACATGCGTATGCGTGACTCGCCTCGCTATTCGCCTCGCGCCTCGCGCGAATGTGTAAATCCGGCATGAAACTTAATTTATAGGCAAGGAACTAGTTGATATGAATTTGTGGAGGCAAAGGGAAGATCTTCCGCCGGGCATGGTGGTGAGCCCGGGACCGCGGTCCAACTGTACTTCGTTGGAACTTGTATTTGTTCAATGTCTTGCGAAAACTCTGATAGCGCGTTTTAGGCCTCTGCTTCTAATTGGTCGCTCCTCTAATGACGTACTCGTAGGTAGTATGTGGCGCGCCGCCACAAATTAAATTAAATTTAACTACAAAGACTCATTATATGGGTCAGAGCTGGATAAAATATTCAAAGCACTAAACGGCAGTCACTGTAGACATTGACGTGCTCTAATTAGTCTAGATAACAGAAATTAGAACTACGAGTAATTGCGTCTAAGTTACGTTTCGGTATGTCAAGTTTGATAGCTGACACAAAATTGGGACCGACAAGATTTGAGTACCTACAATGCCAATTCGGTCCGAATATGGTGGCAGCGAAACGGATGGAATTTTCTCAAGCAATTGTCTTAATTTAATACATATGCTTAATATTTGTGCCGTTTATCACCTTACGTTACTTTATCTGAGAAAAATCATTATTTTCCAGAAGCACCGCCCACTACCTCAATGCCTTGTTAGGTTTGTACCTGGCACTGACCTTACAAACCCTGGCCTCAGAGCTAGAGGTGGTTCAACTTAAAATAACGAGGAGTCGCCTCATAGACTGATATCCCGTTAATTGTTCCCACTTTGTCGTTACTTCGTTTTGGGATAGAGGAATATTCTATATAAGAATAAATTAATAATCAAAATTATTAAAAGATACATTTAGCTGAAATTATTTCATTCAATAGTGTACGTACACGATATTATAATAAACTACACTACGTAACGCGATATTCAGTATGTACTAACTAACATAGAAATTCATAGACTTTCGATGATAGACGCTACAACTTTCATCTGGAATACATTTTATAATAGCGATATATGAAATAATTTCACTTTCTTATAAAAACGGCTCAGTTAGAATACGAGTCGTTGACCTGATGAAAGTGTACCACTTACTCGGTTCGGCTATTCGGCAATGAAATGTAATCGTTATGGACTGGTAATAAAAATGAAAGCTATTTGCACGGCTGGCGTGTAAAAGAAGTTTTGGTAAAAAATGGTTTGATCATTAGCTATGACGAATGGGTCGTGTAGGCTTGCTTTGCTCTGTCAATTTCTAATGGGAACGGGCGTTCAAGATACCTCGTCAGTAAGTTCTAAGAATTACCGCCATTCTATCACCCCGTCCATATTTTAGTTAGAATATCAGTGTTGCAAGTGGCCCCTTTTACCTGGGCAGTGAAGTTATCATGTTTTCTTCAGTTTTCTCTCTAATGTTTAATTAAACTGTGGGCATAATTGTATTTTATTGTAGCTATTCTATAATTGCGTAGAATAGGTGCGAGCGTAGCGTAGGACGTGGGCAGTGGCATTGGGGGCTAGGTCGCGACAATTGACGGGATGGACAGCGGGAACGAGGTCGCAAGTAACGGGAATATACAACATTGACTTCTTACGCAACAGCAACTGAAGACACCGTCCAATTACACAGTTACAGCGTGAAAAACAATGTATAATGCAAGCAGAAAACTAAACTGCGGAAGTAAGTATGTTCGTAACAATCAGCCGTATTTTATCTACATACATGTTTTGTTTTGAAAAATGACTTGTCAATTTTCTGTCCAAGATGTCAAAAAAGATTGGTTGTGATAAGCCCTGCGCAATCCTTTGATCGCATATCAGAAGAGTAAGACAAGTTTTTCTGTCAAAAGAAAAAATACACAATAACCGTAAGGCCTCTTAATTGTAAGAGCGAGGAATTAAGTCGTAAAAACAGCCAATTAGAATATAAACAACATGGGTTATAAAATGCGAAGGACAAGCTTAAAAAACTTCAGCTATTGTGAGCAGTCTAACGTTAGTCAAATCGTGTCTATTTCACCCGAAAATAATGTACAGCTGGATAAAGGCCTCCCGTAATATAAAGATCTCCCCAACGACGACCGTTACTATAATATTAATTATTACCCAATCATTATTTAAAATATTAAGAATTAAAATACTTTCTGAAGCAAGGAATCTTATCATGATTATTAATTTCTCTACTTTTCCTGAACATTATTATTTTACTATGTAAAAGTGTAAGTAGAAGAATAGTTAAATTACTAATAAAACATGCATTCTTTAGCAAACTGAGAAAAGTCTGTGAGAGCATATCATGTCTCTACTTAGTCAGAATCTCTCTGGATACGACTCACGCCACGCAGTAATTGACATAACTTTTATATAAATAAAACAATAGAATTTAATATTTTTCTTTTAAACCATAATCAAGTGCGAATTTGCGAAAGCAATAAAGAGGAAGAGAACCGTAAATAGTCAAAACGCAGTGTCATTAAATAAAACAATCACATAATCTAAATCGTAAAACAAAGCAATAAGTGGCAATTTGGGATAGCACAGCTGAATCCTGTCGTGACATTGTCTACGTGTCTTGAGTCTTGTATTGCGTGTGTGTCTAGGGTCACCACAAGGAAAATAAAAGTAGGACAGTTCCATAAACCTTTACTAAAATATACATATTTTTTGTTTGCTATTCATTATGCCAAATAAACAAAAGTGCCCACTCGAGACGTACATTTTAGTTCTCTTTTAGTTATTTTGAATTTTGCACAAATATTATTTAAGTAACAGCTACTTTTCCTTGCTTGTTCTGTTTTATGACACATAAATAATGAATTGAAAGTAAACATGACATGCATATCCGAGCAATCCCAATAGTGTGGTACCTAACCTTAGTTGTCTCGACGCAGACGCAGTGTCCTTTTAACGCGAACTGCAAAAATAAACACAGCACGTCCGGCTGTCGGCCCACGAAGCCGATTCTCTTACCAACCATTGTTCTATAACAGGAAAATTATAGACAACTCAACTCACACGTAATCGATTAACCGAATCGCATTTTGTTGAATTTGATACAGAATTAAACTTTTTAGCTAAGAAATGAAATAATTTTTGAAATCGGTTCAGTAGTTTTTGAGTTTATTCATTACAAACACACACACACACACACACACACAATACATAAAAAATCCTCTTATAATATTAGTGATTAAAAACTTAAATCTTAAAGAATGTCGCGTCGTCGTCGCGTCGCACGTCGAACAGCTAGTTTACAATACCACACAACACAACACGCGATACGCAATATTGACATAATTTGCATATCTTACAAGAACCATCTCTGTTTATGTTTGATTATTACGTACAATAATCATTTTGCTGAATCAGCGATGATTTACATCATAGTTTTAAATTATTTTATTTTCATCTTATCTGTGTTTGAAAAACTCTATGCAGTAGATGTTTACTTTTCTTCATGATATGATATTATGAACTTTTTGGAAATATTGAACTAAAGGGTATTCGAGGGAATTAAAGTCTAGAAAGTGATAGTGAATATGCGTAAGCGTCAAACACGGCCGTTGACCTGCGCGCCGAGGGAAAGTCGCGGTTTTCGGCAGTGCAGTAATAAATAATTACTAACAACAAATTTAACATTCAACTTACGTTTAGGGTGGCTTCTACTTATTTGACCTATCTTAATAATTTCAGATTTGCCACACGCAAAATAGCTCAGACACAGCTTATCCACCCCTCGCGCAACAATATTCCCAAACAAATATACAAAAACTATATGCCACACACCTCAACACACTATCATCAGCTTGCTTAAGACAAAGTTGTATTTTTTGTCTAGGCAAATTAATACCAACAGCCTCCGTCCATGGTCGAGTGGTTAAAAGCCTGCCTGACGTTACGGAGGTTCCGGGTTCGAATCCCGGGACTCGGCGAACAAATATCACTTTGTGAGACTTTCCTCAGTTTGATGTGGTTTGGTTAAGACATTTTAGGCTGAATCACCTGATTGTCCGAAAAGAAGATAATTCCGTGCTTCGGAAGACACGTAAAGCCATTGGACCCGGCTACTATCTACGGATGTAGTCGTTATAGGAGGCATGTCGGAAGCCTAAGGCGGTTCTATAATTCTGACACCAGGGTTTGTGAGGTAGGTTAACCTCAAAACTTACATAATAAGCAAGCAAGCAAATACGAACTAGAACTTTTTAGTGTTGCAAACGGTTCATATTATATTTTTATTTCCATCAGATTTTCCTCCAGAGGAAAGTCCTGTCCCTTGGCATGAGTTGGCCGGAGTTGGAAATTGCGGCGTAAGATCGGACAAGATGGAGCAGTATGCTGCAAGCTCCGTGTCCCTAACCAAGAATTAAAATGTGATGATCACATCTCGCAGTGCTTGCAGAGGCGTGTTTTATGAAAACACAAGCTACAATGTGAAGTCAATCAATATCATCAACAAAATATTACATAATATGTCCTTAACATAATAAAACAGATCTTATTAAAATATGCTATCGCTCAGTTATTTTACAAATGAAGTATTGTGATGCATTCTTTGTTGTGATATGATAATTTGTTAATGACATACCTATCAAAATAAGAAGGCATTACAAACAACATTTTGTTTAGAAATCATCTCATAGTAAATCAAAATTCCACAACAGATTTATTTATATCATTATTTGCTGAAAGTAATGCTTTTATTTTATGGACGGTCACTTGAAATATTACAAGTATTGAGCGTCAGTTTTATATCTTTACAAGTAGCATGATGTATGGGTATTTCTCGTTACAAGTAGCATGATGATGTAGTTAAAACAAACAAAAGATAATGCAATGGATAGGTAAGAGGAAAATATCTATATTACGAGCCTAGCCTTTCACTGTAAAGAGAGAGTAATTAATGCAAGACAAATTTGATTTGAAATTCACAAAAATTAATAATGATTGAAATAGATAAGGAAATTAATTACATACCTACATACAAGGAATTAATTTAAATTGTGATAAGACTGGTTTCTGAGAGAAATGAGACATCATTGGATAACAAAAGACTCGCCAAAGTCTTGTGAATGCAATTTAAATAATTAAAGAGGAAAACTGATGCATAATGACCAGAAAATTTAATTAGTGCCATGTGTAGTCAGATTCCACTCATGTGGCAATACTGTCTTCCATACTGAATATGTATAGTACTAGCGTGTAGAAAATTAACAGCTGATTAAAATCAATCAAAGTACTAGCAACTTTTACTTTACTACAGTAAAGTCCAATACATGTCACTAGGCCTGACTTTACTTACTCTAGAACACACCTAAACATTTCCATCTCTTAATTTTTGTAACCTACTAAATGTGGTCCTACTGCATGACTCGCTTTTGCAGCTGTAGCTTTGTGCATGAAGTGCGGGATGAATAAGTCATACTCATATTTAGATAGAATCACTCCTCGCCTGCTTCTATTTAGAATTATGCCTGACCAAACAGTATCATAGCAACGGGACTATAGTTATGACAAAAACATTTTTGTTTTACAACTTGTTTTTGCTGATAAACCACATTTACAAGGTATGAAAGTAATGATGTATGAAGCTTTGACAACCTTTGATCAAAAACTAGTATCACATTTTATTTTTCCTTTAAAAATATGTGTATATGGTAAATGTTGTAATTCACAACAATGTAGAGTTTTCTTGACCTTGTTAAGTGCGATTTCAACATATGAGCCTAGATTAAAACTTGATTACCTGCAAGAGCATGAGGCTATTATCATTCCTACAATGCAACCACAAGGGCAGCATCATAAACAAACATCACACGCGTGTATAATTACGTCTTATCTGTATATTTTGAGGCCGTGGCGTGGATCAGCTGACGTTACTTAGGAGCGTTGTCTTTGTCCAAATCATGACCTGGCGATGGTGACGATCATGATACAAACTTACCTCTTCGCGCCGTTTGAGCCATCTTCCGCAAGGGCTCTCCTCCAGGATCTCGCTTTCATCCTCAGAATCTTCCCCGCTTTCGCGAGGGGATTTGCGCTCTTTGTCAATGCTCCTCCCACCCGACATAACACCGTCTTACCGCACTGCACTATCTGTAAACTTCACCGATCGCCCGATCACAACTCACAGAGGTTCTCAACAAGAAAACACTAGATATATTTTCAAAATACACTTTTTCTCGTAACCATAATATCCAAGGTTGAAACTCGAGACGTCACTGTCGATGAATCCCACACCATTATTTGTTACACGATTCCAGATGAACGGTTTTATTACTGGAATACAATAGACGGACAATTTATTTACACGATGATGGAATACACGGCCTTCTCGACGAGCTTACACATGATATAAGAATTAAATTGTTCACCGGCAAAACTCGCGACGTATTTCTGTCCGACACAAATAAAAAACCATAGACTCGCACTGCACTGACTTTTCTTTTTCGATTTCTCTTCATTCATAGACGAAAACGGTGTTGCTATTGTAAAATTACAAACAACCTCCGTGCCATCTATTGTGTAGTTTTAAAACTTCTTCTTCCGTTGTCAACCTCACTCAACATCAAGCAAGGAGTCGCAAAACGCTGTTCTCGTTCGTCGCATACTTATAAGATAGATGGCGCTGTAGTGAGATACATTCTGTTTGCTGTACTAGATGGCACTGAAAACCATTTTACAAAATAAATGCTATGAAAGGTTACCATCAAAAAATTAATTATTTGTTATTAAATAATAAATAATAAATAATTAATAAATTAATAAATTTAAATAATAATAAATAAATAAATTTAAATAATAATAAATAATTATTTTTTATGCCCGAAAAAAAAACCGGCCTAGTGCGAGTCGGACTCGCTCGTGAAGGATTCCGAAGCAGCAAGTAACTTATTATAAAAGTTCTTGTAGTTTGTTGCAACTTAGATTGATGTTTTAATAATATTATGTAAATTGCATTTACGATTTATGACGTATTAAAAAAAAAACTACTTACTAGATCTCGTTCAATGGAAGCATGGTAATGTAGGTCTATAGGTACATCATACTTATATTATAATACTAGCGACCCGCCCCGGCTCCGCACGGGAAAATGGTTATTGTGGGTTATCCTTCAGTATATTATGCATGTATTATACATATAAACCTTCCTCTTGAATCACTCTATCTATTAAAAAAAACCGCATCAAAATCCGTTGCGTAGTTTTAAAGATTTAAGCGTACAAAGGGACATAGGGACATAGGGACATAGGGACGGAGAAAGCGACTTTATTTTATACTATGTAGTGATATATTACTAGCGACCCGCCCCGGCTCCGCACGGGAAAATGGTTATTGTGGGTTATCCTTGAGTATATTATGCATGTATTATACATAATAAACCTTTCTCTTGAATCACTCTATCTATTAAAAAAAACCGCATCAAAACCTGTTGCGTAGTTTTAAAGATTGAAGCGTACAAAGGGACATAGGGACATAGGGACATAGGGACAGAAAAAGCGACTTTGTTTTATACTATGTAGTGATAGTGATAGTGATTTTAGAAGAAGTTACAGAGCGGGGGCACACACACACATTTCCAAAGTGGTAACTTTGGAAGTGTCTCTCGCGCAAACTATTCAGTGTATAAAAAATGATATTAGAAACCTCAATATCATTTTTGAAGACCTATCCATAGATACCCCACACTTTTATTCTTTTTTTTTTTATTGACCTAGGCTTGAATCGAAAAAGTAAGTACGATGGATCAAGCTTCACCGGACTTGCGGGGGAGCGGAAGAATATCCCAAAATAGTCATGTATCAACACGACTAGGGGCGGCTCGAGGGAGCCTCGGACCTCGGCCTAGCGCGTCGATACTGAAAAACATCGTGAAGGAAGTTTCAGTTCTAAGTATGGGGAACCTCAAAATTTGTTGTTTATTTTTCAATTTTTTAATGAAAATCTTAATGCGGTTCACAGAATACATCTACTTACCAAGTGGCTGTGACATACGGACGGACAGACAGATATGACGAATCCAGGGTTCTGATTTTTACCATTTGGCTACGGAACCCTAAAAAGTGGCGCCTCCAGAGTAGAGCTAATGTTTCTTTTTTTAACCCTCGACGAAAAAGAGGGGTGTTATAAGTTTGACGTGTGTGTCTGTCTGTCTGTCTGTGGCATCGTAGCTCCTAAACGGATGCGCTGATTTTGATCTAGTTTTTTCTGTTTGCAAGGTGTCACAATCGAGAGTGTTCTTAGCTATGATCCAAGAAAATATCTTCCGCCATTTGAAGATTATCAGCTCTTTTCTAGTTGTTGAAAGGATCTTTTCTAGTTGTTGAAGGAGATGAAGGAAGGAAGAAGTGACGGTTTTGTGTCGCGAGTTATTAATTTTTTTAATTTAGTGTTATTGGCTACTAAAGTTACACAAAACGATTCTGACAAAGCTATACAGCACAGTTACATACAAGTAGGGTAGTTACATTTACAAGGGGAGTCCGGGAGAGTTCAACCGATTTTTGTATAAAGTATCCTATTTCCTTGTAAATGTGACTAAGCTATTTAATCATAATAATAAACAGTAGCTTATTTGTTTAGGTTTACTTGTGCATTCTTACTTTTTATATATTATTGTACTGGAATGCATTAGGTACCTTTAAAGATTAAATGAAAAATGGGATGTGAGTCAAATCTCCCCACCCTAAAGGACACGTGAACCGGGGTCTGGGGAGAGTTGAACATTGCTTTTTAAAAAATAAAAACATTTAATCACATATTATGATAGACAAAACATCACAAAATATAATGAAATGATAAAGAAACCAATTATTGCTCGCTTTGCTTGCAGGGAGATATATAATAATATAATATACTTTATTGCACACATAAAAAAACAACATCAGTCAGAATTTTCACAAAAAATATGAACTACTGAGCAAGTGAGCATATCTCCCGCATCCACTATGGTGCAAGTCTCCCGCATATACAGTGACATAAAATTTTACCTACAGAAAAACACTACGTGTCAAAAGTTACAGGAAAAACAAGACTGAGCGTAAAAATAAGTTAGTAAAATTTACTCCGCCTTAACGAAAAGATGGCTGTGTAGTGTAGTGGTTATTGGCCTTTCGCGCCTCTACCAATAACCGTCTTGATGGTTTCATTAGCGTGGCATTTAAGTTGAGTTTTAAAGAGTGGTTTAATTCTCCCACCTGAGCAAGTCTCCCGGACTCCCCTACCTACAATTTTGGAAGTACCTACAGTAGCCAGCACATGCGGTTGGACACTTGCACTACGAAACTCGCTTCTACTTCTACGGAATAACGGCGCTCTCAAAAGTTAGTTAATGTAAGTACCTACTTGTAATTCGTAAATTGTAGCGTAATGAACATTGTAAAATTGTAGCATCGTAAAAGAGATCCTACTTAGCAACATGCTCGGGGTAGAACCACGGAACCGTCCAATTTCAGCTTAATAAGCGGCATACGACTCGTAAAAGTGTCTCCTAGAGTTTGATTTAGTACCCTCATTTATATCTACCAAAACTTGAGACGCTCCCCAACATTTGAAACTACTTTCAGGCTTAAACAAGTACTAAGTCCCTATTGTTAATATTATGTGACTAGGCACAGAATAATTAACAATGCAACATATTAGCATTGTGTTGTGTTGTTGTCCTATGGTACCCCAGTGGTACAGAGGGCCTTCGTGAGAAGTCTCCACCCCTTCCTGTCCTGTGCCTCGCGCTCAGCAACATATTAGCATTGTACGTAATAATTTTAAAGTCTAATCACATGCTTCTATAGTTTTTTAGCATTTCATTCTCATCGAAGGAGTTTTTTGTCTTTTTAAAAATTGTTTACTTATATAGTGTGTTCAAGATCTAAAAGCAATATGTAAATAACTTGACTTTTCTTAAATAGGTCTGTATAAATCAACAACAGAAAACCCTTATCAGTTAATATCTAAGCAAATCTTCTTTGTCAGTTTTTGTTGTCTAAAAATTACGTACAATCGAATTATTTTAGACTTTTCACAGTTGTATAACTTTCTTGTAACAGCAGCGAAGGTTAGACCAGCCAACTAGGTCACATTTCTACCGGGAGAAATGTAAATGTGGCTTAATAATAAAGGTCTCTGAGAGGCTGCGGCGGAAACTTTTACGAGAAAAAAGCTTGTTTATCGCCTCATATCCGCTGACCCACAATGTCTTTTATTAATCCCGTCTGAGAGTGCAAGCAGTCTAGTGCGGGACTGTTAGGTTTTATGATAATATCTGTGTGGTGTGGAGTCAATTGTATCTAACAAGAACAGAAATGGCCCTAGTGCACTTCCCTGCGGCACGTCGCGCAGAGTGCAAAGTGCTTTAGTTCAGGCACATTACTCAGTGTTGTTTGCTACTTAGTATCAAAACATAACATAACTGTGCACAATAATTCTAACATACATACTAAGAGATATGCTCTTTTCCCTAACGGGGTGAGCAGAGCTTTTGTAAGCCAAAGAACCCGCCCAAACTAAAACAACCTTTAGCAAAGTTTTTGGATTAAGATGATGATGTATCTAAAATAGGATACACCTATTTTTGTGTTTCCTTCGTAGTGCATCTAGTGACAGGTTGCCAGCCTAAGCCACAACTAACATTTTTATCAATATGTGAAATTAAGTCCTTCTTCTTCATATTTTAGAGCCGCGCTCTTATCGGTGGAGTCTACGCCATTCTGTATCAGTCCAGATTGAGTAAATACAAGTTTATAAAGTGAATATAACTATAACGATAAGCTTTTTCTCCTTTGACTTGTGAAAACTGATTATAATTTTAGATGAAAGTTAAACGGGGTAGAAAATTGACTCTTCTCATATTATCTTTATTGTAACCAACAGTAGAGAATAACGTATATTAATAAGGTTCAGAAATTGTGTTACAGTGTAGCGGTATCGTGTTTATTTGATCGAATAAATATCAATTATTGATGTTTGAATATTTTGCCACGAATATTTTCTTTATGATTCTATCTTCCTTGTTTTTACTGAAGGTTATGAAAAACATAACATTCCTCAATTATTATTATTAATATTAATGACTGATGAATAAGTATGAGTGATGTCTATTATGTGAGAAAACATCCTAAAGACGGAATTTCCTTGTGTTCCTTAAACAATAATATGAATGTATGGTAAAATAATAATCTTGCCAATATTGAAGATGGCATGAGCATAAATATCTGACGTATGTGTCTAGATAGTTGAGCTATCTATACTGATAAATAGTTATGAAATAAGACGTCTCGTACGGCGTTATCGGATCGCATAGTCTTACTAAAACTCATTTATTTTTGACCTGCTCGTTTACTGAGACTACTCACTTACAACTCTACTCTTTTTTTTACCCACTAAGTATATATATTTATAAATAGTTAATGAAGTCAAAATCATACACCACTATATTGTGGTTAAAATCTACTGCATTGGAGGTGCATTATTATCACTATTATCCTGCAAGAACCTCACGACGAGGGTGTAAAGAACTAACTGTAATTCCAAGAGGTGTTTTATCAACTATAAATTGTGTGCAACTGCAACTTAAAAGTATAAATCTGCAATAAGATTTATGCTTAAGGCATTTATGTTTTGGAATCTAGCCACCAAAGTTAAAAATGAAAAATTATTTTTCAGCGTGAAATATTACAGCCAACTACTCTTTTATTTGCTTTTTACGTCATGATTATTTAATTTTTAGTCATTAATATTTTTAACCCCCGACGAAAAATTTTTGCTGGCAAGACTAAGTAGTCACAATCGAAAGTGTTCTTAGCTTTGATCCAAAAAAATATCTTCAGTCATTTGAAGATAATAAGCTCTTTTCTAGTTGTTGAAAGGATCAAGAAGCGGTTTTGTGGCGGAGTTTTTAATTTTTTTAAATTAATGTTATTGAGTGTGGAAAAAAAATAACGTCAAACAAAAATAATTATATTTATCGTAATTATGATACAAAGTTACAAAGACTTCAAATTCTTGATCAGTTATTTAGCCTCTGATGGTTATTCAAATTGAAGCTTATAATAATTCAATCGAGCTAGAAATTATTACTTTCAGCCGTAATAATCTGTAAACACAGAAGATGGAACTTACTTGTATGTGCTCGCACTTCCCTTGAAGACATTGACCTTCCGGAGCGGGTTGTGGGGTAAACAAAGGGAGGGGGGGTTTATAAAACAAGAATCATTAGTGAAGTGGCGCCCCCCACATGATTTACGCACAACTTGCCGGCTTTATGCTGAAACTCGGCTAAAACTTTTAGTGAGACAATTTTTTTTATCGTGTATGACGTCTAAAGTACTACAGAAATGGAATGAGATGGTGTCAAAATGCGACATGATGACGAAACTACTATGATTTTTATGTCATTATGTCGCGATCTGCATCTTTTCGAGCTTTAGCGTGTTAATTGAGCTAGCTGTACTTTGACATGGTTTGTGTAACGAACGACTACATCCGTGGACAGTAGCCGGCACCAACGGCTTTACGTGTCTTCCGAAACACGGAATCAAGTTTTATTCAGACACGTGGCGCCCCCCTGTGATTTTCTAACAACAAGTGCCCTTTCCGGACTCGAACCCGGAATCTCCGCTATGTTTCGCGTGCGCTTTGCCACCCGACTACGGAGGCTGTTTGGGCTGTATAGGGAAATGGGAAATTGTTATTATAAACTAAAAGATTATGTTTTCGGCTTTGTAAATAAAGGATAGGCTTGAAATGTTGAAGGCTGAGAACTAGGCTAGCGGCAAAATTATGGTTTTTGTCTGAAATCATACGCAGTTTCGGTTTTACAAAAAAACACTTCACTTTGCAAATTGCAATATTTCTCGTTACTTTTCCTTCCGCAGCCATTAATCTCATCCAGCTCATTAACTCGCGTGTCGGAACCAGGTCAATAGCAACACATACCTTTATGTGAGCATATTGATAATAACGATACCTACCTATCGATGAATTCTAAAGTGTATAAACATATAAAATTAAGTATTTCCGGTGAAGGCAACTCGGAATGACTGAATACTTGACTGTTACCAAAATACATTGTTTTATATTCTACGTGGGAAATAGACCTAGTCTGGGGCTATTTTTTTATACATAAAAATCAATTGCTGTAACTCGAGAACGGCTGGGACAATTTAGACAATAAAATTTAGGTTTTGGTTTTCTTATCGTAGTCCAGGAAAGGTTTATACGATCAGAAAATATGGAAAAAATTACATTCCCGAGGAAAAGTCGCGGGCGTAGCTGCGGGTGGACAGCTAGTTAACAATATTTTTTAACAGTTTCGTGTATACATATTGTAACAAACAAAAATTATAAATCGTACAACAACGGTTAATGTAAAATGTGACGTTACGTTTTCCTATCCCAATCCCTACTAATATTATAAATGTGAAAGTAACTCTGTCTGTCGGTCTGTTTGTTACCCTTTCAGGCCAAAACCACTGAACCAATTTTGGAAAATTTTCTCTGCGAAAGGAATAATCCAGAACTAGAAAATTATAAGAAATATTATACGTCTTTTTCATGAAAGTATTTATAGAAAGACATTTTATTAAATTCTTCGACATGTTTGAACCGCTTCGATTTTTATAAAAGTAGCTTAATTATTTCAACTAATAATAATATGTTTTTTTTACTTTTCTTGGGAAATACTGTCAGGTGTGAGAGAAGGCAGTCTACAGGAAGCGGCTGCTTCCAAACTCTCTGGCAGTCTACGTCCCAAACGTCAAATTGTACCAGCTGACCCAGAGAGGTGGGTGAGCCGCGCTTCGGTTTTAGAAAATTCCCACTACTCTGAGTTGACCACTACAATTGGGAATGTCATGTTCAATCACTGTGATGGAAAATATTATCTACTTATTTCAAAATTTTATGAAACACAGGCAAGTTACACTTTGAAATCAAAAAGGAATTCTACCACATTGATACGAAGCCATATTTTTTTAAGAATCAACATCTGTTACGTCTTTCTTAATTATAAAAATAATAATATAAAAATATTGTAAGAATTAGATTTCAAGTCGTATTTCTTCAAAGGACTGCTTATCTTGCCAAAGAATAATATGAATTATATCTCCATAAGAAGTTGTAAATGTTTATCTATATTTAAGGTAATTATCTCAGTTCAAATAAGAAGTTATTTTTATAGAGAAAATAGATAACATTTTTGAACTTTATACGAGTAATAAGTTTAAATATTCTGAAGAAAAATGTATAAAAATTTATTTATTTATATTATTTTATTATATTTTATAGGAAATACCAGCAGCATAATATACACATGTTAGTATTGAACTAAATATGATATTTAGAAAGTTAAGGTCAGCTCTGCAGTCATGTTTCTGTCGAACAATCAGGTGGTTCAGCCTGTAATGTCCTAGAGTCTACACTCTCTCACAAACTGATCATTTGTTGGACGATGCCCCACCGGGATAGGCGTTAACAGTTTTTCTCGTAGGAATAAGAAATTTCCGCAGAAAAAAGTAGCTCTACTCCCCAAGATTTATTTTATCTTTTATAACAAGTTTCATCAAAAGCGGTTCCGTAGTTTTGAAGCCTATTTAATGCAAACAAACCAACAACCAAGCGTTCAAGTTTTTTTGCGGTAAAATAGTCGACATTGTCCCATGTCGTTTTTAAATGTTGAGCAATGCGGACAAAGGGAGAGTTTAGCAGAATGTCAATTTCATACAAAATACGTAACCCGACCCGCGCGGACATTTTAAATTCTACCCGGGACTTATAATTAAATTTTTTATCTGCTTACGTTATCCAACTCATTGTTAGTGATATGATAACCTTGCGATCAATTATTTACTGAATATAAATTGTGTTTTAGATCCTAAAATGTGGCTCGCATGCTTAACAAGTTAGGTGAGCTAATAATTAATTAGTACAACAGAAAGTATTTAACGAATAATGTAATAATCAATTACCTAAATTGAAGTTATGACGGATTACAAGTGTGATTGAGGATAATTTTGTGGGTGCGATCGGGAAAATAAAAATATAGTAAGATAAAAAAAAAGATTTTATTTCATCGAGACTTTAGCATAAATACAAAAATAAAATAATATTCAAATATTGAATTATAAATTATAACCTGAGTTGATCTATTATCTACTCGTATCGTACGTATGTCAGGACATAATATTTTTTTGTAAAGAATATAATAATTGGTAAAGAATTTCACAAATATATATTACGAATAGGTTTAACGTATTATACCTTTATAATAATAATATATATACCTACGCGTAATGAGCATGTTTGAAGTTATGAACATATAACGTACTTGTACCTACGAATATGTTCAAAAGCGAAGCAGCAAATATCAAGTAGGTATTGGAAATTACTTGAGACCCTTTGTCAGAATATTATATTGTGTTAATATCGGTATCAATGGCGAGAATGGTGTATTAATTAATGGAATCGTGAAACTGAGAGTCCTCCAACAGAATGAGTGAACTTTACAAATACAATACACGGCGGCGTCGTTATTAGCTCAATCACGTCTACGACGAAGGGCTTGAGTCTATCAAGATGACAACTTTGGGTTGAACTTCTATTTTAAATGTGCCTATAATAATAATATTATAAAGACGAAAGTTTGTGAGTGTGTGTGTGTATGTTTGTTACTTCTTCCCGTCTAAACGGCTGGAGCGATTTTTATAAAACTTGCTACGGAGTTAGCTGATGACTTGGATTGACACATAAGCTACTTTTTACCACGTAAAAATGCCTCATTCCCACGGGAAAAACTGTTAACGCGGGCGGAGCCGCCGGGCGGAAAGCTAGTTAAAAAATATAAATCACGAACATTCCACGCAAAAATATATATTTTATGAAATTAAGAAAAATAACTCCTAAAAAAGACACTTCTTCAGTCACAGACAGTTATTTTTTAATAATTAATTATTCTTTATTTCTAAATTACAAAAAATTCGTTTAGTAATTCTAGAGCTATCTCGTTACATCGTTCATTTTAATTAGTGAAGAGAATAAACAAGATAAAGTTCGTGTTCACGTAAAGACAGTACTTATAGTAAAAAGTGGAAATAATCCAATCGCTCAGTAGACAGTTACTAATCCCGCCTGTCTGTCGTCGCTGCGTCGTGTCGTGAGTACTTGCTCGGAGTTTTTCATGCTAGGGTTGCCAATTTGCCATCTCCAATAGGCCATAGTCAACAAGGCAAATCTTTGTTAAATTAAAATTGAAGCACTATTTAAAAATACATCATTGACTTGGAGTTTTCTTCTGTTTTTTTTTTTGTCAAGATATGATTTTCTCAAGTTGAAAATTTGAACATAATTATCCTTTAACGTTACCTGTGCAGATAGGCTAACTATTGCATCATGCAACAAATTACTTATTTAGGAGTGAAAGTGTGGCAGACACAGAACAGAGATAGCAAAAAATTCTTATTCATATAATTCATAGTAGTTACCTATTATTGAATATAATAGTAGTCAGATCCATCACAAGACACGTTATAGCCAAACGTGTAGAAAGTTTAACCTGGCAACATTATTTCCAACGATATCCCACCCTCTCCCCCGCTTGTTGCTGCTCGTAAACCCTACTCACTGAACTTGTTACTGGCAGGTTCACTGGATTGGATTCCACTAAACTCTCCGTTGCCAATGACACTGGATAGCGCCCGCTCAGATAAGAAGCCGTCTGCTGTCATAACATCTGGAACGATTTTGTTCACCTGCCTCAGAAGCCTCAGGTCTCCTCAGGTTTTCAATTCCAGAATTGTAATAAAGTCCTGTGCTCTTCTTCATCATCTTTGAAAGACAAATTTATCCAGCTTTAGACACCGTTTGGTTAACATATTACTGCATGTATACAAAACTTTATTTATTATTCAGCCATGAAATTTGCAAATTAATTAACAACATCTTATACTTACTTACTTTTCTATTTATAATGAGATGGAATCAATATTATAATAATTATTATGTAGACTCCAAATAAGTTTGATAATTGTGTCCGGTAATGTGTTCCCAATATTACATCCGCCATTCCCCAACTTCGGGGAAATACTACAAAATATAACAAATGAGGTTGCCTTTCCGTTAAACTGGCTCAATCCGGTTCCTAATCGAGGTCGGACCATTATCCCGATTCGGAAATAAATTAGACATCGAATGCGATTTGAGAACTTTTTAGATAGCTTGATTCTTGTACTAGAATGAAACATACACAGTAAAATAAATCAAGCAATGACTATTTTATTAAACTACCCTTAGTATACTGGCTGATAACTTTGAATATTCTTCACGGCTTTCTCATGGTGGTAATAATGGATAACTGATTCGATTTTTTTTAACTACCTAGGTATTTAGATAAAATTAATTAATGTTAAAACATAAAAGTGATTTCATTCAGAGCCAATTTTCCAATACACAAATAAGTAAGACAAAATTGAACTAGTGTATACGTTCACCATACAAAAGCTTTGTGAAAAGCTGTATTAATTTGAATAACAATACATTTAACAGGAATCTAATTATTTGAACTTAAAACAAAACCTGCAAAGTTTAATAACGAAAATAGTTTTAATATTCCCCTTCTCTGCGTTTTCGTAGCACAATATGCTACGAGCTACGATTATGCTACGCCGTAGCAACATAAGTGCATTTAGCTACCACAGTATATTAGTTAACGTAGTAACATGACGTGATGCAAGTTCATATTAGCAGTGCTGTGGTGGAGGTTGGCTGGGTTACTGCGGACCAGTGGCAGTAAAGTGTAAACTTATGTCGGAGCACAAATATTCTGTACTGCTACAAATATTTGGTGTACCTGCACTGTATACTTTACAAGTAAAACAGAATTTTATATTTCGTTCCCGATAACATTGTGTTTTATAAAAAATATTTCGAATTTCTTGTCTTTTTAAAAATAACCTTTGTTTCTTAAAAATACAGAAATAACATTGACAAGAAAAATTTGTATATCAGCACCATGGAATGGACGTAGTAATATAGGCCCGCCGCGCCGCTGCCATTTCTCAATTTTTTGGTACTAGTAACAAAATGCTAAATAAATAATATGTATATTATTTACGCTGAACAAAAATTTGAAGTGATTATGATTATGATTAAATGATATATTCAGAAAAAACTTATCTAATACAAAGTATCCTTACTGACACCCACACTAGGGTACCCTGTATTGTGGGCTGTCAGTCTCTTCCCAAGCAGATGTTAATTTTCTAACCTAAGTTTTTAAAAGGGTTAATAAAAATATATATGTATAAGTATAAATATAAAACAAAATAAAAATAGAAAAACAAAAAACATAAAACTATGATTATAAAACTATGATTAGCATGTTTTGTAAAAACAGTAGGTACAGTTACTTTGTATATATTATTTCCAATTATTATAGTTTCTAGTGCATGTATGTTTGTGTGTGTGGATTGTATGATGCACAAAAAAGACTGTGTCGATATGTTTAATTTAGTACTTTAATGAATTTTTCTGTTTCCGAATAATTTAGGGTGAGGAGCCAATTTTTGAGCAGCTTTTTACTTTTTAGTAACTAACAAGTATTTTCAATTATGTTTTCACCAACAACAGCTCCGAAGTCAGAGTAGTTATTCCTGCCTTTTTAACACGACCTCCTGCACCCTCTGTGAGATTATCAAAGGACTTTAAACTAGACACCAAAATGCAGACAATCAAATTGCAACTAGTTCCAAATTCAAAACGCAGCGAACAAATGAAACTGTTCAAATAATGGCGGCGCAATCTCATAGTCCGGTTCGCTCCAGTACTGAATGAAAAAATTCTATCTGTCATTCCTGTAAATGGCAACGACTCATACCGTTGGATTCGTCTTGGTGTCCTGTACGTGGAACTGTCGGTCGTCAAGTTCTAAAGTGGTGGAGGGAGGAGGGGAGGGGTAATCAAAGTTGGCAAATTTGTACTTTTGTTTTTACGCTGTAATTTAAAAACTAGTAGACCGATTTCTTTGTTACTGGTATTATTTGAAAGTGTATAATATTACCTAAAAGACGTTCTTATACATCGAATACGCCAATTCAGCGGTTACCGCGCAATAATACGAAACATTGAAAAAAGAAATTGTGTATAAATAATATCACAGATTACGCTAAATCTATAACGTTTTCGTGGAAACAATGTTTACTACTTTAATTCTAAAACAAATTACCTAATCAAAAAGGTAACAATAATTACTATATGATTTATGGTGCCTGAGCTAGAGCTAATTTACGAAACGTAGTCGTAGGATCACTATACTACGAGTACGCAAATATAAGTAAATGAATGAGAAGAGATGGTACTTACCCACCATATTACTTTAATTATATATTTCAAGCTTACATTTTTCAAATAATACCTTGAAAAAAGACTTTACGTCGAAATAAAGAGGATAATTTTTTTTTGTTTTTCACTATTAGTAGTTTTGAATTTGCCTGTAGCATCTGACCCAAGGTACGTGACAAGATAAAACTTTTGTCAGGGGTAGATATTAGTAATACCTACCCATGATAAAAAAATAAAAGAAATCTACGGCGAAATAACCCGAGAAACATTTTTTTAGGTTTGCACTATAGTATTTTTGACTTTCCCTGTAGCATCTGACCCAAGGTACCTGACAAGATTAAACTTATGTCAGGTGATAGATTTTAGTAATCCCTTTCCATGATAAAAAATTAAATGAAATTTACGTCGAAATGACACGGAAAACAATGTTTTAGTTTTCACTATAGTTGTTTTAACTTTGCCTGTAGCACCTGACTCAAGGTACCTGACGGGATAAAACCTACATCAGAAGATAGATATCTGTAACACCTACCTATGATAAAGAAATAAAATAAATTTACGTCGAAATAACGCGGAAAACAATCTTTTAGCTTTTCACTATAGTAGTTTGACTTTGCCTGTAGCACCTGACCCGAGGTACCTGACAGAATAAAAACTATGTCAGGGGATAGATATTGGTAATATCTAACCATGATAAAAAAAATAAAAGAAATTTACGTCGAAATAACGCAGAAAACATTTTTTTAGTTTTCACTATAGTAGTTTTTAATTTGCCTGTAGCCCCTGGCCTAAAGTTCCTGACAGGATAAAAACTATGCCAGGGGATATTATATTGGTAATATCTACCCATGATATAAAAATAAAAGAAATTTAGGTCGAAAAAAAAAAAAAAAAAAAAAATAATAATTATGTTTATTTTAGACAATTCAGTACATACAATTACGTGTTAGTACAGTTTAATTTGTAACAATTAACGCGGAAAACATTTTTTTATTGCGTACTCGTAGTATATTGACCTGCGACTACGTTTAGTTAATTAACTCTAGCTCAGGCACCATAAATCCTATAGTAATTATTGTTACCTTATTGATTAGGTAATTTGTTGTAGAATTAAAGTAAGCAACATTTTTATCACAAAAACTTTATAGATTTAGCGTAATCTGTGATATTATTTAAACACAATTATTTTTTATTATGTTTCGTATTATTACGCGGTAACCACTGCATTGACGTATTCGATGTATATGAACGTGTTGTAGATAATGTTATACCCGTTCAAATAATACTAATAATAAAGAAATCGGTCCACTAGTTTTCAAATTACAACGTAAAATCCAGCGATCTTTGATTACCCCCCCCTCATCCCTCCACCACTTTAGCACTTGACGACCGACAGTTTCACGTTCAGGACATCAAGACGAATCCAACGGTAGGAGTCGTTGCCATTTACAGGAGTGACAGATGAAACTCAAGTTCTAGAGCACTTTTGGTCTAAAATGAACCGGACTATCAGTGTCCAGTACCAAATAGAAAGGGGATACTTCCTAGCGTGTTCTATCGAACATGGCGTATCAGATTACAGGTTTAGTCACTTGTCAAAAGTTTAAGCTTGCTCTAAGTATTTTTTAAACAAATGTCATCGATATATAAAATACCTACGTGCCTCTTATATTGCATAAAATTGATAAATCATATTTTTAAAAGCAACAATACCTCAACATAATCTTCATTTTTATAACAATAAGAATTTACCTTAAAAAAATATACCATTAGCTTTCTGCCGCTGCTCCGCCCGCGTTAATTAACAGATTATCCCGTAAGAATGATGCATTTTGCCGCGGTAAAAGGTAGCTATGTTACTCAGAGTGAATGTAGCTTTCTAGAGTAGAATGTAGTCGTTTTTGAGTTTATTCATTCATTACAAACATACACACACACAAAAATAAAAAATATTTCCTCTTTATAATTTAGCATGATTAGTATGATAACATGGCATAATTACTAAAATCCATAACCTCCATGTAGAAAATCCATCATAATGCAAAAAATACAGTTGTTGTAATGTCTTCATCTCGAAATATTCCGATATAATCGGTTTTTTTTTCGTGTGGATTGTAAAATGGTAGTTTGAACCCCAGCCCCCTGAAACCAACTACCTTGAATAATAAGATACACCTAAACGACTCCTGTGTCGAAGTCCCATGTGTCGACCTAACGTGCCCTCCGAAACAAAGTATGAAGAAAAAAGTAGGTAAATAGTAAAATTTGTATTTATTACAAATTAAAAAAAAAACTTTTTTACATTACAGTTCTTGTGGACTCCGTAACGCTATGCCGAATAACTAGTGCGATGAACGTTAGTGCGACAACACTCCAGTTCGACAAACTTGACACAAATAATATTTGTTACCAATAATACTTCAGGATACGAATAAAGGCAGGTATTTAAATAGTGAGCAAGTGTAAAGTAGTGGCGACAGGTGGTAACAAGGAGATTACCGGCGGGTGCCGGCGGGTGCCGGCGGGGAGGGACGGGACATGTTAACCAGCTCTAACCGGACACGCGGCACGTGCTTTGCCTGCTCGACCACTGCAGCCTGCAGCCGGAGAGAAGCTGTTAACGGGATGTGCTGCAGCTACATTCCAAATACTGGCATCGTGAAAACGTCTGGAAAACTACTCCAGGAAATTTTCCAATGGATCGTATCTAAATAAGTTATTAAAATTATATTAATATAATTATTATGTATGTAATATATATATGATAATATATGATATATAGAAGCCATTAACTTAGTAAGCTAGTATTTAAAGATGGAACAATTGCGAAAAGTAGCCGTTTTCCGCAATTGTTCCATCTTTAACTAATAAAGAGATATAATAAATAAAGTTAATGGTTTCTATATATCCTACAGAACACCGCCTAGTTCCTCGCCGTTTTAGATTTTTGAAATATTGATTATTTTTCGAGCTATTGTTTTCTTTCGGCGTCACTTAGCTCATGTAGGCCACTTAAGTACTTACAAAATAATGATGTAGTATGTATATCAACGATGTTTTTGAATATGAAAACTTTCAATCCACGCTTTTAAGCGTTTCTAACCTACCAAAATGGCTTTTATGGCGGAGAAAATCATCTCAATAATACTTGCCCAAGTCTATGAAGAAATTTAAAGATAGAGAATGAAATCGACCCACCCTTTTTATGCTCCAACTCATCCCAATCAATTCAGGGTAGATTTTAGCTCTCCGATGGGGGCGTATATCAGATATAAAAAAATGTTATTTATTTTGACAGTTATTACAAATCACACAAAAACTTCTAGAGCCAACCTCGAATAAAATTTGGATGCATTGTTAAAATATGACGGAAAAACATTCGAAAACATGAATAATCAGGAAAGACTGGTTTACCAATACAGCTGCCACGGGTAGACAATCAACACAAAGGACCCCAGTTTACAAACAAAGTAAGCTTGTTATTAGAGCGAGCCAACACCGCAATACTGTACTTGCAAATTGTCTTTCGCTTTTCCTTATTTTTCAGTACCTCTTGATTTTTTACTTTTGTTGACCGAGCGAGCAAAGTGTCTCCATTACAGATTGGGCAAAAATGCTGACGTATGTCCATCTATCAAGGTATATGTATTTGTCTCTATATGTTATTCTCTACAGGTCTAATTTCTCAACCGGTTCTCGTGAAACTTTATGAGCAAGTTTGATAACCAAATTTTTTATAACGAGTTAATCTTTTCGAAATTAAAAAAAAATACTGAGTTGTGATATACCTTTAATGTACCTAGCAGTATCTAGTGTCTAGTGTGCCTGCAGCAAGTTTCAATCGCGATACATTTGTATAAATACAGATACAGATATCAAAAATTTTCGCTCAAAAATAATCTTTCAGAATTTATATTTAATTGATATAAAATGAGTTTAGGCAAGACGAAACTTCGCAAACACGATATTGAGTGTCGATCAAACTTGATTAAAATTTGAACTAGATTTTGGCACCAATTAATTTGTATATATCCAGACAGTCAAGTTAAAAACTTTTGAAGGTCTGTTTAATGAAAATTGTGACTGTGAAGAAAGAGAGCTTATCGAGTCAATTGCGAGGAAGCTATATTAATTTGTATTGTATTGTAGTAGTAAGAAAATACTTATAGTAGAATTAATAATAATGTATCTTGTATCCGTATCTATACTTTGATAAAAATGCAAAGTTACAAGAAAAGTAGAGGGTATAAGAATTTCAGCATTTATCGGTAAGTGAAGTGACCCGATTTGGCAACCCCTTCAAGGATAATTGCATCTATAAAACTTCAATTTGGCCTCGTCCAAACAATTTAAAAGCTAATTTATTTTTATAGCAGACTAAATCAGTAAAGAAGAAAGAATTTCAGTTACAGGAAGTAAGTACTTATCAAATAAAAGCGCATTGCTAGGTTTTCTGCAAAAATACTTGTTCATTTTAAATGGCTTTAAAGTATTATCAGATTTTTTCAAGGTATTTCTTTTAGTAAATCTGTGTATGTATTCAGACCTTAGGATAGGACCTTTTTCCAGCAGCAGTAGTACCGCTTGAAAACAGCCAAAAATGGTTTGTCAAAGATAATCGTGGTGTTTATCTACCCTGATTCAGTGTAGTCCATTACATGGGTTGTTAACAACGCTACTACCACGCCACGCTACGAAATTCCAGAA
The DNA here is from genome assembly GCA_948473455.1 of Teleiodes luculella. Taxonomy (NCBI): domain Eukaryota; kingdom Metazoa; phylum Arthropoda; class Insecta; order Lepidoptera; family Gelechiidae; genus Teleiodes; species Teleiodes luculella. The sequence goes on along the minus strand of OX419586.1, from coordinate 390,444 downwards.
CATTTTCTGGCCCAAAGGTGGCGGCGGCAGTCGGTTCTGGTCGGTTCTACTCGCAATGTGATCCGCCCACTGTGACTTAAGTTTAGCGTTTCTTCGGGCTATGTCCGTAGTTTTGGTTTCGTTGGTCGGATTGTTCTAATTTCAAACCACACGGTAACAAAGCTTACAACCGGTTCAATACAGTCTCATCGACGGCATCACGTAATTCGCTCGTTTGCATCGGTGCAACAGCCAAGGGGAAGTCGGCTGGTGCATAATGCGGCACTTTGCATTTTTCCCTCGTTCCGAGCGGGCCACACTCCAATTACCGCTGGCAGTGCTGGCACACGTCCCCTCATTACACGGAATGAGTACGGAAAAGTCGATTAGATGAAACGATTTCCGATTCATTAATGCCGGATGTAGACCGACTTTTTACAAAGCGTGTTCTATTTTCATCTTCCTTCCGGTGGGTTCTAGTTAAGAGCTTAAGAGAATTTTATAAAGTCTTTTTAAAATAAGATGTTAGATTACCGTGAAGAAATTGCTTCTCAGCAATAAGGTCGCCTACTTGTACACTTTTTATCCTTCTTGTGAATTATACTGTGCTGTTTTTAAAAATAGTATATTCTATTCTTTTCTAGAACGGACCTTATGACTATTTGTTTAATAAGAAAAAAAAATTTCCACCCACCACCCCAAAATTTATCTAGCACAGCAAGACAAACTTCTTATGTAACTTAAATGATATTCATCAATCACAATATATTTCTTTTGTTACACCGACAATAAGGAGTGAAAGAGCAAGCGAATCGATCAACTATGTAAAAGTAAATGGTATGTGTCGTGAAAAGAAAGAGTGATTGCCGGTCACAAATCAAGTGCTGCCTCACTACTCGGAAACTGTTGAGCAACTTCACACACTTTGTGTCCATGTTGCAGTAATAGTGGGCAGTTGGTAATTTTAAAATTGCCTGGCTTCAAATATGTCAAACACTTTAATAAATGTCATATTTGTGTAAACGCAATGTACTGTTTAAACGTAGATAAATCCATCTAATTTATCAAACTTTTAGAGCGATTTTTTATAGTGTTTTTTTTTTTTAAAAAAAACATTAATAATAAAGTACTGTGAATCTGCATAAGACAAGGATTCTTGCTTCAACTGCTTCTATCAACGATCTATCTATATTATTTTTTCCAACTCCCTGGTTTTTGAATAAAATAAAAGTTAATAAAAAAGTAATAGGTGAAATAAATATGACGTATTATTTGGCCCGTATGATGTTTTAGTGCGATGTTCATTTTGGTATATCAAGAACAATATGAAACCGCGCATTGTCTCACTGTCTCCTAACCTAAAATGTGAGACAAAAGGACTATTGTTCTAATAATACCAATAATGAAAGAAAAGAATAAATCAGCTTGGCTGTCGGTAAATTTTGTCGTTTTGCCGGAATTAAACTACATATTTTGCGTCCATTTTCCATTATTTTATTCGGTACTGAATTGGCAACACCGAATGCATTTTCGGTACGTTTAGGTATATTATTTTCGATAAGTCAAAAGATCGTTGTATGTACAGAAGCCAGCACATGCGGTTTGACATTCGCACTACAGATTTCAGCCCTACCATTGCGGAATACGAGCGCTCTCAAGGACAATATGTCCAGCCGCATGTGCTGGCTACAGTACGTCATGAATTACGACATTGTATTAAATTTTGGTAGTTTCTTTGAGCAAATAAGGGCCTTCCTATGACAGTACTGTACGGGTACTGTTTATAAAATGAATTAATTACATAAGTACTCCTAGGCTGAGTTTAGAGAGTTTTTTGGAACACCCTTTAGGTTAGGTCTAATTATAAATATTTGAGTTAGCTCACCCGAAGCCATTAAAAGAACTCATTTCAAACTTTCCTCATTCTCAAAGAAGCGACCGCAGCAGGTTTACTGCGTAACGCGCGACCAGCACGAAAGGCCGTCAAATATGACATAGTCATAGAGGTAGAAATTTTTTTTTGCTTATATCTATGGACATAGTGGCATTAAAAGAACCCAAGGATAAGTACTGTTGTACGGTAGTACTTATAACATCCTTGTTAGAACCATAGTAGTTCTGTCATTACGAAACTTACTGCGGATAAGAAAGAAAAATATATGAAGATACACAAGAACAAGCTAAAAACCATTAATTAGAAAGCTAAAACTTTATTGGTATTGATTATGATTACTTGGAAATTATAATTATGTAATGATTTCAACAGAACTTCGCTTTGAGCATCAAAGCCAGGTTTGATACCTCTTCATCTCAACTTCTAACTTTTAACTCTTTGTATTAATTTTTTTTTTCTAATTGGATTTTAAAATCTTTTATAACATTCGAGTCTTTTCAGCAGACTTTGGTATAAAATTTGCCATAAAGTTGCTTAAATTATGAATGCTTGAAGAGCAGAAATTGCAAGTTTTATAAAAGTAATTTTAGCTTTGAATGTTTTAGAGCAACGTTTTAACACCTCCAAATAAAAATGTTTTATGCGAGTTATTTCTTTAGTAATAAGAGAGGTAGTACTTACAGTACAACATAAAATAATACAAAACATGAAATGGTGCAGTATAAAAAAGGATATAATTTATTAACTTTAGGTTAATCTTTTAAATTCATAGATTTAATAATCCTACAATCAATTTATAGTATTATATATACTTATGTTTATTTGTCAGCAAATTAATGTTTGGATAAAATCTGTACCATTTAGAAAGATCCACCTTTGCAATTCAGTTATTTATCCTCTTCTGACACTATAGACATCCAATAATATTTTACAATGTAAGTAATGGCACCGATAGTCGAAGTAATTTCTCTCTCGCATAGCTATAATAATAAAGTGAGTAAGTGGTGAATAAATTCAAACGTCTCCGGCCGTAAAGTCCAGTCTTCAGGTCTTTATATGTGCTAGTCGCGCCTTGGACATTAAGGGGCATATTACATTGTAAAAGATCTTTGATCAAAGATCTTTGACGCAAAGATTAGAAAGGGACGCAGTTATGCGTTAGAATGAGATACAAATACACTGCGCTCACTCTTGCGCATAACTGCGTCCCTTTCTAATCTTTGCGTCAAAGATCTTTGATCATATATCTTTTATAATGTAATACCCCCCTAACACAGGCCTGTGTTGCCATCTCGATGCAGATTCTGCGAGAGTCATTTTCGTCTTTCATATCTTTCTCTCTCTTTGTTTTTTTTTATATTTTATTTTCGAACTGTAATGATGTCCTTTTCCAATGAAACATTACATGCTGCTACTTTTTAATTTGTACTCTTTTTGGTGAGACTGTCACTGTCTGTCACCTGTCTATCTATGCATTTCGAAACTTTCTCCCAAGGATCTTTTATGCCTACCACTGAGCAAGTAATCACTAGGTACGAAGTAGGTACGTTTATAAGGTCCTTGCTTTCTCCTTCTAGGGGTGACACCCGTGCCTGAGATGCTACCATTGTTTTGAAATACATTTCCAAATGGCGTATCTGCGGGGCTACAGATAAAGATCGTGTCTCGATCTCGAATGCTATGGGCGTTGTAGCGAAAAGACCTTCTATGTGACAGTCTGACTGAAAATAAGAAATTATTCTAAGGTCGACGAAAATTGCGCCTATAAGTGTCTCAAAAACTGTCATGTCTAAAAGATGACAGTGTATGCGTCCTAAAAACCTATCTATTACCTACCTATTTACTATTTATTACACGTACGTTTGCCTGTATTTTTTCCCAGTTTATGTTACATTTGTTGCATTGTGTGGAAAATATATCTGTTTCTTTCTTTCCAAAAATCTCAAATGTTAGGTATCTAAAACAACATAATACGTTCATAATTACAAATATACTACAATGGAATGTTATACTCTTATTAATGCAAAAGATTTTCACGTTTTTACGAAACCGACTTTCGCTGTGCTTTCGGCCACAATGTAAATATTTATACTGGCAACCTGAGGTCTTCACTGGCATAGCAGGCATACATACAATACGTAGGTATAGTGTTTCCGGTAGTAACCAGACATGGAGGAATAGTGTAGGGAGTACCCTACTAAGAAGTATCTTATAGGGTACTATTCATTCCCTTTAATGTCAGAGTTCGAAATGGATAAGTCACTGCTGCACATGCGATATAAAAACAGTATTATTCTGTTTATTTTGTGATTTGCGTTCCAGCCCTCTCTTTGTAATGACAAACTTTACGATTGGAAGCTCGTTAGTATGGAATTCAAAGCCGTGAAGCAGTGTTTTTATTACTTATAAGTAATTTTATAGGTACTAGGTACATTTGCTAAGGAAAAATTACCAACTTTTGTTTTGCAACAGTATTTCTATTTAGGTCTAGTCTCATAAAAAGTACTTCGTGATAAAATTTTGGAATCAAACTTGTAGAGACGTCAGGTCAGGAAATAGTTAGCAGATTTTAATAAATCTAGATTTGATGTTTACCCCTGAAAACCGCCATATATACCAAATTTCAGCGAAATCGTTAGATCCGTTTCCGAGATCACAGAAATAAACTGATAATGTATGTACAATTATTGCTCGTTTAAAGGTATAAGATAATTACTGGCGATGCTACGTGTAGTGCATATTTAAAATACCACCTCTATATCATCAAAACTGCACCAATCCAGATGTTTATATTTTGTTGTGATTCTTATTGAAGTAATAATGGTTTAATAAAGGGGAGACAAAAGTAATAACAGGGTATTAATACCCAAAACAAGCAATAAGCGTCGGCATAAGGTTTAATAATGGTTTGAATCAACAGACCCGGCATTTGATTGCAGACACAATTTGTCCTTATACCCTAAACCGTGAAATAAGTATGAAATATTACTATCTATATCACTACATAGTATAAAACAAAGTCGCTTTTTCTGTCCCTATGTCCCTCCCTTTGTACGCTTAAATCTTTAAAACTACGCAACGGATTTTGATGCGGTTTTTACACGCTTTATATTAGCTTCACTTGTAAGTAACTATGTATGTAAGAAAATCTTGGAATCTTAATTTGACCCACTTCCCGGTCTTCGATTAGGATGAAATTTTGCACACGCTCTGAGTTCTGATGACAATACATGACTAGCTAAGAAACGTCATTACGAATCCAATATGGCGGCCTCCCCATTATATGTATGAAAAAAATCTTGGAATCTTAATTTGACCCACTTCCCGGTCTTCGATTAAGATAAAATTTTGCACACGCTCTGAGTTTTGATGACAATACATGACTAGCTAAGAAACGTCATTACGAATCCAATATGGCGGCCTCCCCATTATATGTATGAAAAAAATCTTGGAATCTTAATTTGACCCACTTCCCGGTCTTCGATTAGTATGAAATTTTGCACACGCTCTGAGTTTTGATGACAATACATGACTAGGTAAGAAACGTCATTACAAATCCAATATGGCGGCCTCCCTAAGATGGCGAACTGGCTGTTTGAAATACACCCCCATGATATGGGTATCAAATGAAAGGGTTTGCTGTCAGGAATACGAAAAAAAAAGTCACGTAATTAAATCCAATATGACGGACGTCCAAGATGGCGGACAGGAAGCGTGTTTTTTAGTTTTTTAAACTATGTATTATAATTATTTTTAATAGATAGAGTGATTCAAGAGGAAGTTTTATATGTATAATACATGCATAATATGCTTAAGGATAACCCACAATAACCATTTTCCCGTGCGGAGCCGGGGCGGGTCGCTAGTCTACTATAAAATGGTACTAACCACGATTGCGTCTGAAATTACCTTATTAATTACAAATCACTATTCATATTCGTTAACAGCTCATATGTCCCCCCTGAGGGGCTCGAGCCTACCCTTCACTCACGGTACAAGTTCGCCTATTCTTCATTACGATGCGATCTACTTTGCATACCGCTCCCTTTGCGCATTTTTTATTTCTATCTGTTTACTTTAACTACCCAATACCTAATTTACATTTTTATAAATACTTCGAATAAGTCCTAAAATGTTATTTTAAAGTGGAAATTTTGAAAGTCCTATTTTCCTTACTGATGTTGGTTAGAGCTCTGGCAAACATCCATCAAGAGCTTTGTAAAAACTGAAGCCAAGAAAGAAATTGGAGAGGCGTTTAATTCACAGTAAGCGACAAAATAGCGTCATATTTTATAGGTCGTTTCTCGTTTAATTGGCGTCGTAAAACTCAGATCTGTGCCTCTGACAGCCTTCGTCCTCTTTGCGAAGAAATCACGAATAAGATTGGTTTGAAAATAAGATTTTATTTATCTATTGACCCAATTTATTTTCCGCGAACCTTTAAAGATGGCGGTTATTTATTTTCGTTACCCATTAACCTGCTCTCAATAGTGTGCTGATCATTTATGTTAGGTAAGATAAAACGGTGGTTTCTTAGGAAAGCAAGCTTTATGTATTTTAGCACACTTCCACATTACAATAATAGGCGTTTGTCTTGCGGTTTCGCCGCCCGTATTTTGCTGTCATGTCAATAACAAAAATAATACATAGTTTAAAAAACTAAAAAAACACGCTTCCTGTCCGCCACCTTGGACGTCCGCCATATTGGATTTAAGTCACGTGACTTTTTTTTCGTATTCCTGACAGCAAACCCTTTCATTTGATACTCATATCATGGGGGTGGATTTCAAACAGCCAGTTCGCCATCTTAGGGAGGCCGCCATATTAGATTTGTAATGACGTTTCTTAGCTAGTCATGTATTGTCATCAGAACTCAGAGCGTGTGCAAAATTTCATCCTAATCGAAGACCGGGAAGTGGGTCAAATTAAGATTCCAAGATTTTTTTAGATACGATAATGGGGAGGCCACCATATTGGATTTGTAATGACGTTTCTTAGCTAGTCATGTATTGTCATCATAACTCAGAGCGTGTGCAAAATTTCATCCTAATCGAAGACCGGGAAGTGGGTCAAATTAAGATTCCAAGATTTTTTTAGATACAATAATGGGGAGGCCGCCATATTGGATTTGTAATGACGTTTCTTAGCTAGTCATGTATTGTCATCATAACTCAGAGCGTGTGCAAAATTTCATCCTAATCGAAGACCGGGAAGTGGGTCAAATTAAGATTCCAAGATTTTTTTAGATACAATAATGGGGAGGCCGCCATATTGGATTTGTGATGACGTTTCTTAGGTAGTCATGTATTGTCATCAGAACTCAGAGCGTGTGCAAAATTTTATCCTAATCGAAGACCGGGAAGTGGGTCAAAATAAGATTCCAAGATTTTCTTACATACATAGTTACTTACAAGTGAAGCTAATATAATATAAAGCGTGTAAAAATAACATATATATCCTATTTGATACCGCCCGCGCAGTTGTATGAATTCGGGTACATAATGTAATTTTGAGACTCTTCTTTATTATTACAGAAGATTGATAAAATATTTGTTACATTAGTTCTTTAATCAGCTGATCTCTTACTACCTTTGATTTATGAATATTTAGGCACCTAGAGATTTATTGGGTTTCTCCCAGTATTCTCAACAACACATGCTATGAATTACAGGTTTCCTATATACGATTTGAAAGTATAAAAAAACAATTGTATTAAAGAGCTGTTAACTTTTATGTTTCTAGAGCGTGAAGTCAATTGCATCTAATAGGAACAGAAGTGTGCCGAGAGTGCCTCCCTGCAGTAGCCGGGTGCAAAGCCCCATATCGTTCAGCTGTTCAGAGCTACTAGAATCTGGTACTAGTCAGGTCACTTATTGCATCTCAGATGCATTTTACGTCCAAACTGTAAGTATACTAGATATTTTTAAACTGGAATCTGGAAAGAGTGCAAAACTCCCAACGAAATTACATGGTATCTTTATAATGACTTAAGCCCCTATAAGGTAACTATGTCGATGGTGGAAATGTCAAAGGGCTTAAAGGACAAATCGTCATTTTACAGGAGAGCAGAAAAACGATTTTTATAGAAAAAAGTGCATAACTTTTTTGTTTTTAAAGCGATCAATTTGGTTTAGAGACCAAATTTTATATTTTTTTGAGCTGAACTGTATCCACGCTTTTAATTTAACCCAACTAGCTTAGTTTAAAAGATAGATGTCCTTTAAGTTTCGTACTTTTATGATCTTGTCCTTTAAAGCCAAAACAGACTAAGAAATTAAGAAGTGCTTTGGACTTAAAGGACTGCACTTAACATATTAAAAGGTCTTAAAGGACAATTGCGGTCTAACCATACAAAAAATCTGTCCTTTACACTGTATAAGCAGAATGTTTTAACTCGCCACCTGCTTGCTTATTGACCTCTTCATTGTTTCCAGTTCTATGAAAACCGAACCTTTTAGAACAGAATCTTTTTTTAGCGAATTGTTTACAACAATTATTACTATGTCACATTCTTCCTGATTCGTGATTTGACTATTATTAAGAACAGATCTTTCATAATGCAGTTTTCTGCTTTATCTCTTGGATTGTCCGTATGTACGTAGCTACATATTTGAGCCACTATAATTTATCCTGAGAGCCCTTCACGTGTTGCCGTCTTTATAAAATAAATAGAAAGCAAGCATTGATTACGGCACCACATGTCGTTGGTCTTTTGTTGGTCAGTTAATCAAGTTTCGGTATTCAACACCAGTCAACATTTCTTCCCATAGATCTTAACGTTAGCAAACGTACTGATTTGGTGACAATTTAGTACAGCTAATGCTATTCCACGAAGTGATAATGTTAGAATGGGGTACTTTTTTTACCATACAAGTGCTTTTATCTGAAAATTCAGCACATTTTAAGAGATGTTTGGTTCTTTTGTCCTAATTTAGTTGACCACAGTTTACTGTCATTAAAACATAATATATTTTATTTATTTTTTGTTAGTTTTTATTTCATGTATTTTTTGTAGTATTTTTTTTTAGATAAGCAAGGAATTTAAATTAATTTATTTAAAAACGCTGATATAATCGTTATCTTTTGGTTTTATGACCTGAAACCATTATATTATTACGATTGTTTGTTTGAAACCATATATTGTTGGGAATAAAATATCTCGAAAATGTTTGTGATTTATAGTTACAAAAAGTGATTAAATACAGGTAGGTACGCCATTCTATCCTGTCTTAACTTTCTTTTCTGATTTCAGCCTTAGCTCTTTACTGAAATTGTTTCTGCGGTAGCAGAGCTGTGTAGAAGGAGGTTTTGTAAAGTCGAATTTTAACGAAATAATCCAGTCTCAAGTGTAAAATGGGATAGTTCTGTACGTCACATATCACGCCTCCTGCACAAAAAGCAGGGAAAAGCTCAATTAAGGGTTGGACTTTCTGGTCTAGACACTATAATTATAAGTCACATATCATTAACTTCCTATGCTACGTGTCCTTTAAGCCTATACGTGTGAATACAAGATATGTGAGTTTGGGTCGTAAATATCCATAAATTACTAAGTTTAATTTCTTAATGTCCTTTAAGCATAAATAATTATATGAAACTGACCTATAATACCAAAAATCGAAAAAAGTGCATTTTTCAAAATTCTCTCCTAGCTCCATTATTTGACATAAAAAAATATCAAATATACAGATCGAAAGAGCTTGACGAGACGAATAGAACTGCATCAAAAAGTGATTTTCGTCAAAATGTCCTATAAGCCCTTTGACATTTCCACCATCGATGTGTTTTTGATTATTGATAAACTCAAGCGTTTATCCATAAAGAAAGGCTCATGGGGGCTCTCAAAGCAGGCTTTGCTTCCAAACATGCATTAGGGGTCAATGAAACTACCATTTGGACGATACTTTGAAAGAAATTTGATTACTCGTGTTAATTAAATATTGGAAGACTGTTTGAAATTTATCTCCGGCGAGTTAAAAACTCAATCAAAGTTCACAAGTTTTTCATTATGTTGTAATTGTACCAATTGTTTGCAGTTTTGTTTACAATTGGAAAGCCGAGAGCGTAGTCACTTTATATTTAGATTTTAGGTTCGTTAATGAATATTGTACTTTGGACTTGTTAAATATTTAGGACAGCGAGGAGTCAAATCGAAGTCGAAGTGACGAGACTGAACAATACAGTGAGTTAAACTTGATACATGAAGTTATGTAATAAAGCTGTATTGATTTTCTTTATAGATAAGTAATAAATAAAGTACTACGTAATAAAGTATCATCATTAGATCAGAATTTAAAAAAAAATTGGAAAGGAAACATAAATTCCAAATTTGAATAACCAATTCAGGTGATCAATGTGTATGTATAATATGTTACATTTAACCTGGAAATACTTGGGTTTTTTAAACAAGTGTGCCAAATTTTTTTAGGATAGGTATTTCCATAAATCAGGTTGTATTTAATATAAGGGAACAGTGCTTATTCCGTCCAAATCAGTTTAGCATTTATGAAATAAACATATTGTCATGGTTTGAATATTTGTCACTCAATTACGGAACAACGGTTGAATGGACTGGAATGAAATTGTTTCGAAATCTAGGTAAGTTAAGTTACTCGTATTACCCAGATGAACACACAATAGATGCTTTCCTCATCTAAAACTTGATATTCCCTTAGGAATGACCAGTGAAAATGAGATATGAAGCATGAATTTGTGTTTTTACATTAAAATTCTACGTATATTATGTTAAGTAATCCAGCGTTAGCCAGGTGTTCAACCCTGAATTAGCACAAGAACAAGCGTTAGCGAAGTGGACGCACTCTCGCATGATTTACGCAGTTTGGGAGTTTGTTTCAAAGTCACTTGGAGTTTCCCTTTGTGATAGCCCACAACCATATCAATACAAAACGGACTTTTGTTTCAAGGACATTAATTATTCGTAGTGTCAACCTGAGTGGAGCTTATTACACCTTGCTAAATTTAGCAACTTATTCGAACTAAATTGCTCTTGCAGTAATAATTACAATCAGAAGTGCCACCCAAACAATAATGTATTTCAAATCAATAAGCAAGGTGTAACTATCACTTAGCGGTTATAACTGTTATTCATGTCCACTGCTGGTCAAAGGCCTTCCCAAAGATCACCACATCGATCTGTCCTGCGCTGCCCGCATCCAGCGGCTTCCCGCGACCCTCGCCAGATCTTGTGAGGGGTCTGCTTACGTCACGCCTAGCCGCCTGGTGTGTAGTCGCCATTCAAGAACCTCTTTGCTACAATGGCTGTCTGTTCTACGCGCTACAGGGATTGAGTTTATTAGAGTGGTGATCGAAATCTTTGCAGGTTTGTAAATGTTCTCATTTATCGTTAAGTGTTAATTCTTTTGAAAATTATTTAAACAGCTCGTAATATATGTATCTTTTATATATTCTGAATAAAGGGCTCTACCCCAGAGTAGTGATATACCTACACGTCTAGGGGTGGTACAAGGAACCCTCAACCCGGCGTAGCGCGTTCATACAAAAACATCGTGAATCTTAAAAATATCTGCCAACGGATTATCTCCAAGTGAAAAATAACGATAAGATGTTGCCAGTCGTCTTACAATAATGAACGCCTTGGAAATTGTACGGAAAATGAAATTGGGTTAGTTGAATTTGTAAAGTATAAATATTCAAAGCGTTACATTAAATATTTTTTCTGTCTTCTCTACAGAGATGGCACTGCATCTAGGCAACAAAAAAAAACTTTAATTTTTTCCCAGAGATCTGATTGTGTGATTCTGAACCGCCATGTTATGGAAAACTTAGAACAGGAAATAAAATATCTCAGTCACGTATAGCTTTAAAGAGAAATTTATTTTTAATTTAAACTACTTTTTGTAATTATTTTAAAGTAAATGTGTTATTGAGACATAAAAAATAAACTAGTTTTTGTCTTTTTGGCTTGTCTGTTGTAAGAAGAGGTTGGTGTCTCTCTATTAAAAAGCCAACAGTAGTCTGAAAGCATTGCAGTGGTCCATTTTCCCTGATAACGCTCTTCTATTGAAGCAATATCTGGTGGAAACGCTCACCATGCTCATCGCTCACTGCACCTAGATTTACCTTAAAAAAATCTAGATGCGAGTGCAGAAAGTGCATCTTTAATGACATATTGCAACCCAATTCTTTATAAGCATCTAACATTTGATTTATAAGGATTTCATACTGAGGCGATCGTTTATTTCCTAAAAAGTTTTCTGTGATTTGATCGAATGCCAAACAAGCATTCTTTGTTTAAGGTCTAAATGAACAACGGATCTTTTATTAACTTCTTAACGTCAGGGCCAATAAAAATACCTTATTTTAGTTTTGCATCACTCAAAGCAGAAAATTTTTGGTTCAGAAATGTAAAGCCTAGGCCGTCCGTCTTTGTTCATAGCTTTTACAAAATTTTTGATCAGCCCTAATTTAATATGTAAAGGCGGCAAAAGTACTTTTTTTTGCTCTACTAATGGGTAGTTTTTTTTAATTTATTTTTTATTTGTGTCATAAGAAGTTCTCAGTGGCCAATATTGAGTTTTTAGGTTCTCGCCAACTCATAGGTTGACTAAAAGGCATCTTTATTGGTTTCCCATTGAACCAGTTCCTCAAATTCTTGTGCATATGTAACAGCACATAGGTAACCAATATTTGTCTTAGTTGTGAATGTCTAAAACAAAATATGCACGATAACACTACTTAATCAAAGGCGTTATACGTTTTTTTTATTCTTTGGGCTATAAACCGCAAATAAAACAAAATAAATCCGGAGAATTAACACAAAAGCGAAGCATGGTGAAAGAACTAAATGTATACTGACACTACAAAATATTATTTTGATCGTATGTAAGAAAAATTTAGAACTAGCCCTCTAAATTGATCAAAAAAAGTGATTTAAAAAGAAATTTAGAAATCTCCTATTCTATACGTGATTGAAATAAATTATTATTTTTCTGATACTAGATGCCTGATTATCTATAAAATATGCTATGAATTTTTCCCGGGAAAATTTGAGTGTTGCCTAGTCTAATCAAAATAAGAAAAACTGTTAACGCGGGCGGAGCCGTGGCGGAAAGCTAGTACTATAATAAAATGGAAGAATTGGCGTGTCTGTACATTGATTTGTTTTTCAAAAAACAGATTGACGTATTGTATTTGTATTGTATTGTATTGTAGGTGATAAAAGGAGTGTAGCTGAAACACAAAAATACAAGTTTTGAAAAAAGAAAGTCCGTCCGTCTGTCTGTCTGCCTGTCTGTCTGTTTGTACACGCTATAATCTCTGGAACTACAGGACGGATTTTAATGAAACTTTACAATGATAGGTATAGCTTATACATCAGAATAACGCATAGCTTTTTACAGCGGGAAAATACTTCTTTCCTACGGGAAAACCTGTTGATCCGCGCGGCGGTTGGTTAAAAGATAATGTTTTTTTTATTTATTCGAGAAAATCAACAGCTGCATACATAATATTACAGTTGAGTGGTAGCAAATTTTAAGTTTAGGTAGGGACTACTATTTGATATTCTGTGGTTTAGGTAGGTACATAAGAACACTGTTCATCAATCTACAGCTTATGTAAAATAACTTACAAGGAAGTAGTGGTACTTGAATAGCATGAGAATATTTGTAAGATATGAAACAAAATGTAGAAAAATAAAAACAACTGTAACTAGCACACGAAATAAAATAAACAAATATAAACTTTACTATTTACAAAGTGCAAAATAAAACTTTAATTTAATACGTATCATATACAAAATATCAACATTTTTACGACATAACTCGCTACAGTTTCATTGCGTGACAATTGGTACTTTATGTAGCCATATAAAAGTAAAAAAAACACGAAGAATATTACTGAACTCGAACTGTAAAATTTATTTGTGAGACGCGAGTCAAATATAAAATAAAATAGTTTATGAGTATTTTGTACAGGATAAGCTTAAGCTTTTTACTAAAGAATAATTTAAGTCATTGCTTGCTTAACCTATCGCGCAAATCCTGGTGTTAGACCACAAACGTTTACGACTGTTCGATTCCAAATTTTTGTAGTCGTCACGCCGTCGCTCGTATTTTTTCTAGTCAGCAGGATTCACTTGTGAAACCGTTACGATTGTGGCTAGTTACAGATATGAATAGGAAAAGACAGACAGAAAGAAAAAAGTAAATTATTTCTCACTACTATTCTCCCGTTACATTTCTAAAGCTTTCGAGTGTCATTAGACCTATTCTTATAAAATAAAAGTAACTATGAAGATTTAAAACGGGATATTTACCGTTGTATTTGTTTTGTGTGAGTGACCGATATTTGGATGCAGTTGCATGCACCATGATCACGGGACGACTGAAGAGAACTTGCGGGTGGTTGCTATGGGCAAACATATCTGTCTGTCTTTCTGTTGCGTTTACTAATGTTTGTATAACTCGACTCCTCCGAAGTTGTCGCATCACCGTTTTAAATCTTAATAGAAAAAGTATAAAACAAAAGTAATATGTGATCGAACACCATGGGTCTAAAGTCAACTCATTTCACATACCTACAAGAATTTGTACCGAAACAGCTTCCATTTATTTGAAATCAGTTAAATGTTATAGTATCACTTTTACCACTAGCTTTAAAGTAATCATAATAATGTCTCTAGCTTCAGAAGTAATAATTTGATTTTGTGGTCAAATACAGAAATGGTTCCTTTGACAAATGTGACCAGCAAAAATGGTTGAACCCGGAACGAGTCATTAGGTAAAAACGCCTAAAAGAAAAGTTTCCAGTGCATGACTTGCATAGAAATGTAAAGCTCTTTTGGACTAATTATTTTTGTTTCGGTGTTTACATTTGTAGAGACTACGATGGAAGATCAACCATTTAATAAAATATATATTTTTTAAACAATAGGTATATTTAATTAGCAATAAAATCATTACAAATAAACAACATTAATGAATTAGTAGTAAATAATCATAACAAATAATAACTGTCTAAAATTATAGTATTCTATTTTGTAATTGTCTTTATGGCTTACTTGAAACAACCATGTACTATAATTTACAAAAAGTATAATATTATTGACTATAATTTACAAGTAAATACATAATCTGCTAAAATTCGTCTATTTGGGAAAATTATATACTTTCATAGTACGTTTACGTTAGAGAACTTGGCTCTTTCTGTTTAGTTCCAATAAATTTCTTGGGGTCAATTTGGTTTACTTTTTTACTGTCCAGTCCTGCAATTAGCCTCTTCAACATTGCTATTGCTTTAGCCGGGTTCAACCCCTTGGGGCAGTCCAGCGAGCAGTTCATAATGGTGTGGCAGCGGAATGCTTTGAAATCGTCTCGGAGGTCTTGCAGCCTCGAATAGGTAGCTTCGTCGCGGGAGTCTATGATCCAGCGGTAGGCGTGCAGCAAGGAAGCTGGCCCCAGAAACCTGCGTCCGTTCCACCAGTAGCTCGGGCAAGAAGTCGAGCAACAACTGCAGAGCACGCATTCGTACAAACCCACCATTAGATCGTTCTCTTTCTGAGTTTGGGCTAATTGCATTTCTCCAACTTTGAAATTCCTATCGTTTCTAATTAAATAGGGTCTTATGTGGTCATACGAGTTGGTGAAATGAGTCATGTCAACCACCAAGTCCCTGACGACGTACATGTGCGGCAGTGGGTAGATCTTGATGGTCTTGGCGGGCGGTATCTTGCAGATGCAGGCGAGCACGTTGGAGCCCTGGATGTTGAGCGCACACGAGCCGCAGATGCCCTCGCGGCACGAGCGCCGGAACGTCAGCGTCGTGTCCATCTCCTTCAGTTTGATTAACGCGTCCAGCATCATTCTGCCACATTTGTTTACGTCAAGCTCATACGTTTGTATCTTCGGAGGGCCACCCTTGCCAAGTATTCCGCCGTAGCGGTACACTTTGAATATACGTGGATCTGGTGGTTTCTCTTCTTTTTTAGCCTCTTTTGAATCCTTTTTACAAGGCTCTGGCTTTTTCGATAAAATATTAGTCGTTACAAAATTTTTTGCTGGATATATGTTATTTAGCAAAATAATATTTTTAAAAACAACACTATTATTAAATAAGGCCATTTCGAAATTTGTAGAATAATAATTTTAAAAAACAGGGGAATTTGCTTTCCCCTATGATAACGAACAATTATGTAAGTTTACGTGTAGCATAGAGAAAAATTTCCAAAAACTGTCAAAATTAAGTTGACATCAATAAACATAGAGAACAAACTAAGCAGATTTTGTTCAAGTTAGATCAAAATACTGTGAGCTTGCTTTTACAGCTCCGATAAAGCGCGGGACTGTGAGTACACTAACTAAAGTACTTACGGATATACTGAAAATATTATATTCAAGATACTTAAATGGCGGCAATTTTATTTCTTTTTATCCATTTATTCACCCTTGTCAACTTTATTGGACTGTTGCTACCCTAGAGACTTTCCTAGAGATTTAAAAGAATTTCCCTTTTTCATTTTCCTTCAGACTGTTTCTTTTCTGAAAAATGAGTACTATTGTACCTTATTAAATTCATGAAGTCCACAAAGCATGACAATTTGGGGATATATTTAAGGACATTTAAAAAAAACTAACCACTTTTTATAAAACTTTTAAAGAATTATAACTGTTTAAAATACAAGCCAATCAGAAATTGTGTGCTCGTCCAAAATAAAATGAACAATGAGTTTTATGTGCACCTCGCGGATTGAAGATATAACGCTAAAAGCGGAATGGTGTTGGATTCATCGTTATAGAGAGAAGCCTAGAATATTAAGAAACCTAATTTTTAAATACTTTGAAATAGTCAAACTGGCCTGCAGGAAAAATTCTTGCAGTAACAAAATTGGTGAAACACTTCGCATTCAAAGAGTTGTACTGATCAAATCACTGATAATCTTAGTGTATAAAAAAAAGGTACTGATAATAAGTTGACGTTATTTCCAGGTAGCGCAATATTTTTTTCGAGCCCGTTTAAAATATAATATCGCGGTGTTCCGGTAAATGGGCGAGCGGCCTAGGTAATCTGAGTTTTACAGCTCCGATAAAGCGCGGGACGACCTATAAAATATGAGGCCGCGTATTGTGTTGCCGGCGAATACTGATATTAAAACGCCTCCTCATTCAAACACCATTTATAACAGGTACCTTTTTCTATTCCCTGCTGAATTTTTTGGCTTTACTTCGTTTATAAAAACAAGTCTGTATTGTTTGGAAATTGTAGCGTAATTTCATTATGTGTTTGTCTGTGTTCTGTGTTTGGATTTGGCTTAGGGAATTTGGGATACTTCTACTGTTATTTGCTTATATTTGTTTTAAACAAACTTCGAAGATTTTTTTTACCCTTAACCTGTCCAAACTCCAAATTATTAGTAAAAGTTATAAATAAATAATATCACTCATAATAAATACTTACCAACGTAAGCTGTGAGCGTAAGTAAAAAATAGCAACTATTATTTTTATCAAAAATTTAATAACAACGTTCGGAACAATTTTGTAAATTATGGAACATTATCAGAATCCAATAATCACGCTAAACCTGAATGTCGTAAAACAATTACAAAGCCCGGTGGTGTCATTAATTCCAAGAGTGATCTCGGTCTTTGAGCCTATTATATTCATTCACCTAAACCTGTATGGAAACATTTGGTGAAGAATGCTTTTGTTATAAATATTAATTATTTGGTGGCATTTAAAACCTTTAGTCTCCTAAACAATAGTGAAGGGATTGGAATTCAAAGCAATTATCTAAAGCGGCGCTTGACTTGAACTAGGGCAATGATTCTAAGAATGAATTAGTGTGTGTGTGTACAAATTACTGAGTTCTATGTGGTTCCCGGTTCAGAATTAAACACAATACTCAATAAAATGACATAAAGAAACAATACAAAAGAAAAGTTATTTCCGGAGAAATATCTGCATGTTTTACAAAAGAATTTACCACAAATTGCAATTGCAGTTGCCTGCATAGAAACAAAGTTGGAAAACCGACCATTTACCAAGGATCTTACATTTCAATTTACAATGTATGTTTAAGAGCTGCACTTGGGCATGAATTACTAGGTCCGGAGTTTATGACTGAGGTGTTAAAGATACGCTTGTTTCAGCACGTGGGAGGCTGTGGCCACACAAACAGGATGAGACCATCTTTGTTACACCATATGTAAGTAAAGCTTTGTCGTAGCAAACGAAAAGTGGACTTTGTTAAGTAAGTATATTATATCAAAATAGTATTGAAATACCTTCAGATTGTCAGATAGCGCAGTTTATTCATTTCGAAGAGCGTTTTTTAACCCTTTTTATCATAGCACTTTAGATTATTTTATATCTGGGCTAGGTAATGGTATGTAATAAAAATAGTTAAATTATATATTTCAGATTAAAGTAAAATATATCCATATAAATTGTATTTATTTTATTATGAGGAGCAAAGCGAGAACTTATAACTAAAATATGCACAGTCTAAGTTACACTTTAAAATTTTATTATTACAAAAAAAGAATATAGCCAGCTCTATTGAATTGACACACAAATGGTTTCTATTTGGTTAATATTGAAGTAAAAAAACAAAAAGGGACACTAACAATTAAAATTATTCCATACAACAATGGAATATTTTAAGACAAACAAAAGTAGAAGACCGAATTTATTTGTTTTTGTAAGAGTACCACTTAAAGCGCAGCCTTGTGTTAGCTGAATTTATATTTTGGCGTCAGTACTGGAGCTAATTGAGACTTTGTTTAAGACGATGTTTGTTCCAAATGTTTATTTCTACTTAGACTTAGCCAGCCACTTAAGTTTCGAAGATAGAACAGAACGAAAAAAATAAACATTTAGACAAAGTTAACTTGTGTGCTATTAATATCTACATAGAAAAGAAAATAACAAATAGGTAAAAAAATCAGCTGAAAAAAGTTTTTGGTTTCATTTCATTCACCACATTTTGATTTGGCCTGTTTAATAAATACAATACAAACATTACTTTTGACTGTAAGTATTCTCTTTGTCAATAATAGATCTAGGCTAAACACTCGGGATTCAGTGCATCAATAACTGAGCGCGCGCAGAGAGCTTAGTGTCCAAACAGAGAATTATTTATGAGGGCAACACCGATTTCATTCATTTTGGCCATGATTTTGGATTATTTTTTATTAAAATTAAGTTTTTTACAGTTGTGCAAAGTTTTTCTATTTATAGTACCGGTCACTCATACACTAACCTTTTCCAAAGGTTTTCTTAAATATTACCCATATATTTTATATTATTTATCCATATTTTCCTCTGGTGCAGTTTTGCCCTGGCCTAAGTAGCATTACTCTATTATCAACTGCGATTTTGTAGTCTCCAATCAGGAAGTTAGTCCGATAAAAAGTTACTGAGGTAATTTTGTGGAAAGCGGTCGAGTTAGATGATTGATGAAGCGAATAAAATTATGATGCTAACCATGACTGACAGGTACTCAGATCTTTAATCGAGATTTTCATCTGTTCGCTTTTATTTTACGCCAAAAATGTTACCTTTTTACCTTAGTTGCCGGAATTGACATCTTTGAAACTGAGCCCGCCGTACCCCGACAATGATGAATGAATGGAATGGCCTCAATACACGCATTATTGTAAATGCGTATTGCGTAACCTACAGTTTACAATCTCTCGACATATTAAACTGTGCTTTGGTTGCTTACAAGAAATGGCTACCTAATGGGTGGAACTTTTAGAACTAAGAGCCTGTTTTACATTTCATTTAATTTTTATTTTCACTTTGATATCATTTGTACATTCTCCTATTATTCTCTTTATATTTCGTGATTATTTATTATGTAAAAAAACTGGTCACGTACTGGTCGTCGTCTTTCGTAAAATATTTTGCTCAAATAAATTTAACTGTCTTAAGCATAAAACAGATTCAATTACCATTTTTCACAAAGGAAAAATGTACATGTTTATTTGTCATACTTATTATTATAAAAGTATAATAATGTAAAAGTTACATGGTAGATTACAATTCAAAGATAAAAAGGACTCCCGCCGCGCGCCGGCACAACTAAAGAGCTGAACCAGTAATATAATATCGATTCATCAAGTAATAAATCGGGGCTTTAACGGAATTCCTGGTTTTGCAAAGTGCCTGCGACACGGTAATAGATTCAGGGTAGTATCCGAGCATCATATATATAGGGTCTGATGTGCGAGGGAGAGGAGCGATCTGTCCACGTCACGTCGCGCTCCGATCGGCTCCTCTGCTACATGCTTGATGGATAGACAGTTTATAGAAAACAGTTGGCCACTTTAGAAGAACCACTTTTTTAGAATGTCACCATTACTATGAAAAAATGGACCATCTCATTAGCTGCCCATCTTGTCCTGTCACCTGCACGCGAAAGGACTTGATGAAAGCTACTGACGACGCTATTCGTGTGGCTGGTTTTTGGGCTGAGACTGTCTGAGTTTGCTGTCGACTCGAAAGGAAGAAGAAGAAGACCATTACTATACAGCGTGTAAGTGGCAGATTAGCAAAATTAAATACTGAAAGATAATTATGCTCAGTCTACAGTTTTGTTTGAGCAATATTACCAAATAAACTTTCTCAGAAACAAAAAAAATTTATTGAGCACTCTCATCCAATACCACATTTTATCCAACAGTTTGTTCAGTTGGTACAAGTAAAACTTCTTCTCGTTTCTGGGAAAATTTTTACTAGAAATCGATAGACACTTATACAACGTGAAATTTAACTTGTTTATCCGTAACTGACTGGTAGTGCACATGAAACTGAATGAATATGGGTTGAAATCTCGAAATTAAAATTCAACTTTACATATAAACTTCAGTCACGTGACCGGCTATGTTGTTTGATAAGTTGAATTTTATTTTGAGTTCTAAACTTAAGTTCCTTACGGAAAGTTGTTCAGTTAAGTGAGTACTACCACTATGTCGCGTATAAACAACCAGTTAAATTTCACGGTGTAGTAATATCTTTGTACAAATTTCAATTTATTCGTAAGCAATGTTCTAAATAGCCAATATGATAAACTTAAATCTGAACATATAATTATAAAACATTTGGGGCTGCCACCATTTATCTAAGGCCCTGTCCGCACTGCGATTTTTTTTCTACAATTCTGTAACACATGCAATAGTATGGGAGTGTTCGCACTGGCGCGGCGGTAAAAAATCCGCGCGGAAAAAAGATCTGTAAATTGATGCAAATTAAGCGCGATTTATTTCCACGCGAATGTTTTGTGCAATATGAAGAAGTATTGCTATGGCCGCACTGCGGAAAAAAAATCCGCGCGTTTCGCTCAGACATGCCACAGATCCTGCACTGACAGCGCTACTAGCAAGATGTAGCAGAAGTAGTCTAGTATTATCCGCATTTGACCAAACATCAAAGGTGATGAATGTATACTAAATCAGTTCGACGGCCCCGTATCCTAGTTGGTATGGTAGCACAGGGTCGCGGGTTCGAATCCCGCCCAGGGCAAAAATTCTACACTACACTATATATTTACGTATCTACATCAGCTGTCTGACACCCATAGCACCCCATAGTACGGCTACAGGCTCTACCTAGCTTAGGGTCAGATACTCGTATCATTAGATTATGTGAAAAAAGCAGTAAATTATCGTGTTTTCATTTTCTCATTTTGTTTTTTTGAATAACTTTTTACTGTATTTCGTAGTTCTTGATGTTTTATGTAAACAAACTTTCATATGTCTCAAGGCCGTAAGGAAGATGATTATTTAAAGCCTAAAGCTTGTATAAGTCCATGAAAGCAACTTAAAACCCTTCTTTATTAATGCGTTTTCCAGGATTAGATAATGTAGTTAGGAAGCGGGAGATTATCTCTAGGAAGCTGCCGCTGTAATAACATGTTTCTTGCTCCTTTGTGCTCCATATTGCACTGCCGGTCTGAAATGTGATGTAGCTACTGCAGTTTGTATAGCCTACTAGCTTTGTAAGAAATAGAAAATGATGGCAATGGAATTTGTTCATAGTTAACATACCCGGTGACGGCCTCGTAGCCTAGTTGGTAGTACATCTGCCTACGAAGCACAAGGTCGCGGGTTCGAATCCCGCCCAGGGCAAACATTCGTGTGATGAGCACTTGTGTTTGCCTTGTGTTTGGATGTTGTATATTTATAATGTAATGTATAACAGCTGTCTGACACCCATAGTACAGGCTCTGCCTAGTTTGGGGTCAGATGGCCGTGTGTGAGATGTCCCTCATATTTATATATTTATTTTTTATACCTATTAGGTTACTCGGAAGAAGCAGCTTACGATGCTTTGCGCTTGTTTTATTATCTTTTTTGTGTCATAATAAGCAGAGCAGCTACTCGCGGGGCGTGTAATCCGAAAACAAAATACACTGATGTTTGATCATACCGACGTTTTCAGAGAATGAAAGCAACGAACATACTCTTCCGCGCTATTGAGACACTCCTCTTAACACTCCTTACAACTTTTATCTAAAAGCATCTCGTTAATTATCTATTTAAATAAAAGTTTATTGTTTACATGAACAACTGAAGTATAACTACGCAGCTACGTGAAGAGATGTGGTGCGGAATTGTTGTAATTTTTCTTTCCGTAGACTTTTCTCCACATGAGTTTGAAATATTTACTTATATAACTAACATTCTTTGGAGTGCGATTATAAATTAACATATCTTTAACTATTAACTTATAATATCTTTTATTGAACAAAACTCCCTGTCTATACTTAATACTTCCCACACAATGGATAAAGTTAGTTTTATATAATTTTGAAAAGTGTGGGCGAGCACAGCACTTCATCTAGTCTATTTAGATCTATCTACTGGGAATATCTATTTTCATGTTCATAATGTTAGAACAGCAGTAGGTTCTATAGTAGGTAAACCTTGAAACCCACACAATGAGCAAGCAAGCAGTGATATGTTAAACTTGAATATCTGTGCTATTTTCTTTTGAATATTTACGTAAAAGCTAAAAGAAAAGTGTTAACATTCCCATGTTTACATTGAAACACATTTCCATACTCAGTTTCTTGTTTAAGAATTTTCAGAAGGCTTTCCCGAGTTGGCCAATGACTTACCTAATCATTTGAAAAATATATAACGAAGTCATATTTCAGAAGGTGTGTGTGAAGCTGTATAGCTTCTGTCTAACCGTAATAACCGTTATATAAGTCATTATTAAATACAATACTTACAATAAATTCCTGATGGCAGGATGATTTTTGGAAATAGATGTCAAAATAAATATTCTTATTATTAATTTAAGTATGTTTCAGCACCACAAATACGAATGTAATACAAGTTGGCAAAATAAAACCGGAAAACCAAAACTCATACATTCTTTTCAGAAGCATAATGGGAATGACATTGTTAGCAACGCGCAGGGAGAGCGAACAATAATGGCGTTCCAAACAATGTTGGCCTGTAATGAAATAGAAGAGGCTTTTTCATAAGTGGCGTGAGGGTGCACTTTTGCCTTCGAGAGAATGCGTGTCAATGTGTGACGTCACGATGCCATGTGACTATGCATTTTACGAACCACTGTTTGAAAGCTCTCAATGTTTTTTACTCATATTGAGAGGACTCTGAAAACATATTTAAAGAAAACAGAATGAGTAATTAGTCTGTAAATACCTGTGTGGTTCAGTGTCGGTAAAGATGCTATAATAAATTGTATCATTCTAAATATTTCTTCAAATGAATATAATTTCTCATGCATGGTACCTATATACACTACTTCTAAAACTTATGTTGACTTTATATTCAAGCAAATATGTACTTCTACTGATTTATTTTATTTAAAGGTTTTCCAACAAATATAATACTGATTGATATATTTTTTCTATATGAAAGGTTTCCTGTGACACACAGAGTAATCGGGAAAATGTCACTGCCAAATATACCTATTTAGTTGTGTCTTGACGCGCGCCTCTATTATGTTCTACTAATTTTCGAGGTTTTGACAAACTGTATGAAAGTCAAATATAGACTCGTGGGCTAACAGGCGTGCGGGGCAGCGGCGCGGAAGCATCACGCGCGCGGCTGAGCTCAAACAACGGAGTTACCGCGATCTGCCGTGGGCGGGAACAGGTGGGGCGAATATCCAAGCCACCAAAAATATTACAAAAACAGGTACAGATGTTCTAAAAGAGTCCACATGGGAGTCTATATGCAACCTGTCAGATGGAAAGCGAAAGCAATCCGTATTGCAATTTATATACATTCAAATCGTCCCGCTTCGGTAGGGCGAGCTCTATTGCTAGGTTTTTTTTTACTATTGTGATTTTGTGATATTCAGTCGATTGCGACCACCAGCACCAGTTTATATATTTTTTTAGTGACATAATCAAAATACAGCGTCGATGCAAATTCATTAACAGCCGCAGTGTGATGAATGCAATTAAAATTAGTCCATTTCATAATCATACGTATCGATACCAAAACCAGACATCGCTTTTATATAACATAAAATTAAGTCAGTCTTTACGTATTCTAATAGGTACTTATGGAATAAACAAAAATGTATAAATATACCCGAGGGTACTCGCTCGTCCTGATTATTAATTATAACTTATTACTTTATACTCTGCTCGAAGCTTATACTTGATATAAGTTTGAATCTCTTTTCCCTGACTTTTGCATTTTTATAAAATTAGCAAGCATATTTAGCAAAATTATTTGGACTTCAATACTTTTAGTAAGTTTAACAGGCAACCTCTCTCCCGAAAGTTCGCTGTCAATGTTTGTTTAATTTACTTTATTGTTGTTTTAATGTAAATCCAGACCTAGAGCATTGAGCTTAAGTGCAGTCAAACGTAATTTAGTTCGAACTTGACTTTTCAATCGATATTAATTCCTTTCTATTTGTCAATTATTTTGTGTTTGTGTAAAGTAGGTTGTCTACAATATTTTAATTATTTTCGTGGTCACCAGCATCAACGTAAGCATTTACTTTCTAAAATATAAATTAAAGAGAAAACCTTAATGGGTGTGACATATGTACTTACTTATAATTATTTATCTAACAGTAATAGTAATTCTTAATAACTATACATTTTTTTAAAGGCCTTACTTTGTAAATCCATACAAAAATCTTAGATATTTATTATGTTTTGTTACAAAAATGTGTGGTCCCGATATAATCAATGTTATTCTGCCAGACAAGTTAAACAAAAGGAGAACAAACTCTTCTATCTCAGAGTAATCGTTATTTTATATAATGTATCTCATAAATATTAGCAACAGAGTTTATTTTGTATCGTAACAGGTATAATACAAAAACCTTTGGTAATTTAGCCTCGTGCCACATTTTTTGTCACACGTATATTATGTGATATAAAATTTGGCAAGATCAATACAGACGCGCTATACCTTTCCAATCGGATTAAGTTTTTATTTTTGTAAAAGTAAGTTTAACAGTATTCTATAAAGTTCATATTTATGAAAATGGTATCTTTATACACATTATTATGGTCATGAAGGAAAAAAAAATCCACGCCCAATTGGTTTTTCTTCCTTCATGCATATGGTATATTCTATTCTAGGTTGTCAGCTTTAGGTTGGTCAGCTATTGGTACATCACTCCTATTGCTATCTTTGAGAATATGTGAAGAGATTGAAATCAATTCTGTTTGATTCTGTGGCTGATTGTGAAACGGCGCTGAGTCCTTACTCGTACCAGACCAGTGCCATCGCTCAGCAATTGATCGGTCTCTAATCTAACTTCTGATAGTTGCTTGCTTGCTTTTCGCGTGGGTTTCTAGGTTAACCTACCTCACTGTGAGGTAGGTTCATATAGTTATTCCATTGCTAGGATTAAAATACTTTAAATTGTATTATCTTATCTTATCTAGCCTAAACTGTTCCACTGCTGGACAAAGACCTCCCTCTTTTTCTTCCACTGCTCCCTGTCCTGAGCTACTTCTGGCCAGTCTTTCAAGTAGCTATCAAGCTCGTCCCGCCATCTCCTTCGCGGCCGTCCACGTCTACGCCTATTGGTTGGTGGGTTCCAAACCGTGGTTTCTTTTGCCCATAGGTCTTGAGGCATGCGGCAGACGTGTCCGGCCCAGTCCCACTTAAGTTTGGCAGCAACCTGGGTGGCGTCAGCAATCTGAGTCCTGGACCGCAGTATACCATTTCTGACTCGATCACTCAATTTCAGACCTAGCATACTGCGCTCCATGGCTCTCTGGCATACAGAAAGTAAAGTAATTGTATTATATTGTACTAAAATTTGATTTATGGATATCGGATAATCGGATAGTCGTTAAAAAAAACATGGGAAGATTATACATATAAATTAAGATAAATAGTTATTTCTTTCATTTGTATTTTTACTAGTTTTAGCAAACCACAGAAATGTTCTTCAATTGGCAGTCAGATGAATCTCGAACATGCCTAAGTCGTAAACGGCTCAGGAAATACTGAAAGACATACTCAGTCACTAAAAGTTTATCAAAAAAACTACTCGGAGACGAAAAAAAAAAAATTTCTCCAGACAAATTGCGCTTGAAGTGATTGTTTTGTATTTAAGACTTAATTTTTTTTAATAACTGTTACTTAATTATGGATTTCTACAAAAATATACAATAAAATTATTATAATACGAATACAATTTAATTCATGCTGTTCCGGGAATCCAATAAGTTGGTCGATCTAATTGGAAATCGGGTACTTCAGGTTCACGGAACACAAATGGAAGCGCGAACCTCGTGATTGGATCGGAAGTTTGATTAGAAACTAAGTATTTATGGGAATTTTCTGCCATAACACTCAATCGAGGCATGGATTTAATTGGATTTTTTCAATAATACCGTTCTTGTGGCGATTACTTACAAAGACTAAAGCGTGTCCTTAATATGGGTATTAATATTTTATTTCATTATATTATTATTAAATTATTTATTTCATTTCTATCGGTTGGTTTAATTTACAAGGCTACTGAAACATTTTTTTTGTAATTGCCAGAGATATTTGCAAAGAAGACATCAAAAAGTACCCAGAAAATAATAACATAAAATTATGCATGCTTTTATTTATGAGAAAGAAAGTTTCCATCTTAAAAGTAAATATATTTTAATTCAATACAGAATAGATAAGATATATCTTGTAATTTTTATTGAGATCAAAAAGAAAGAAGTTAGGTACTACAATAGGTAGGTATTAAAATATTTCTCATTGTGCAAATTTTATAAATAGGTACCACCTTTAGTATTTGGCAAAGAAGGGTTTCTCACGAAATTATTATGCGCAAACTATTACTGAACATTTTTTCCAGTGCGTTGACCCGTTAGCTCCATTAGGACAGTAATTTGGTTGAATCTGCCGTTAGCTTATTACGGGAACACCCAAAAATTACGAATTACTTATTCCCGAATTTGAAAATACTGAATTTGAAAACTACGAAATATTGTAATTTCGAATTTTTTAAATAACGAATTATAAAAATTACGAAATTTTAAATTCCTAATATTATAATCACGAAGATTTGTTATTCCGATTGTTAAATATACGAATGTTAAAAATTACGAATACTTTATTATACGAAAAATAAAATACCGATCTTTTATAATCACGAAAAATTCAAATTCCGATCGGAAATGTAATAATTCGTGATTTAGAAAAAAGCTTAACAAAGTTCAAGGTTGCAAAAAAATAGTACCCGAATATAATAGGTTAAAGTACCTGATTAGTTCTGGTTTTATAGTTTAGGATGTATGTAAGGATTATTGTCAAAAATACAACAGGAGCGGGTGCGAGCGAAGCGAGCACGGGACTCCTGGGCACCCCGACACGGATAGGTTAGGTTCGAAGGGTATGGCAGAAAGGAGCGCGGCGAGCGGAGCGAGCCCGCTCGTTCTGCCATACCCTTCGGGGTTAGGTTGACATGAATGCATGCCTGCTTGCATGCATGCATGCTTGAATGCACGCTTGCTTGCGCGCTTATTTGCACGCTTGCTTGCATGCTTGCTTGCTTGCTTGCTTGCATGCTTGCTTGCTTGCTTGCATGCTTGCTTGCTTGCTTGCTTGCTTGCTTGCTTGCTTGCTTGCTTGCTTGCTTGCTTGCTTGCTTGCTTGCTTGCTTGCTTGCTTGCTTGCTTGCTTGCTTGCACGCTTACGGCAAGCAGCCGGCGTTTAATAATATTTCTTAATATTTGATTACTTGTAAGTTAAATTCGATTTTGATTTTCGGAATATTAAAACTTCGGGATTCGTAATTTTGAATATTCGATATACTAAAAAATCGTACATTTGAAACATCGAAATTATAATATTCGGAAAATTTACTATCGTATTTGTAATAAATCGGTTGTTTGAAATTTCGTTAATTAACTATTCGTCATTCTCACTATTCGGAAATTTTAAATTCGGAATTGTGAATCATTCGGAAGTATGAAATTCGGAATTTTAATAATCGTCATTTTCAAATTCGTAAATAAATGATTCGGAATTATGTAGTGTACTCGCTTATTACGACAACACCTAGGTGTAGTAGTCGTAAAGCCGCTCTACATCTGCGGCCTAGTGGCTCTGATTGTGGCTATTAGCAAATAGAGTCGTAAAATGCGACTCAGTTCCGATGCTGAGAACTCGTGGAACCACTGTTCCAAATTTAAGACTGTTGTTTGTAATTGTATAAGTAATTTTTCTTATTAAAACATGCTCTAGTATGATTTCAAACATAAGATTATGATTAATGTGTCCGTGTTAGAACAGATAATTAAAGAGGTATTCAGTTTCTTCGTAAATATATGTTACAGAGTAGAGGTGTTTTTAAGAAGCTAAAGCTAGAGTAAAACAAATATATTTACTTGATAATAAACTAATGCATATATTATAATAAATTATGAAGTGGGTTCATTTATAAACTCACTCGGTAAAGCGTTAATTACTTTTTAGGAAAGTCGAAAAAATAAAAGTAGCCAATGAAAATATTTGTTATTTAAAAATTATTTGTCTCTATGGTCCTATGTAAATTATTCCGATAAAACCCGGTCTAGATAAATAAAGTAGGCAGGCGCGTGAATAAATATGAATACCAGTAATGAGGCAATCCCATAGGTCTAAAGATAATTATCAGCTCTAAATTACAATTTATTCGGGTGGAAAATGCGCAGAAGATTTAGCGAAACATTAAAAACAAACCAACCGTGGCACTGATTCTTTTTCGACATCCACCCTTTTCACGCATTTAAGGACGAAAAGGGACAGGAGATTGTCAGTTTAATTTTAGAAATATCAAACATAAATTTGTAGTACCGAAAACTCTAGTTTAGGGTGCATGCAAAAACATCTGACTCAAAATCTGACCTACATTAGTTTTACAGATAATTTATTCAAATAAAAGACTTGCGGTTATTTACTTGGCGACAGTAATTAGTGTTATAGGTATATAAGTACAATCAGTACTTTAACAGTTGTGCTCTTATTAGTATTTATTCAAAGTCAAAGTAAAAGTAAACTAAATAATAATATCCGAGCGCTAACATTTATTTCACGAAATTCAAGATTTGAACTTTGAAACCACACACGAAACAGATAATCACAAAAATACCTTTTTACTGTTTATTTTGGTGCTGTCGGATAAGTACTCTTATACTCGTGTTGCAAAGTCAAAGCTTACCGACATTATCCAATTTAACGTACATAGTACTTGTATTGTAGCATATCAAAGGCGATATTGTTACTGACGTGTTTCATTGGCATTGAAAAAAGCTATTACCTTTCAGCGAGAACTGCCGCGTAAAGACTAGGCTATGATATGAACGTTATATAGAGACATTACACGGATAATTCAACAACTAGAAGAATAAAAATGTTCGATACCTCGTCTTCCAATATGTATATTAAGGTGAACTTAAGGACAAAGAATAACAAGGCGGGGGCAGGCAAGCCCTTGCCACCGAAGAAAATAATAGTACTACCATTGCTTGTCACGGAAAGTCACTAGCTATGAAGGGAAATAATTACTGACTGTCATGGGAAGCTACTAGATGTGGGCAAGCTACAGCCATAGAAAAATAACAACCGCAAAAATCTAAGAATGTTCACAGAAATATAGTCAAAAGGCTGAAAAGCAGAGCTCTAATTGACTCTTATGAAAACAAATGCATGCAGGAATTTGCAAAAAAAAATACTCCCGGAAATCGGAAGCAACAAAAAAAGTTCATAGAAACCGTCGAGTTAAAATGACTGTATGGCAATATAGATTTGTAGGTTTCGTTTACGATATGAGATTTGTTTGGGAAAAATCCTCAAAATCTTGGACTGGGCACTTGTACTCGAGAAAGGACTTCCTTTCAGTATTTTGGCAAGCCATCGCTCACACCCTGTATAGTGTATTGTCAGTACTACAGTAACTTCAGTAGTAAGTACTATCGGAAAAGAGTAAGCCGAAAGCAAAAACTAAGACCACGTCCGACAAAATGTTTGGAAATAATACTCTTTTATAGATAAGCAATATCCAGGCCCAAAGCAAACACGATTGCTCAACGCCTTAATACGCCATTACATTGCGACCTTCACAGGCTTTCTACTTGCTACCTACTCTGCTAGGCAATGGAGGAGATTTTATTGTTTAAATCAAGGATTAAGATAGGAATGACAAAAAAATTCAAATATTTATTTATTCCTTTATTAATTATTTTCTTAAAAGTCAACATAAAGCATAAAATGGAAGCATAACATTACAAGTGTACAAATAAAGGAGTTTTAATTCCTGTCGTAAATAGTCTGTTTGAGCTGAGCCGAGCATTGTTTCGCTAACGCGCACAGTTTACGCGCTCCTTAAATCCGGTCGTAAACCCTGAGCCGTGTTCGTGCGCGCTCGCAAGTAATTGATTCGTCTTTGCGCACTTTGTTGACGGTTGCGATTCTTTTAAATAAAAGAAGATGAAGGCACTTCACGCTAGTAGCCAGGGTAGGCTCAAGCCCGTCGGTGGGGACACATGGGGACTATGACGTAAGATTTATGAAAAATACTAGCTCTGCTCCGCAGTTACGGCCACAAATTTTTCATGTTAAAATTAGATATTTTGTATGGTAAAAATATTTATCACCATGCAGTTTTTTTAACGTGACCCGCTTTTTCCGTTTTCGGGATGGTTCCGAAAGTTCCAAACTATACCCGATCGATATTTCAGAATATTTTAGAAAATCTGTCTAGTCTACTTTATGTTTTGAAATACTCTAGAATGATCTGAACATACATTAATTCATATATACACGCTCTTTCCCTGTTTTACAAATTCCTATGGGTGGAATCTTCTCGACGTTTTAAAAGAGAATGGGTAATAGCGTACCCAGAAACAACGGTAATTGTAGCATTATGAAATATGTCGGTTTTTATTGCCCGTATGGAGTACTTTAATATTATTGATCTCAACTACAATCCTATTTCTAAAACATACCCTGATTTAAATCAATGCGCATTAAGAATTCATGGAAAAATAAATAAATAACAATGAAAATTCGGTTTTTCTAATGGACATATCTTTTTTCTCCAATTGAATTCAGACATTCTGTCTTGGGTTGATCAAACTACTCCATTAGGGTTACAAAACCCGACATATCTCATAATGCTACAGTAATTATTATTTTTTGGGTACGGGGCCCAAACAAAATTACCCATTATCCTTTATATCTACAAATGCAAGTCTTTCAGGTAAAAAGGGGAAATTTATTTACAGATGGACGTTACCGCACAAGTTTTACTCGTTTTACTACCAGTAGTAAGATAGGAAATTCATTTACCCGTTTTAACTTTCCCAGTGCCCTGCGGCCATTTTTCTAATCTGTGCCAAATTTACCTTACCTGAACTCCTTTCTGAATTTCAGTGTCACATACATCATCAGTTTTCTTTTAAAAGGTTTGGTTTTTGGTTAGATAACACAAAACTGTTCGGTTTATTCATAGTGAGGTAGTATTATTGCCACGTTACTTTGTTATTCTACGCAGTTGCACATGAAAATTAAACTATATTCATGAATAATAATTGTATTTTGTGTTTATACATTCTCGCTATTTGAGGGCGCAGTAAAAATACATCACTATGTTAGTTCTTAGAGCTCTGCACACTCTACTAGTTATTTATATAGTGAGTAGTGAAAGTAAGTGTTTAAACAATATTTTAGTGGGTTTTATGGTATGTATTTGTATAATATTGAATTGTTTTAAATGACGACGCCCGACACGGTTGCCAAATTATTAATTCCCTTTAATATTGATCCAACACTGGTGATTTTAATAATATTATTAACATTGCAGTTATGTTTAATACATTGAGTTAATATTTAATGAATAAAAGTAATAATAGCATTAATTTCATGTGACGTAATTTGCTTGCTCAGACGTCGTCGTCGTGGTGGTAATCGTCGCTTTTTTTTAAAGATTCAACGGAAAAATTGGGGTGTGATGAAATACGGTTTATAGTTGACCGACATAACTTCATACGAACAATGCTCACCAGGGGCAGGGTTCTGAAACAACCTGCAGCCATCAACATGACCAAACTGGTGAGTCATTATTATATTTTTTATAAAAGAGCATGGTGGACTACATCTTAGACGTCCGTCTCTTTACTAAAATTGTAAATTAACACTTTGTCTATTGACAATAATTATTCTGTTCCACTTTATATTGCTCTAGGTTTCCGCCGCGGCTTCGCCCGCGTTAACAGTTTTTCCCGTGGGAATGAGGCATTTTCCCGCGATAAAGGTAACCTATGTTACTCAGGGTGAATGTAGCTTTCTAATGGTGAAAGATTTTTTGAAATCGGTTCTGTAGTTTTTGAGTTTATTCATTACAAACATACACACACACACACACACACACACACACACACACACACAAACACACACAAAAATACAAATCTTTCCTCTTTATAATATTTGTATGATTGGAAGATGATTTTAGATGATTGAAAGTCATATTATTATATATTTTTAGCAATTACAAAACAATGAATGATGATGATAACGATACAAGTTAGTTACTCTGTGTGTTCAGATACTTCTGTAAGTAGATAGATAGATAGATAGAAAACACTTTATTGATACACAAAACACAGGCACCTCATAACAAACACAAAACCTATAAGGTAGTACAAAACAGATAATACACCAGTGACAAAATTATTGAAACACAAAACATGGGAAAAATATGATAACAAAACAAAACAAGGAGGCATAATGGAGACACACTAACTAAAAACACATGATCCGACATAGCACCTGCATTCACGCATCAACGCGGCGCTGACATGGCGCTGACTCGGCATATGCTGTAGTAGTTAGTGTAACGCTGATATTCTGCCAGAACCTATGTGTGCGATGTGAGTTCCAAGAACTAGTTTTTTCGCCCATACACTTATATGCACTATTTCTCCCTTTTGCTTTATGTAATTTAAATATTACCTATAAAGTTGAATTCTATTCTTTCACAAATACTTTTACACACCGCCTAAAATGTAAAACTGGGGAGGCCTGATGACCCGAATCACAGGTTTACACCCATCTTAAGCATCAGTCTCCCACAATTTTTGTGACATAATATGTTATGCCTGCTTTATAAACTAAAAAATTGTGAGAGTAAGAAATAATTACTTATTATTATTATTTGTTTAATGAAAAGTTTCTCTACATTGTTATTCATATTTTTTAAATTCTGCAATTTGATACTGTGATGTAACTTCTTTGCAGTCATGGGATAACGAGTTGGCAGAGAAAGCCAGCGGTTGGGCAAAAAAATTGAGTTTAGAAAAATTACGCTTTCGGAAGTTAAGACATAACCACGACCGAACAATCCGTAAGTACTGTCTGTCTGATAGGAAATAAGGGTCTGAATTTGATTGTTGAAGAGAGGCATATCGTGTGACAAGTTACAAGAGTGCTTTTCCTATCTTTTTTATCATACATCAATACCACCCTGAATTCAGGGCACCTTGGTGGGGATATATTTAGCTGTTAGCATACGTTCATAGATATATTTGTAATCTACTCGTGATGCCTTTTCTCTTTTGATGCTCCTCATAGGAACGTTTTTTTTTGGCGGCCATTTTTGATACCTAATAGCGATTTTTGACTGATTTTGATTTCGTTTAAACAAATTTATCTGCCTGACCAAACCCACCAATTAACTTCTACTTCAAACTTAATACATTATATACATCATATACCTATACAGAAACCAGCACATGCGGGCGCTCTCAAGGTCAACATGTCCAGCCGCATGTGCTGGCTATTGTACATTATTATATTACAGAACAAAGAAGTATGTCTCTGCCTATCCCTCAGGGGAAGAGGCGTAACTTTATAAATGTCTTATCTTATCTTTCTAGTCTAGGCTGATCCACTAGTGGGCAAAAGCTCCCCTCCTTCTTTACCATTACTCCCTATCTTGAGTTACTTCTCACCGGTTATCCTAAATCCCTCCGAGGTCAAGGTCCAATAACTATCAAGCTCGCCCCGCCATCTCTTACTCGGCCATCCACGTCTTCGCTTGTTGGTCGGTGGGTTCCAGACCGTGGGGTTCTTTTATCTTGAGGCATGCGGGAGACGTTACCAGCCCAGTCCTACTTGTCATGCCTACCTGTAGGCTTACTATGTAAGAAGCGACAGGCTCGAGAAGCGGTCAAACGCGACATAGTGACATTAGAGCCATAGCAGTTCTGTCAATATGTCGCGTTTGACAGCTTCTCGAGCCTGTCGCTTCTTACGTAGTAAGCCTTCTGTTTGCATTTTAAAACTTGCTGGTATATCTGTTTCAGGTTCGAAGAGATTCGAGACAGGAGAGCTTTTGTACCTCTTGGGAACCGATGACGCCTATCCCACGTACAAGATCGGTCAAGCACTAGAGAGCTGGTTTGAAGAAAGCTCCTATTACATCTATGAACCCATCCAGTACCACAAAAAATTCGAACTGCCATATGGGCATTATACTCAAGTAAAGTTAACATTTTTTTACTTATTCATTGAGGTACAGAAGTCAGCACATGCGGTTAGACATTCTCACTACAAAATTCAGCCCTACCGGTACGGAATACGGCCGCTCTCAAGGTCAACTTGTCCAGCCTCATATACTGTACATCAACATAATTGTTAGTAGTAAAGCGGCTGCTGCTGCGCCCGCACATCGGTTAGTAAAGACGGTAGTCGAATACAGGCACTCGACTTGTGTCTCATTTTACCTCCCGCACCCCTCGCTAGAAACCAACAATAATATCATATTTTACATTAGCTTTCGCCCCGTGGCTCCGCCTGCGCTAACAGTTTTTCCCGTGGGAATGAGGTATTTTCCTTCCCCAAAACCTTCCCCAAGTTCCATTCTGAATCCGTACCAAGTTTCATCAAAATAAATTCAGGGTGACGTGGTCATTGTATGACAGACAACACCCTTTCTTGTAAATAAAGATTAAAAAAAAACAATTCAGTGGTTTTGGCGTGAAAGCCTAACGAAACGACAAGCAGAGCTACTTTCGCATTTATAATATTAGTAGGGGTTAATGGCGGGTTCTAATAAGGACTAAGAGTGACAGTATAGTTACGTTGGATCACTTTTGAAACTTAGTTGATTTGAATCGGTCGGGCTAAAGCCGCTATTTTCCTCTTTCCTCTTTATAATCCACTAGCTTTCAGCCGCGGCTCCGCCTGCGTTATCAATTTTTTCCGTGCGAATGAGGCTTTTTCCCGCGGTAAAAGGTAGCCTATGTTACTCGGAGTGAATGTAACTTTCTAATAGTGAAATAATTTTTGATATCGGCACAGTATTTTTTGAGTTTATTCAACAGATGGCGCCACTACTTAATTTCCAAGTTGAAGGGTTGGAAAAGACCTTATATCTTTAAAAACACGTCCTTTAGGTTAAAACGGGAACTTTCTTGTTCGAGGGGGGATGAAGGGCTATCACACTATATAAGTCCCTTTACCGTGCCGGGACTCCTTTTTAAGTTTTATCGGCACGCACATTTTATGAACTTAGTTTTATTATATATAAAGATGATAATGATAATGATTTTTCCAGATGATATGGGCCAACACATTGTTCGTGGGGTGCGGCATGGCAGTGTACAACGACACCGACATCGGGGGCTTCACCGGGATGGTCGCGGTCTGCAACTACGGCCCACCGTAAGACCGCACCATCCTGGAGCTCTATTTCTCAAACATTCATATGACTTAGCGTAGACGTATGCGACATAAGTCACAGTCGACTTCCAAGTCGAAGGACGCTGCTTTTCCGTATTTGTGAGTCACTCGTCTTCGATATGGTGTTTTGTTCATTTTACGCATATAAAAAAAACCGGTAATTTCCGAAACTAAAACGGAACGGTAATCTATGGTCGCTCACTCTTTGCGGATTGTCGCTCTCGCTTACACTCCCGTGTCGAACGTATAGGCGTTTCTTTCATGTCGGGGGTGTCTCTGTGTATGTGATCCTAATGTCAATCGAGCCTCAAGAACCTCATTGTTGGAATATAGACGTTATTGCTTGGCGTTTAATCACTCGCTTGCTGCAACGAGTGCTTGTGACCACTCGTTGCAATCGAACGATCCAAAAATGCTGTTTTCCATTAGACGAGCGTAAATCAGTAGAAATCGAGCGATTTTAGCGACACGAACGTTTGAGAAATAGAGCTCGCCGCTAGAGTTTACCGTCCTGGAGGTTCACGATTTTCTAATTATTTGTATAAGCAAAACAAACCTGTGAACCTCCGGGACGGTGCCTCGGGGAATAACCCATGTTTTCAAACTAACTAACTGTATGTATGTAGATTAAAAAGCATTTCAATTTTAATCACGGTGATTTACATCTCAAATCATGCTCATATTTTAATTAGATGATACTATCAAGGTTATGCCACATTCACATAGCTGTCACTTATCTATATAATAAAACTGTAGAGGTCAAATGTCTGTACATAGAAAATAAAAGATGAAATCCGAGTGAGAAGGATGTAAGAAGTGAAATAGATCATAACCAGACAATTTTCTTTTTTTTGTTTCTCTGTCTGTCTGTTTGTACGGGCTAATCTCCGAAACAATTGGACCGATTTGAATAAAATTTTGCATGGTGGTTCTTTACATCCCTGGTCAACATCTTGGATACTTTTAATCCCGGAAAATTAAAGAGTTCCCGTGGGATAGTTAAAAATTATTACGGAAAAGTCGGAAAACAACGCGGGCGTAGCCGCGGGCAGACAGCTAGTCCATACTGATTCTCCAGCAGTGGATGTCTTTTGGTTGAAATGATGATGACGATCCATTCTGATATTATAAATGCGAAAGTGTTGTTTGTCCTTCTTTCGCGCTATTACTAAGCAACGGATTTTCACAGATATAGATTGTGGACTCTGTGACATTAGTATAATAAAATTGTAATTTATACGAGTATCCTATTCTAATAACAACTCTAGGTATATGAGAAGAAGAAAATCATCATCATCATCATCATCTCAGCCGAAAGACGTCCACTGCTGGACAAAGGCCTCCCCCAAGGATCTCCACAATGATCGGTCCTGCGCTGCCCGCATCCAGCGGCTTCCCGCGACCCTCACCAGATCGTCGGTCCACCTCGTGGGGGGCCTGCCCACACTACGTCTTCCGGCGCGCGGTCGCCATTCAAGAACCTTTCTGCCCCAACGGCCGTCGGTTCTACGTGCAATGTGCCCAGCCCATTGCCACTTAAGTTTAGCGATTTCTTCGGGCTATGTCATGTAATGTATGTATGTATGTCATGTATGTAAGAAAATCAAATCAAATCAAATCGAAATATAAGTACTTTATTGCACAGAACAAAAACAAATACATTAACAATACTCAAAAGGAGAAGGCAAGTGGCGGCCTTGTCGCTCTAAGCGATTTCTTCCAGGCTACCATTGAAAATCATAGTTGTTGTTATTTTCAGAGGCAACGTGCTAAATGAGACGCCATACGTAAGGTGGAGAGAAGGAGATAATTTCACAGAGCCAATCTGTAAAACGAGGGCATGTCAGGTTGCCCCGTACGGGGGTAACTGCGACCCAAGGAACCACACCTCCATACAAACCACTTCGCCTACGACTATTGCAAACGATACAACGAACACAGTAAAAGCAAAAAAGAAAAGGATGAAATTTGCATAAATAAAACAAACTGTTTTAAAACGGTGTATAAAACATATTTTAAAACAGTTTGAAATAGAAAAATGTTTTTTATTAACTGTTTAAAGTCACAATTTCAATTTTAAGTAATTTATACTTCAAATAATGATTTATAATATTAAAATTTTCCCAATATACACAATATATTCTCTTTATGATATTCGTATAGTTAATTAGATTAGTTGAGAAGTTCCAATCCACAGAGCCTGACATATGGAAAGGGGACCGGCGGCGGCGGGGTTCAATCGTGTTACTACTGAAGTGGAGAGCCGGTACTACTCAGGAGTACCGCGGGGGGAGACGGTTACGGGGTGCTACGCTACTCCAAAGGAGGCGTAGAAGTTTTATGGTGTTATATTTGAATACTCGCAAGCGATCTAGCAGTCGCATCGTTTGCTGCCGGATGTTTTATTCATCAATACTCGCGATCTGAGTCGCCAGTCAAAGATACTTGGTTAGTTGCCGCATAATAATATTAATGTCTTTTTGTAGGGTCAAAGCCCATTCTCTTTCATCTTTTATTATTCCTGAGAATTATTCTACAAAGCTAAGTAGTAAGTCTCATTCATATTTATTAATGGAAAGTGTTTTTTTCTTTCGTCAGTTACAAATGAACAGATTTGGATAAAATATGTTAATTTTGTAAAAAAAGATGATTTTTAATTCAAGACTTTGAAGTGCTATATTTTGTTAATAATTATTAAATGTATGATTACTTAATGCAGATCAGCTATTAAAGATATGAACCATTGAGTTCTGTACATGTCCTAGGAAAATGGGGGATTAAGTGATTTTACGTAATCATGGAGGATGACGAATATTCTTGTTCATTATACGAGTATCTTAGTAAACTTGTTAAGTAAAATGTCGAAAAACAAACATTGGAGCTAACGCTACTTTGTTTAAATAGTTAACAAGATACACCGGCCGCAAACACACGACAGTGTGTAAGTGTCGCGGAAAGCCGCTGGAAGCGGGCAGCGCAGGACCGCTCATTGTGGAGATTCTTGGGGGAGGCCTTTGTCCAGCAGTGGACGTCTACAGGCTGAGATGATGATGATCATGATGATGACTAACAGACACGAACAAAATGAACTAATTAATGTTCCAATTATTGAGATTGCTAATCATTTGTTGATTAATATAAATTATACCATACCTCGTAACAAAAATGTTTGCATAATAATATCTGCAATACATTACAATACAAATATTCTTTATTGACACCAGTAATAAATAGGACAGTTACAATTTTCATAAGTGTAAAACAATGAGCCAATAGGCGGCCTTAAACAGAAAATTTCGAAAATATTACACAGCGCGGGTCGGTGGCACTAACATAAATAAACTATATCTATTTATGTATCTTTAGTTAAGTGAAAATAAACTAATATATTAAGCACTAATATCTATATAGATATTTTTAGTTAAGTGAAACAAATAAAATATATTAAGAATTCATTTGAAGGAAATTGCCCGAATATTTTTTTATCTTCCCAGCTATCAAGTATAATTGTAATTTTAATATTTCATCAGAGGCGATGAATAGACTCTGTAGTAGAGTTGGCGATAAGGCGTTGCCCAAGTAATAAATCTTCGTTTTTAGTAACAATTTTATATTAGATAGAGGCACTTCACTTGTATGAGTGAAGATAAGGCTGGTAATCGGACAACCCTTGTTTTATTTTACTAGAAATGTAAAAAGTATGCAAAATGCCACATTCGACATTGTATAATGCCACAGAACTTACTGTACATAAAATATTTTAAAATAGTTTTTTTTAGCTTAAAGAAAAAAGTAAAATTATTTTTTCCATACATTTGACCTTTGTAGTACAATCTACGTTATTTCAACGCCCACACAAAACATAGCAAAACTCAAAATATCTTTCATTCATGAAATTCAAAATGTACAAGAAAGGTCGAAGTAAAAACAAGCCCCGAAATAATGAGATGAATAACGTAAAGAGGTACTGACTGGTACTTACTAACCGTGTTCCCCGAAACAATCGTGCGTGGATAAATACATAAATGACAAAAGTTGAGCGTAGGCGGGTCTACGCGGCTACGCGGCTACGCGCTACGTGCTACGCCGCTATAAATTTGGAGGGTCTACGGTGCTACGCCGCCAGTCTGATTTCATTGATAGTGCGCGCGGTACATCGCGGCGGTTAACTTCAGTTCGCGCCCAGCGCTGGCCCGGAGCACACGTGTCTCACGCTCACCTCTCTCAAAACTTTACGAACTTCGTGATCGTGAATATTTTTTCACTAATTTTGAATCTACGGACTAGAGTGGTTGTTAACTATTTTTAAAGTTTTCGTCTGACTGGTTATCGTTAGTTGGTGTTGTTTGATTTTGTATAAGGGCCAAGGAGGATATAACTAAAGTAAGTTTCTTTAACAAATTTTATAGAATTAAATTAAATTTTAATACCTAATGTTGAAAATATAAGTCTGGAAAGTATTTATATAATCAAAAATGTAAACATCAGTCAAATTTATTTAATTATAGGAACGAGTTAGCTTGGCTAACGTTCTAATTTTTTATTTGCATTAAGTACTAGGTAGGTAGGCAACTTAATAAATAAATCTTATAAAAGAATATAAAAACCAAACTAAAGATTATTTTTGAGAGTGTTTTATAGGTACAATTGACCTTGGCTATAGAGCTTTCAACTTTCCTGGAACGAACTATTGGAAAACAATATAAGTACGCCTAAATTCTGTCACGAAGGTCGATTGAAAAATTTTTGATTTTTATATTCGTTCAAGCGATGACGAACGTCCTCGCTACAATTTTCATAAGGCGGTACGTGCCGGCCTAGGTTTGAATCCGCAAACTTCCGAATGGAAATCAACGACCCTAGCCAATTGGCCACCGACGCTATCCACTAAAGTTTAAATAAAAAATAATAATAACGCATAGTTTTTAAAACACTTGGACTTGTAATAAACTTATTATGCTTAAAAAAACCCACTTTACCATTTTTGGAAAATTATTTGCAGACGCTCAAGTTATTTAATGATAAATCGAGACTTCGTAATTTTGGGTTTAGTGTTTACAGCACAGTCAACAATCATCAACTTTAAAAGTACAGAAGCCAGCACATGCGGTAGGACATTCGCACTAGGAAAAATCACCCTTACCGCTACGTAATACGGGCGCTTTCAAAGTTAACATGTCCAGCCGCATGTGCTGGCTACTGTACATGGGTACGGACGGGGTGTAAGTGAATGCT
This sequence comes from Teleiodes luculella, assembly GCA_948473455.1. NCBI lineage: Eukaryota > Metazoa > Arthropoda > Insecta > Lepidoptera > Gelechiidae > Teleiodes > Teleiodes luculella. The sequence continues at coordinate 349,170 of OX419586.1, read as the reverse complement.
TAGCAAATACTGAAAGGACATGCTTACTCAGTTTAGAGCAAAATTTCCAATAATGCTCATGTTTACTACTAGCTGTCCGCCCGCGGCTACTCTCGCGTTATTTTTTGTCTTTTCCATGCAGTTTCCTGTAGGAATGAGATATTTCCCGCAGTTAAAAGTATCTAAGATGTTGAGTCTAATATGTTTTATTATATAGATAATCAAAGATATTGTATGGAGAAGCCTTTTTTTCGCATCCGATAATTTATTTTCACTTTGAGAAATGTGCTCAAAACCATTAACGGTTAAAATACCTGCTATCCTGCTTGCACGTGCGGTGATTTGTATATGTCGCAGCTCGATGGTTGGTGCCGTCTGATGATTATTTGTCTAGGTAAACAATTGTATGACGTCTCATAGTTGAAAGCAAGCTGTCAATACCTATACATCTCACGTCGCTTCTATAACTACATTAGACCGCAAAAAGAGCGGTTAGAAAGTCTTCAATATCTTCAAAAGTACTTGATTAAGCTTCAGGATTTTTTTGATAATTGTATTATAAACTTAGTATGTAAACTAATGGTTGTTTTTTGGTTATTAGTAGGTACCCAATATATTGAAGTTTTTATAAGCGACCCTTTTTCTTTGCGGCCCAGTGTATTTTACTAAACTGCGAATTTAGTCATATAATTATGTGACCTACTAACTGCGGCCTCCTCATTGTTATTAACAACGTGCTTCTATGAGTCAACATACAATTATTGTTTAGAGTTAGACAAATAATTATGAGACGGGTGCAACCATCGCTCCGCGACATATATTTTAGTGACGTAGAGATGTTTCAACATCACGTGCCTTATGAGAAAACCTTACCTTGTTAGACCATGAGCTGGGATTGTATCAGTGGCCACATACGAGTATCACTGATCCGGCTTACGGAGGCGCAGTCCACAAATTGGCATCCGTCGCGCGGGGGCTTCTAAATCCTCTGAATATGTACTTGATTGATAAGTACCTGTGAGAGTAAGATACAAGCGACTATATTAGTGGAGTGTGTATGTGAGTGACATGTGTGTGTCGCTTCCATCAGAACTTTTCTATTTACCTAGGCAGATAAAAACAATATGTGATTTAAGTAAGTATCGTTAGATTGTTTCTACGCTTTAAAAGATAGTGAGTGACAAAAAAAACAACGATGTGTAGGAAATTTTAGGTTACCTACGCTTTATATTACCTTTCCCTGTATGACGGTATACTAACTACCTCAATGGTATCTAATAACAATCAATTGCTAGTCTATTGTCATAATCATAACCCCACACCTAGAGGCCCGTTGGGGATTCCGGTTGTCGTTGATTGATTACACAGGTTTTATACCTTCATTCACAGCTTCAGCCGTCTTTAGACATTTATATACGCGCGAAAGGTCGAAGTTTATAATGTACCCTGTAGGACAGCCTTTTTATTTTTATTAGCTATTGCGCCGCTTTCTATTTAACAGGGTGCATATAAACGCTTCTATTTTTGGAGGGTTTAGAACCTTAAGTGCGCTGGTATATTACGGAACACGGCCTCCCAATTAGAGGCCTACGTGCCGCCTACGGTTCCGCAATCTGAAATCAAACCGCCCCGTCTTGTCAAAACAACATCTGTTTGTGTTTCCGGTACACAAGCGCGTTATTGGCTTGGCTGCACGATTTAATCTTCTATCCTCGGAAGTGATGGGTACAAAAGCCTTTAAGGAAATAATAAACATTAAAATACTTACCTGAATATGCTGAAGATCTCGGAGACAGAGGTTCACACCTAGAGGGTTGTTTAGGTACATAATATTAAATACAGATGAAGTTCAAACAAAACTGGCTAGTTATAAAAGACGGATAAATGTAAATTACATTTAAAATATGTAATATTTCAGTCCTTAAGCCCATATAATAAAATAAAAATACATGATTACAAACATATTTAATTAAATTTAAACTGAATTAGAAGATGACATTGGTATAATTGCATCAAATTAAAATTATAAAATTGAAATTCAGGTAGCACTGGTATAACCGGGATAAGGTAATATTTATATATCCGATGTGTTAAGGTCGTGTGGTGGATAGTAATAAAGCGCAGTCTGCCTCCTATCTGTTATTGTGTTTATAAATGTGAAAAATATGAAATCTACCAAACATATATTGCTAAAGTTTCGGTCTTTTATGTAAAGGTTGTTGTAAATATAAATACGAGCATATGAAATAAGCATAGTACGAAACGAAAAAAGGTATGAATAGTATTTTTCATAAAATGTATAAATATTGTAGCAGTTTGCTACGGTGCACAATAATACGGAATAGTACTCCCTACAGAATGCTCACTTAGCGTCATTAATTTAAATAAATTATAACTCTAGCTCCGTTACAATAAAGTGCAATTCAAATCGCACGGCACTAGCTGGACAAGAAGTAGCTGTCTCCCTTTCTGGCCGATTCGTGCCTCTTTACTAACACACTCTAGTTCCCAATCTAATACTACCCGGGGCCCGGGGTGGACGTGCATCGGCCGATCATACCCAAACTACGGAGTGAGACACGCCTGGTGAAAAATTACCCTAGCCAACCCAAGGCAAATTACCCTAGCCAACCCAAGGCAAATTACCCTAGGCAACCCAAGGCAAATTACACTAGCCAACCCAAGGCAAATTACCCTACCCAACCCAAGGCAAATTACCCTAGCCAACCCAAGGCAAATTGTCATTTGAATAAAGCTTTTGACAAAAAGGTATAAAAATATTTATACACTAGCTTTCCGCCGCGGCTTCGCCCGCGATCACAATTTTTCCCGTGAGAATGAGGAATTTTCCCGCGGTAAAAGATAGCCTGTTACTCAGGGTGAATGTAGCTTTCTAATAGTATAAGAATTTTTGAAATCGGTTCAGTAGTTTTTGAGATTATTCATTACAAACATACACATACACACACAAAAATACAAATCTTTCCTCTTTATAATATTAGTATGATTTAATTGTGTTACCGATTGATATTTATTGTATTGTTAAACTCGTTGCTCACACTACTGCGCGATTGATATAGATACTGTCCCAAAATATCCAGAAATGGTTTAAATTTCAAATTCAAGCTCGACGCTTATTGAATTCTCTGGAATTCTATTGTTCAGGAACTCAATTCTATATTATTGCTTTCTGCTACAGTAAAAAGTGGCCAAGTGCGAGTCGGACTCGCCCATGAATGGTTCCGTAGTAAAAAGTAAATTGCGATTTACAATCTATGACGTTTTAAAAAATCTACTTACTGGATCTCGTTCAAACTAATTTTCGGTACATCGTATACTTTTTTCAGTTTTATTAATATGTTATTTTAGAAGTTACAGGGGAGATACACATTTTACCTTTTTGGAAGTGTCTCTCGTGTAAACTATTCAGTTTAGAAAAAAAAATATATGAGAAACCTCAATATCATTTTTGAAGACCTATCCATAGATAGATATCCATAGACACGTATGGGTTGGATGAAAATTTTTTTTGAGTTTCAAACCCCAAAAATTATTGTTTTTTTTCTATTTTTGTGTGAAAATCTATATGCGGTTAACATAATACATCTACCTATTTAACAAGTTTCAATGGTATAGTTCTTATAGTTTCAAAAAAAAGTGGCTGTGACATACGGACATGACGAATCTTTTTTTGCCATTTTGTTACGGAACCCTAAAAATTAATAACAGAATTCTGTTTTCGTTTGGTTATTCCACGGTTTTCTTTAAACAGAATAAGCTACTAATTAATTTTCTTAGAAACCTGGGATAATTTAATAAAGGATAAACAATGTAATTATGATTAAAATCTAATTACCGTGGTTTTTATTTAATGTAAGTGCCGACCCATAAAGGGGGCATACTGAGAATATTAATTAAAAACGCTAGAAAAGTGGGCGACATACTTTAAAAAAATATGGAACTTCGAAAAGGGGGCAAAAATCTACAATCTGTATGGATGTGAAAGTTTGTAGGCAAGATCAGAAAGGGGACAAAAGCCGAACAGACCCCATGAATTCATAGTTATTTTGGTAACTGAGAGTCCTAAAATGACTATTAAAAAAAAAACCACCAAATGTATTAAATTTTATGTATTTTCTACCTGCATTTTGCTTGTAGATACATTTTTGACCTATCCCATAACAATTTTCACTACACTAATACGTGTAAAGTTTACAATGAAAAATTTTGACAGATGGCATTGTTTAAAATTTTAGAGGTATCATTGGCCGTTGGTTCGTTCTTTTCTGCCCTTTTGGAGCGATAGATGGCGCCCTCGATGGCGTTCAGCACATGTTGTCACTTTATTATATTTGACGGTATTTCGCACCTCAGTTGTAGCCGTGGTCGTATGGCGCCGGCGCGTCGTGTGTCGGGTGCGGATTACAGGGTAGGATATGGGCCAATTTGCACGCCGCCGCCCGCGCCGCGCTGATGAGCCGCGGCGGAACTAACCACCAGTGAGCTTTGTCGCCACTAACAACCAGCTAATTTGTCATCGTCTTTATTTTACTCTCTAACACTATGATTTTTTACATACAGTCATATTATTCGTTGCTGAAAAAGAATTAGCTAATATCCTTGTGCCATTTGTATATTATATGTCTTGTGTGCAATCAAGCCCATTGTATACTTCATTAGTACATTCCTCATAAAGCCAGAAAGAAACAAAGTGAAAGCAAAGAAAACAGAATACCAGACTATTTGGACAAAGAACTTATATTATGGACAAGAACACGTCGTCGTCGGTGCGCTTGATTGAAGATATTTTTTTCAAAACCAATTTAGTATCTAAATCGATAAAACTAATATAAATTACTTTATGTTATGGAAGGTTTCAGCCATTTTACAACCAGCTGAGACGTTGTTTGAGTACAAAAATACGCTTTTGATGGAAGTTTTATTAATTTGGGTAATGCATCAAAGTACTTTTGAGCGATCTCAGACATCTTTTGCGTAAACAGAAATAGAATTTAAAAGAACTCTTGCCTTTACAAAGAAAATTAAAATAATTCGGTGGAAAGTTGGCTTTGGGCGTTTGCAGCCTCCTCTTTTTATCTTCATCTTTTCTATTGAGTTAATCTCATTCAACTAGACAGCTGAACTCCCTCGAGATGGAAACAATGAGTAAAGAACCTTAATCTCATAACTGGTAGGTTCAACTTTGGAACGTGAGATTATTTTTATCTTCTTACAGCACTCCCGCTGGAATTGTGATAAGTAATTCTATTAAAATGTACGCCATTTTAACTCCCTATCTTTTGATAGAAAAAATAAAAAGCTATTTCAATTTTTCATTGTCAAAATAAGTTAGTTTTTGTTTAAATAGAGTAATTTAAAAAAATGTTTGTCCTTTATCTAAGCTTTTTTTACTAGCTGTCCACTCGCGTCTACATTCGCGATGTATTTTTTTCCCGTAGGAACGAGATATTTTCTGCGGTAAAAAGTAGCTCATGTTGCTTGCTGTAATAAAATACTTATTCTTAATTATAAATGCTTTTCTATATTTTTATACACAAACTCCTATCTTAACAACGTGAAAGTTTTGTATAATTTGTTATATTTACTGAAACTTGTACTCATGTATATGGTTTTCAAAATTGGTTTCAATATAACCACATTAATATTCGCGAGATCTTTTACATTATACAGTTTCGACTTAGATTAACGACTTTCTCAGTATCTTCTCTTTGTAAACCGAATATTAATCATTTTGAAGTATATTGAAAATTCACTTCATGACTGGAAATTTTAAATAAACATTCATATTGATAAGTTTTGTTAACTAAAGACTTCCGTCAACTAATATATAAATGGAAAAATATACGTTATAGTACATGGGGACATACCTAAATGAGCTTTTACCTATATGAGTTAACGAACGAACGAACATTTTTGTCAAACGTGTAGCAGTTTTTTCAAGGTAATTTAATGAGGTAAATAATATTATGTACTTACGGTGTCAAGATTGACTATCTGTTACTATGAAAAATAAAGCCACAAAATAATTTTAATAATGAAAAATTAGGGTCGTTTATGAAAGCTCTCTTCAGTCCCTTGTCAGGGCGGTTCGAACAAATTTAAAAATACAAGGAGACCCTCGGGGCACGATTTACGACGGGAGGCAGCCCTAGGTAACGAAATCTGACAAAGAGATATTTAAGAAATATTTATAACAGCGAATTAAGGCCCCGTACACATTAGCGTTTTCTAACGCGCGCTTTGCTAAGGTTTGTTTTGTGTACGCGACCAAGGCATAATCAACGCAACGATGAGCGCTCAATGTGAACCAGGGCTAAGAGTTCACCAAGTTAATGAAAACAGGTGCCCATGAGGAAATTCATTGGCGGCTTTGTGATACGAGATTACCTTACAACAATACAAAACAATACAAATATTTAGCTGTTCAGTGAGGAAAAGCGGCCAGCTTTATGGGCACGTTCCGACTTGGAGCAAATTGCGGCGGGGTTTTAGCTAACGATTTTTCTGTTAAGCAATTTTTTTACTTATTGTGTGCGTTTGTTTTACGTTTATAAATAAAATGTTGAATTGGTACTTACAATTATTATACTAAACCAACCTATAAGATAACGTATACTTGCCGGTCCGGTAGCCTAGTAGTTTGCTTTTGCCTGCAAATCCCGGCCAAGGCAAACATTCGTATGATAAGCACTTGTGTTTGCCTGGATCTGTTCGCTATTTGCCATTTTCCGAATGTTGTACAGAAATAGTCCACTCCTAAAAAAAACAGAAAATTGCCCACTTTTCGAAATATCAGCTGTCTGACACCCACAGTACAAGGCTTTGCCTAGTTTGGGATCAGATAACCGTGTGTGCGATGCATGCCTCCAAATATTTATTTATTTATTTATAACATAAGAAAAGGGAAAGCAGAATATCATCAATACGTGTTAGCTATTTTAGAAAATTCATACCTTCTAAGGTTTTAATTTATACTCTAAGATTCATACATTAGAAAGAAAACAAAAAAGCCGACACAATATTTAAAAAGCGATTATGCTTTGAATGAGGCTTGTCGTGTAAAATGTCCATTCAGGAGTGCAATTAGAGTATTTGTATAAAGTGGTGCATAATAATGGGTGTAGTGTCGGTTACAGGGCCATTGTGTGGTAACGAGGTAATGAGCAGATTACATTAGCGTCGCTAAGCGGCTGCCTCTGCCCGGATAATTATTGTGATTCTGCAACTAGGAAATATTATTCACGGCATTGATTAACTGCACGTTAATATTAAAACAGATCAGGTAGATAATAATAATAATTATAATCATTTATTTGAAGCTGCACAGCCATATGACATGGAATAAGAGTATAATCAAAAATAAAAATAAAATATTAAAAATAATCAAAATATAAATAAATTGTGTAAGCGATTCCTGAAGCGCTGCACAGGAGCCAATGAGCAATAAATAAAAAAAAAACAAAACCGTTACCTTAATCTTTTCAACAACTAGAAAAGAGCTAATAATGTTCAAATGGCTGAAGATATTTTCTTGGATCATAGCCAAGAACACTCTCGATTGTGACACCTTGCAAACCAGAGAGGTGCGAAACGGCTCCCACCTCTCTGTTGCAAACAAAAAAAAACCAAGATCATAATCGACGCATCCGTTTAAGAGCTACGATGCCACAAACAGACAGACACACACGTTAAACTTATATCACCCCTCTTTTTCGTCGGGGGTTAAAAATAGGACAAGTCAGGTCTTCGTAAATGGCTTTCAGGATAGTATTTTCCGTGCGGCTCAGTCTGGACCAAAAGGAGGCGATCCCACTCCGGATGATGCCGAAGAAAGGGACCTCTTGCCTCGGTGAACATGCTCAATGCACTACAAAATCTAGCTCTTCCCGTGAGAATACAAAACGCGTCATTGTATTGTGTTCTTATATTGCTGTACGAATTAACATTTTATAGACGCCAAAGGTTTGTAGGAATTAATGAATAGATGGTTGTATCGATGGATGTTTTTTATTCTCAAATAATTTCCCAAAACATACATATCAGTAAGTGCTCTGTGATTCAAACGGGAGATCAAAGTGCCACTGTCCAAAGATGAAAACTATACCGGGGCTTCTTCTTTATCCTGGGTGTGTATGTGTGTGTTCCTGTAGCCGTGGCGGCTTGACTTTCTTTCTTGATAAAGACCTAATTAAGGATGACTAACCCAGAAAATGACGTCCCGCGAAGTTGACCTACTTAGCAGATGACTAACCCAGAAAGTGACGTTCTGCGAAGTTGACGTACTTAGAAGATGACTAGCCTAGAAAATGACGTCCCTCGAAGTTGACCTACCTAGAATATGACTAACCTAGAAAATGACGTACGAAGAATATGACGTGCCTCTTAATTGACTATCTGAGAAATTGACCAAGCTCGCCTAAAGGTCTGTACGAATGTGACCAAGGTACTGGAAGCGACTAACAACCCGAACTTCAGCTTCATTCAAGTAAACTGGAATCACCCTCACACATTAATAAATCACAACATATATTTTTTGCTATCAACACACACTACTCTGTCCTTTTTAGTCATTTTCTTTTAAAATAATTGCTTAAAAGATATTGCTACCTTAGTACCTGCGTAGTACCGACTTAACCGTTGATATACTTCGTTTTTTTTTATTATTAAATAAGTAATATTTACATTTTAGTAACCGTCGTCGACGCACAATTAGCCCGCTCTCCTATCCATGAATTAAAAGTCATGTGTGTCACAAAAAGGGAAATTGTCTCAAAGAATATTTTTTAACCATGAAGAATCGATTTTGTTTTGCACAAAATCATGATGTTGCTATGTAATAAAAATTTAATTTCCAATATACTTTGGTTAGTGGCAAGCTATCTATCATAACCATATAATAACATAATATAGGAGGTTGGAAGTGAAGCGAAAAGAAAATGTACCTCTTTGATCATAACGGACAATTTTGTTCTGAACAATATTATATTCTAACTCGATGATTCATGGTGCGCGGTGTCACCCTGTATTCCGTGTTATGGCGGCTAATGGCACTACAGGGTGTCCGGAGAGGGATGTTTCTTTGATACCCATTATTGCGATTTGATTGCGAGCCTTGTGGAGTGGGGGCTGGGTTAATGCACTCTTATTGTAACGTCCTACTTTCAGCCTGCTGTAGGGTCCAGTAAAAACGGGCCTTTTGTAAAATCGTTGGGAAAATGTAGTGGGCATTTCGGTATTTCATTCGTGATTTTATGAGTGTGCTTTTTCGCGAGCTTTATTAAGCCTCTGACCATTATGATCTTTATATTAAATTAAATTTGAATAAATTATATTTTCATATTTCTTCGTTTAATTATTTTGACGTATTCTATATTGAGCCACTGTGTTATTAAATTGCTTGCTTTGAATTTTCCTGCCCCTAAGGTATGCAACCTGCCCTATCTGTGCAAGTATTTTCTTATGAATATAAAGTGAATTTATATTTACAGTGTTTCGCTTTTATAGTACTTACCGGTTGCGTGCCAGGGGCCCGTCTGCGATGTTCATTGCTGGGTTCCGCTCGGAAACGCAATAACTCGTTAAGGAGCTTTGAATTGCATTGTTTGCGCGCACGCAATGGATTGTTTAGTGGGAGCATTGGAGGGACACCTCGCCATAACGGAACTGAATTATGACTGTGGGTTTTGTTTGTATTATTTCCGTTACTTATTATTTTTCTCATTATGAGAATAATAGGGGAGAATCTGAGTTATAGTAATATTCTCTAATTTCCGTTATACGAGTACAAATATATTTCCGTCTATTATTTTGATTAATGTTATCTTACTTACATAGTAAATAAGATTAATAGAAGATTACGAGAACATAAAGTTAGTATGTGTGTTACAAGCAGAAGCAAATTTTATTAAATAAAAAAAGCCTATTAAATTTAGCACCTTACATTTTTTTAAAGTTTTGTTGTATAATAATTAGATAAAATATTTAGTTGTTAATAAATAAAATAACCCTTAAAATTTTATCTGATATAGTCGAATGTTCTCTAATAATACTAAAAAGTATAGTCATTTTTTTAAAGTCACTATGAACGTTTAAGCCCTATTCACATTATCAAACCACTAAAATGAAACACTGATGAGCTGATTCCACAAATGATTAAACTTGTGAGTAAAGTCTAACTCAAATCTCCCACGTAGGTAGTTCACCCTAATAAACCAGGCATCATAAAGTTGCTCAGGTTCGCAATTTGTTGCGGCAATAAAACGGCGCACACGCACTGACGAGCGCTCGCCTCGTGTCGGTCTTATCTCCAGCGGCGATATAATAAATCCAAACGTGCTAATTTAACGGTAGTCTAGCTGCGAAAACAAGGCTGTATTCAAATTATCTGGTATAGAGGTCACTAGGCCTAATTGATTCTAACTAATTGTTAGAAATTAAGACGACATTGTATGTTTTTTTTATTCGAATTAAAAAAAGAAGGAGGTTTTAAATTCGACTGGTAGTTGGTACGTTTTTTTGTGTATTTTATAAAATAATAGCTTTCCGCCGAGGCTCCGCTCGCGTTAACAGTTTTTCCCGTGGGAATGAGGCAATTTCCTGCGGTAAAAGGTAGATTATGTTACTCCGGGTGATTGTAGCTTTCTAATGATGGAAGAACTTTTGAAATCGGTTCAGTAGTTTTTGTGTTTATTCATTACAAACATACACACACACACAAAAATACAAATCTTTCCTCTTTATAATATTACTACGAGTTCGATTTCATCGATTTCCGCCAATTATGAACTGATAAAAAAATATATGGTGATGATATTGGCTGGTACTGATACAATGTCTACACATCTTTATGTGATGTTATTACTTATTTAAATTAGGTATATCAATAGCTATATTAAACTGCTATATAAATTTTCATTTTATTCGTTACCTTTTAGTTTTAATCTATATAAAAGTGTTTTTGAAGGAGGTAATGTAATTTTTAATTATCTTTGCATCAATCATGTGACTTAGCTGTGGCGAGCTGGAAAAAGTCTAACAAAGTGGTTTATTTAAGTTCAATAGTAAGAAAGAGCACTGTGTTTATCTTATTTGTAATATTTCGTATATTGGTGTTTAAAATCGTGCAATCAAATAAATAAAGCTCTTACCATTAAACTACGGAATTCTTAGAAAAATATAAAACGTTTTCAAGTAAACATATTATTTCGCTGAAACCTTTTTTGAGGGTGGAGATTAAAATGTTATAATGATCGTCTGGAGATGTAAATCTCTTTCAGTACTACACAAACTATTGTTCATTTTGTATTTACAAAAATATCCGGCTCTTAAATTTGATGATGAAAAATAATTTTTAATTTCTGCAGAATAAACATTCGAAATTGTGGTGATGTCATGCATTTGAAATAGGGTAGTTTGGCCTCGGGTCGTTAACAAATTCGTATGAAACACAATAAATTCTGTCCCCAAATTCCAGACAATCCCTCCGAATTAATTTAAACAACCCTGGCCTTTGTGGTCACTCCGTACACATCAGATACTTCGCTTCATTTTGCGTCCCCGCCGCAGCCATTTAAACTTCACCGTCTAGAGTCACACATTATAATATTATATACAATTACACAAATATATTTTATATTGTGCGCTCTGATTTTGATGTATATGTCGGAATGGAGACAAAACGGTGGTGGGGAAAGCAAATAAATAAAGGAAACCCGCAAAGGGCTACACGCGGAAACACACTAAGCGTGGGCGTATGCTACAATAACTTTAGGGAACGTCATACACTATCTTTGTCAGGACTACCCCAATTTGTCATCACTATTGAAACAGACTTTACCAACTATATCGAATGTCGTTACAATTGAAACACACTATACCACCATCGACTCGGTTGCTTGTTATCATGAACGATCGGGACCTAATCAATCCCTAAAAGGGGTTTAGGTAGATCCGAGCACCATCAAAATGCCATAAGGGGAAACTGGCATGGAAACACTCAACAATTACAAACTGGCCAACCAAGGGGCCTCCCCGCCCGGACCTTATGTAACTCGACCATATTACAGTTACTCTACCCGCGGTCATGATAACAATGCCATAGCTAACACCATACGAATATCACATAACCTAGCCAACCTTGCTAGGGACACGATAATTAGATCACTTTACTCACGGTTTACAGACACCACTGGACTGTGGTACAAACAATATTCCAACGACCATTATTTCAACATACATCCAGAACTCACATCACAAAACACACCGGACTAATACGTCCACCAGAATCACACAATATCCCTGGCACACAAAGTTATCACCGCTGCTGCAGATCTACCAAAAAAGGATTCGCCCGCACTGAGCATCGCTATTTATGTGAGTGAACCACCCGGTCCCACTCCCGGTAGTAGGGCCTCCTGTCAAACGTCACCGCGCCAACTTCACACCGGTCAACTATATCGATTCTACCCTCTGATACTCGAGAAAGTAAAATAAAAACTGTCATCGATGTTTACAATCGATTTAAACGATCAATCTGGCTTCAATCTCCGACACGGCCATCCTGCGCTGACACACGTCCTCGTGTGTCCGATTCGAAACCAATTAAAGCAACACTTAATACCGCTCGGCTATTCCTGACCACATTTGGACAATCTGATCATGCCACACAGGCCATCGTTTGCCACACAGGCCATCTTTTGCCACACAGGCCATCGTTTGCCACACAGGCCATCGTTTGCCACACAGGCCATCGTTTGCCACACAGGCCATCTTTTGCCACACAGGCCATCGTTTGCCACACAGGCCATCGTTTGCCACACAGGCCATCGTTTGCCACACAGGCCATCGTTTGCCACACAGGCCATCGTTTGCCGCACAGGCCATCTTTTGCCACACAGGCAGGGTGTCACACAGACAGGGTGTCACACAGACAGGGCGTCACACAGATAGGGCGCCACACAGACAGGGTGTCACACAGACAGGGTGTCACACAGACAGGGTGTCACACAGACAGGGTGTCACACAGACAGGGTGTCACACAGACAGGGTGTCACACAGACAGGGTGTCACACAGACAGGGTGTCACACAGACAGTTTGTCACACAGACAGTTTGTCACACAGACAGGTTGTCACACAGACAGTTTGTCACACAGACAGGTTGTCACACAGACAGGTTGTCACACAGACAGGTTGTCACACAGACAGGTTGTCACACAGACAGGTTGTCACACAGACAGTTAGGGTAAAAGCGATTAAGTACCATTACAGTCACAATCACCGTGACATCACTAGTCGTAAACAGTAAACAATTTAAAAGTCAAACATGAGGTATCTTATTCGCGGTCTACGGCTATCACATAGCTACACCCAATGTCCATCTCCTGGACTCAACAAGTCAATTCCATGACTTCATGGTCTCTCCAAGACCCAAACACAACATAACCTCAATTAGTTAAATGAAACTTAGAACCTCACTTCCAGTTTTAAAACTTCTCATAATCTTAGCTATCTAACTTTAATGGTACTCAATCCCTCAACAACACAAAACTTTAAACGATTTTCCCGATTTCGACGAGGACCATGAATATCTACTTCGTCAGTTGCTCAGTTATCGAATACAAACCCGATAATAAAAATATCAGATTTAAACGACCCCAATCAAATGCAATAATACTGCAAAGGCTCTTAATACATCTGTGACATCCATCTCGTCACATAACATGTGTAACCTCTATCCGGTCACAACAACACAAGCTTCCATCCGGCTTTTCACATCACGTAACCTCTATCCGGTCACGACAACACAACCCTCCATCCAGCTTGTTAGAACCTAGCAACCTATCAGAAGTTAACCATCTCAGCTGCGTAAGTGCTACTCCTCGCAAAGAGTTACTGCGCATAAAAAGCAGTCAACTTGCACCTCTTACATGCTCCGGAACCTCTGATGCGATTACTAGATAAGGCCCAGTCCATCGGGTCGCGTCTTCAGAGTCATTGCACCATCGCTACACCACATATTAGAAAACACTCTCAAAAAAAGAAAGCAAAACTAGTCATTGTTCGAATACTTCAAACTCAAAAAGAAACAAATAAAAACAAACTACAATCTTCGGTAATACTTTGAAAAAGGGATGTCGAGTAAAGATTCCCAAACTACATCAGCTCCAAACTTCAAATCTCGAAAACAAACAACGCTTTGCCAACAAATCAAACTCATCGCTTTCAAACTACAATCATCGCCTCTATCCAGCGGATAACCTTAAATCATCGCCTCCATCCGGCGGATAACATTATCATGAAAACAGAACTTTTATCACAAGATTTGAAAACTATTTACAAAAACAAAGTAAAATCACCACTCGATTATCCGATTATCATCATTATCATAGTCAGGTAAACACACTGTCTAAGTCAGTTAAACTTCGTCAAAAAGTTTGTCATGAGCGACTAGTAGCTATAGGTAGGTAAGTTCATACACCGCTTTTAAAATACAACGAACTGTTAATTTTTTATTTCAAACGTCTTTGTTAATATCGTTCAATTTTAACAGATTTCGTTCCGTAATATTTTTTTCAAAGAAGTGAACAAACTAATTTTCACAATTAAATCGAACGAGGTGGGTACTTTGCGCCAGAATCACGTTTCCAAACCACGTCGCAAAACGAACAATTAATCACAAAACTTCAATCACGCACGGTCTAATAGGTTACACTGCTAAAAATTTCAACCAATAATCTCCGAAAATTAAGCCAAAATACAATCGCAAAGACCTATTGTAGCAACGGGTTATCTTCCGCAATAAATGTCAAACTAGGCGCGCATTATTTGGCGTACAACATCATGACTACGTTAACGATAGCGATTGGTACACAAACACAATAAAACTTGACGCACCCACATCTTATTAAAATGAAACAGAAATACTACCGCACATAGTATAAATCGGCGTGTACCCCAGAATACCGTTAAGAAAGAACACTGATTGATTCTGATTCTAACTACCACGAGAAAAACCGATTTTACTTCACTCGTTTTACAATCAGAAAAATCTCAATTAATCCATCCAATCAATCACTTCGAATATTTGACACTCAAAAATCTTGACCATAACGATAATTCGGACACAGCATACTATTTTTTTTTCTACCCACACTAGAAACGTTCAAAACGATCGAATGAAAAAAGAAATGGAATTTAAAATTTAAATTAAGTTACCATAAATCGTCAAATTCCCAACTAGTACTTACAAAGACTCACGAAAATTGAAATCTAGAAGAAGATCACAAATTACACATGAAATTCAAACACTATGGCCTATAGTGTCTCACAAAATTTGTAAACCAATTAAAATCTTTCAGTCGTAAAACTATTCTCATCCTTCGATTGCAAATCTAATCAATTAGGAAATTAACGACTTTTGCATTTGGTTTCTGCACACTTTCTTCCTACCAACGAAATCAAGAAAAGAAACGTTCTACAAACTGCCGATCATTAACCCTGTTGGCTACAGATCCTTTATCCCAACTTCTGATGTCGGAATGGAGACAAAACGGTGGTGGGGAAAGCAAATAAATAAAGGAAACCCGCAAAGGGCTACACGCGGAAACACACTAAGCGTGGGCGTATGCTACAATAACTTTAGGGAACGTCATACACTATCTTTGTCAGGACTACCCCAATTTGTCATCACTATTGAAACAGACTTTACCAACTATATCGAATGTCGTTACAATTGAAACACACTATACCACCATCGACTCGGTTGCTTGTTATCATGAACGATCGGGACCTAATCAATCCCTAAAAGGGGTTTAGGTAGATCCGAGCACCATCAAAATGCCATAAGGGGAAACTGGCATGGAAACACTCAACAATTACAAACTGGCCAACCAAGGGGCCTCCCCGCCCGGACCTTATGTAACTCGACCATATTACAGTTACTCTACCCGCGGTCATGATAACAATGCCATAGCTAACACCATACGAATATCACATAACCTAGCCAACCTTGCTAGGGACACGATAATTAGATCACTTTACTCACGGTTTACAGACACCACTGGACTGTGGTACAAACAATATTCCAACGACCATTATTTCAACATACATCCAGAACTCACATCACAAAACACACCGGACTAATACGTCCACCAGAATCACACAATATCCCTGGCACACAAAGTTATCACCGCTGCTGCAGATCTACCAAAAAAGGATTCGCCCGCACTGAGCATCGCTATTTATGTGAGTGAACCACCCGGTCCCACTCCCGGTAGTAGGGCCTCCTGTCAAACGTCACCGCGCCAACTTCACACCGGTCAACTATATCGATTCTACCCTCTGATACTCGAGAAAGTAAAATAAAAACTGTCATCGATGTTTACAATCGATTTAAACGATCAATCTGGCTTCAATCTCCGACATATAGATTAGTTTAATACTTCCTCAACAAATGTCATCTGTTTAACTTCGTGATAGTAAAAATTGCCCCAACAACATTCGTAATTAACATGGCTTAACTAAAACCTGCAAATGTAGGTACGAGTAAATCATATGAAGAGGATGATATTAGTTCTTACCTATTTTTATAAAGACATGTAATAATTGTAATATTATGAGAATTCTCTATTTATAAATCAATTAAAATCTGGAGAAACAAAATTGGTTCTAGTTCTCTAGGGAAGATTGATTAAGAGTGCCGCCCGCGCTGACCCAACTAAATATAGAACGAGGACAGAGTAAACATCAAATAAAATTAGTTATGTAATTTTCGTAATTATTATGATTAATACGGGGTAACTATTTGCCGTGGTTTTCAGGCGCTCACAATCAACATCACATAAACACGGTAGATACCCCAGATAAATCAAGATAGTTACTATTTCAAGACGAAATAGTTTTGTCTGTATTCTGACGATATGCATTCTATTTCTGATTTTGTTAACGTACCTACGAGTACCTACGTATAGTTTATTATCACACGCTTTTTTTGGATTTTCTTTTACATTCTGTTTTTTTGCTTATGTTAAATTTCTAAGCAAAACCATATAAATAGGTAACAAAAGCATAGAAATATACCAATGCCACTTATGAAATTTAACAATTCAAACTATTCGAGAAACCTTGTCTGAACTTCACGATGTGTGTTAAAATCTTGAAGTTTTGCGAAGTTGTCTTTGTTCTTTATCAGACTCGTAAGAAACTATACTTGCCTAAATTTCCATTTTCACATACAGCCCTTATAAGTTTCTAGTTTGTAATTACTTTAGTCTGAAACTTCTAACTCTAAATAACAAGGACGCCCCAAGAGTAATTATTGTAAAAATGTTTAGAATCTAGTTGTAATTTAAACGAGTAACGAAATGGATTCCATTACTTGAAGAACATCTGTATTTAATTTAAACCTAAATAACTACGTAATTTCAAACATAAAACAGCTAATATTTTCATTCTACAGTGTAAATACAACACAAAACTGTGTGTGAAGCTTAGAAAAACTTTTGAACTAAGTATCAAATATGTATTTTGTTTGCGTGCAAGAAAATGTATTGAATAAGCTTTGTTCTTAAACACACATAAGCGAGTAATATAATATTCTTGTTTACAATTTTCACAAAGAAAGATGCAAAGAAATGAGATTGAAAATTCTATCTTTGATTAGTGCATCTTTTGAAACATTACAAGTCGTAGTCGTTCCGAAGCTACACTCTAGAAGCGCCGATCACTTGATACTAGTCATAGAAACAAATGACAAACGTCACCCAAAGCGTCACCCTTTGTGTATCGTTTGTATTCTCAAGAACTCACTCGGAAACGAACTTCGCGCGACAAAAAAAAATGTTTGAAGCTTGACTTGAGATTTAGTATAACTCTCTTCAAAGATCCGTTGCACTATCAATAGTCGGGTATTCTGTTTAATCTTGTTATTAGTGGTTCTGTCTAATATTCGACTATAGTATTATTTGTATAGCATCAAAATTCTCGGTATAAAAACGAATAAGATAAAAAGATAAATAAAAAATATATAAAACCTCCTTCAAAGAAGAAGAAGAGAAAGATTTTTATCGGACCACTTTGCAAGTATACCTCGTAGATTAAAAAAATAATTTTGAAAATCGGTTCACAATTGGCAGATATATCTTAAAACATACACACAAAAAAAAAACATACGCGTCGAATTGAGAATCTCCTCCTTTTTTGAAGTCAGTTAAAAATTAAAACACACTTTATTACACGCAAAAGAAGCTGCAAAAGTTGTAAGGAAGTACAATTGTAAATTACCTACAGTACAAAAACAGCATTATAATATAATGATCTAATTATCGTTATCATTTCGGTCTCAAAGATTTGGCCCTGCGCTTACCCGCTACAAAGTATTAAAATGGACTATCTTCTATCTATACTATAAAAAAAACGAAAGAATAGGCGTGTCTGAACATTGATTTTTTTTTTCAAAAAACTGAAGCTAAACACAAAATTACAAGTTTTGAAAAAAAAGTGTCCGTCTGTCTATCTGTTTGTTTGTACACGCTAATCTCTGGAACAACTGGACGGATTATAATGAAATTTTACAGTAATAAATAAAGCTTATGCATCAGAATAACACATAGGCTACTTTTTACCGCGGGAAAATACTTCTGTCCTACGGGAAAACCTGTTAACGCGGGCGGAGCCGCTAGCTAGTTAATATTATTCAAAAAAGCGGCCAAGTGCGAGTCGGAATCGCCCATGAAGGGTTCCGTAGCAGCCAGTAACATAATATAAATGTTTTTGTAGTTCATTGTGACTTTGATCGATGTTTTAATAATAGTGAAAGGAAAATTGCGGTTTACGATTTATGACGTATTAAAAAAAGTACTTAAAGTAAAAAGTAAGTACTTACTAGATCTCGTTCAAACCAATTTTCGTTGGAAGTTTTCATGGTAATGCACATAATATTTTTTTTTTAGTTTTGTCTTATTTTAGAAGTTAGAGGGGGGGGGACACACATTTTTCCACTTTGGAAGCGTCTCTCGGGCAAACTATTCAGTTTAGAAAGAAATGTTATTAGAAACATTAATATCATTTTTGAAGACCTATCCATAGATACCCCACACATATGGGATTGATGAAAAAAATTTTTTTGAGTTTCAGTTCTATGTATGGGGACCCCCTAAATTTATTGTTTTTTTTCTATTTTTGTAAGAAAATCTTAATGCAGTTTACAGAATACATCTACTTACCAAGTTTCAACAGTATAGGTATTATAGTTTTGGAATAAAGTGGCTGTGACATACGGACGGACGGACAGACAGACAGACAGACAGACATGACGAATCTATAAGGGTTCCGTTTTTTGCCATTTGGCTACGGAACCCTAAAAACATGGTTGTGATTATTTATGAGTAATAATAACATGTAAGCGGGCAATTTCGTAGCGATAAATCAGTATCCGCTGATCTACAGATGAGTTAGGTGGATCGAGCGAGGGTTACTGAGCGGTACAATGAAAAATCCATTTCTTTCTGCCTTCATATTTATTTTAATAAAATATTGAGCTCCCGACGCGTCTGGTCGCTCACTCATATAACAGATTTATGGACTTTTGGCAAACATCTTTGGGTTTATGGATTTAGGTCGCTACGCATTATTAAATGGTGCTATACTCTTCATAGTACAGTGACTAGACCTTTTTTTATCGCTGTTTGACTAAGTGATTTATTAAACTGATTCTGTGAAATATTAATCTCGAATGTAATGTTTGTAGGTATAACAGACAAAATACAAACAGGTAAATAATTTAAAAAGATAGATGGTATACGAAATATTCATTCTGAAAAAATAAGAATTTATCCGTAAAACAAGTTCTCATTATTTCGACTCTGAAATTTGATGATAATAAATAGTTTAGAAAATATAATTATGTGCCATATAATATTATTATTGTCCTCGTTAAGCAGATACAGAACCTACTGTAGTTAATAATAAGTAATAAACTGATACTAAAGAATTCGATAATCTAAGCTTATCCACATAATCATCATTGAAGGGTTAAACTCACCCACACACACTCAGTTAAGCCTTTTAGATGAAAATATTAGAAAAGTCAATCAGTGTCGACAAAAATCCCAGTGGAAACACGCTTCCCAATTATTCCCACAAAACGACACCCTAATGCCTTGTCGTTGAGATCCGTTTTTGAGTGAGCTAAAAAGGTTATGTGGGTACATTAAGTCGAGCGTCTAGTCCTGACTTAATAACGCAATTTAATTTCCTCTCGGTAAGCATCCCCCCGGCCTTCTGGCCGATCGAATTAACTTCTAAAAAGCTGCTTTTTTAATGGCTTTCCCGGAAAGTTGGGAAACGTCACAGTGCAGGTCTACGAGCGATTTTAATCCTATTATCTATTGCTTCTACGCTTTAATAAATTGCAAAATAATATATCCGACATGGTTTGAATTTGCATAGTTTTTATCTTCACTGTTGCTTTCTTCGATACTTAAATAGTTATCCTCTAGCTGGAATAAAAGAACGACGTTCATATTTTCGACTATTTGTAGAGACAAAAGAAGATTTTATTCTCATGTCAGTTAATAGCTCGCACTTGTAACCCTTGCAACGACAATCGGCTATTGAGTTGAAACACGCCGCCGTATAAAACTAGCTGAAGAACGGCTTGTATAATAGAAAAACTACTTTAAGACTATACCCAGTGGAATTACTTTCAGTTGTCCTAAACAAGCAGCCCGCATGATTCAGTTTATTACGCGTGACCGGGCAATACGACATCTGGGGATAACAACAAGTAAACAAGTAATTAACCTAAGATTTTTTTTTATTGTATCTTTTAATATCAAAGCAAATTATTATGTTTAAGCCTAAAAGAGTACTTTCGTTATAATATATAACTTTTTCGTGTAGGTATTAGAATAATACCAACCCAATTTTACGAGGCGACTAAAGGCTAGTTCGGACTAGGCTAGTAATTTAGTCGAGTTGCGAGTAATTTAGTAGCTAAACCTCCAAAAATTTAGTCGAGTAAGTTAGTAAGTAATTTAGTCAAGTCAATCCATTTTATTGTATTTTATCGGGCGAGTAGCACCTCCCACCACGCGTCCGTGCTCACTGGTTCACCGGCTAAACAAGTGCGAACCTGTCGAATTAGACGAGTTCATTAGTTGCCGCAAAAATGTCGTTTCGTTGGAGCGAAGACACAACTTTAAAATTTGTTTCCAATTCCAAATTAATTAATAAAATAAAATCAAATTAAATATTAAGACAATTTTCCTAGTTCATCTCTTCCATTTTCGTACCCATAGCTTCTTTTTATTAATTATCACAGAAATTTCCTCATCCACGTTACGATTTGCTTAATCAGTTTATTCACTTTATTGCGTTGCAGCCCGTACATATTGCAAAACACCACTCACTTGTGTACTGTACTCGACCGCAGTGCGAACGATTTCTGGGCAGTAGCGATTAGTTTAGCTACTAAATTCCCGCCACTCGACTAAATTACTAAAGCAGTGCGAACTAGCCTTAAAGGTACATCAGCCAAGGAATGTCAGCCAACCAGTGAAGGCAGCGGCGTTCACTGGTGTAACCGACAACAACTTCTTAAGCCTGCCTAGTTCGGGGATACATCCAAATCCAGACCAATGGAGAGTAGCTGGATTGTTCCGGGAAATTTTTATTTTAGCCTCGTATTCTGCTAAAACATTGGATCAAATACGAGTATAATATTCTTGCAAAAATCACATGTACTCGTATCCACCTCTTTTTTTTTGCTACAATAATTTAACCTTTTGGTATTACAACTTAATGGGTCCGAATAGAAAATACATGTCATAAACAAACAGTAGGAACGAAAATATTATTTTCTTTCGTCAAAAACATGTTGTCATAAATCACTTCAGGTGCCCCAGTTGCGTCTTTCTAATCTATACAAGGCCAGAACGTAAGGAAATAACTTTTTTACTAAGTTCTTTCAATCCATACAAGAGCAGTACGCAAATACTCGCGTATAAGTAGGTACTCCGCAATAACTATTTCTTATTCCATAATATACAGCGCCAGTATGCCCTCGGACTAATCGTGTAATGCTCGCCATTTTGATTTATTTACCTCTCTTTCTATTTCATGGTAATTCATATTTGCGTTTAGAATTTCCAAAAATATCTAGCACAGACAAAGTGATATTCGCAAAACTCGCCTCCGATCTTCCTGTCTAAATAAGTTAAAAAAAAAGGATAATAAATCAGGATATTATCTTTGAAAATAACGTTGATATCATTCAAGTTTCCGATGCTGCCATAGACATGACCACATTAGCAGAGTCCCTAATCAATTTTATTATGCACCAACGATGATGATCCTGTTTTTCCTGTCCTGTAATGAAGTCAGTGCTTGTGATGATAGTTTCAACAAATTCACATTCACATCTATTTTAGAAGCACATCCATCATTATCTTTAAAAGCTCTTCATATTTGTCAATAATTCTCTCAAACACATTACAGACCAACAGACTCAAAACTTTATTTTTAATAACTTTAAAAAGGACTGTCCCGCAAGATACATGTACAGCCGACATCTGTATCATTATAATTCCATATTTTGCAAAATCAAAAAACCTTGACTTTAACACTTTTTGTCAAGTGTGAGTAATTAAGTAGTATAGTCGGGAACGAAGACAGGCGCATCCACGATACAAACTATACATATTAAATAATAATCGAAGCGAAAAATTAAGATCAACGCTAACAGGCGTCATCTGTTGAAAAATCAACAAACTATACATGATGATCAGTACGCGAAATTCGTGTATGCATTATAATAACAGAGTTAAAAACAGGATTACAATTATATACGCAGTTTCCTATGGCTGCGTTCTGGCCTTGTACAGAATGGAAAGACGCTGCGCCGTTTTCATTTTGGCTTACTGCTTGTAAATTAAAATATTTTAGTTTATTCTAGCCAGTTTCCTCACATTAAATCTGTATGGGATATTTTGGAGTAAACCATTTATCAACATAGCGTGTTTACCTCCGGACTGAATAGTTGCGGTAGATTCGTCATTAAATTTGCTATGGTACCTATTTTAAAAAACATGTAGCTTTAAATATTGTTCATGGCAAATTCAACATTGTAATTCAACGGTTTCAATTTTAGAATATAAGGATGTTTATTCAATTTAACTGTTTCATTACATTTTTATAGTTTACGCTTCAGTGTAAACAGTGCAAGGTGCAAGTTCTAAAAATACTATTTTTTATGGTTTAAAAACAAATGGGATGCATCACTATGAGTGTCTGTTGGTGTTTACGAATCTATCCGCCGCGGGATGAGAGTGATAGCGGAGTGTTGAGGAACGAGAAGCAGGGCCACATGCCACAGGCTAGTGGGTGAAAAAACTATTTCACTTTGCAAGCCCAGTAAATGATAGAAAATTTTCAATAATTACCTACCACATCAAAAACCTATGATTAAAAATCCTAAAAAAAGATATTTCGTTAATAAAAAAAACTTACCAGCACCAATTCACGAGAATTATTTTTCAACAATGACAGTTATCTCCATATATTATTTCTCGCTCGCCTACACTCCAACTGCAGCCATATTGAGAATGATATTTCATCTCGATTTCTATTCATGCATTCTCATTCCCAACATTATCGGGATCCCGTGGAACGAACGGGAATCGGTTTGAGAAAGCGGAAAAGTTTAAACAGTTCTGCGAAGTTGGAAAAATTGAATTTGTGTTTTCGAAGAGTTAGTAAAAATAGTAAGTTGAAAAGTTCGGTTATTTAATTTAACCAAAATAAATAAAAAGTGGTATAATAAAAATGAATGAATTATGATTTTTATCTTCCAAGTAGTCTGTTATCTACACTAATATTATAAAGAGGAAACGTTTGATTGTTTGTTTGTTTGCATCGAATAGGCTCCGAAACTACTGAACCGATTTTGGTGAAACTTGGCACAAAGATAAAATAAATAGACCTTGCGGAAGAACATAGGCCAACTTTTATTGCGGGAAAATTCCTTATTCCCACGGGAAAAACTATTAAAACGGGCGGCTGTGGCGGGAATCTAGTTTTGTAATAAGCTTTTTTAATAAAATTTTCCTTAACAACAACCTTTATCTTCTTTAGTGATAATTTTTTATTATAATACGAGTACTAGTTTTCTTTACAATATTACTAATATAACAAAGAGTAGAAACGAAATATACAATTAGAGTAAGGTAAACAGTCAAATAATAATAATTGTAATGTGTGAAGTGCGTAACATACGAGTAGCAGGTGCGATTAACGGTTCGTTTGTTGCAGATCCTCTTAGCGCCCGCTCTCTACTCGACACCCGCACATTCAGAGGTAACCACTATCAATAGTATACCACCTAACAGATCCGTTGTCTTCGACATAGGAGGCATTAGGAGGTACGGGTTCAAGCCCCGACACGCACCTACTAATATGTAAGCTTATTCGACGCTCTTCCGGTGAAGGAAAAAATCGTGAAGTAATCGCACACACCTGCGAAGAAATTCAATTAATAGGTTGTATGTTAAGTTGACTAATTCGCACTCGTCTAGAATGGTAGACTAAAGCCCTTCAATCACCTTGATACAGGGTACGGTTGGGCCCTTCTGTTGGGTCATAATACGATCTAATATTAGTTCTCAAGTTAAGTCGGTTCTCGGCAGGTACGTAATTAATTTAATTCGTTAGGATGCAATATTGATTTGTTATTTATTATCTTACTTGCGTCCCCATGGAGGGGCTTTCTGAAATTTTGTGAACAGTCAGTCAGTTGATCGCTCTGACGTACAGTGTAACTTGATCGACACACGTTACAGGTATTTCTAAACATCTTTTTTTTCTTTTTTACACGTGTGACACGTTGATAATATGATACAACATGTCAAAAAATATTGTTCATCTTTTATCAAAGTGGAACACTTACATTTACATTTAAATAAACCGGTTTTGAAATACACTCGTCGGTGTTTGCAAGGCAAATATTTGGTGCTCGCAATATATAGGTACCGCAACCACAATACGTAATATTAACGTTGAAACGCTTCATCCATAAGGTTAAAGGTGATATGTAAAACCACAGAGTAAAACGTTTAAAAATACACATAGTTATCATCTTTAGAGGGTTTAATATGACGACACGCCGATAGCACTTTTACTACCAGCACAGAATACCAAATAGTAGTCCCTACTACCAGTGCAAAATATTCATAAATCTAAAATTGTTTCTCAGTAGGCACTTAGTAAATTTTGAGGGCCTCATGATTGTGAGGGCCTGGTGACCTATGACACAGGTTTCAACCTTTTTTCTAGGCACAAGTCCCACATAAGCTCATTAATAAAGATTTTAGTACATAAAACTAGGTAAATTCAGAAAATAATTTGTTGTGTGGGAATGATGAACTATTCTTTTTTAATTTTTAAAGACGTGCTCAGAATGCTCAGTTACAGTTTGAGCAACTTAAAAAAAAACTATTATCGGATTTTATTTGGACAGTTTGTAGTATGAGGAAGGGTCGGGAAATTTGCTCTATCCGCTCACTGAGCAAGTTCCTTCAGTATTTGCTAAGCAGCTTTACAACTTGTTTTTTCTTGTGTTCATTCATTTTACTTGTCTCTATAGGTACCTATCTATCTATTTAGCCTACAACTGTCCAATGCTGGGCGAAGGCCTAGTCTTTGTTTGCCCGCAAATAGCAACGATGTCATCCGACCATCATCGGTTGGGTGGTATGCCGACTGAACGCTTTTTTAGTTCTTCGCCGCTTCTATTACCTTATTAAATAAAATAATTAAAATTAGAATTACCTTAATTTTCCTTTACCTAGGTACTTCTGTTCGTACTCCATTTGTTATTGTACTCGTAGTGTTTGCTCGCTATGATCCATTGAACTTTATGATCTGGAGCGTTCGGCAAACATTGTCTGTCACGTTCCAGCCGAAGGTTACGGGTCAAGAGCATACACCGTCAACTATAGCACGCTATTGATACCATTGTTGTTGCAGCATCAATGAAATGAGAGCGTTATTCTTTCTTGTAGGGTCTAGGTCCATTGTTTCCCGGCGCCTCAACTCCGCTATGTAAGTACAGTCAGAAGGAAATTAAGCTGAAAACTTCTGACTGTGCACCTTTCTTATATCTGCATAGAATTATATTAATAAAACAGAACACAGAATCACGAAGCGAGTGTCCATCTTGACAATACATTAAAATACAAAATATATTTTTATTGACACTAAAAGAGAATATACCTACATTAATTGATACTACATATAACATAAAATTAAAAATATTTAAGACCCCCTCCACAAAACCGTTACTTGATACTTTCAACAACTAGAAAAGAGCTAATAATCTTTAAATGGCTGAAGATATTTTCTTGGATCATAGCTAAGAACACTCTCGATTATGACACCGTGCAAACAAAAAAAACTAGATAAAAATCGGCACATCCGTTTAGGAGCTACGATCCACAGACAGACAGACACCCACGTCAAACTTATAACACCCCTCTTACTTGTCGGCGGTTAAAAAGAGAAAATTCATAGTTAGTTGCATGTGTGTCCAGCGCCTCCGCCCGCGCTAATATTTTTCCCGTAGAGATGTTTTCCAGCTGGTAAAAGAAAAAAATAATCATTTAATTTTGTGCAACCTTTCTGAAGAGATGCCTGTACGTACATACATTTTGTTGGTTTTTTTTAATTTATGTATATAGATAACAGAAGAATAATTTTAAGTAGACAGAGTAATAACTGAGTAAAAGAAAAACAATTTATTACCCACAAAATAAACAATTTCAATAATCATAACACAAGTAATCAGAATGCGCAAAGGCGCCCTTATCGCTACCTCTACCAGGCAACTTTAAAGTAGAGGACACTCGGCAGTACTAGTAGTGCAATGCTGTGTTTACGGTTTGAAAATAGAATAATAAGTATTAATTCACGATTGCTATCGATTACGCTTATAGCCGTCCCTTTCCTCATGAAAAACACTAGGTATCCAACTAACAAGGAAGTGATGTGATGATGACACAGATCTGACCCACTATTGGCCGATACGATCGCCAACTAATTATCTCGCAATCTCAAGGGTAAACGCGAGACTCGGCCGACCGCAGCTCGATAAGATGAGGTTATTCTACCAAATGATAGGTACTGACTAAGGACAATAATATTGAACTGAACTGAACTTAACATAGAACTGAAATAGTTTTTAACTACAACTACCATACCCTATACGTGGTGTAAATTGCAGCCTAGCTGAAACTGAAAGGGTATGCCACAGTCAAAGTAACCTTTTTTCAAAGAAACCATTTCCGGAAAAGAAAATAATTTTTGATTCCTCCCAAACTATCCACATCAATATTTATTTAACCTATGCTATCCAATTGAAATGATAATTTTAAAAAGGCGTGTGAAGTTTTCGAGAAAAGTGAAAGCTATTGACAGGGCAACTAGGCATGTGTGTTCAGTATTTTCTAATACGCTACTAACACCCAGTTTATAACAGTCATCTTCTGAACTTAGGCATTTCGCTTGATCGGGAGGTTTTATCGTAATTCTCTCGCTTATTGATAGGGGGGTTAGATATCGTAGTTGTTGGTTACACTAGTGAATTTACCTTTAGTTGTTTGTAAAAACTTACAGGACTTAATAAGTTAACTATATTGCATTTTTGAATTATGTAGTAAATTCAATAGTTTTAATAACTTTCCTTTTTTATTCGGAGTATTTTTTTGTTTGAATTGAGTTTAGTTAATTTCTGTATTACAATCTTGTATTATTTCAATTATTATTTGCTTGTTAGTGGTCATGTCTGGAGTTATTAAATTAAATAGCATTATGAAAATTATAGGTATACTGAAACCGACACACACAGACATAGCAACACCTCTCACCGCTCTTCTCTAAAACTAAAATAAATGTTATTAAACACTACAGGCCAAACCTTTTTAAGCCAGTGGAATATCAGTACAATAAATAATGCTTACGGTTAGTGGTAGTTCATTCAGAAGAATGCAGCTGACATTTAAAAGAGAAATCATTTGCACATTATAGGGACACGGAGGACACAGAGTAGCAAAACAGACACAGTGTTATAAGAACATTGGCATTGGTTGTGTGAAGGATTTTATATATATTATGTAATTCATTAAACTCAGAGCGGATATAAACTCGTAACTGATAAGATAACATAATATAAGAGTTAGAATATAACTTCTACTTACGCATTGTCAGCCCTAATTCCCAGAAAAAGTTCACATTAAGTGTTTCTTGCCTTACTTAGCCAACCCTAGAATATTTGGATTAGCTAAAATCCCAACTAAGTTCTTTGTATTTACGAAAGCAAAAATAAGTAATCCGTCCTACTCTATTGTTGGATTTCTGTTACTTTTAAAACAAACAAACTGTTAGTTCAAACACAAGGTACGGTCCGAGGTTTACCTTCCTAGGTTTATAAATAATCGGCTTTCCAAGTTTTATAAAGCTAATTCTTTTACAAACGTTTTCTTTACAACATAATTTTTTTGTACATTAAGTTAAATCTATAAATTATTTATTGTGGTAAAGACTTGTTTATTTGGTCGATACGAGAGCCAGACTTGGTTTGATCAAAGCATTACTTTTAAATGTTAAAAAAAACCGATAATGATTTAATGATTTTGTATGGTGGGAGGTGTTACCCTTATCCCCATGCTTAGCAATAGCACAAAAGCTAGCGACTTTTGCTGTGTGGTAAGCTGCAAAATTACACGTGCCCTCTTTCTGACATGAATAGCTTCCTTTACCAATTAATTTGTCTTTGTGCCTTAAGGTACCTTTACTCAGATTTCCTTTGTATCTTATATCAACAAACCGTAAGTAGATTATTCGGCTCTTGGTCTGAAGGGATATTAATTTCTAGCCGATCTCCTTGAAAGGTATCTTCATTACGACGACGACGTCTTGAGAAAATCTTTATCGAGGTGTTTTAGGGTGAAGAGATCAATATATAACTAAGTTCAAAGATTAATAGCCAAAATTCGGGTTTGTTTTTCTGATATTACCTCGCATCACATCATATTTTTCAATAATAATTATTATAAACGTGAAAGTATATTTGGATGTTTTTTATCATGTCTAAACAAATTTTAAGGAATTTTTTTTAGATTGTAGAAGCATAGACTGACCTATCCTGATTACGGCAGGCCCAAACCCCGTCTTCTCGTTAGGGATGAATGTAGGCTGTTGCGTTTTACAGGAACCTACTTTAAAATTATTTAAATGACAACTTCTGTTCAAAATCAAGCCGGCACTACACTCTCGACAAAACCCGAGAGCCGAAAGAGACGAGGTTATGCGTTAGAATTAGATGTAAATACACCGCGCTCACTCTTGCGCATAACTTTACATAACTGCGTCACTTGTATTGGCCATGTCTCGTTTAGTTTGTGGAGAGTGTAGTGCGGCATTTACAAGTAGCTTATAAGTGTCTCGGAGACTTGACGTGAAGCTGTGGTAAATAATAAGAGAGAAATGTTAACAAGACAACCTTAAGCCCCGTTTCACGTGTAGCTTCTAAAATAAATCCGGTTTCTAACTCAAATCACAACAAAAATTCTTGAATGTCATTTATACTCTTACAAATGAGTTCCCACACGAAGCGACAGTATTTCTTTTTATAAAAAGGCATTCCCTATGGTTACACGCTCCGACAAAGGTCGAGTGGTAAAATCAACGTTCACCACAAACTAGGAATGTTCCGAGATCGATACCCAGGGGCACTCGTCGAACAATATCGCTTTGTGAGATTTTTCTCAGTTTGGTTAGGATATTGCCGGCTGAATCACCTGATAGTCCGAAAAAGAAAAATGATTCCTTTCTTCAGAAGGCATTTGGTTGTTCTCAGCGTTGGCCACGACTATTACCTAATTAGGCGGCTCAATATCTGACTCCAGGGTTTGTAAGGTGGGTTAACCTAAAAAAACCCACAAGATAAGCAAGCAACTGTGGTAACTTGGTTCATCTCTGGATATGTAAGGGAAGTTTGAAATCAGTATTATTTCAGTAGGTCCGTGTGGGAAAGGGCTCAACCGTCGCGCCGACGTCGTAATCCTCGCCGCGGGTCCTTGATCACTGGTGGGCTGAGGGGGCCACAGCCTTTCAACAGATTAAGGCCCGCTTCGACCAGCCACGTCGGTCTAAAACGACATCCATAAATAGGTACGGATTCTGAGATGCTGTTCTAATTGGAATTCACGAATTATAAACGTTAATTAAAACACTAAAAAGGAAAATTGGAAAGATTATGCCAAGGACGCTCTTGAGCAAATTAAATAACCTAAACCTATTGAATTCCGGATCGAAACTTCCCTTCCACATAAAATGAGAATCTTACAATGGAATCAATTTTCTATTGCGTGATTTATCGTACAAATTATACTACCTTTTCTTATCTTAATTAGCCTTATGTGTCCCACTGCTGGGCGAAGGCCTCTCTCCGCTCTCTCCATGACTCCCTTTCCCGTGCCTCTTCCTGCCATGTTTCGCTGAAGGCATCTAGCTCGTCTCGCCATCGTCGTCTGGGTCTGCCGCGTCGCCTTGTCGCAGTTAATGGCATCCACTGCGTAGTGGTTTTTGCCCACAATACATCTGGCATGCGGCAGACGTGACCGGCCCAATCCCACTTTTGTTTGGCGGTTGCGTAGGTCACATCAGCAATCTGTGTAGAGCTTTTTTGCATACGACAAATTAATTTATAATTGGCAGATTCTTTATTTACATTGATTATAACTTTAACTACATATTGACAAACTACGCCGAACGCGTCAAGTCCTACGCTTAATTAACTGTCATTATTACAATTCAATAGGTACCTTTCATTATAATACTCGTATTGGAAAATATGCAATACGCTGTGTAGAATCGAAAATATTACCCGAAATTGGCAATCTAATTTGGTAGGAATCTTTTATACAAATGCGTGTAAGGAATGGGGGAAAAAACAATATGAAGGTTTTTGTCCCCTACCTTCTTTTGTGCAGGTAATTGAATAAAAAACGAACCTAGAGGGTTCTACCAAGAAAAAGTTAATCTTGGAAGACGTATGTTGGGGAATAGCCGGGGTAAGCGCCGCCGCGCCGCTCGGGAACGTTCGTATTATTTTTACTAAAATCATTTTATTCGTTTTATATAAACTTCTACTTAAGATCGAAATTACTATTAAAATTATCGATTTTGATATATCTTATGTTAACTACATACAATACATAATTTATCCGTGCTATATTCATGCTATGCCCACACATGGGTATCCAATGCATGCATTTAAATTTAATCTATCGAAATCTTTTTATTTAATTGTTATAATTGTTAATTTAAATTTTGTAACCATATTTTTATTATTATTTTTTTATCAATTTTATAATCATAATTTTGTTGTTTGTAATAATTATTTGTGAGCATTGGAATAAATGGCTTAATAATAATAATAATAAGATGAAGACGTGACAGACTGACAGACCTAATTTTTTTTTTACTTGGTCGAGGCCCGTAAACGGAAATATTAAAAGCCGAGAAAAAAAAAGTACAAAGAAAATAATAATTCATGCTAATGTAAAATATTATAATTTATAATATTTGTGCAGGTTAAACTTTGAAAGGATATTACAGAGGGGCGTTTATTGTAAAACACAAAATTTTGGGTTGATGTTTAGTTATATCCATCCGCAATGAGTGCAATCATGGTATCTGCCAGTAGCGCGATAATTTTAATTAACAACAAATTTAATTTTTAATTTTTTTTATTTTTTTATGTGTAGTAAGCGCGAAAGCCTCAAACAAACATTAGCATTAGCTATAAAATTATTTATAAAAAAACACAAAACTAACTAACATAACCGTAGAGAAATCGTATACAACGCCTATTTTGAAACTGACATCAGACCCCCTAACATTAGGGGACTTCTTTAGGTCTTTATAAATTTTGGGGATGTTGGTAAAAACGGGCATAAGACCCCAATAAGTTGAACATTTTGCAATGTTGGTGAGTGGTTTTACGCCTGATTCTGTATTTCGTTCGAAAACTTTTATTACATAGAGCATTTTACATGTTATACATGAATCTGAAGCTTACTTTGCCCAACTGTAAATTGATTATATCAGGCAGTCTTACAGAACACAACTACGATGGAATAAAAAATATATGAGATTTTGGTTATTTTACAAGAGAAGGCTTTTTATTCCATTAATCCTAAGCAAGCAAGCAAGCAAGCAAGCATTAGTCTACACAGGATATTGTTACATGGCAGTAACATTGTAACTTTTTTGGATGAATTGATTTGCTCCTTACCATGAACTTAATCGAATGTTATGATATTAATTTACAACGTACAATCTTTAACAAGCAAGCAACCATAAGTCTATACAGGATATTGTTACTTTCCGTGACAGGCATTGGATTAGGGGTTGTATCCATTATGAGCTTTTTTCCCTTTACTTGGAAAGAAATTGAAAAATCGCCCTAGTTTTTGAGGCTACAGGCAAATTTTGTAACAAGTTGCTAATGACTGATATAGCAACATATTACATATTTGTAATCTACGCACGATTCTCTTTCATTTGATACCACATGGCATGTTTTTTTGCCGCCATATTGGATTTCCAGATACAAAGAGTAATTTTTCGAACTGTTAATAGTTATTTTCGGATACAGCGATGTCCAAAACCCCCAAAAAGCACTAACAATCTAATTTAATATTTTGAAACCGAAAGCACGTATTTAATACCTTTCACGTCACTACGATTCAACGATTCTGAGAAATTTGCCAGACTAAAGTTATCAACCATTTTGGGAGAAAGGTTCCCAAATTTTATTGGAGTTGATTATACACAGGGTAATATTAGATTTCCGAGGCTCTTTACTTTTTGTGGTTTAGAGTTCATAATAACGGATATCGTGTTAATTAAAAGTCGCGGTAAAGCTTTGACATAAACAGGAGCTTAACGAGTTCTGTAGGATTTATTAAAACAGACTGTTGCTAATCCAGCGGGATTCAATTAAAGTACGAGAGAGAGTCATACAAGCAAGCCGCTTAAATAACATTTAAATATACTCGTTTATCCAGTGGTATTTGATAAATAGAGGAAAAATATCAGACATTTTATGACTTTTAAGTATTAAAGCGCAAAAATAAAACAGCTACAAATAAAGGCAGCATTCTAGAACACCATCATTCTAGGCTAAGTTACTATCAGCTTTTGAAGTGACTTTATGTATAAACGATTTAATATCTCTAGAATCCAAGTCCGCAGTTTTCATAACTGTAATTTAGAGGCCACATTTGTCGATTCTTGTTTGATAATCTCTACAAATGGAAGCATCTATTCTGTCTATATCTATTTGAAATCCAGTCGTAAATCTTGAAGTACTCGGGGTAGGTAGGAACTGCATTCGATCGCAAGTGCATTACGGCTGCAATCCCGGGCACAATGTGCCGGACCAACCGCCGCCCATTCACCCCACAATTGGAATTGGTTAAGCGCTTCACGCTGCGCTGATTGCTAACTATTATTAGAACTCTAGTGCTTAGGTGTACTCGTATTGAAGAGGAATACCGCTTTGCCAATCCCGCCAGTTATTCTTTATTTATTTCAGATTCAAGTCCTATCCTATTCAAGTCCTAACTATTGTTATACTAAAAGGGTTATTAAGCAATAATAATTTCTATCTTTCCTTTTACTTCTTTATCGCTAATTTGAAACAATTATTTTCATACACCTCGTCTCGTGTTGTCTCTATTTTAAATATATACCAGCTGTCCGCCCTCAGTTACGCCCGCGACTTTTCCCTCGGGAATAAGAATAGATATTTTCCAAATTTTCAACTTATAATACATGAAAAAAATTTTTTTTTTTAAATTCCAGTATCGTAATGTAATTATATCAAAAAACGCAATTTATTTTCTTTCCGGTGTACAGGAATAATTAAATTCCTTACGTCTGTCCTCTGATGAGGATAAAATTCATTTAAATAATTAAACATGAATACGTTAATTACCGGCCTAATAAAATGAACCTTCATTAACGAAGGTCCTCATTCTACTAACGCACTTTAGGTTAGTAAAATCAGCCGATACAATGTCCATGGGAATTGGAATTGTCCTGTGTTATTCTAAAAGATGCTACTGTATACATTATGACTTATACATTAAGGAGTTTATTTCTATGTATAATTATGTATCTAATGTGATAATGAGGAGGTAAGAATAGGTAATCCATACTAAATGAGAAAGTGTGTTTGTTCGTTTTTCTTTCACATTGCACCAGAGCATCGAAATATAAACATATGATTTTTGGAGTAGGGATAGTTTTGTGGCTAGAAAGTGACATGGGCTTCTTTTTAGTAGCTCTTAGGTTAAAAAAATGTTTACTTTTAGTGTTTTACCTTTTAACAGATACTTTCTGTATGGCCCGGATCAATGATTTTAATTTTTTTCTCCGATTTGAAAATAGGGTTCACTTTTGCTGTGCATTTTCTAGGATTTTAGTTCAATTCTGGTGATATGCATCAGTAGGATGTAACCCCTATTTATTTGGTAATCTTCCGTAGTCGTTAACGTTTGTGTAACTCTATTTCCACCGCGGCCCTCGCTCCGTCCGAACTGTTTAATCTTACGTTACGACTCTGCTTCGTGTGGAAATGCACTACAGTTAAAACTTAATGCACACATTCATTCATGTGCATTCATTACATTACTCTGGAATGGTGTCAGTGTAATTACGTTAAAAGCAAAATCGATTTTAATGAAGATATGCTGCGTTGTATAACCCAGATAATGTGTGGCTTTAATATGGCTAATGTATCTTGCTAAGTGTTAATTTATTCTGAATTTTCAAATAAGCGATTTCATTACACTACCTCATCTCATCAAAACGAATATTTAATACATACTTTTTATTAGAAAATAGGACTACAATAGAGAACAACAATTTACACTTACTCCTTTATCAGTTGTGTGAATCAAAACCGACTGGTAAAATTAGTGCCTTTCGTTATGTATATAGTTTGACACAAGAAATAAGATTTTAGTTTCAGATAACTAATTTTGTGATTATTTCCCCAGTTTAGTTCGGACATTGTGGCTGAATAAATTGACTGAAAAAGTAAGATGATATAATCTGTAATGTACGGATATGTATGTGCTATGGCCCTAGTTGGTAGTGCGTCTGCCTTCGAAGCTCAGGGTCGCGGGTTAGAATCCCGCCCAGCGCAAACATTCGCGTGATGAGCAATTCTGTGTGCCTTGTGACTGGACGTTGTATATTTATATATGTATGTATATCAGCTGTCTGACACCCATAGTACAGGCTCAGTTTGGGGTCAGGTGGCCGTGTGTGAGAGGTCCCCACAGATATTTAAAAATTTTATTCATTTATTTACGTCACAGGATTATTAGGCGGATCATTTCTGATGTCAGTTGTTGACCTGATGACCCAAATCTAAAGTAAAATGACACCATTAAAATGAATTTCCTGTTATTTATTTATGCCGAAGGCAAACTTTTCGCATGGTCAACTTTTATAATTTGTGCGTCACGCAGAAAGTTGACTTCAGTGTACCGTCTGTGGTACCGTGTACGTGATGGGTTTCCTTAATTATATTTCTAACTTCTGGACAAATTAATTAAAACATAAAGAGTATGTGACGAGAATCCTATATTGAATTTGAGTTATTGTTTAACCCAACAAAGCAGCAATGCAAATCATAATATTATTATGAATTGTTCTCATTCCGAATCTCTCCATATTATACATTTTTATTTTATTAGCGCTACGTTGCCTGTTGCCACCTTCATCAAAACAAAAAGCTTCAATTTGTAAATCTGATCACGACCCAATTATGCAAAAATGTTTTCGACATTTTAATAAAGAACGTTTCGAAAAACGATCCTTTTTGTATTCGAAACAAAATATTTTGATGTTGCTATTTCGATTCTAATAGTTCTTTATAAATTATTTCGGGGTAATAAACAATAGCCTTGTTGTGAATACCTTTAAAGTCATCAATCCACTTTGAATACAGTATACAATGGAATGGATATCATAACCATTTGTCTCTAGTTGACAACAAGACATTTCTGTGTTTACGCAACCCGCTGTTACACAAACGCCTGTGGGTGGGAAACCTTGTTTGGTATGATTATACTGTCCTACCC
Source organism: Teleiodes luculella (assembly GCA_948473455.1). Taxonomy (NCBI): domain Eukaryota; kingdom Metazoa; phylum Arthropoda; class Insecta; order Lepidoptera; family Gelechiidae; genus Teleiodes; species Teleiodes luculella. Next base: position 312,957 of record OX419586.1, on the reverse strand, counting down.
TCCTATTATACTAATATTATAAATACAACAGTCCGTATGTTTATGATAAAGATCAAGGATGGGATTAAAGCCAGCAGATCGCTGTGCCAATACCCATCTTTTCACCTAGACATAATTTCACATTTTCCTCCTCCTCGTGCATTAGATCTATTATCTAATCAGTGGTTACGTACCAGACCTACAGTAATTACTCTGTCATAGAAAATAAAACAATTGAATTTGTTGATGTACGAGTATGGTTAGCTAAATGGCATAATATTAACTTAAATGTGGCGAACTCCCAAAGATGACTGGCTTGTTATTATGAGCCTATAATGTGAGTGTCAAATTAAAGAGGTTGCAGAGAAGAACAAGAAAAATGAAATAAAAAAGCTCGTTTCAAAAAGCACATTTTTCTTAACTCCCGACATGCAAAAAATGGTGGTGATATATTTGAATGGTGCGTCTCCGCCCGCTGATTTATGAAGTACAGTCGCGTTGACACTCGGATTACTACATCATCGTGAGTAGAGACCAAATCTTGCTACTGAAATATCTCTCTGCTTGCTGAAGTTGCCGAGTTATGTCTTACTCAGAAATTAATTTTGTTTAATGACATACTGGAGCGTTTCAGTGGCATAGCTGACTCGGGTCGTTGCTTCCGAAAAGACGCGGGTTCTAATCTCGTTACAAATCTGTCATTTTGTTTTTGATTATTGAATATTATAATTCTTTTCTTGATGCTGCTACGCTTATCCCACTGGTTTAGAGCATGTTCACTCTACCTATTGCCTATATACAAAATTATGGTTCACTCTTATGTCAATGTGGTCATCATTTCCGTCATAGAAAACAAATCGAATTTAAACATGACAAAAAGAATAGCTAGATTTAATATTAGTGTCAATAAAGTAAAAATAATTGACTAGGAATTTATGGGGCTATTCTCAGTCGACGCGTTGTTTACAATGAGAGCCGTCTACGGAGTAAAAGAACAACAAAGATACCTAGTAATAAAGTATATTATTATAAAGTTCCCGGCTTGCGGGTGTGAAATAAACAAGGGCGTCTCGAGACGCCGCCCGCGCCGCCGCCGTAGCAGAACTAGCGCCTTTTTACTTGCGGGTAATTTAATTCAGCTTTAGCCAGGTTCATTACAATTAATTGAAAAGCTCTTTGAGTAGTTACAAACAGTTGAGAAACATTTAATTTGTGAATTTGTTGTGCTTTCAATTAAGCAATTCATTTAATGAATGGTTCTAGCGTTATAATTTAGTTCGATAACTGTAGATGCAGACGTTACTGTTCTTTTATATTTTGACAAGTTTATAGTAGTTTTAATTACACGTTATCAATTATTTTTCGTGGAACGATACTAATTTACATTACAGCACCACCTACCGTTCTCATTGTCCCTTTAAGTGTAGAGAGTAAAGGTAGACAGACTAATGGAATAACCTTTAGTATTAGGTTATGATCATTACCTACCTATTAATTATGTCGCGATTACCACATAAATTAATCAACTAGTCCAGTTACAAAATGAATTGAAAGCGTAGAATTTGAACAAATAAATATTTTAATGTTCTTACAAGGGCACCTATATTATGTTTCTACTACAAGGTATCTTTTAATATTAGTTGTGGATATTCAAATTTTTTCACTAGAAGCTTATTATAACAGTTCAGTTACACAATTTAAATACCTGGGGTCACTAGTTACCAACAGTGCGGAGATAGAAGCTGACGTAGCGCACAGAGTAAATGTTGCCTGGCAGAAATGGCGGTCCCTAACGGGTGTCCTATGTGACCCAAATATGCCTATTCGCACAAAAGGCAAGGTTTACAAAATGGCAGTAAGACCTGCGATGCTGTACGGAGCAGAATGCTGGACGGTGAAAGAAACGCACGTACAAAAACTACATACGACCTAAATGAAAATGTTAAGATGGTCGGGAGGGGTGACAAAGCTAGATAAGATCAGAAACGAATATATCCGTGGAAGCTTCAAGGTTGCCCCTCTTCCCGAAAAGCTCACAGAAAGTCGTTTGAGGTGGTATGGGCATATCATGCGCAGAGATCAGGATCACGTTGTCAAAAAAGCGCTGGAGCTGCCAGAAAAGAAAAGAGGACCTGGAAGACCCCCTTACACCTGGTGGGCCAGTATGAAGAACACCCTGAAGAAAAACAATATACCCGAATCGACAACCCAGGAAAGAACTTCCTGGCGCAAACATATTAGGAGAGCCGACCCCACTTGAAGTGGGAATGCGCAAGGGAAAAGAAGAGAAGCTTATTATAACATACCAGACTACTTCAAAGATAAAAATCCATAGGATTAGTTTGCTTGAGAGACAGGCTTTTTCATTTGGCCATTTTGACATATTGATCATTGTAATTACAAAAAATTGCCGAATGGTTTTTGGACACAGATGTTATTTGTAATCGAAATAAATCAATATGAAATATTACAAAAAAGAATAGAATATAATTGTAAAAATATTTTGAAAAGATGGAGTGTATCCGAAAGGTTCTTCTCCACAGAAAACGGCCAAATTTTTAAACTCGCCATAAAAGAACATGTAACTGAATTAACTAAGTGATGTAACCTTATGTTAAAAGTAAATACTCGTTCTTTGACCTCGACTTTTGGATTAGTACATTTGAAGAAACGTCTTTTTTATTTTCGCTGTAATGAACTGGCTTATTGGGTTTCTCGGCGTTTACGTGAGAATAACTTTCGCACGCATATACGACGCGGACTCGGGGCGGCGCGGGCGGCGGCAGGGGGGATTTTTTTGTTTTCGTGGCAATAACTTCGGGACCTGCGATTGGGTTGGGGGAGATTGTAATCTGGATCGTGAACTCGCGCTAATTAGCAAACAGTACCATGTCGAAATATAGTTGGATAAGGATGCATAGATAATACAATTCATATCACACACAATATGAATTCTATTTTTTTGCAATTTAAATTGTATATACGTACTTTAAAGAAATTTATTGCGATTAAAAACTTAATAACGTGTGACTAAAGATATTATTTTTTGTAGTATCGTATTTTTTCTTATTCTATTCTAATCTATTCTTCTATTCTATTCTTTTAAGTGCAGACTTTGGCCTATTCAAGGCGCGTATTATAAAATACTTCATGATATAAAACTGTATTAGATTTGAGAATTATTTTCAAAGTTATTGTTATCTGCCTATGATAAAGGGATTTACGATAAGAATAACTAACGATAATGGTTTTGTATTATAAACTACTGGCTTTCCACCCCGCGGGATCCGCCTGCGTTTACAGTTTTTCCCGTGGGAATGAGGTGTTTTCCCCTGGTTAAAGGTAGCCTATGTGTTAATCCAGGGTGTCAGCTAATCCATAAATCCATACGAAATTTTATTTAAATCGCTTCTTCCGTTTAGACGTGAAAAACTATCAAACATACACACTTACAAACTTTCGCCTTTATAATATTAGTGAGATAGTGTGATGACTGGCAGGCCCCGTTATCCCGTTATCACAGTGATCTCTGCAGCGCCACGTGATAGCCACCCTTTGGGCGCTCGAGAAAGACCACAAATTACCAAGCTGTGCCAATTAAAAGTTACGAGTATGTCGGAATTCGTCGGAGAATGTTGTTTGGAACAAAATCGCTGTCTCGTTTCGCCAGCGAGCGAAAAACAGCAGATTTATATTATTAATTATTGAATTTTTTATTATTAATTACTGAAAATTTTATAAGCAACTTTTAGTAAAATATTTACAATTATGACGTTATATTAATGTCCTGAATTCTGGGACACGATTAAAACTTATACAGGTATAATACCTACAAATTTGTTCAGTGTTTAATGATATAATTTTATTACAAAGAATATGGTTCCCTTTTTGTATATTTACCTATTTTTCCACCAAAAGTGTTTTACTAAGATCGATGAACGACGACGACGAACATGCTTCATTTCCAATCGTATTATTAAGTTCACTATTCGTTAAAGGTCAAGTGCAAGTTGAACTCGCCTAGAGAGGGTTCCGAACGAAGAAAGAAGTTCTTCATCGTCAGCCAAAATAACAGCATTCGTGTACCAAATTTCAACTCAAACGGTCCAGTAGTTGCTAAGGAAATAAGCGCTGACAGTCAGACTGAATGACAGACCCCAATAATCCTATAAGGGTTCCGTTTTTTGTTTTTGAGATACGAAACCCTAATAAATAACATATAATAAGCGAGCTAACTAAAAATAGCTCCTTTTATAACGATTACTCGGTTCCCAAATTCAGGTCGGTAGTTAATTAATCGCCATCAAGTGAGTGGAGCAATTAAGCTGGGTGTGAAATAGGTGTTCAAAGGGTGTTGGAAATAACCACTCATTACCGGATCACAACACCGGAGCTATTTATCATGCGCTCTGAATGGATCTCAACAGCTCGCAGTTTATTTATTGATAGCGTGAGTAACATGCTCATTAACGATATAATATCGGTATTTAAACAGCAAGTCATGTCGAACGCCCATGTAGTACCCACTCCAATAAATGTTGGGGACTCTGCTCTCGAAATTGTAGACCATTAGGTCTACCTGGGACAAACAGTCCTGCTAGGTAGATCTAACTTCAGAAGGAGGTCAATCGTCGAATCCAACTTGGATGGGCAGCGTTCGGGAAGCTGCGCAATATCTTTTCGTCCCAAAAACCGCAGTATCTTAAATCTAAAGTCTTTGACCAATGTGTTTTGCCAGTGATGACTTACGGATCTGAGACGTGGTCGCTTACAATGGGCCTCATAAGAAGGCTCAAAGTCACCCAAAGAGCGATGGAGAGGGCTATGCTTGGAGTTTCCTTGCGTGATCGTATCAGGAATTATAAGATCCACTGGCGAACCAGGGTCACCGACATAGCCCGAAGAATTGCTAAAGTTAATTGGTCATGGGATGGGCACAAAGCGCGCGCGCTGAAAGACATAGTGTGGGCAGGCCCCCCACGAGGTGGACCGATGATCTGGTGAGGGTCGCGGGAAGCCGCTGGATGCGGGTAGCGCAGGACTGATCATTGTGAAGGTTCTTGGGGGAGGCCTTTGTACAGCTGTGTACGTCTTTTGGCTGAAATGATGATGATGATGATTTAAATAGCACTAATAATATCTGTGTTTAGTAACTTTTAGATAGAATTTCATGTTGTCAAATTAATACTTGTGTTCTGAGAAGTTCCACTTAATATTTAAAAACTTATTGGATTATTTTTTATGAAGAATGAGTTTGCATATTCAAGACGAAAGTGAATGGGCATCTGTCCTATTCACTTTCGTCTTTAATACACTACACCTCAGTATGAGATTTTAGAAATACGAACAGATTTCAATAAGCGAAGAGGTGTTTTATGTTTTGTTTGACTCGCCCGCTTCAATAACTTTAAATAAATACTTTATTTAAATATGTTTACATGTGTTACAAAAAATATTTTTTACGTAGATTATTATACTTTGTCTAACACATTTGTATGTTGAGCTACTCTGCATTTTATGTAAATTGGCACGGCGTTGGTAAAGAAATGCAATATTATTTTCATTACAGTTTGTTTCAGAAGCAATACGCCTCTCTGAAAATCGATTTTGTTAATTTAGGGCGGTCCACTTCATCTTCAGTAAATTCTAATTAAAATCAAGTGCTCCAACAAAAAACTTGATTAACGGAGGTTTTCTCGGAAATTTTTAGCTAAATGCTGTCAAGAGCTCATCCAAAAAATGATTTTAGGTCGGGAGATGTTGACAGAATTTTTTAGGTCATTTGTTACAGTATGGCGGTTCTACAGGGGTCTTAGTACGCAATGATGAAAAGATAAATGATGGTCATAGCGCTGGTACCGGCGGCCCAATCGCGTGGGCGTTATGGGAACTTGTCGGATAAATTACGAAAGCCAAACGATTTGTTACACAAAAATTTTAGTATTTTCCGATAGCCCGTAAAAAATAACTAGACGGCAGTGTCATGCCATACTTCTCCGGTGTGGCTTACAGCCCGCCATACCGACGCGAATGCGTTAATAAAAATTAAAAATTCAACCATTTGTTACAGGCAAATTTTTGCACAGTTGATCATCGTCGTGCAGCCATTTACGAAAATCACCATGCCATACTTTTCGGACGGTTCCAAATGGTCGCCATACCGCCGAAAATCTGCATAATTTTTTTTTTCGGCTTACGATTTGTACCACCTTCAAATTTTTTTTCAACAGCTCCTGAATGATGATAAATAGAAGTGTGATAATGCCATACCTGTGGGAGGTGGCAAATGAGTATAATTTTGTTATTAAATGTAAGATTTTGTTCGTATTTTGAACGATTTGTAACAGTATGTTGCCCCTTTTTCCCTCAATTAGAAGTATGGCAAATATAATAATGGTCACATTACATCATATAATTTCCAAAAATCCAAATGCCATACTCGTACAAATCGTAAATTTTTTTAATTTATTTTTTGCGTCTTGGCTTAAGTCACACAGTCGTCCGCCCCATGGTCACAATCAAATTTGACGATTTATACGAGTATGGCATTTGGATTTTTGGAAATTATATAATGTAATGTGACCATTATTATATTTGCCATACTTCTAATAGAGGGAAAAAGGGGCAACATACTGTTATAAATCGTTCAAAATACGAACAAAATCTTACATTTAAAAACAAAATTATACTCATTCGCCACCTCCCACAGGTATGGCATTATCACACTTCTATTTATCATCATTCAGGAGCTGTTGAAAAAAAATTTGAAGGTGGAACAAATCGTAAGGCGAAAAAAAAAATATGCAGATTTTCGGCGGTATGGCGACCATTTGGAACCGTCCGAAAAGTATGGCATGGTGATTTTCGTAAATGGCTGCAGGACGATGATCAACTGTGCAAAAATTTGCCTGTAACAAATGGTTGAATTTTTATTTTTTTATTTACGCATTCGCGTCGGTATGGCGGGCTGTAAGCCACACCGGAGAAGTATGGCATGACACTGCCGTCTAGTTATTTTTTACGGGCTATCGGAAAATACTAAAATTTTTGTGTAACAAATCGTTTGGCTTTCGTAATTTATCCGACAAGTTCCCATAACGCCCACGCGATTTGGCCGCCGGTACCAGCGCTATGACCATCATTTATCTTGTCGTCATTGCGTATTATGACCCCTGTAGAACCGCCATACTGTAACAAATGGCCTAAAAATTTCTGTCAACATCTCCCGGCCTATTTGGCGAAATTATGGTCAATGTAAAATAAAATTTTGCTGAGATCTTAAGAAGAGAACTAAGTCAGGTTTTGCCCATTAATATATACTTAGTAAGAAAAGAAAAGAAAATTAGTTTGATACAATGTCATTAGGTCACCAAAGTAACAATTCTTTTGTTTATCAAACACTAATCATTTTCCTATACATTTTAAAAAATGCAGACATGTTATCATGCATAAGTAATGCATTATAGATACATATATTGCGGCGCTATATTTAGGCCGAGGCAACTGTCTCAGCCTCTATTTTGGCGCTCATGTGCTCCTATGTAATAAATAAGCATACATTAGAAATATGCCTATTTAATACAGAAAAACAACATCTAGACTTACTTAAGTGCTCATAAAACGTTTGCTTAGGGTATAATTCGAATCATTAAACCTGGGTTTTGAAAGTAGGCGTAATAATAACTAAAACACGGGGCTTGACAACTCCTTGTGGATTATAAAAAACAAATAGTATTAAAAGTACAATCAGGCGACTGCATTGGCGTCTTTATTTAGCGCTTATCGCGCTTTACCGCCGCCTCTTCTGGGGATTAACCGCTTAAACAACAAATTAATACGGTAATCGCCACCATTAACCCATATCCCGGTATAGCCGCGATGTAAGATAAGGTCCGTCACTAAAGGCGATATACTTTACTAAATATGCTTTAAAGGATAGCAGAGTATTAAAATTAAAATTAAAGTGAAATATTGTAGTGCCACAATGTGCTACAGAATCAATGTTCCAACGAAATTCTTAAACCGAATCGTTTTGTCTTAATTATTTTCAAAACTTGCGATTTCAGAGTTGGTTTAAATAGTAAAAGATGTTTATATTTATGAGTAGAACCATTCCCCAAAAGCTCCCCAATCAGTATGTAAAAAATATAAATTTAGCTTTATACGCGGGCCCCAACCACCACCGACGTATTTCATCGAAATTCGTTTAAAATTCTGTATTAATACAGAGTATTTTTAAGAATTTTCCGTCAGTCACCAATCACCGTCAGATGGCACAGTCAGTATTGAGGGTCAAGTGAGATGACAAACGGTGATTGCCAGTGCGCAGCCGGACAGGATCGCGGCTGCGGACCGACGACGACGGGTCAACTGAGACTAAGCTACTGTCTCTGCCAGTATGTCGCCGCTATTAGCACGACCAACTGACCACACTGACTAGAACCGTGACACCGAGATCATGGATCAAACATTTCACTGTTACCTGCCTCTAGACAAACACAAGTATCTCTGATAGAGTCTTGCTTTTCCTTTCCATCGTCGTTAGTTCATAATAATATGTCCTTATCAAGAAGGTTGCTAACTCTATTGTGTACACTTTAAATACCTACCTAGTACTTTTATGAATCTTGAAGGAACAATATGCTATATAATCTTATTATTTTACAAAATAAAATCAATGTTCTAGCTCTACGCCATCAAGTCAAGTCGCGTCTTATGGACCTCTGAATAAAGTAATTTGAAGTAAAAAGAGTCGATTAAATTAAACTGTTCAGGTTTTATTTGAATGGGCGGCGGCGGCGAAGTGCAAACAATTTTCGAGGCGACTAAAATGTCATTACAGCATTACCATAATTACTGTATTAATTAGGTTTCGTTTAGGTTGCCTTTTGAATATTATATACCAATTACATAGGCGAACGCTTCAATAAACACTGCAATCTGCATAGTTAACATAAAGTATACGTAGTTGTATGATATAATTATATTGAGCCATGGCCGTGAGCCGTGGCGGTAATATTGTTATGTATAACGGTATACTGAGTACTTAATAAAATCCATAGCACAGCAGCTAGGGCTAAAGAAGTGGAGTCATAGAAAGCGATGTTTAGGGAACAATTCACAAAAACTAGAGTCTTTATTTTCTCATAAGATCATCGACTGTTGTCATTGTCAGGACTACTATCGTATTTGCGACGTTTTTGTTCCGCTAACGTTTTGACATTTATCTAATGGACATTTTATTTATCATCCGAAATAACATTTTCCATTGTATTTTATGTTTCCGCGTTTTAATGGACCTTTTTACTCATGAAGGAATAAAAAATTCCGTGCGCGTAAATATTTTTTCCTTCATGTTTTTACTTGTTCACTGATGTTTCAAATTTCAACTAAACTATTTTACCGGTATACCGAAAATCGATGACACCATTAACCTTTTTTTTTTAATGTGCTCAATTGACCCATTGCATTGCAAGGTCATATTTATTTGATCATTTCTCCATTTTACATTCTGTACTCCATCAAGCACGCATGCGAGCAAGCAAGCATATATGCAAGCCGGTGTTGGACTGATCTCCACAGGCGCGGGGCGGGGATCACTGTTGTTGTTAGTCGCTGAAATTATCGCTGCTTATACAGGGGTTACAGTCGCTTTAAATGTAAGCCATCCTTGAAAAGTTTGATTTGACTAATTCAAAACAATTTTTAAATAAACCTAGCGAACATCTACCTACAAGGGTAATTGATTCATCTACTAGGCTAATTTGTTTACTACATATTATGGAATTTTAACAGATCTTTAAACGATTTCAAGTCAAGCTAAAGTCAATAAAAATAAAACTATGATTGTATATCAAGTAAAGAGAAACACTTCACTCAACTTTAAATACTAAATATTCAGTTGAAATTTAAGTTACAATGTTCTGAGGAAACTACATGAAAAGTATGCTAATATAGCAGATCATAATAATTACAATGAATAAATCACAGCAGTTTAAAATTCAGGACACTCTCTCATTACTTACTTGAGATGAGACCTTTGATCTCGAATTCTGAAGGAAAACAACTCAAAGTTTTGAAAAACATTCTGAGAAAATTTGTGGTTACTTAAGTCAGTTATTAACTATATTTTTTTTTGTAAATATGCTAAAACAAATTGAAAACATTCTAAAAAAGTACAAGCTATTGAAGTTTTGATTATTTGAGACATTGAAGACATATTTCACAACTTTTTCTTTCGTCATAAATGCGTAATTCTTTATGAAGATCTATGAATTATAGGTTGTGTTAGACAAACATAACAATCTCAATAAGTTATCAAGTTTTTTTTTTCCCTGAACAGGATCCAATAAGAACTAGTGGTTTATCCATTCGGTACTAATCTAGCGCTTTACTAGAGCGTTGAGTTTGAACAACTTTATGAAGATATCAACATTCAGTCGTGATGATAATCCAGGTGTCATTTATAGTGCGAGGTTATGTATGATGAGTGATGGCCGAGGTGCCTCATTGGCGGCTCAGCTCCTCCCAGCAGTCTGGAACTAAGCCAGATAAGTGGCTCAAGCGGTCTGCCAAATGACAGATGAGAATATTTTGTCCTGTTAAAGATCTTAGTTAAAATTTACTGATACAAAAATCAGATATAATTCGAATAAAAAGATTTCAGAGTAAAAACAGAGATTTAAAATGTTCAGTGTAGCAAAAAAAAAAACTACCTTAATGGTAAATCGTTCACCTTTTTGTAGTGTTCTGACTTTCTGTTCTTGGTGCATCAGTATGTTACATCAAACAATTTAGTAAGTCCCGATCTTAAGAATCTCAGTATAGGCCCTATATCAATTCTACCATTCCTTTCTAAGGAATGGTAGAAATTCGTACTCGAGAGGCTGGTTCAACAGCAACTGAACTCATTAACTCATTTCTCGCACAGAACAACCTTTTGAATCCTTACCAATCCGGTTTCCGCCCCGGTCATAGCACGCCAACGGCTTTAGTCAAAATTTCTGGCGACATTCGGCGATCGATTCGATCTCTAAAACACTTTCTGAGTTTGTTGAAGTTTTTGCACATAAAACCTATACCTATTTTTTTGTTATATTGTTGTTCTAAACCATAAAATTGAATGACTTTTACGATTATGTACGATTATGTAATTTGCCTTTGCCTTTGAATAAAAATACGAGTAACTTTGATCCATTGAGTACAAACGATACCGTTGTTGTAACGCCGCAGTGACAAACTACTTCCTGCTACCTTTTGTGCTCCTGTTATGCCTACATCATTGTCTGCTGTATGCATGTAGGTTTTATATTAACATTAGTAATTATGTCTATCAACCGAATAGCAACAAACGAGCCTTTCGTGCTCGTCACTAGACAAAGAGAAGACTGAAATGGTACACAAATATTTGTCAGTCAACAGTAGTATAGTTAATTGCCAAAAGAATAATTTTAATGGCTTAATTGTAAAGATACATATTAATTACATTCGTTATAATCATGTGACCGTTATAAAACAAACTAGACTTCATAGGTATGAAAATGATTAAAATACAGCAAAGCTATTAAAGCTCTGTGTAAATAGTTGGTGTTAAGACGTCCGCATCATGCCGCTCGCCGCGCAAACACTACCACTATAAGCCCGACTCAAGCGTGTCAGCAAATATTCTCCTATCCTTTTCCTATCACGCATATAATACTACAGAACATGTTTTTTTTTTCTATGGACTAACTCACTTTGTGTGATCAAGAGTTTGTTTTGTGCCGTATTGGATGTATACTCGTGCAATAGAAGATTATTAACTATGTTTACGCCACCCACATTTTAGCTAGTAGGATTTGTCGGCTTTGGATGTGTATTATTTTTTGGTAGAAATTGCTACTCAGCAATAAGGCCGCCTATGTACACTTTCGTTCTTTTTTTGTGAATTTACTGTTTCTATTATTTCTAGTGTGCAATAAAGTATATTCTATTCTATTCTATTGTATTCTATTCTATTCTATTCTATTCTATTCTATTCTATTCTATTCTATTCTATTCTATTATTCTATTCTATTCTATTCTATTCTATTCTAATATTTGTAAAGAATGGAGAGTGTAACATTTATATTTTTTAACTGATATCCTTAATCTTAGTCATTCATCTAGAATTTCATTTGCTCATAAAATCTTTGATAGATTAAAAATATCTTTAGCGGCGTTCACGAGCTGGATATATTTTACGAAATGAAGTGAAATAGCAGCCTTTAAGGAAATTATAATAACTAAAAAGACAAAAACTATATTATTTAATTCTGCTTCATCGAGCTTATTTTTTGAACGTTATTTAGTTAAATCTTAGTGTTCGAAATGGCATAAAGCCACAGAATGTATAAAGTGGTAACGTGTTGAAGAGGCATAACATTACCTTTGCTCGTTACGCGAGCGAGCCAATAAGGACCAAGTTGCAGCGTATTGCGTCTCGATCGTGATTGCCTAGTTACAATGCATGAGGTTCTCGTGCAAACCTCTTGGTGGCACGAAACTACCAAAACCCTTTGATATACTATCATAACACTAACAGACATTTTTACGGGTTAGTATCTGTAATATTGATTCAAAACTAAATCACGAAGATAACCCGTAAAAAGTCTGATTGTAATTAACAATGGTGAAAAACTAATAATGTTCGACTATCATTTTCATTAGTTCCTTATGAATATGACTAATATGGAGGGAAAAGGGAAGATCTTCTTTAGAGCGAAGTGGTGAGCTCGGTGACTCGTGTTCTTACTGTTCTTCTTTGGAACTTGTATATATTTATTGTCACGTGTATGATAACTCTTATAGCGCGTTTCAGCCCTCGGTCTCTGCAGAAAGTGTTAGGTTGTTGGAGTTTTCAAACAAGGCTCAGTAATTCTAATCTAGGCAGATAGATAAATAAATACGTCCATAAATAAACAATTCAAGGCGGACTATTTTTACTGGCGTCTTAAACGTGCGACCCAGTGGTTTATTAGCAGGACTTAGGGACCAACATTAGTATTAAAATTGAAACGTCCAACGGAAATTAAAAGGAGAGCAAACTGTGACTGTTTAGCATTTAAATTGTACGGGGACTCTGTTTGTGAAAGTAAACTACAGACTACAGGCTAGAGTAACCATTACTACCACTCAGTGGCGCTCATTCTGAAACTATCGCTCTTATTCTTGATCCGTCCGTTCTAAGAATAAAAAAATATATTTTTATAATATAATATTGTATATAATATATATATAATATATTTTAAAATATACCAAAGTTTAAGGATTAAAAGTAATAGGATTTATGATTATTATTTTCTATTTTGAACTGTCCAACATCAATTTTATGCATCAATCAATCACACAAGTTTAGGATGCATGAAAAGATATCACAAATTCGGTACCCTTCGTTCGTTTCCTTGTTCACCTGACGAGTTAATCTCTTGTTCGTCTGATCCTGGGATCCTCGGATCAGACTAAAACATAATCTTAATTTACCTTTAAGCTCTAATCGGTGGGCTCCCGTCGTTTTGGTTCCTACATAAAAGAGAAAGAAGGAATTATTTTGGATTCCGAGCGTGACTATGAAAATTAGGCCCGTTGTATGTAAACACGGCCCGAACCGCCCATGGGTGTGAAAGGTAATTTAGATAACAGATTGAGGCGCCGCGCCGCCACTCGCTTCGCCGCGCCTGGAAGCACCCTCACCCGCAATTAGCACCTCAGTAATGTGGAACCACTCCGAAGGTAAGCGACTTAATTAAGATCTTCACAAAGATTACGGTCCCTTAAATGTGGTGTGTGATTTCTAAGCTCTATTTATTTTTCAGTGGTAGATATATAGAGTTATTATAGGTAACTCATTTCGGTTTAAATTATTATGTAAGGAGAGAGACACGATTAGGTTTAATATATAAAACGAGAGACACGATTACGTAGAGTATGAGACACAATTCCATTTAAAGATATTTATCTCATAATAACATTAAATTAAAATTTTAAATAGCCTTGCCACAAAACCGTTACTTGTTGATCCATTCAACGATTAGAAATGAGCTGATAATCTTCAAACGGCTGAAGATATTTTCTTGGTTCATAAATAAGAACACTTTTGATTGTGACACCTTACAAATAAAAAAAATCTAGATCAAAATCGGAGCATCCATTTAGGAGCTACAGACAGACACACACGTCAAACTATAACACCCCTCTTTTTCATCTGGGGTTGAAAAGACAAATATATACTTACATGAGAACAGCAAATTATGTAGATAGAACAGAAAAAATGTCGCTCGCACGGATTGAACATAATAATATATATAGGCTATATATAGCAGGACCGATCATTGTGGAGATCCTTGGGGGAGGCCTTTGTCCAGCAGTGGACGTCTTTCGGCTGAGATGATGATGATGATGATGATGATATAATATAGAGAGGAACTAAATATTTTTATAATAATTTTAAACATCACAATAAAACTAGTCATTTTCATTTCATAATTAGGTACCTATATACATTATGTGTTCTGAATGAAGACTACAGGCGGGTTTAGCAAACCCAAAGTAGTGTTAATTTAATAACGTGTCATTATAACGTAACGACAAACGTGACAGGGAGTCGGCAGCCTACCCATGTCGTGTCTCACATGCACAGTAATTGGGACGCTTTTAGGATATCCCGTAACGCATCCCCATTTAGAAAATCGATGTTTGAGTCCAATTTGTGACGCCTCGGGCCAGTGTATTCTATTTGCTATTTCCCTCAAACGAAATTAGATCTTTTAATGGATAATGAATTAATGCATACAAACAAAAGAGACATATAATAAAAGTGGAAAATCTTGTCAAAATAAAATAAAATATACAGTAACTTCGGCACGCTGCAGAAGAAAACAGTGATTTGTTTGGAGTTAAATGTTTTACTTTTAATGTAAATATTTGTTCGTATCACAGGTTTATATATTATTTTCCAAAGAAACGATTCTCAATTGCTGATTAATATTAAATAAACATATGAATCATTTGAATGAGTGAAAATATATTCCCAACATCGGTATCAATAAAGCGTATTTACGGTTTGCGAAATTATTCAGTTTTATCAAAACAAATTATCATCGTGAATACTAAATTCGAAATGTACATACTAATACAAAGGCTGAAATCAAATCAAAACTCGAATAGGTTTTCAACTTCATTGTCCCCTAACAATAGAGTCAAAATTATTATCTGATATTTGATTTGAGTTCGAACATCATTATCTTGTTGTTGGCTATTCTCATTGTAAATTCTGAACGATGACGACCTCGGCGAAATTTAAATTATTCTGATAACAGTATTATCTTTTTTGAGATGCTCTCGTATGTCGCTGCCACAATGTGGAAAAGTACTTAATGTAAATTTAAATTTGATCACTTGATGCCCTTACTCATGACAGGTGTAGGTCACAGAATAAAGGGTAGTATAGACAGTAATGACAAATATTTTGTTAGAGTGTACAACCGCGCCATATCTGTGCCGGGTTGGCGTCTTTTCGTGTCTTTGCCCGACCGCGATCGTGCCACGTCCGACCAGTCCGGTGAAGCTTGATTTGTCGTACCTTTTCGACACAAGCATAGGTCAATTCAAACAACGTGCCACGTCCGATATGTGGGTCTTACGCCAAGTAGTCTTCAATAACACCCAGTTATTTGCTATTGTGTATTGAGCGCGAGAATAATGTCATTGTGTGGTGGAAGATCTCCGGGCGATTACAATGCCGACCACTAGTTTGGCTCAATTGTCATTATATTACCTACTCGTACATACCAACAAAAGTTAAGAAACATCTCAAGTTATTGACATAATTAACACTTACCTAAGGATTTAGGAACAATATTTTTACTAACACACATTTTCACGGGTTTTCTCCACGATTTCTTATGTTATTTTGTTAAAGCAGCTATGAAGTTAAAATTAAATGTGATGATAACCAAAGCAAGTTTTCGCCAGTTTGCGTTCCAGTAGGCTGCAGATTTTTTTTTATTGACTTAACCAATCAAGCTTCACCGGACTTGCGGGGGAGCGGAAGACTCTACCCCAAAAGGGTGCAGAAACATTATGTTAAACTCATTTTTATTTATTTCAGGTAAACCACCAGCCTTCGACTACGTGAGATTTATTTATTCTGCTTGAGATGCTTACTATTTTTTCACATCGAAAACAATTATTCACAACGGAAAATTTCGAGTATTGTGTCTATTTAATATTAAACTTGTTGTTAAATAAACCTACAAACAAAGCAAAATTAGGACATTCAAATATTTAGGCCATCATACAAAGTGAATATTGGATTGGACTAAAAAAATTGTTATAACATTTATACGCAAAAAACGGAGGATATAAAAGCTGTTTTTCAAACAGAAAGCTTTAATACATTTTCATTCTTTTATGTTTAACATGAACAAACCTACTGGATTATGAAAGTCATAAAGGACAGGAAAAAAATCGTATGGGGCGGGCCCATTTCTTACAAGGTTATTAAAATAGTTAAAAACCGCGAAAACGATTTTCAGTGACATTATGCGAGACATTTACAGCACATGCTATGCTCATTTTTGAAGTTTTGAATACAGAATAAATCGTTTTCGCGGTTTAGTAACTATTTTGTAAGAAAGAGAAGACAAGAGTAGCCTTAGCTAGGTGTTAGAAAGAGATAGGTAGTGGCAGGTGCGTTTTATAGACTTGTTGAGTGGACAACTTTTTCACATTGAAAAAAATTAATATCTCCTAAATGGGGGGCACTTAAATTCCACAACTGGACATGTGGACTCAGTTTTATGTCTAGAATCTATATATTTTTTCTATATAGTGGTTAGATTTTTCTGTGAATAAAAGACCAAAAAAAGCCATGTCCTTTATGAAAGATTTTAATGTGTTATGTATTTATAAACGGTTGTATCAAAACTTCTTTTATGTAGAAAAATCATGCTTATTTAGTTTTAAACGGTTTAATTTTTTATTCTATTTCGCAATGATACAGTTGGCTAGTTTTCAGTTTAAGATTTAAAACGACATAGTCCGTAGTGTAAGTCCGCGGCCTTAGCATTTAACGGTGTGATCCCCAATCAGCCTGCTAAGCGACACCAATGATACTCTCCTATTTAGTGAATACCTAGGTTCAGTGACACTCGTAATAGGCTGTAGTAGTTGTGACTTTAAAAAAGAACAGTGATAAGGAAATAACAGCTGTAACTACAGACTGCAAGTTTCTAAACAAGAGTCCCGCCGTAGGCTCTAAACAGTTGGAGTGTAGCCAGCGGCTCTATAACGGATATACAGCGGATATGCCGTAAAGCCTGCTCTAGTCCACCGGAGTCTGTTTTATAGTGCGGGTGTTACCGTTTGACTTGGTTTGTTGTGTACTAAGACTCAGCCGCTTTCTATGGCAGCCATTACACGGGCAGCCTGGATCGAGATTGCAACAGGGGCACGAATCGCAATGAATTTCAAAACATCAAAATGTTAAATAAAAATGAAAAAAACAAATAATAATATGGGATCCGATGTCACGATCCGTCAATCCAATCTAGATAAAAATCATTGATCACGATCAACGGCTGGACTGACGACGGTGTATTGACTATGGCTGCCTATCTTGATAACATTAGAAAATATAATACAACGTTATCGTTTACTTGCATTTATTAACGTGTGCGGATTCGCAATATGAAATAAATAACTCTATGTCTCTATGTATAGGTTCAAAAGCATGTTTAAAAATAAGGTCAAAGTCTATTTGTTAGATAAACTTAGTTCTAAATATATTAAGCAACTATGTATATCTGTTAACATAGTTTGTACGTACTACGTCAGTTAATTAATTAATAAGAGCGCAAAGCGCCAACAAACTGTGATTACAGTTTGGCACATAGTACCTACCTATGTAAAGTGCAAACTATTCAATGAATAAAGAATAAAAAAAGAAAGAAAAAAAATGTCGTTAATTACAATACACACTTATAAAAATGGTATCGACCTATTTATTAAGAGATTAGTCTATACTAAACCTTGTGACAAAATGAGTGGATAACGAAGCTCTAGCACCGCGCAACCATTTTCCTAATTTGCGCCTTTATTGGGGTTTTCTTATGGCAATATTCTATAACCGTTTATTTTATATTTTCTATAAGATTCGCAACCTTTAGACAAACGTTACTTTCGAAGAAACCATAATAAAGTGTTGTGTTTAAAACTAATGGAATAGTGACGCCGCTTGTTTACATATTTGAGTGATTCCCCGCTCTCTGAAAGGAAAAGAAGTAAGTAGTTGCTTTGAAAACTTAAAGCTTGTCTGAGCTCTTTCAAGAGCCTTCGGTTAAAAGACACGAGTAAGCTTTACTGAATACTATATAGTTTTATTTTGGTACAAGAAATATTTCTTAATTTATTTTAAAAACACTGTGGCTATGGCGGTTGCGTTGCTTCTAAGGTTCCCATAAAATCTTGGGTTTAAAGATTATTTATTCTCATTAAAAACCTAGCAGTCACTTAAATGAGAAGAGGACTTAAATAACAAAATTGCTGTTCAATTGAAGCTTTCAGTGTAGGTAGGTACGATAAAGAAAACAATCACAGTTAACTTTTACAACAAAAACAAAATCTTCACACATCTACAAGGAAATTCAAAGCGTCATAGTCAAAGTAATTTCTTTATTAATTATTAGGTTTTTTAGAACATTAAATGACGTCCTATCAGAAGTTAAGAAGCTTTGTCTAAACCAAGACCGGCCCTCGTCTCAAACGAATGTACTAGTCTAGGAAACGTTTGTAGAAAATAAAACAAAACACTCTGTGATCTGCAAAGATAATGTAAATTAGATTTAAATAAGTGATGTAATATCAAAAAGTTAAGAAATAAACTCTTTGAACTCTAAGGAGCTCTGAGATCCTTGTTTCCTTGGATACTCGTAGTTATTGTGGTTGATAGTATAGTATCACATAATAAGTAGTCAGTAGGTATAGAAGTATAGCTGTACGACAGTTTTGTTTGTTGACCGATTTTATTTGTGAAGTGAAAACTACTATACTTATTTAAGTTTAAAGTATATTTTTCGGTGAGTGATGCACGGTCGAAAAAGATTAGTGGCACCGCGTTACTGCGCTGGGAATAGTTCTCTATAAATACACAACAATGGGGCGGCTGCTGTCAGCTGCTGATTGCACGGTTGCGCCACAGTCTTGCGCACACGCAGCGGGGGCAGAGCGGCGCCGCCGTGTCAAACTCATTAACCTATCACTGAATCCAGCTGAAAAACAAATCTAGGATATCTATTTTAAGCTATTATTTGGCTGCTGGAATAGGGTAAGAAATTGTAATAAAGGAAGACTCTCTACTTTACTTGCCGTTGAGGTAATGATTTTTGCACCTAAAATTATTATTATTGGCCAAATGTAGCTTACGTCATTGTACAGTAACTCGCACTGAGGTCATTGTCCTTTGCATCTTCTATCTAAACTGATAGTAATTAAAGGACCCAAAAGATTTTACTAGCGAGGATTGACGTAAATTGAAAGTAGGGAAAGCCTGTGAAGCCGTGGGACGGGTTCCGGCCGTAAACACAAGCTGATCCCAGTCGTAAACCGTCCCCTGGTGCCACGTTCTGCGCAGGGATAGGCCTGCGCCTCCCGCCTTTCCTACCACGCCACCGGACAAATCACGATTTATTTTCGAAATCGTAAAAATCACTCTTCAGGACCATACTGTTAAGTCTCTCAAATATTGAACCTACTATAAGTTTAATAAAACCACTCTTAATGCGTTCGAATCTGATCGCCTCACCACTTCTGCGAAAGCATGACGTATAAAAAAAATATTGTAGTATTTCAATTATTTTTCTGTCCCTCCTAAAAGCACAAAAACACTTTTTAAATATATTAAGCAGTACATATACTACAAAGCGTAGTTTAAGTTTTGAAATACGGAAGCTACGAGTCCCTCCTTCTTTGCGTGGGTTGTTTGTTAGGTCAACGACCGACCTCATGAACCCAAGTTTCAGAATCATTGAGCCGCCTAAGGCTTTTGACGTGACTTGAGTAACGACTACGTATAACTACTGAATATTCTAGCGACATGAAAGTATTTCTGAACGTAAACGAAATTATTCATCTCATAAAATTTGACTCATAAAACCCTGAAGAAGTTTGAGATCAAGTTAAAGCAGATCGCTAATGCTTATCGTTCAACTCGTCGTTGGCGGCCATTTTGCGCGGCGCGACATTTCAAATCCGCTGGCCGTTTAGCGCTATAACTTTTGTAAAAGTGGCACTTTAAGCAATTACCTTCTGCAGTTTGGTCGGGAGCGGGAGCGGCAAGTTGGCCGTCCGGCCGGTTGGCTCGCAGCCCGGCCGCGCTGCCTGCTGAGCTACATTTTGTCCTCGTAACGTGTAAGGATCGGCTACGCGACCGCCCCGCTACACGCTACTGACGCAGCAACATTACCCCATTCATTTTCTGGAATAATAGCCATATTTCCCAAGTGCTCAACCGCGCATAGCGGTGCAGTTTTTTATTGCATGCTCAACTTTTTTGTATGTTTTTTGTGTGATAAATTCTTTTGAAAACTAAGCTACTAAGCAACAGAGCCAGCTTCAATGTGGGAATTATAATTCCCGTATCGAAGCCAGCTACGAAATTTGGCTAAGGAAAAATTTACAAATCATAACCATGTATTATCTGCTCTGTTTGAGTACAATGTAATACAATACAAATAATCTTTGAATATTCTTTCTTGAGTACCTATAGTGATTATTGTTTAGGTTCAACTCCTTCATATTTATACTAGTTTAATCTCATATTGTTTGGTCGATGTAACATATGCATTGTTTTTGAGTAATTATGTCGCTTTAAAAAGGAAAAATAAGTTGTAAAAAATAAATAATAATAAGCTGTAATTTGCTTAGGTACTTAATTTCATAGGTAGTTGTTTTTGCGTGTAGCTGTATCAAAAAAGTTTGTATCATTCTCGACATAATAATCAATGTCTGGGTTTAACGGCATTAAAACTTATTATCAAAGGCATACAGTGCTTATTATTATTTTTGTTGGAATAATTTGCTTAAAATGGTAACATTAAATAAACTACTATGTACATCCGGTTGTTGTCTATGCGTTCTATGAAATAAATTACTCCGTCATCTTGTGTTGAACTAAACGGTTGTTTTATTTCTAATCACATTAGGTTATGGGCCCAGTATGCCCTATAGGTTTCTAGCAGTTAAAGTACGAACAGTAATCGTGTGTTTAGTTAGGTACTTAGCTAGAATAGGCGTAGGCAGTGACGAAAGAATACGTGATTTGCAACGAAGTTCAACGGAAAAAACCGGTACGAAAAATCAACAGAAATGGCTTCCAGTTCCAGTTCACTTTTGGCTAATATTCCGAAGCTAATGGGCCGTGAAAATTATAACGAATGGGCTTTTGCAGCAGAAAACATGCTAGTTTTGGAAGGATTATCAAACTGCATTGTGGAGGTAGACAAAGTAAATGATGCAAAAGCGAAAGCCAGATTGATTTTAACGTTAGACCCGTCTTTGTACGTTCACATTAAAGATGCGACAAGTGCCGTGAATTTCTGGCAAAAGCTAAAAGCCATGTTTGACGACTCAGGATTCTCCAGAAGAATAACCTTATTGCGGAACTTAATCTCGATACGTCTCGAAAACTGCGATTCGATGACGAGTTACGTCACGCAAGTTATCGAAACAGCGCAAAGATTGTCTGGAACAGGCTTTAAAGTTGGAGATGCATGGATTGGCAGTTTGCTATTGGCGGGATTACCAGAGAAATACTTCCCGATGATCATTGCTATTGAGCATTCCGGCATTGCTATAACGGCCGATGTCATGAAGGCAAAGTTACTTGACCTTGCGGGAAACGAAGGTGAAACGTCTACCGGTGGTGGTGGGGCTTTCTTGAGTAGAGGGCAGCACATCCGCCAACAATATTCTAAAGTTGGTAGCACTGGCAAGAATGACAGTAATGGCCGCCGTTCGTCTATATCTATGGTCGGGCCAAATGTAAACAAAGCAGACAAAATGAATATAAAATGTTATCGTTGTCGTCAGTACGGGCACTATAAATCGCAGTGTAAACAGAATAATCAGCAACAAATAAAGAAGACAAATGCGTTTTCCGCTGTTTTCCTGAATGGAAATTATAGTAAACAAGATTTTTACTTGGACAGTGGCGCGAGTGTTCACATGACGCCGGATGTAAACATGATCAAGAATGCATCATATACACCGAAAATCCAGGAGATTATAGCAGCAAATCAAAGTGCTATGCCTGTGTTGTGCGCCGGTGACGTGGATATTGTCACAATCACTCCAAATTGCAAATATGAGGTTACGTTGAAAGAAGTTCTATGTGTTCCTAACCTCACCACGAACTTGATTTCAATCAGTCAACTCATTAAGAACGGCAATAGTGTGGAGTTTAAAGATAATAGTTGCTGTGTTTACAACAAAAAGAAGGATCTGGTGGCGGTTGCCACACAAATAGATGGAGTTTACAAGTTGAAGACTGATAACCATCAGTGTTTGTTTACATCTTCTGCAGCCGTGAGTGACGTTACCTGGCACAGGAGAATGGGTCACTTGAACGTGAATGATTTGAAAAAAATGCGAGACGGTGCAGTGAATGGTATATTATACACAGAAAGTTCAAAGATTGACAAAAGTACTTGTTCAATATGCTGTGAAGGGAAGCAGACGCGTCTCCCTTTTGCCCATACAGGAACAAGGAGCAGTAATCCATTGGATCTAGTCCATGCTGATGTGTGCGGACCCATGGAGATAACCTCAATTGGAGGAGCAAGGTACTTTCTTGTATTAGTTGATGACTATACCCGTATGGCATTTGTTTATTTTTTGAAAGCTAAGAGTGAAGTATTCAAGTGTTTTAAAGAATTTAAGGCAATGGTAGAAAACCAACAGAACAGAACAATTAAAATATTCAGAACAGATAATGGCTTAGAGTTCTGTAGTAATGAGTTTGAGAATTATCTAAAGAATGTAGGTATTGTACATCAAAAGACAAATGCTTACACCCCTGAGCAAAATGGTATGAGTGAACGCATCAACAGAACTATTGTGGAGAGAGCTCGGTGTTTGTTATTTGATTCAGGCTTAGAAAAGAAGTTTTGGGCAGAGGCTACAAACACAGCTGTCTATCTTAGAAATCGATCCATTGCCTCAGGCTTAGATAATAAGACACCATATGAACTATGGACAAAACAGAAACCTGATTTAAGTCATATCAGAATATTTGGTAGTCAGGTGATGGTTCACATCCCAAAGGAAAAACGGCTTAAATGGGATACTAAGTCGAAGAAACACATCCTTGTTGGTTTCGCAGAAAATGTGAAAGGCTACAGAGTATTCGATCCTGTGAAGCGTAATATCACAACTAGTCGAGATGTAGTAATCCATGAAAATACTGAAAAGAAATGTATCTCAGATAGCGTTACAGTTTCAGTTGGGGATACGATCCAAACAGTAAAGTCAGACAGTTATGTTGAGAGTATCAAGGAAGAAATGGAAGAAGAATCAGATAGTCAAAATATTTCTTCAGGATCAGAATATCTTAACGCTTTGACTGATTTGGATTCTACATTGCAGCAAACCACAGAAGAAGATGAGCCAGAGGAGCAACCAGTAATATTAACTACCAAGCGAGAGAGAAGAGCACCAGAGCGTTATGGCTATACACACCTATGTACGACATCCAGCTCGATTGTTACCGAGGATCCAGTTACTGTTCAAGAAGCTCTATCGTGTCCCGACAAGGACAAGTGGATAGAGGCTATGGAGGACGAGCTGCAAGCGTTCAGAGATAATGAAGCGTGGGATCCTGTGGACGAACTACCTAAGAATAAAACTCTAGTGAAGTGCAAGTGGGTATTCAAAAAGAAAGTGAATAGTGATAACAGTGTTCGGTATAGAGCGCGTTTAGTGGCTAAAGGCTTCACGCAGAAGCCTGGTGTTGACTATGAAGAAACATTTTCCCCTGTAGTCAGACATTCTACTTTAAAAATGTTATTCGCATTGTCAGTTCAATTAAAGTTAAATGTAACACATTTAGATGTTAAAACAGCTTTCTTAAATGGCTACCTTAAAGAAGACATTTATATGATACAGCCAGACATTAATTGTGATAAGAAAAAAATTGTAAAACTTAATAAAGCAATTTATGGGCTAAAGCAGTCTTCGAGATCATGGTATGAAAGAGTTGAGCAATGTCTATGTGAGGTAGGGTATAATAAGTGTCGTTTAGAGCCTTGTGTATTTACTAAAACTGAAAATAATGTAAAAGTAATCATTGCTGTGTACGTAGACGATTTCTTCGTTTATTCGAATTGTGAAAATGAAACTGAAAAATTAATATCTGTGTTAAGTTCTAAATTTAAAATTAAAAACTTAGGGCAGGTGCAGCAGTGTTTAGGTATGAGGGTTCAGATTGATAAAAAATCTAATACTATAACTTTAGACCAGGAACAATATATTGACCAGTTATTAGAAAAATTTAATATGTTAAATTGCAATGTTGTAAGTACTCCCATGGAATGCAAATTAGATATTGAAAAGACTGAATCTTGTAGTAGTGAAATTCCATATCAACAGTTGATTGGTAGTCTGATGTATTTGTCAGTTCTCACTAGGCCAGATATATCATTTTGTATAAGTTTTCTCAGTCAATTTAATAAGTGTTATACAAGTAATCACTGGCATTATGCAAAGAGAATACTTAGATATCTTAAGAAAACTAAAAATTACTGTTTAAAATATACAAATGATGTAAATCAACTGGAAGGTTTTGTTGATGCTGATTGGGCCAGTAATACAATAGATCGGAGGTCTTATACAGGTTATTGTTTCCTTATGTCAGGTTCAGCAATATCTTGGGAGAGTCGAAAACAGAGGACTGTGGCTTTGTCCAGTATGGAGGCCGAGTACATGGGCATTGCAGAGGCTTGTAAAGAATCAATATATTTAAGATCTTTATTGTATGAATTAAGTGGTAATTTATGTACTGTGAATTTATATAATGATAGTCAGAGTGCACAAAAGTTAGTTACCAATTATGTATGTCATAGAAAGAGCAAGCACATAGACATAAGGTACCACTTTATTAAGGATGTTGTTAGTGATAAAATTGTAAACTTAGATTATTTACCTACAACAGCCATGCCAGCTGATGTTTTAACAAAAGCATTGAGTCCTATAAAGCATTATAAATGTATGGAGGGTATGGGGATGTGTAAGTTAGGTAATTAATTTGTTATGTACAAAGTTAGTATAAATAAAAATTGTATTATTTAAAGTTTATTAGTTTATTTACTGTAGTTGGGGTGTTGGAATAATTTGCTTAAAATGGTAACATTAAATAAACTACTATGTACATCCGGTTGTTGTCTATGCGTTCTATGAAATAAATTACTCCGTCATCTTGTGTTGAACTAAACGGTTGTTTTATTTCTAATCACATTAATTTTTAAAAATCCTTATACGTATCGGATCTATAATAGGAACAATAACCATTTCTAAATTTAAACGGTCGCCTAAAGTGGAGCCTTTGAAGGGTTTGGAAATTATTGGGGGAGGCTAATAGATCGTCTCAAGGAGCGTGTTCGCGCAATTATGTCTGGCACAGTTTGCGCTTTGCGCTCCACTCAGCGAACATCCATGTACCAGCAGATAGTGTTGAACACAACTTATTACACTCCGGCGTAACTCCGGCTGTGAACAAGTTTCCACCTAAGTAAGAAGTGCTGGCTTCTCAATTAATATCCTGTATTTATTTAGACATTTTAGACAGTTCAAATCGTAGGATTATTTTTTCTATTATGAATAATTTGTGAAATTTAATCATCGTCTTCATTACCATTCCATTAATGTCTTCAAGCTGATTTAATCAATCAATGGTGATGAGATGATATAAGAGTAAAAGTAAAAAGTGTTATGTCTATACACGTAAAAGCCATGCTCAGTTTTTTTCTTTTATTAATTTTCGGTGTGAACGTCCAAAGGAAATATTTGTGTAAGTGGCGCACTCGCTCCGACCCGTACAGCGTCGTCGCCGGCAGACTATTTGATCAATTTTTATTTTCACGCGCTCAATAGTTTCTGGGCTAAAAGCCCAAATTTCTTTTAAAGCCTTTTATAAGTAATAAAACAAAAAATGGTCGCGAAAATGTTCTGCCAGGACACGTCTTCGCTGTACCAGGTTTATAGGAACAAAATTTACTAGAGTGCTTTTCCTGGTCTGCTTTTACGAGACAAGGTTATTTTACTACCCGATTTTATTAATTCTATTCATGGTGTCTCATTTATGGACAATTTTGCCATCTTAAAATTATGAACGTAGCATCATTCACTTCTTAATTGTAGAAAAGAGAAACCTTGTTTCTGGACTATTTTATTTCCAAAATATATTATTACGTTCATAGATTATTAGTAAGTAATGTTTCGTTTGTTAACAGCTCATATCTGTCCCCACCGAAGGGCTTGAGCCTGCCCTACAATCAGGGTGAATTATAATGTGATTGGAATTTAAATAATAGAGCTGATAAACTATGCATTAAATCCATAATTCAGTGGTGTCAGGGCATCGGGCACTAATCAATTCGCCACGTGACTTGCAGTCGCAAGTGGTCGTTGCAATACAACTGACAATCGCACTCAATGTGGACAATCGCGTCTGCTATGACCAAATTTAATATGTGCCACAGAATATTAAAAGATTACAGAAAAATCTCTCCCGCCATTCCTGAGCGTCATAATTTTCAGGAACTAATGCAGCTTCATACTTTTTCATACGTCTTGACCTGGCCTTTGTAAATGTCTCACCGCTTTGTATGGAGTGAGCCATCTTCGGCTGTATTCTCTGAGACTGCGGGCGGCGGCGGCGGCGGCGGCGGGTTGTTAAAGTATGTATAGTAGGCAGGTAGCTATAGTGTAGTACTTAATAGTAGGTTAATGGTAGGTTGTCGTAAGTACCGAACTAGCGAGAATATTTTATTAACCTACTACATTAATGAAGGTTATGATTCTAGCTAGCTACTCGTATATTTAACTACCAAATTCTGCTCATAATAATTATGTCATGTGAAACTGTAACATATTACATTTGTAATGCCTAATGAGTCGTAAAACAGCTTTACAGCGGGTTTATTCGTAGGAATGGAAGTGATACGACCGATATTAGTTATTGTTTTCAATCATGTAGAGTGTGTTATTGCTAGCAATCGCAACAAATCCAATTAGAAGCAGATGGCGATGTTGTTTTATCGCGTCGTCGCGATACCGCTGTATCGTGATATCATTATCGTCGGTATCACCACATCACGGCGCGCCACTCCACACTCACTCTGATTAAAAACCTTTGTCTTATCGCGGTGACGCCCAATCCAGACACGTGATTAGAGCCGATTATGAGCCTGTGATTTGTTAGGTTTCCTGCAAATAGATAATACTAGTGCACTGAACTTTGTAATACATTTTATATTAATACTAGGTATGGTAGAAATGTATTTATTCCTACTATACTCGAACATAAAGAACAGTTTAGAGAGATGGACTATGTTGGAAAAATCTGTCGAAAATCTGATGAACAAGCTGTTTGCCGCAACGTTGCTCGCATTGTGTTTAGACTTGACCCGTCAATCAAAATTATCTTAAATTATTCATAACTATGAGAGCCCATTTAATACGGAACTTAAAAAATATTATATTAATGTAAGTTATAGAAAATAATGAAAAAATAGGTGGGTTGGCTACATTTTGATACCTAACGTAATAAGAGGAAATCAAGTATCGATTTACTTTTTCTGTTTCAGTTATTTGTAACTTGTTCGTATTGACAGGTTAAAAGCCACCATTAAAAAACGTTTAATCTACACAGAAAAACAATAACAATCTTTGTAAAGCGATCAAGCTTTGAAGTGCGGATAACTAAAAAATCTTAGCACCAAAGTATTTCGGTGCTATGGTTGTAAACGATTTTAGGCGAAATGGAGTTCGGTTAAATAAAACAAACCCAATTATCATCGGCTTTGAAGTTCTAATCGAAATTCAGCAATCAATGGCGGTAAACACGTACAGTCGTAAACAATTACTGCTAGAATACGTCGGCGTTTTATTTGATGTCTCCTGAATACAGCGTACCAGATGTGTTCACAATCAGCTTCATTATACATTACTGCTCCACATATTGTATTATCACAGGCATATCTAACAGCAACTTTGTTGGAGTGCTGTATCCACTTAATGATATTGCTCCTCCGGACGTCTCCTGACATGTGACAATCTATCAATATTGTTTAGCATGCATTTTTTAAAGTTGTCGTTTTGGGTTTTTCCTGTAGACAATGTATTGTGCAACTTTAGTTTTAAATTAATGAATTGAATTGAATTGATCTACCGAACGAGCTAATAACACTTAATCTGGTTCTTCTTGTATATAAATCGTAGATACAGCGACCATAAATATATTAAAAAAGAGAAAGCGTGTTTTTTGTTTGTTCTTCATTTACACTGAAACTAAGCGACGGACTCGGCCAGATTTTTTGAAAAAAATTGAGATTTGATCTTAAAGAGACCATATTATACTGCTTTTTACCTCGTGAAAATGTCTCGTTCCCACGGGAAAAGTCAGGAAACAACGCGAGCATAGCCGCGGGCGGACATGTTTGTTAAAACTAAATGTTTTATTAAAACTTTGCTTTGTTAAATAATAAACTTCTTTAGCACCAGGAGGGGAAAGATATACTCCGATATTGTTCTGTTTTTTTATAAAAGAGGCATGTGATGCCTTCGACGTGGAAGTATTTTAAAACACCTTTATTCTGCAAGTTAAAGTAAAGCAAACTTCATCCTCGTTTACTTGCGTGATAAATGATCAAAGCTCACTTTTATTTTGTACAAGCAATGTAATGAAAAATAAAGATAATATACAATATAAATGAGCGCTATAGGGAATCGTCGCTGTAATCTGCTTCGTTACAGGTTTCGGGAGCAATACCTTTTGTATAAATATATACAACCTTGGAGACTATTCAGTAAATACTAAACAGAATCATTCTGAAATAATAACGCTTTTATACAAGAATCTTGAGTATTAATATTATAAAGTGTTATTTATTGCCTTGTCCTTAATCTGTTTTTTATCAAGAAATTCTGGAACATTGATGATGATGGTGATGATCAAGTCAGTTAAGAAATAGTTTGGAAGGAGATGACAGACGGACAGAAACACGAGTGATAAGTTTAGTTCTTGTTTTAAGACGTACAGAACCCTAAAAAATGATTGAATTTGAAAAGCATTAAATTTATCGAGGTTTAATAAAAAAAGTTATTTAATAAGCTAGGTGTCCATTGGATTAAACGTGACAGCATACTACTCGTCATGTATTAGATTAGCGGTCGTTCGAGACAGACGACTGTAAGCGTGAATTACATTCTTTACGAGCACATAAAGCTCCTAATTCCGCCCCAGAGCCATCGCGATTTATTTTTGATCGCCTCCGAGGCATTAACCTGCCGCTATAAGATAAATCTGTTGCATGCGGGTCAAATACATCTATGTTTATAAACAAATCACGTGAAGTTAAAACCCTCCAAAGAAAGTTAGCTTAAGTAAATAATATGATAAATTCGTTTTGTTTCGACAGTTTTGCAATAAAACGTTTTTTTATTTAAAAAGCAAACGATAAATAAAAACCATTACCAAACTTCGAAATATAGTATGCAAATAAGAATGTAAAAATTTTTCTTCTTCAAGTTTTAAGCAAAAAGCTCTAAAATAAAAGTTCTGTTATTTCTAGAGCAAGGAAAACTAGTAGAATTCCACTTGTCTTATAATAATAGTCGGTTCACCGCGAACAGTAACAGTAGATTACCAGTATAAAGTGGGAGATTACATTTTATTATCCTTATTTCCGTTTTCAGAACAAAGTAAAATTCAGTTTGCATTTGGAAAAGCGTTTCTTGGTGACGCCATAAAGCTGTATTTCCGAATGTGGCAAACATTTCGTGGATCTGCTGAAATATACCTGAGACCTGCGAGGCTCGGTTTACACCGCACCAGCGCTGGGCCGAGTGCGCTCGCGTTATCACTAAAACCATCTAAAACGTAACTCGGACTTTTATAATACATCATATTGTCGTCTGAAGCTGTGATGGATTACGTAATTCTACTTTTAAGTGTCAAAATACACTTAGCCGAAATTACGCAACCGAAGTTCGGCGGCTGAATTTACGTAAGACTATGTAAAGTCGAGTGCTTTTATAGTGGACGGTTTAGTAAAGAGGCTGAGCCGCACTGTTGAGTCGTGCAAAATTCGCCTTGATTTAACCATCAAATGTGAAAGCGCTTCCACTAGAGTACACAGACAGGGCTAGCTATTGTGTCCTGTACAGTATACAGTTGAGTGTATGAGTGAGCTTGTATGGTGAAAACCCCGCCTCAGCGAGCATCGGGCAGTTAGCCGCTGCACGCCGTATCCGCGCTCTGATTTACGCGCTGCGGTCGGCTGGCTGCGAATATATCGGCGGCGGCCGCGCCCGCGCAGTTCCACTGCAGCTCAGGTGAATTAATGACTCCGCTAACGCTTTGTGCTTTAACATCGACGATAGCCAACTGGTTTATTGATGGCAACATTTATAGAAACATTCTCGAAATGTTTCCCACGTTCGATAATACATCAATACAAAGATAATCCTTTATCTGCATATTTTACCCACCTTTATTATTTTTGTATTTTTTGTTGCATTTATTTTTAAAATTTTATACGGTTTTTTCGATCCTTACTAACGCAAAGTTTTCAGTCTTAACTAATTAGCAAAATTAGAATATAAAATGGAATATAATTTTCTGTTAACCAAAAAATCGAATCTTACAACAAATATTATTATTCGTGCACTAAAAATACTAATCTTGCACCAAATATCCAAGGGCGTGAACCGAAGTAGGGGGACGGGGGGGCGCAGCCCCCCGCTTAAAAAATCAAATCTACCCAGAATCAAATCGGTTGGTTAGGTTAGGTTAGACTGATGTCAATAACAGAGCGGAGGGAGCGGACCGTAGGTTTGAATTTTTCAAAGTTGATAACTCAAGAAGTCTCAAATTTGCATGTTTTGGTGCACAATTAGTATTTTAGGTGGAACAAGAGTATAATTTGGTGAAGAGATTTAGGTGGAACAAGAGAATAATTTGAGGTACGGTTAAATACTACCCAAATAAAATTAACAATGAATAAAATTCTTGTAACGAACTACAACATTACCTACTACCTACCTTGATAAATTGTTCTAATTACCATTCACTCAAAAATAATAAAAATATTCTCAATTGAAATATGAAGTTGCCTTCATTATATGATAAAGAGTCTAAAAAATAATGTTACATACAATATTTTTTCAAATATATTTTTTTGTAGACGTAAGGCTGCGAAAACAGTGAATAGGTTAGCGAACTGGTTTGGTTCGCTAACCTATTCACTTTGACTCGGTAAAAAAAACTTAAAAATGTGTTTTTGTCTGGCAAATATGAAAAAACTTAGCTTTTGAGTTTCTTCTTCGCATACCGAAATTTTGCACTGTCTTCGTTTTGTGTACTAAAGTGTATTTTCTCCCGGCACACGAATTTAACATCAAACTTGCGGAAACAGATGGCACGAAAGCGCTGCTTTTATTTTGTGCACAGAACGAGCGCGCGCGCCTCTGAATAACTTCTGTATATTTTCCTTCCATTGTCTCCACCACCGCGAGCCTCGTTTATAACATGTTTTATTTCATACAAAACTGGCTACAGATATTACAAGAAAATCACTTTGTACAATATACATCATACTAATATTATAAAGAGGAAAGATTTGTATTTATGTGTATGTAATGAATAAACTCAAAAACTACTGTGCCGATTTCAAAAACTCTTTCACCATTAGAAAGCTACATTTACCTTGACTAATATAGGCTTTTACCGCGGGAAAATGCCTCATTCCTACGAGAAAAACTGTTAACGCGGGCGAAGTCGCGGCGGAAAGCTAGTAGAATATAAATCACAAAGTTTAGATTTGGCTATATATAGTATTTTACGTATGGTATTTTAATAAATGTATTTGCTGTTGGTTGTCATACTTGTAATGTAACGTATGTACAACACTCATCGCGATGAACAATTTTATCAACGTCGCAATTATACAAACCAACGCCAAAGCCCAATGATAAATGTAATTAAAGCGACAAACACAATTATATCACATTGCTAATTAGGCGGAGCTGTTTGTGTGCCGGCTTTTATTGGGAAATTATTGATATGCCAGTTTACTAAATATCGGTTTACCGAAGTCAAACGGAATATATTTAATGCAAGGTTCATTTGTTATGTGAAACGATATATTGTTATACTAATGACGAGCTGTTTGCAAACACTATTGATTACATTCTGATTGTTGGGGCGTAATATACGACTAGTCACGCAATAAATGCAATGATTGATGAAAACGTAATGAGAATCGGAATTTCCTGATGTCTCCATTCATGGTCCAATCAGACTTAGCCAATTTTTAAGAAAAAAAGACAGAGCAGTGTTAAAGAGAAAAAAAACCGAACTTTTAGTAATTTCGTTATTCTGAGAGCAGTCTTTAAAAAATAACTTTCACCTACGTCCATCCATAAGTCTATGCCTACGTCTCTATTGATAGATCATTAACAAGAGCACTTTGTTTTAAAAAATACCTTTCAATTTTAACGCTCCACAATTATATACCTATCAACTATATACTTGATTGTGTCACTTGTAAGTGCAACTAAACTTTAATCAATTTCTCGACAGTAAGTTTTTTTTTTCAGTTATAGAATTCCTTGCTCTACACTGAATAAAAATGGCTTACTCGCCACAAACCATTAATCTGCTCTCTTGATGAGTAATTTTCAGTTAATTGTTTCAGGGATTTAATGTTCTTAACCGTTTGCTTTTGTTTCCTGCGCGTAATAAGTGTACAATTCAGGAAATCAATAAAAAAATTAGAGAATAAATAAAAGAAGGTGAAATAAAAGAAAGAAAAAAGTGATAATGAGAGTGATGCAATTTGTTTTAAGAAAAAAAGTACCAAAATTAATTAGGTACTTAGTATTTTAAAAGTTTTGTTCTATAAAATACTCCCAAAGGTTATAATCTGATGCAAAATTATAACCATTACAACTTTGCTGAACTCATAGAAATGGCATTGTGTAGGTATACTGACTGGAGTAATGGGGGTTAAGGGAAATTTGCCAAATAGCCTCATGTTTAAACGACCACTATTTGATGGTGGTTGGTATACGATTGATATGCTTGAATGTTTAAGATCTAGGCTTACAGTAATTTCGATATTTATTTTAATAAAAATAATACAATGACTACAGAAAATTCACAGATTCCGCGCCTCACACGAACTATCCAGCATATATTGGAAATGAATCTTTAATGTGAAAATTTTGTTCTGAATTTTTAACTATTTTGAAAAAGGTTAGGCTACAGGGCAAACCCTCCATTCAAATACGATCGTCTTTGTTTTAGGCTCAAATTGTAGCTAACTAAATTGTCTACAGTAAGTTGTCCTCAAATTTTTTATGTCTCCAAAAGCTATTTTTTTCCCGTTTTAACTTCCTTGAATATTATTTTTGCACCTTACGAATTTCGTAAATACGCATCTTTTGAGCCTTTTATACGAATATCATATCTTCACAACTCTTTGAGTTATAAGGGGATCGCACTTTTTCGTGAAATCGGGGCCTATATTGGAGCGACCGAAAAGACATTTACAATACCAAAAGCCTTTTTTGGAACCTTTCAGGAGCTTTTAGTAATAATAAATAAAGTTACAAGACCTTTTTTAGGGTTTACAGTTTTTTTTATTCGTGTGTTGGTCTGTGGCGTTGGTGTGATAGAGGGCGCGGCAGTCGGCAAATCGCCTTCTTTGTAAAACTATTTGTTTGGTTCAAGGGATATTAATCTCATGATCGCGTTTATAGTTAAACTCAGCTAATCTACGAATTTCATTATTTTTTCTCAAACTTTATTAATAACTTCGAGTTTCAAAGGTCGAGTAGTTAAAAGCTCGTCTGCCGTTACGGAAGTTCCGTGTTCGAATCCCGGACACGTCGAACAAATTTCACTTTGTGAGATTTTCCCCAGTTTGGTTAGGACATGGCAGGCTGAATCACCTGATTGTCCGAGAAGAAAGATGATTCCGTGCTTCGGGGGGCACGTAAAGCCGTTGGTTCCGGCTACTATCTACGGATGTAGTCGTTATAGAAGCCATGTCGGAAACCTTAGGCGGCTCAATAATTCTGACACCAGGGTTTGCTGTGATAAGCAATTATGTTTTCTCGACTTTTGGCCTTTGATATTTATTTCAAGCTTCGAATGAAAATAAGTTTTCAATTTGTTATGTAGCCTGCTCTAAGTATACAAGTTTCTGTAAGGAAATGTAAATTACAGTCAAGTCAATAGAGCAAGGCTTTTTTTAAGTATGTATTTTTTTAATGGGTGTGATTTTGTGTTAATAGTAATGCATAATAAAATTAATAAATTTTATTTTAAGTGATTTATAGCAAATGTTTTAATGCATGTGGAGACTGACACAATACAAGGTGAAAAATGGACGCGTGGAGCGCCCGACGCAAAACAGAGTGTGATTGCAAAACGTATTCGGTATCATTTTTCCAACAAAAATAACAAGGTTCGTTGGATTGGAGGCCATTTCATTTCAAATTGAAAAACGTTTTATTTAACGTTGTATTCAAATGTGGAACTCACTGGACTTATTTGCTTTAACGAGCGTGCATTGGCACTAAATATTCAAAGTGGATTGTCGTCATAAAAATTTGTTCAGCGTGAATAATAAATTATTACTCAAAATAACAATTCTGTCGAAAACAAGTACAAATGCGATATAGAGCATGAATATTGTTGCCACCTCAAAAAAACTGTAGATTAATTTAAAAGTCTGTATAAATTGCAGTACAAGAGTAACTGAGTGCGAACTACATAATAGATCAATTGATACAGGTAGAGTGGATAGTGGTAAAACATGTATTTATCATAAAATTATATGTAAAATTTTGTTTATTAGGTATTTACATCCGTTTCAATGCAGTTTTATTTACTTATTAAAACTTTCACGGGTGTTTTAATAACTATTCAGATCAGTTTCAGTTTTATTTAGTAAAGTAGTAGTAGAAGTAGTTTTTACACTAATTGCTTTTAAAAAAATGATAATTGAAAAGTAATTCGGTTTCGAAAGGCCTTGAAGTCAAGACCGAAAAAAATCCATAACACAGACAGTAAAAATAGAAATATCGTCGCTAAATCGAGCATTGTTTGCAAATAGGTAGGTACGTACAGGCGACGGCAAATAGCCGAGACCCGAATATTTTGTTTGCGTTCGACAAACGGACTTTTTGCCCAATTGGAGCCGGAACAAAGCCCCTTGTTGGTGTTTGCTCTCGTGCGAATATAACGAATACACTTGCTACAACTTTGTGAATAAAAACAATAATTACAATATAGCTTATGTTACAAGCCGCCATTTCGAAAGAAAGATTAGACTTTTTATTTAATAGCTATTTACTAAAGTATTATATGACACTAGCTTTCCGCCCCATGGCTCCGCCCGCGTTAACCGTTTTTTCCGTGGAAATGAGGCATAAAACCGAAAAACAATCGATTGGTTGCTTAGTTAGGGCGTGAAGGGAGGACAAACAAACAAACACACGGGTCGTGAATGTGTGTTAGTGCAATTAACAACCGCGAAAATCTAAGAATGTTTATTAGTAATTAGTATGGATTTGTAAATAGCATATCGAAAAATGACATGAAATAAAATCTAACGCATCATTTCTACAATATAATATAATAGCAGTCAAAAGGCACTCTTAATTCTCAAGGTGGAACTGTTTATTGGTAAATTTTATCATATTTATTATATTTAACGTATTGTTATCAGCTCAAAATATTTACGTCATATTAACAGCTCCATATCTACTTAGCTATTAATTTTAATATAACCTGGTACAAACCATAACACTGTCTGCAGTGTGCTAACCAAATATTCTCATTTTCCCGCTGCCTCGCACGCATATCTCAGTGATATTATACTTTGAAAGTGGTTTTGCTCGGAACTCGTTCCAGACTGAACCGCACCGGGCCAACACTGCTCTCTCCCTAACTCGGCACATTCAATCTGAAATCTGCAATATGTGAGCTTTGTGCATTCCTAAACAAGTTACACTTTAAGCGGTGTAAGTTCTGTTAATATTTTGGTGGTTCGTTAGGGTTCTACTAAAGTTTGCAATTAGAGTTTGATTCGTAATTATTTGCTGCATCATTCCATACAGCATTCCATTTTGTATTGAAGCTTGACTGCTTTTAAATGTAGCAATTCCAGCATTCACCGCGCAATAAATTAATGTAGAGTCCGTGAGCTACGAGTAAAATCTGTAAATAAGAAATCCCCAATTGAGGAAACCTTCGGTTCGATTGGATTTATTCATGACAGAACACTAGAATATTAGTGTTCTATCAAGGGTATATAAAGCAGTCAATAGGATACGGGCTGCTAAAACTTTGAAGTTAGTAAAAAATTTAAATTGCTTAACAGATGTAAGAAATTTCTCTGCTCTTTTTTTAGCACATTTCTCATTTGAAATTCAATTCATTAAATTTCAATTGAAAGAAGGATATTGTAAAACCGGAAAGGTGAGCTTGAAAACCACAAAAGAAAGGAAACAGAGAACAGCCACCGCGGGGCGGCACTAATGAGGCTTTGTTAGCAGATGGAGGATTGTCGTCACGACTACGATATGTTTACTCTGGCGCAACAAAGCGACATCCAATATTACAGTCTATTTTGAACATAATGCCGTCTTTATTTTCCATTTCGTGGGAAAATCTTTCATCTATAATGAACAAAGAGATCTAAGAAAAGGATCTCCCTAAAATTATTTTGGTTAAAATTAAGTAGGTACCTGGCGGCTACCCATAGGTACATGAAAATAAAATAGGGATTGATTGGAAAAAAAAGTATTAAACAGACTTTAGAGAATAAGAAGTTATTATCTTGAAAATTTGTTAATCGTTCTGACGAAAATTTCACAAAATAATGTGCCGGTATAGGTCTTGAATCCGGAACACAAATGGTGAAAGGTAAATGGCTAAGCCAAGAAGGATATTTAAACTCTTATTTTTTGTTATTTCCTGCTGAAACCCTTGTTATTGGTGATAGGTAGCAAGAGAAAACTTGTACATAATATGCCCTGACATGTTTATCTCGATCCAACTTTGATTGTATCTACATTTCTTCGAAAACTCTTCCCGTCGTCGACGCTCATCCGAGCTTGCCGAGAGAGAACGCGGCTAAGTATTTTCCGAGCTAAGTCGTTTATGTGTACTTTTGGTAGAATTATTTGAAAAGGATCCACTTGTGTACTTAGCTGAGTATCTAAGCACTTCATGGCCATTCGGCTCTTATCTTTGTCCATTTTCACAGACTATTTGTTCTTTCATTCTTTAAGATATCAAAGGAAGGTTTAAGAGAGCTTTTGTGAGAAATATGGAACGCAACTTCTGTCCTTTATCTTTTGATCTTAATTGAATTGCTCTTACGCCACTCGTGTTCATATAATATTGTGTATTCTGTTCAACCGACAATACGGTACATTTTGCACTACAATATAAGATACAAGTGGAAGGAGATGAGAGAGGCCTTTGTCCGCACATGGGTGCTGTGGGTCCTGTGGGACAGACGGGCTAGAAGAAAATAAAATACATTAAAAGGATTAAAATAAATAAATTATTGAATTTAAAATGTGTTTGTATCCTTTCTTTCCTTCCTTCAAATCTGACAAAAGTTGTGTTCATAGAAGTCCCTGTCCAAACACAATATTTTTATTAATGCTACGATTTAAAAATACGAAGTAATAGCAAATTAATTATACATCTACCTACTCAGTGTTCGATAGGCTCTAGTTTAGTCATGATAGTAGTAAAGTTGTTACATAATTCAGAGCTATTATATGTAGTAATTGTACTGTGTTTTTCAATGGTCGTCGGTCGAAAGTCGTCACCGTTTTTTTTTTGCTATAAGCTGTAGCTAGACATAATTATTTCTAGAAAATAATGAATCTCTTACCCCTATTCCGCCTGCTACTGAGCAAGCTTTATAAATCACTTGAGATAACAAATGGTAATAAGTTTGTTATGCGTAAACGATCGCTCGATCACTGTCGCGGCTCCAACTAATTCAGGATTTTCTCCGCTTAGTTTATATTGAGTTTTAGTATACCCTTTCGCTACACGCAAACTAAGACATTTTCCACCGCTAATTACTTAACTATTTCACATGTAGAAAATCTACATATTACAACTACCATATCAATGTATAGCAAATTGCAAATTGAGATCATAATAAACATTTACTTTGGAGTTATTTGGCTTTTTTTAATTGACCTATGCTTGTGTCGAAAACGTAGGTACGACGAATCAAGCTTCACCGTACTCGCGGGGGAGCTTTTTTTTTTAATTGACCTATCCTTGTGTCGAAAAGGTACGACCAATCAAGCTTCATCATCATCATCATCATCATCTCAGCCGAAAGACGTCCACTGCTGGACAAAGGCCTCCCCCAAGGATCTCCACAATGATCGGTCCTGCGCTGCCCGCATCCAGCGGCTTCCCGCGACCCTCACCAGATCGTCGGTCCACCTCGTGGGGGGCCTGCCCACACTACGTCTTCCAGCGCGCGGTCGCCATTCAAGAACCTTTCTGCCCCAACGGCCGTCGGTTCTACGTGCAATGTGCCCAGCCCATTGCCACTTAAGTTTAGCGATTCTTCGGGCTATGTCAGTGACTCTGATTCGCCTGCGGATCTCATCATTTCTGATTCGATCACGCAAGGAAACTCCAAGCATAGCCCTCTCCATCGCTCTTTGGGTGACTTTGAGCTTTCTTATGAGGCCCATCGTTAGCGACCACGTCTCAGATCCGTAAGTCATCACTGGCAACACACATTGGTCAAAGACTTTTGACTTAAGACACTGCGGTATTTGGGACGAAAAGATATTGCGCAGCTTCCCGAACGCTGCCCATCCAAGTTGGATTCGACGATTGACCTCCTTCTCGAAGTTAGATCTACCTAGCTGGACTGTTTGTCCCAGGTAGACGTAATGGTCTACAACTTCGAGAGTGGAGTCCCCAACTTTTATTGGAGTGGGTACTACATGGGCGTTTGACATGACTTTTGTCTTCTCCATGTTCATCTTCAGACCCACTTGTTGGGAAACTCTATTGAGGTCATCGAGCATTGTGCCGAGGTCCTCCAAGGTCACAGCCATGACTACGATATCGTCGGCAAACCGAAGGTGAGAAATGCACTCGCCGTTGATATTGATGCCATGTCCTTTCCAGTTCAGAAGCTTAAAGACATCCTCCATTGCAGCGGTGAACAGTTTCGGAGAAATAACGTCTCCCTGTCTCACACCCCGCTGCAGTTGGATTGGTCTGGAGTTCTGATCCTGGAGCCGGACAGACATGGTGGCATTATCGTACAAACACTTCAGCACCTCGATATACCGGTAGTCAATTTGGCACCTCTGAAGAGACTGCAGTCAGACAATCAAGCTTCACCGGACTTAAAACAGAGCGGGGGAGCGGAAGACTCTAGACTCTACCCCAGAGTAGTCATGTATCAACGCATTTAGGGGCGGCAATGGAGCCTTGAACCTAGGCCAAGAGGAGCTCTATCTCTGACTATTAGTTGTGATTTTGATTTTGGTCGTGCCCCCGGCGGCGAATACGGGCATTGTTACCTGAAGGGTAATTGTTACCTGAACTGCGTTGTAGGGAAGACTTCTTTGGCGTTTCATTAACGCTGAAAACTTAAAAATTGTGAGATCTAATAACCAACCTAATATTGCCATAGAGAGAACGTACGAATGATTACCCGGTAAAGTCAGTTACAGTGGATAAAATTGTTGTAGTTCTCATACTAACTAAATTAACGACTATGCATAATATGGTAAATTTCATAAAAAGTTTCCTGTTTCTAAATTTGGTGTATATTATTACCTGCCAAACCTGATACAAGGCTAAACTTTTGCTTAGGCTAAACTAGTTCATCATAAGGGTGCGAGCGTAGCGAAGCGAGCACGGTAGTTCAGGGCACCTAACCTATGGTCACACATGACATGAATGAGCCTAGGCAAGATTCAAAATTCCGCAATTTAACGATGTACCATCCGTTAATATGCAAACTAACTAGATAAAGTGCGAAAATCAGCTTTTTAAAGTAAAATTCCGCAATCTAAATGTAACATGTACACTTAAATCGAACAGTGTTTGTGGAAAGCCGTGAAGCAGTTTCCTGAGTGCGACGCGACGACGCGCGGTGGCGCGGCGGCGGCGCTCGAGTCGAGATGAAACCATAATGGTACTGTCGCGATGTTTGCGCGGCCCCACCGCACCTACTCTAGCGTTTATTAACATAACGCGCTTTTGATGGCTGCACAATGAGAGCGGAGATTGGCAGAGAGGTAACTCTGGGTATTTGAACGTTCGCGACACGTAAGCGAGAATTATCCCATTACCGATTGCAAGTAAAGCTTAACATATCCTTTCACGTACGTACTACGTATCAGCTCGTTATTCAAAACATATTATGCCTTCAGGCAACATTGGAAAATCTACCGTAGGTTAGGTATATCTCATATTCAATGTAACGTACTCCTAAAAGGCTTATCAGTAGCTGATCACGCTGAACCAGTTTGGGTTCACTAATCTTGTATAAAACATTTGAGGTTAAACAGTTGCACGCTCGCGCCGCCATATCATCGATCAACCGTAAGATAGCGATTGCACCAAATAAAAAAATATTTTTCGTATTTGGTGCAATATATTATGGTGAGGTACCTACCTATATGAACTTTATGTAGCTGGAATACACCCACATAATACACCCCATTCTCACGGAAAATATGTATAACACAGCTAACTCAGTGAATCATACAATTAACTTATAAACAATAAGGTGTTGCCATTTTTTCTTTTTACCCGACTGCAAAGGCAGGTTTATGTTTTTCACGCGTATCTGTGTATGTGTATGTATGTATGTATGTGGTATTCTTTATACCCTCTAATCATCCAAACGGCTGGACGGATTTTAAAGAATTTGGTGTCTATTGATTTGTCCAAACTATGCGATGGTTATAGGCTAGGTTTTGTTTCAACAAAACTAAAATGGCGGCTGAAAAATACAAAATGGTGGTAGAGACGAAAACATTTTTGCGTACCATATTAAGTGGCACATCATTAGATAAGTCTTTTAAAATGAAGATAATGTTTCTTAAAGCATTTTTCATAAAACTAAAAAGTCTTCAAAAAAAAGTGAATTAAAAAATATCAAAAACCCCGACTGATAACAACCATTGACTATTTTATGCTACATGTTCCTACATCATCTTGTTTTCATCTTTTTAGTTCACTTTTTAAACAGTCGGGGTTTATGATGTTTTAATTTTTTTATGTTTTTTTTATAAGGAATCATTATTGAGCCGCCTA
Organism: Teleiodes luculella; assembly: GCA_948473455.1. Classification (NCBI taxonomy): domain Eukaryota; kingdom Metazoa; phylum Arthropoda; class Insecta; order Lepidoptera; family Gelechiidae; genus Teleiodes; species Teleiodes luculella. The sequence goes on along the minus strand of OX419586.1, from coordinate 271,343 downwards.
TGACGTATGATATATTTGTTCAGTCGCGAAAACCAACAGTCAGAAACAGATTCAGACTTCGGTAATCATGTTTTGACTGTGAATAAGTAAAAAGCGGTATCGTGTTGCTTTATCATGAAAAATAAACATACAATACAAGTAGTGTGAACGGGCGGTCATTGCGGCAAGCGGCCGGGTGCGGACGATGCCCCGGTCCTTCGAGAATCGTGACTCTGTACAGATAAGAGTGTTTGCGACATGTCCCTCAAATCGTATAACAATGGAGAGTCAATGGCTTGGAGATAAATCAAAAGATCCCTGATTTTTAAGGCTTTTGCTAGCGTACCAACTGGAAAAACATAACGTAACATCCATATTCGTCCAGTAAGTACAACGTCTACCGATATCCGTAGGATTTAACTATGCATTTCTGTTTTAGGCACTTTTAGCCAATTTCCGGTCTATACGGTTATTAAATCAGTAAGATATCAAAAAATAATACTTTTTTGAACTTTGTATTGTAAAAATTATAGTTTTATTAATATTGTTCATCCTGAAATCGATACCATAACAGTACAACTATGCTCAGTATCATTTGATACTCTCAGAGTTGTGAGCGTAGAGGTTCATTCGTGTCCAAATGTTCGTTGGAATTCGGGAACCGTTTCGAGATCGTTCTCTAATGAATAATAAATAAGCACTTGACCAGCCTTGCAAATGGAACAATTTGAATAATTGTTAAATTTTATAATGAATCTACCAGGAAAAATCCAGTTTTATTACCACTTTGTTACAATTTTTTACTCGGAAAATTATTTGATTTGCTGTGTCTAATATTATGGATACGAATGTATGTATACCTGTGTAACTTAAAAAACATTTATTCTTTCATTTCATACAAATATTTGTTAATGAATACAAAAAATATACCTAAACTTTAAGATACGCAGGTGACTGTCCGCAATAACATTCCGGTTACAAAGCACTACAATCAATAATAAATCACTAAAGTATTGAGTACGTTCGCAAAGTTGTACTTACTTACAGGTTAAAACATTATGTATCGTATGTATATAAACTATCCATTTTACTATTATGTCGTGTCCACTTAGGGTCGATTTAGTGTCTGTGCAGTCCCATTTGTTTTAGTCTGTTGTAAATCATAAAAGTATTACCTACTGTAATCTGATTATTTTTTTTAAAGAAACACCCGTAAACTGCTATCATGTTCATAAGAGCAATCATATCACGTGTACTAAAATAACTTATTTATCTGTATGATATTGTAACTAATTGTGTTACGGTATGGAATTACAATATGGGGTAACAGTACCAACTCACCTAAAGTCTTTATTGCCCAAAAGAAAAACATTCGGTCCATAGTGGGAGTTGCCTCTGATATATCTTGTAGACCATTATTTAAATCTTTAAATGTGTTCTCTACCTTGCCTTTACATACTTGAAACAGTATCATTCGTTAAACAAAACATGAATCTTTTTACAAAAATTAAAGACATAACCAATCGAAATCTTAGAAATCCTAATGCTTTAATCTATGACGTAGTTCCAAAGAGTGCAAGATTTAGAGACAACTGCTATGCAATGTGCGTGAAGGTGTGGAATAAGTTACCGTGTTGCCTTAAATGTATAAGCCCTTTAGGCAGATTTAAAAAACGTATAAAATCTTGGCTAATGCAACACACTTTTTACTCCATTAAAGAATTCCTGGAACATGATTGTAAATTATGCATGATGTGTAATTAATTAATAGTTTAAATTATAATTTATTGGACATTTGCATGCTTTATAAATAGGCTAGATATGTGTTACTATCTGCAATGAATTATGTTACCATCTATGTACCTACCATATCTAAAGCAAATAAATATCTTTATCTTTATCTTTATCAAAATAATTTTATTTATCGCCCGTACACGTAACAAAACATTATAATGTAAGAAAAGCATGTTTTCAAAGTCATTTTAACTATGTGACTCACTTATAGACGCGACATTACATTTAAGAAAGAACGTACTCCCTACGTACATATTGCAAACTCACTGAAAAATATTAACAGTCTGCGGCAGAAAAATATATTATGTTAGTTATAGAACTTTTTATGTTTACCGTTTTTAATTTCACTTTGATATTTGATTTAAAATGTTTTAGACTTACCTCAATTTAAAACTGTAACCCCCCCGTAATTTATTATTTTTTCTCTTTGACTGTAACTGTGATGACAGATGACATTTTACTTTATTGTCTTTGGTCAGATTGTTGTCTTTGGTTGCCTGCCATATATTGGCGAGCATTTGAGCAAATGCCGCGGCAAGCCAAACGTTTTTCTAGACCAGCAGCGACATCTATCATATCAGTTACGGAGTATTTTTGTAAATGGCAACACTTATATTTGGCGCTAATCGGAAAATTATAAATAGCCTGGAAAGAAATAATAAAGGTTCAGTTTATTGTGATCAGTCTGGAGTTTCATTCTAATAATTATAACAAATCAAAATCATATTGTAACCCCCCCCCCCCCCCCTATTATATGGTTTATTATACCTAACTATTATTGTAACTGCTAGACGATCACGGCCAGTGAACGAAAGTGGAACGTGTAGTGGAAGGACTCTACTTATGAACCGCATACGAGTAACCCTGATTCTTTTAGTGAGAATTTTGTTAGACCTAGCTAAAAAGATAACCCTGTATTAACCGCAATGACTATAAGCTCCCCGGATATGGATAAATTGTATGAAAATTGGTAAGTATAAATATAAAGAATATAAAGTAAATATGTAGGAAAGTAAATATTATTTAGAAAGAGACATTAAATATCTAAATTAAAACTGTATTGAATAGAGAAAGGATATATGATGAATTTACTTGATTATGATAACTTTCTTGGAATATGATAAAGTATTTATAGATATTCCTATCAGATTTTGTATTATGATTATGAGCCAAGCAACAAAACACAAAATATTATATAGAAAGGTAAAATTGGAAAGAAATTATAATTTCATACCCGGCATCCGGAGAATACCTGGACATGGTTGGTGATACTGGAAGGCTGCTTTCCCTGCTTTCCTGCTGTTCCTCCTTCAGCTCATCTTGGTTTACTATTCCTAGGAATACAGGAGTTACCACCTGTAAATTGAAATGAAGTAGATATGATTTCGGAGCTACCATTGATTTACCAGAGTAGAGAGGGATGAACAATAAATAATATATGTAAGTATACAAAATAAAATACCAAGTAAGTTGTGAGTTGGTCATTATACCAACTTGAGTGCACTCAAGAACAGTCTTCATGTCCTGCAGAAAATACACAGTCATTTTATAAAGATGATAGAAATTAGTGAGAGAATAGAGAGAGGGAGGATATTTGGAGAAATAATCTTAGTTATATAGAATAAATACTTGGAAGAAATAGAAAGGTTATTCATGGTAGACCAAAATCACTACTTAGCTTTATTCCGCGTTGTAGATTCTCGTTGACTGCACTGCAAGCGCCCGGCGCGATAACCACACAAACGTCGGATGATACCTAGGACTCCTAACCGAATAGAGTTTGACGAAAAACTATTTTCTAATTTATAAAAATTGACTTTTTCAAACTAGGAGAAAGCGTGCGTCTTGAAGAAAGCGTCCTTTTTTTGAAATTCGAATAAGTACCTTTGTATTTTATTGCTTGCCCACTAAATAAAATGATCATAATAGTACATAATAATTTATAAATAACATTACATAAAATAAATTAAATAATTTCGGCATGATTTTAAAATATTTATGTCTAATTAAATGTTTATTTACTATTAAATATAACTATAGTTGACGAAATTACTTCCTGTTCGAAACAAGAATACGGTAGTGAATATTTGTATGCCCATGAACGCCATCTATCGTCAAATTGTAGAAGCTTTACCTAAACTAGTGGAGATAACTTCTCTCTGCTAATATCCTACTTTTATTTAGAAAATTGAATGTATTACTTTGAATCTATAATTCATATTTTAATTATATTATAAAGACTGAATAACAGAGTTAATTTGTTAGGTAATTAATTATGGAACGATTCTTTTAGACTTTTCCTTGAGACAAATTGTGTAATTTTCAATTATTGCATAGATTTATTTCTAAGCATTACTTTAGACTTCTTGTCTTAAGTAAGGATAAACAACTTTAATATAGAAGTTTATCAAAGATCCAGCATTTAGGTATCTTTAGCATGTTCTTGTTGAATTAATATATTCAGGCTTAACTATAATTTTAGTTAGGCTCTCAATAAATAATAAAATCTATTTCCTTTAAATGCTTAGATTTATACAAAGCCCAGAATGATTCCTATTTACCATCCTGCCAAACTCCATGTACTTGATCTGGTAAGAAGATTAGTTTGTTTTTGCTTTTAGCACAAACTAAATGATTATTTAATCTGAAAGTAGGTAGAAGTTCCAATCCGCATGGTATGGATGCTTACTACTGGAGTGCTATTGCTTTTCCTCAGTCAGACTATAATATCATCAAGTATTTTATTCTCTTGAAGATAAATTATTATGAACTATTATTTACTTATGTAAATTAAGCACATAGAAGCCTGATCAGTCAGATAGAACAACAATCATTTGGACTTATTATTCTCAAAGATCAATACATTAAAATTGATTATTTACTTTTGCATCTATAAGTCTCAAGATAGATTCTAGTCAGAAACAGAGATAGATTCTAGATAGAAACAGTTCATATAAATAATATAAATATCTTCATAAAGACTTTTCAACTAATATGCATGTAATTAATTTATAACGTAATTTTTATAAAACATTTGTGAAATCTGTACGGGACCCAGGTTGGTACCGTTACAATATACCTACGGGTTAAGCAGTAAAATAATGCTTTAGGGTAGAGCCTTCCGCTCCCACGCAAGTCCAGTGAAGTTTTATAAGGGGAAAAAATACGTGAAAAAAACGTAGCACTTTATAAGCCACATTTTGAGAAATTAACTTGGATTTTAGTACTTTAGTGGTAGAACATAGCAAATAACCAGTAGTTAGTATGAGCAGCGCAGCAGCGGTGAATTAACACGACACTCATTTGGACGCCTGTCATCGGACCGAACAGAATTTAGTTATGGCAAATAGGACATTCAGGCAGGAACCGCACCGCATTGCAGCGTGGTTAACCATGTGCTCCGGTACTTTGCATCTGCAATTTCGTAATTCTGCGTTGATGAGTTTCCCTTTATTTCCGTTATTTTAATGCATGTTTTTCAGCATGATTTTACATATGAATTGTCATTATTTGTCATAGTTGACTCGAATGGCTTATAGTAGTGAGCGCATAAAACCACGGCTCTATCTTGATAAGTACATTTCCTATGTGTAGATCATAAATAAAAAACTCAGATAATATATATATCACCAAGATAGGTAATAGAACACAGAAATTATAACAAGAATTAAACAAGTTGTGTTTTGCTGTGTACTTATAAGATGGTGTACTTTTTTTTTCATGGAATGCCCGAGAGCCCTTTGGTGGAAACAAAATATTATTGCAAACCTATTTTTGTTATTCCAGATATTTGACTCAAAGTATATTTGCTGAAGTGTCGATGATCTTCATATCCATGTTTTATGATAATTTGTTTAGCGAGTCGCTCTGTTAGGAGACGTTTTGTTTGGCTATGCGTTTAGCGTAGTCTGTGACATCTGTAGCGGATCATTAATAATATTTACTTCACACGTGGGACGAACTGCTAGCTTCGGCCGTGCAGGTTCATTGAAACCTAATTGATGTAGGTGACTGTTGCAAAGAGATTATAATACCTATCTTTAAATATATATATTTTCCTACATGTACAATTAAAACTTCGGATCGAAAGATGAATGAATTTCGCAGCAACCAGCTTAGTTTGTTTTTGTTATTTAACTATTTATATGTTTTATACTATGTATACTATGGATCTGTAGGAATTTTAGTTGGTCTCACTGAGCTAGAAACAAATAAAATGTTGTTATTTTTTTTTATTTAATACTAAATTTATTAGTGTGGATAGTTATAGCATTAATAAAGTTAATCGTATTTAGTTTTATAACTTTTTTATAATTTGATCAACGCTCTGAAGTAGTTGATCGATAAAGTCCAGACGCTCACTCCCTGCTCGTGTAGCGAAGCGGTAAAAAATGGGTGTCGCGGTCGCTCAATAAGTCCACACCGACTTCTTCTTATTGCTCCAAAATGCAGCTTATTGAAAGTGCAAAGCCGATCTGAAATCACACTTGTCTCTCTTGTAATACCGCTCAATTTGAGAACTGCTCCGGTTTAAAAATCGGAGTTAATTCGAACTGCAAATCTGACTTTAATTCGAAGTAGTACAGTAGATTTTGGAGTAATCTGGCGAGTTGGGGTGCGCGTAAAGTGATTTGGGGCGAGAGTAATGGATGTGGCGCTTTCGAAGTCGATAAAGCGCGAAACTTTTAACTAGACCGTTAACCTTCGCAGACATCTACCTTAAGTTAGTATTATTATGTAGTTCTTTCAAAGAAGTAATTTATTTTTATCAATAACCCCTCACTGTTTTAAAAACAAGGAACTAATTTTTATTTAGTTTTAGATATGGTGCGCCAGGAGAAAATGTTATCTTTGCAATAAAACTGTGTGCATTAGTTTTGTGATCGTATTTTTCGTGTACTATAAAATAAAATGTATTCTATTATAGTTTCAACTTTAGTAAAAACGTTAGTATTTAATATTTATATAATTACAAATTAAACTTTAAGAAAGCATAATTACCACAGTTAAATCTGATAAACAGATTTAGAATATAACTAAAACTCCACTATTATAACTGCCGTAGAAAGTTACCATGATTCAAATCGTCGTCGTCTCTGCTCCTCAATTTATTCCTGTGGGTGAAGTATCCGCCATCTTCTTTGCCGCAGAAAAGGTGACCATCTGGGAAGCTGTGTTTAGTAACCGAATCATAAACCTTGCGATAAAAGTGTTAAATATTATCTTTTACACTGTCACTATTTACGTTTGACTTTGATAACAGAGATTTACGTTTAATTGTTCCAGTAGAACAATGAAGGTAAATATTGGGTGAGTACTAGGAAAGCAGAAGCTGTAATTATTTGCTTTGCGTATGCGCGTAGGAAAGCGGCGATGTTCAGTTGATTGTCCGGGATGCGCCGCCGCGCCGTCGCGGGCGCACTGAAATTGTACCTTTTCTCACGAGTATTGACATACAAAAATAAACTAAAACTTTTATATCAAAGAAATTGAACATATTTAAAAATTTGTGTTTGTGTTTATGGATTATATGTTTTTTTGGTTTCACGTGATACATTAAATGTCTCGAAAAACGCATTAACATTTCACTGTGAGACAGGTTATAAACATGAAACAACTTAAAAATATTGTGTGTCTAGTGTTTTGAAGTCAGTACCTATTTTAATAGTGGCTGTGATGTATTCTTATTTAAACTTGTCTTATATGAAAAGTGAGTAATAAAATTGATTGACATCACTAGCAAACTGAGACATTGAATTAGTGCAAAGTGACTGTCGCAACGCAGCTTATTTATTAGTTTTTTTTCTTTTGCATGAAGTTAGGTTAGGTTAGGTTAGGTAGAGCTTATAGTATGTAAAAAGTGCTAATTTTAAAATATTCCTGCAAAATGAGCTTGTCCTACTTGGGAAAGGGCAAATGACAACACGCCAGCAAGTCATCAATCAGTGAGTAATTCAAGAAGAATAAAGGAAGTCAGTGTAAATTGGTGAAAAATATTTTTATAGCACGTCATCTTATAAAAATAATGAAATCTGTTTTACAAGAGCTGAGATTATGTCATCCGCAAAAATTCAGTTATGAAAACTTGTTTTGACGCCATCGCCAGGCTCATGATAAAATCACTGTAAGCGGTGAAGACATCATCGTTCAAACAGATAATAAATCACAACCAAAATTACCAGACCCTATAATCACCACATCTTTACTAAAACGATCTGCAATTTCAAAATTATTGATAATAATAACTTGTCTTAAATAATAATTAAAATATTAATTATGTTATTTTACGTAACATTCCTTCAGTTAATTTTAGCGATTCTGCAAACTCCATATAGCTATGCTGTTAAATACTCGCTTAACGAAAGCAAAATTTCGGTAAAAAGAAGAAAAGCAAAATGAGTTCGAAAATTTGCATGTCGCAAACACGGGATGAAGAATTATGGCAGGGAATTATGACAGGAAGCTATTTCACGCGCATTTTGGCAGACAGGGAAAAATGTGGGGATAGACAGCCCTAAACCAAGAGTGGGTCGTTGCCCTATTTGTGCTTACTTCAACATGCATTGCTTTATATTAGTACTTGGATACTTCTGAGAACATAAAGTAGTGCATCGTTGAATGTCGAAAAGGAGCTATCTGGAGCCAGCTGTGAAAGCAATGTTCCGCAACTCGGGTGGAGTAAAGTCGGCCAATTTGTACCGACCGCGCTGTAACATATAGCGGCGATAAAGAACAAGTAGGCATTTGTGTTTTGATACACTCAGCTCATGAACAGACAACTGGTTACCGTGTTCCTTAACGGAAGGATTTCTTGTAAATGTGCACAGGGTGTCAGCTGTAAAGAAACAAGTAATAAAGATAAAAAGATACACCAAAAAAGACAAGAGGCTCCTTGCCTTTATCAGATATTTCTCTGGGATGTATTTTAGCTGGAAAATCAAGCTTTTATTTATTTATTTACATCTCTTTTCCGGCTTTGTGTAAACTTAGTTCTTCCTATAGGCAAAACACCATCAAAAATACCTTAATACCTATAAAAAGGAAAGGATTAAAAATATTCACAGAGAAGCATTTCAAAGCTAAACAAAAAAGGAAAAGAAGTACAACTTTAAGTACTATTGATACTATTCAAATGTATTTTGTTCTGTTTTGTTCGAGTTTAAAACTTCGCCAGCAAAAATAGCACTAATTTTGATTTGTAAACAACAACAACTGCTATCTTCGACCGACCTACCTTGAAGCGCAAAGACTGGTATACAACTGTTTTTTTTCAAGCCGTGTTGTCACAATAGGAGTAGTAAGCTCAAGTAGATACTTTATTTATAATACTTAATTTACAAACATATCACCGTGATTTAGTTGGGTCAGTGTTATTTATCGAGGGGTCTGTGCGTGGATACGTGACGTGGGTTGAGTGAGGCGCGCTCTTGGCCGACTGGATATTTGGCGCAATAAATTCAATAACCCGCGACGACCCCCGCACAGCTCACTAAATATTTATTTGATTTGGGTACTCTAGCTACAAATTGTAAGGGGTAGTACTACAAGGTCATGAAGTTGTTTATCTGATAAGTAATTTATTGTAATTAGTTACTAACACAATTTATTTTTTTGTTACAGATTCAGTAATGAGACGACATTCGAAATTATTACGAAGGTAAATATTAAACTTAATCATCAATATTTCAGTTATATAATTTTTATGATTATGTTCAAGATAAAACTAGTCTCACATCTCAGATAAGTATATACTTTTATTTTACTTAAGCTTTGAGATGATGATGATTAAGTATGGTTTTAAGTTGAAACTATCCAGGCTAGGCTAGGCTTCTCTGCTGGACATAGGCCTCTCCCGAGGCACATCATAAGCTCGATTATGATCAAGATAAAATGTGTACTGCATAAATGCATACTGGAAATTAAAACATTAAAGGTTGATATTTATTATCTTTGTTTATTTTTCCTTTCTCACCTATTTCCTTTCGCCTGTTTTGAAAATTCCCTTTTCGCAGTCCCGATGTGAATTTCAATCTGTGTGTGCAGCCAGACGCGGCGTCGTCGTCTCGTTACCTGTGGAATGGAATAGGATTTAACTTTCTTGAAACTCTGCATGCGTCGTCTAGTCTTACCTCTCAGTGAAAAACGAGAGAGAGGAAAACTGTATTACGGGGAATATGCTGAGACGAAAAATATTATAGAATGTGCAAATGCAGCATCATCATGATTTTAGTGCTTAAAAGATAAATGGACAATAAAAAATGTGATAATATCTTACAGGTAGACAATTCAAAATCACCACAACCTGTATTATTGGCATCTCTAGGTATCTGCAGATAGGTAAATACATATGCCATCAAAAACACAACTTGTAAAAATACCAAGTCTCGCAATTCAGTTCTTCTACCGTAAAAAGTTGTGAGATCCATATAGTCCATCCATAATACCAAGTTGGTTAATTTATTCAGTCCCTACTTAAGGGTCCTTCTGTCTCAAGTTATTACGTAATTAGCTAACCTAACAACATCAGTAATCATATTAATATTAAAAATATTTTATGTTTTAAATAAATAGATTGACTTAGCCATCGCATGAAAACACAATGTATCTCACAAGTAATACATATTGTATTAAATTAGACTGTTTAGATACAATTCTTCTTTCGCCATTAATTTACTAAAGTTCTGTGAAAACAAATTTCCACTTTCAATAAAAAAGCGATATTAAACCAAAAAATAACATTTGAAGTATAAAAGAATGGCAGCTTGCTCTAGACTCTAGAACTACACCTTCGAACAATCACAAAGCCAAAAGCGCAAAACTTTCAGCATAAGTAATGTAAAATAAACAACATCCAGACACAAGGCAAACACAAGCACTCATCACATGAAAGTTTGCCAGCGCCGGGATGCGATGGCGGCGTTTACTTCGTGAACGCTACGAGACTGATCGCTACGAGACTGATTCTTTGACATGGGTCAAAAAGAGTTTTATAGAAAGAACTAGAGTTTGGTGCGCTTTGGAAATCATGATGATCAGGTTACTCATCATTGTCTGTGTCTTGCATGTTCCTCGAGCATTTGTTCAATAACTCATTTGCTAGGATTCGAAAATTGTTCCACGGTAATTAGAATGTAGGTATATAAATATATAATGTACAAAATTCTCCACTTATCAACCATCACTAGAGACTAAGCTATTTTAGTGTGTTCATTTCATTCGCCGTAAAACTCTGTAATAGTTTTACTTATTATTTATAACATTATCAGAGTTTGAAAACTTTTCCTTGTAAGTTAACATAGGCTAAGACCACTAAAAAAAGTGGTTGTTTTTTTGAATAAATAAAAAATATTATTATTATTAAATTACTTATTATTAAATTTGCCGGAAGACGTAGCGTGGGCAGGCCCCCCTACAAAGTGGACCGACGATCTGGTAAGGGTCGCGGGTAGCCGCTGGATGCGGGCAGCGCGGGACCGATCGTTGTGGAACTCTTTGGGAGAGGTCTTTGTCCAGCAGTGGGCGTCTACTGGCTGAAATGATGATGATGATGATTATTATTATCAAATTCGCAACAAATGTTAATAGGTAGTAGTTGTAGAAACATTCCTCCGCTTTAACGAGTTGGTGGAGAATCGATGCCATGACTAGACTGTGACGTCTGTAAGCTGATTGATCCGCCCACTGCCTGCGCGCGCGCCCCGACATGTAACGACACGCATCATATCGCCACGTTTCGACCTTAATAAATTTAATTACCTACTTAATACTAATAACGTCTGTTTTTGTAGAGCCATAGCCCTTTATTTTATTTTTTTTTGTCCTTAGCATGAAACTACGAGTATCTAATATTTCATTCGATTCTGCTTCATTTTTATCAAATTACGGGATGTCCATAAAATAATATTTTTCAAAGTCTGAATTGACGTCTAATGCAGAACCTGCAAAATAAGAGCTAATTGAGTGAGTGGACCCAAAACTTAATCATTTTCGTTATTTCCTTTCATAAGGTGATATTCTGACATTCTATCATTCTAGCTGATTCCGATCTAATTAACTAGTAGGCCGGGAGATGATGACAGAAATTTTTAGGTCATTTGTTACAGTATGGCGGTTTTACAGGGGTCTTAGTACGCAATGACAAAAAGAAAAATAATGGTCATAGCGCTGGTACTGGCGGCCCAATCGCGTGGGCGTTAGTGAACTAGTCGAAAAAATTACGAAAGTCAAACGATTTGTACCTACCACAAAAATTTTATTATTTTCCGATAGCCCGTAAAAATAACTAGACGACAGTGTCATGCCATACTTCTCCGGTGTGACTTACAGCCCGCCATACTAGTTAATAAATTAAAAATTCAACCATTTGTACCAGGGTAATTTTTGCACAGTTTGATCATCTTCGTGCAGCCATTTACGACAATCACCATGCCATACTTTTCGGACGGCTCCAAATGGTCGCCATACCGCCGAAAATCTGCATTTTTTTTTTCGCGGTTGGGCCGCCTGTACCAGCGCTATGACCATCATTTTCCTTTTTGTCATTGCGTACTAAGACCCCTGTAAAAACGCCATACTGTAACAAATGACCTAAAAATTTCTGTCATCATCTCCCGGCCTATAGTATTTTATTCAGCTGTTAAAACTCAAAAAATAATCTCTCTACTATGAATTCCGCTCTCTGCCAGATGGCTCAAGAAGCATCCATCAGCGAAATGTATGAAAATAACATACACAAATCCCTCACCAATCATGTGGAGATGTATTGTTTCGCGCGAGTATAAACAAGTGCAATGACGTCATTCAAGTGCAAGCAACTTTTAAATGGGATTAGCAGTCGATGAGTGTTGCTTGTTATTTTATTGATTGATGAGTTAAGACACAAGGCAATACAAGTGTCAATCATATGAGTATAGAGAATGGAATTTAAAAAATGATTGCAATTATTTGCTCGATAATGTACACAAGACCCCCAAAGATTTAACGCGACGATATAACTTGTTCCATTTGCCGATGAAGTATGCGGAGTCATTAAAAATCATGCGGAGTCACAGCGTAGAATTTCTTGAACCTACTCATATTATACCTAAATAAAATAGATATAGCCTTGACCAGGAAAATAAGCATCTTCGCAATATTGCAGAAATTGAACAGAATTATTTTCTTAATGGCAATTGTTGCCAGAACCAAAAAAGTCATGTGGTGCCCCCAGAGCAGGAATTTTGTATTTCCGATCCAGCTGTCTCTATAAAAATAATAATCATTTATTTTAGGATATTCCCATATTAATTACATTTTGCATAGTAAATTATAAACATTATAAAAAATTAAATTAAGATCTAACCATCAATATTAAAATCAAATTCAAAACAAAATTAATTACAATAAAAATTAAAATTAAGGTTAAAATTAAAATCAAAACAACATTATGCCTGCGCCATTGCGAAACCAAACACCCGTTATACAAGATACACTTACAATAGTGTAATTAATTAGCATTTTGTTTGTTCTTTACTGATTTATGACCCCACAAAAGTCAGATCCGATTTGACTGTTGCTATGGTTGTAATAAACCACCATGTTGATTCTTACTTTAAATGATCATAAGCTATGTTCTCTCAATCTTTGGAATCAGATATAATAGTGGAAATAGTTGTGCATAGCTCCGTTACTCTGATACTATGTGAGGGATCAATGTTCTCATTGAATTATGTACGATGTTCTAGCATAAATATAATAATAAATTAACTGTCTTTTTTCATTGTTTCAGAGTTTGTCACCGTAGTACCGAATCCACCTACACGAAATAGGAGGTTTTACAGATAAAACATGTAAGTAGAAACTGGCAAAAAACGAATTGGTAACGAGAACAGTGTTTTCCAATATTTGAGCCAGGCCTTTGTTGATTGATCACCCGGCGTGTCACGTATTAAAACAATTTTTGATTGGAATACGAGCCTGAAATTTGCATATTTATTTTGTCAAATTCAAAATGGATTAAACATGAAATTAATCCATCATAATAGTTTAGGAAAACAAGTGCTTCGTTTTTAAAAGTTGCACTACTTATTTTTCTTACTGTAGAAAACAACTTTTTCAATTTAATCATATTTTTATCTAAATTTAAAATTAATATTTCTTTTTTTTTCTGGATGTCAATAAAGAATATTTGTATTGTCTACAGGTAAAAACAGTCTAGTGAACTATCACCTCAGAAACAGGGGCCAATTAAACAGCAAGATGGCGACACCGATTGAAGAGCTGGAACTGCACAGAAACGATTGGAACGAGTCGATGTTCGACAACTGCACCACAAACTGCACGACGCTGTGCCCCAGCAGCAACCTGCCCGTGGTGGTGGTGGTGACGCAGGTGCTGTACGCGCTCGTGTGCGTGGTGGGCCTGCTCGGCAACACGCTCGTCATCTACGTGGTGCTGCGCTACAGCAAGATGCAGACCGTCACCAACATGTACATAGTCAACC